>OX451735.1:1355115533-1355736809 GCA_948472305.1 Vicia faba
TGTTGGAAGTTTTGTTTGAATCCAATTGCATCATGGTGAAAAAGTTGGACAAAGTTGGGAAAAAATAAGAAATTTTCATAACTTAGAAAAATTCTAAGTTATGAAAATTTTCAAACTTAAACCCTAATTTTCAAATTTAAGTTTCTTGGTGAACAAGTTTAATGTTTTGACACATCTTGATGAAATATGACCCTTGGCACTTGATTTTGACCAAAAAGTCAAAGTTTGACTTTTCAGTGTACAGTTGATTTTTGATCAGTTGATTGGAAAATTCATCTGTCAATCCAATGCATTTGAGATCTTTTGAAATTTGTGATTAGGTCAAGATGATGCCATTGAGTCCTTGAAACCATTCTTGAATCCAATTTGCCATTGGTTGGGTTAAAAAAAATCAGAAATTGCCCTTTCTCAGTCAAAACCCTAAAAATGACCATTTCGCCCTTTTGATGATCTGATCAAATTTCTTGAGGAGTTGTGGTCCAAAATTGATAAAATGGTTCATATGAGTCCATAATGTTGACGTGGATAAAAAATTATGAGGTTTGACTGTAAATTGGCCATAATTGACTTTTTCCCCAATACAACTGATTTTTAGGTCAATTGTCCAATAGACTGGGCAAAAATGTGATTCAAGGCTTGAAACTTGGTATGAGCAATCTTAGAGGTCCAACATGAAGTATGAAGGTCACATGAGGCATTGAAAGTCCAAAAATACATGTGCAACCTCAAACCCTAATTTCAGGTCATCAGTGTAAGGAGATGTCTTGAGCTGAGCAAACCCTAATCCTGTCTTGAGTCCAAGAAGTCTTGTAAGGAAAATCTTGATAATATGAGAGGGAAAATTTTGGGGTACAACAGTAACACACTAGGATTGGTAGCTTACCAACCAAATTTGGTGGCTCGACAATTTGGGCTTTGTCAGCTTACCCATAAATCTCTATATCCTTCATTGGAGTTGCTTTTAAATATCACCACCGACCAACCTTATGCCGTCTTCAAAAAAGATGTCAAAAACTTTTGGGCAAAAAGGCCCATAATTGCTCCCGTTCCTTATCAAAATTCTTTTTATTGCACAAAAGAATTTGAAACTTGGTGGCATCCATATGTCGATACATATTTTGGTGCTCATGGTGTTAAAATGGCAGAACTGACTAATTCTCTTGATCATTTGCAGGAAAATTTCACCAAAAGTAAGATTACTACTGCCAAATAAATTCAAGCTTTCTAGAAGTATTTTGTAGTTGTGTATCGACCTAATGATCTTCGTCAGACCATTGTTGAGGCAACCAATGAATTAAAGGAGAAAGTAATCGACAAGATCCCAAAACTTAAAATTCCTAGTTACATGAAAGATAAATATCTTTACGCACTTCATTTTGGGAAAATTGATTTTCCACCAAAGCCGGTCAAACTAGTGGTATTGCCCTTGGTCAGACATAGAAAACGCTAATAAGAAAAAGGCCGAGAGAGTGGTACTGATGAAGCATTATCTACACCACTACTCAAGTCCTCTGCATATTAATCCTTAATATGTTAGAGTACTCTCTATCATGCAAACTGGTAACAGTTTTTTGGAAAGTTTGGATTTTTTACCATTTCGATTTTATCACTATTTTGATCTTCTATTTATTTTTTGTAGCCATTTCCATAGATCAATATGAGGATGTTCATGTCGACCAAACTGGTCTTTCAACAAAAGAGGTTTAGACTTGAATTTGTTATTTTTATTCTTTGTTTGGCATATTTAATTTAGCCAATTTTCAAACTTTGCAAATCATGTCCGACAAAACTCCATCTGACGATGAGACCATTTCGGTTTCTATTAAATAACCTAGTTCTTCAGTATGTGTGCTTTTCTTCCCTACTTCTTTTATGATTTTGGACTGTTACTAATAATTTGTCTTTCTGCAGAGTAAAAAATGCTCGACGGATTTGACTGCTCCCTCCAAAACATCCAAAAAATTCAAGAAGGATAAGCACCATTCCACCAAAGTAAAAGAGGTACTTTTGTTAGTTTATATACTTTTAACTAAAGCACCAACTTATACTTTATTTTTTATATTCAGCCATCTCCTGAGACTCATTATCCACAGCATTCCCACAAATCCAAATGTCACAAGAGAAAGAAAGATTCCCCCGTGTGATGCGGTGGGAGAACTGACTTGAGGTTTTGCGTTTGTGTTTGCAAATGTCGCGGTTAGCAAGAGTCACCAACGACTTTTCTTTTATCCAAAAGGAAAGGTAAAAAAGCACAGGAAAGACCTTTGAGATTGTTTTTGAGTTCGGGGGGTAGATTATGAAAAGGGAAGGTGCTAGCACCCTTTTCATCTATGGTTTTCCATGGGCTCTTAGTTATTTGTTTAGATCACTTGTTTTGCTTTTGAAATTGTTTGAAATAGTGCTTTGTGTGGTTTTGAAAGTATTTTGAAAAGAGGCCCTTGTTTAGGCAATCTTTGTAATGATTCTCGTTCGTAAGAATGTATACAAAAATGTTTCAATGTTTGGAAAGTTGTTTGGAAATGTTTTGAAAATGTGTGTGTGTTTGTTTGAAAATAGAAAGGATTGTTTGCAAATTGATCAAGTAACTAGAAGCATTCTACCTACTCAAAAAGTCTTTCCTATGCATTTTTATTCCTTTGACATTGTTGATTTACCATTGATTTGGTAAACAACCCTATCTTTGGATGTTAAACGGGACGGGCGTGGGTCATTGTATGACCATGATAGCAATAGTGCTAAGTATCTTAGCCAGTTTTGAAGGACCAAGATCATTAGTTTAGGCAACTTTTGATAGCGTCATCGAGGGACTATGATCTTTTTGTTTTGTTTTGTTTTGCCAAGATACTTTGCATGCATACCATGGCCATTTAAATTAGGAAACTAAATGGGTGAAACCCTAAGGGTGCTTGTGTGCAATATGTGTCATTTTACATGCATTTGTCTTGTATTAGGTCTTTGCTATTTGTTTGATTTTTGTCTTATCATGCAAACCCTAGTTTACTACACAAATATATAATGTGATAAATTGCGTAAAGTAAATCTAAGCTATTACAACAATTATTATGGGAGGGGGGATACAAGTTTTTGAATGGGGATATTGCACAAAATAAAACCCTAAAATACTATTACAACCCAATTGAATTATTGTACAAGATAAATAAATATACAAATATTTAAATATGCAAATAAAATGTAATTAATGCAAAAATGTCTTGTATTAGTTTTATGTATGAAAAAATAAAATTATTAAGTCCTAAAAATAAGAAAAATAATATTGTTATTTTTGAAAGGGTGAAACCCTAGTTTTTTGATTAAAAGAAAATTATGCTTTCTATTATTATTTTGTCTATTTTTTGTACAAGAAATAATAAATAATATTATTTACAAATATTAAAAAGTAAAATATGTATGAAAATAATATTTTATGTGTATGAATAATAAAAAAAATAGTATTTATTAAATGTATTTACAAATAAATAAGAAAACAAGTTCTATTTATTAAAATAAAACTATTTTATATGTGAAAAAAAATTTTAAAAAAAAATGCAAAAAATAAAGAAAATATTTTTCATGATTTTTTTTATTCAGAAAAATAAATAAAAACAATAAATATAAAAATATAAAAGAAAATATGAAAAATAAACAAAATATGCAAGGGGGGTGCAAATGTAATACATGGGGTGTGAATAGCAAAACCAAAAAAGGCTAGAAGCAAAAAAGCCCAAGACAACAACTTCGTCCCTGTCCTTGGTTCCTCTTCCCTGCACGCGTTTTTTCAAAACCTGCAACTTGCTATTCTTTGCACAAAAACAAAAACTTGCAACATGAAACATGTAGCATTTTTTATCACAATTCCAATGATATAAAAAACATAATCTAACTCTCAAGGATCATGGAGAATTTCTGTAGCCCTAATTCCTGATCTAATTTTTTCATGAACTTCAAGCTTCAAATTCTCACTACCCAGTTAATATAAATGACAACTATGCATATGTACAACTTCACCATGTTAAGGACTACATCTTTGCTTCACAAATCAAAGTTTGAGGATTCCTAAATAGAGAGATAGAGTTTTGAAAAATACCTTGTTCAGCTGAGTTTGGATATGGAAATGTGGGGATTTTGAGTGAGGCCTGAGGATCGTGTGAGCTTCCTTGAAGTTCCCTCAAGCTATTCCAATGCTTAGCTTTCCTTGAGGATGCTTGAAACTCCTTGTAGAAGTCAACCTGCAACCTTCAAGTTTGAAAATGGTGTTTTCTGAAATAGAGCTCACAGTTGCAGTGCAAAGGCTTGGATAGTTTGGATGTGATGTATGGAATGTGTTTCAAGTGTTAAAGGGAGAAACGCACGAGCCAATATTAAAATGGCAAGAGTTTTGCAGAAGCTGCCCTGTTTGGGCAGAAAAATGTGTTTTCTGAGTTTGAGAGTGTTTTAGATGTTGTGCATTCGTGTATTAGATTGCAACAAGTTTGTGAAGTTGTTCTGAATGATGCCAAGCCCTCCCTTTATCAGATGTACAAGTTCTCTACCTTTTGGCCACTTTTCTTGCTTTTGAAGAAAGTTGAAGTGACCTAAGCCAAAATGTTTGTACTGCTTGCTTGCTAGCTGCAGAGATTTGGTACAAGTTGCTTGATATTTGTGGACATTGCTTGTGACAAAAGAATAGGTCTAACACTCAAGGATAGCAAAGTTGGAAAAAGCTTGCTTTATGGAAATGGCAATGTGCACTTTTGGCCATTTATGGAATTATTCTTTGTACAATGCTTCAAGAGCCAAAACAAAGCCATTATACACTGAATTAGCATTTAATTATGGAGTGTAGAAGGGATTTAGGACCTGTAATGCAAGGTACAAGCATGCTAGGATCTGATTTGCAACTTGAAGCATTGTAAAAATGGCTTGAACAAAAGTGACAAAATGCCATTTTCTCTTCTTCGATTCTCCCTAACCATAAATGATCTTGGAGAGTTCTGGGACATTTTGGAAAGCTTGCAACATTCTCTACAATCCATATTTGAAATGAATTTTGAGATACGTCTTGGAACTAGGTGAAAAATGCCCATGAAGTTAGGTCAAAAACCTGCCTAAATTAGGGCAAATTTTCACTAAGTTAAAAAGTTTATGGACCCCTATTCACAAATTCATATCTTGAGATACAAGCATCTTTTGGGAAAACTTTGTGAAGAAACGTTGTATATTTCATGGAGGACTACAACTTTCATGTTGGAAGTTTTCTTTGAATCCAATTGCATCATGGTGAAAAAGTTGTGGAAAGTTGGGAAAAAATAAGAAATTTTCCATACTTAGAAAAATTCTAAGTTATGAAAAATTTCAAATTAAAACCCTAATTTTCAATTTTAGGTTTCTTGATCAAAAAGTTTCACATTTTGACATATCTTGATGGATTGTGACCCTTGGCACTTGATTTTGACCAAAAAGTCAAAGTTTGACTTTTCAGTGCACAGTTGACTTTTGATCAGTTGATTGCAAAATTCATTTGTCAATCCTATGCATTTGAGATCTTTTGAACTGTGTGATTAGGTCAAGATGATGCTATTGAGTCCTTGAAATAATTCTTGAACCCAATTGGTCATTGGCTAGGTTAAAAATCAAAAATTGCCCTTTCTCAGTCAAAACCCTAATTTTGACCATTTTGCCCTTTTGATGATTTGATCAAATTTCTTGAGGAGTTGTGATCCAAACTAGATCAAATGGTACATAGGAGCCTTAAATGTGATTGTGGATCAAAAATTATGAAGTTTGACAATAAATTGGCCATGGTTGACTTTTTCCCCAATACAACTGACTTTTAGGTCAACTGTCCAATTGACTAGGCAAAAATGTGATTCAAGGCTTGAAACTCGTTATGAGCAATCTTAGGGGTCCAATATGGTGTATGAAAGTCACATGAAGCATTGATGGTCCAAAAATACTTGTGCAACCTCAAACCCTAATTTCAGGTCATCAGTGCAAGGTGAGGTCTTGAGCTGAGCAAACCCTAATCTTGTCTTGAGTCCAAGAGGTCTTGTGAGGAAAATATTGATAAAATGAGAGGGAAAATTTTGGGGTACAACACCCCGCTAAGAGAGAAGGGAAAAAAATAAGAAGAAAACCAAGGTGTCTGCAGCAAAAGAAGTTGAGCCTACTCCTCAGGCAAGCACTGTTGTTGTGGTAGTAGAGGCGGCAGATGTCGATCCACCTCTTGGTCAAAACATACTTAGTACATCAAATCCAACTGAAACCACTGCTGCATGCCCTGTTGAAGGACACCTTGACATCAATATTAATCTATAGGCACATGTAAATATCTATTTTACCATTTTAATTCTTTCATCAATCTTGTCGAGGTGACTTTATTTTTTTTCCAACCAGGATGAAACTTCCCATCAACAGGAACAAAGTATGCCTTTGAATATAGCCCTGCTTCAGAGGCTTCTTTTCCACACAATGATGAAACTCCTATCTACAATGCTGGTGAGCTCATTTATCTGGCTACTCAAGCTACTCATAGTGATCCTAACTCAATCACTAGTCCTGCCACGCATAGAGATTCTAGTTCAACTAGTTCTGACTCTAGTCTTTAAGATTCCTTGCAGGGCTCAGGGGCAAAAGGAAATGCAATCTCCTCTGAAACCATACCTCCTCCTAAAGGCCTGCCTCAAAAATCTATTGAGCGAGAGAACATAGATTCACGGACACTGTTAAGAAAGGTGATTATAAAGCCTTCTTCTGCCTTAGAAGCAATAGCTAGATTATGAAGCCTGATAAGCTCTCGTGAACTTTCCTCCCCTGACTTCGATCAGTCTCAAATTCATAATGATAAACTGGGCCCTGAGGCAACTAAAATCAAGATTCTGATGAATAAAATTTGTACTTACACGTTGAATCCAGATTTGCCTCATTTGCTTCTTTCTAAACCTATCATTGGTCAAGAAATTTTGGATGCGCTTGCCCAGATAAAAGAACTCAACATTTCTGAGACTGCTCGAACTATGATTATGGCATTTGAGAAGTTCTTTGTTCCCATGTTCCATAACAGTGAATATATCAACAAGAATGAACAACTGGTTCAGATAAATCACCCTAAGATTTATTCTGATTCTTTCCAGACCTCTGCTAGTTCAGTTTAAGTCTCTCAATGGTTTATCCTGATTATTTCTGGTAGATATTTTCTTCTGGTTCAGATAAATCGCTCCAAGATTTATTCTGATTATTTAACAGTTGAAGTCAAGCTTAGACTTTGTCTAATTTCTGTCAACAATCACCTTTGGATGGCATCTATAAGCCCATCTCCAACAACTGTCCATCATTTCTCCAAATGGCATCTTTAAGCCCCGTTCCCTACACAATCAACCGTGACATCATCAAGTGCAAATTTCTGGGCACTCTAGTGTTCAATCATCTTCCACCTTCAAGTCACGAATGGCAGATTCACCAATCTAACTCTTCAAGCGTAAGAAGATTGAACAGTGGCAGCTGTTGTACCCTGAAATTTTCCCTCTCATTTCTCAAACAATCAGCCTGGACCCTCAGGTTTGCTTCCATCCAATTCCAAGCCTTGAATTACAAATTTTCCAAGAAAGTCATTCATAAGGACAAAATGGTCATTTGCATATTAAAAAGTCAAACTTTGACTTTTGGATGAAAATCAAGTTTCAAGAATCATATTTCATCAAGACATGTTGAAATATGAAGTTTGTTTCATTAAGAAATTCAAAAGTCAAAATTACTTTGGAAAAGTCAAAATTCTAAATACTTAGAATTTTTCTAAGTGTTTAAGAAATATGACAAGCTCAGAACTTCTGACCATATTTTCACCATGAGGCAAGCTGACTTCTGGAAGAACTTCTAACACAAGAGTTTTAGATCTCAATAAGACCTAAAACAATTCAGAACAAAACTTCTTCTAGAAATATTGGGATTTCAAGTTATACATCTTCAAAGCCACGTCCCTGAAACTTAAACACTTAGTAAATTCTAAGCATTTTCAAATCAGCATTTGTTTATAACTTCTGGGCCAGTTTTCACATAGGTTCAGTCAGAAGTTGCAAGAGTAATTCAAAGAGGGCTTACAAAGCATGTCATAAGCTTTCTGGAAAGTTTGAGAACTCGCTCAGAACATGCTGGAGCAAAAAGATTCATGGATCAGAAGTTGGATGTTTGTTCTAAGTTGCGCTGATGCTGAACTTCTGACCATAATTAAGTTATAATGCATTATCTCACATTGCAAGATTTCTGGTTTGATAAATCTCATCATCATTTAATGTTCACAACCACTTTTGAGTTTTATCCAAAGGATTTCCCCACGTGTGGCATAGAAGTACATTGTTGTCCTTGAAAAAGAAAACTTTTGTACAAGAGTATGCTGGGCCCATGCTTTGCTTTTGCTTTTGAGGGTACTTTTCCTTAATTCATGCTTACAATTCCAGATTAGGCACGGCTAAAAGCTGCTAACCACCATACTTGCTTCAAGAACAAGGTAGCACCCTAGCATATGATGGTTGTATCCTTGATCTCTCAAAGGTACAAAATCCTTGCCTATAAATTGAACTATATTTGCAATTGAAAAGGGGCCAGTCGAAAAATTGGAAGGAAAATGCCTTGAAACCCTGCTAAAATTCCAAGAATCCAAAACCGCAAACACAAATATAAAACCTGCCAGTTTTTGATTCCTACGTTCAAACTCCATTTTTCCTTAAAGTGTTTCTTGACCAAGTCATCCATATAGTTTATGATATACATTTAGAAGCCATCCTAACTTCTGTTTTCAGACTGTAACACACTCTCCATCAACCTCCACCTCAAAAAAATCAGAACTTTGCTTCTTGGTTGTTCCATAATTCTCCACCATTCATAGCCCAAGTTAAAGATTGTTCCAGCCTATTGATCACGTGAGGAACCTGATCAGAACATCACAAACAGTCATAACTAGGCGCCAGCTCACATGACATTCTCCAGCTGCAAGGTAAACTTCTATTGACTCTCATTATATTACTTAGGCATTGTTAGATTTGCATGTTCAAAAATACAATGTAGACATCCTGACTCTGATTCTGTATATGTTAATATATTTCATGTATGTTTGCCTAAGTAGAGAGAATTTCAATTCAGAACTTCTTGAAGAAATTAGTACTCAGAATTAGGATTAGCAAATTCATGCTTGCTTCTGATTCATAATTCTGATATCATATTTCTGAAACATGATGAAACCTGCCATAACTTCTATATGCGTATTTTTTTGTTGAGAAATGACTAAGTTGCAGATGCTCTGACTAGCATGGATAAGGAGATGAAGTTCATTATCAGAGTTTACTTTGTGATACATGTTTATGCTTCTAATACTAGATGTATGGCCACCCCAGTGGTAGACAATGTGTGTGCGCATAAGGCATTAGTGCTAAGGGTCCTGGGTTCTATCCCCAGAAGCATCTTTTTTAGGTTTACTTAGTGACATTTTCACCCATTTATCTGTTAAACAATAATCCTAAATCAAAACTTCTAGACAACCTCACCCAACAACATTATCACCTCACTCTCAAAAAAGCCATAACTTCTGATTTGCCAGTGACATATGAACTTCTAGGTTCCAGCTACACTATAGCTTCTGAACCCCTTCAACAATCATAACTTCTAAGTTTTCCTTTGTTCCCAGCAACCTCAGAACTTGGTACACCCAAGCCCAAAACTTCTGACCCTCTACTTTCCTACTAACATTTTCTCTTTTGCAGCGTATCAGAGTCAGAACTTCTGTTCCTTCTCGTTTCAGAAATGTGTTGATTCTTACTCCTTTTTTCTCTTATTTATCTTATGTTAGCTTTTAATAATCAAAAACACCAAAAATATTTCATATTCACATGTTTTATTTTATTTCTCTTAGAACAAAAAAGATCAAAAATATTTTCTTGAGTAAACTTATTTCTTTGCTTAAACAAAACAAACCCATTTTACATTTCTTGTGTATTATTTCAATATGGTTGTAATAGATAATTAGGACTAGGATTTCTTGCAATCCCCATTTGTAAATTTGTACACCCCATCCCATTAATGATGTAATAGTGTAGGACTTTACTTTTCCTCACTTTTATTGCTTTCATATATTGTTAGTAATTAAGGTATGTATGGAAAGATAAAAACAACAAATAGACAACCCAAAAAAATCAAAGACTAAATGCATGCAATCAAATACACTTTGCACACATGCACCCCTTAGGGTAATCCCACTTGTTGCCTATCGGAAAAAAATAGTCATGTCCCTCGAACATGGAAGTTTTAGTAAAGACCCTCGATAAAAGATCATAGTCCCTCGATGACCCTCGATGTTGTCTTTGGTAAACGATCTAGTCCCTAAAATGACATTGCTAAAACGTCCCATAGGTTGCTTTCTATGACTATATAAACGTCCCACGCTCGTCCCTTCACATCCAACGATGGGGCTTCTTACCAAATCAATGGTAAGATAGCAACATTTAAAGGAGAAGGAAAAGAACATTTAAGACCTTTTGAGTAGGTAGATTCGCTTCTAGTTTCTCGCTTGCTCACAACAAAAACATTTTATACACCAACACCTCTTTGAAACATTTTCAAAAGACAACATTTTTACGCGTTCTTATAAAAATGAGAGCCATTACAAAGAAAACCCTTTTTAAAATCACTTTCAAAAAACACCTTCCACAAACACTCCTTTGAACTATTTTCAAAACAACACTTTGTACGCGTTTTTATAGAAACAAGAACCATTACAAAGTCACATTTCCAAATAATTTCAAAACCACACAAAGCATATTTTTCAAACAAAGAAAGTGATCTAGCAAGCAACTAAGAGCCCGTAGATAACTACGGATGAAAAGGGTGCTAATACCTTCCCTTTTCATAATCTACCCCCCGAACTCAGAAAACATCTCAAAGGTCTTTCCTGTTCTTTTCAGCCTTTCCTTTTGGATAAAAGAAAAGTCGGTGGCGACTCTTGCTATCCGCACAATTGCGATAAAACGCAAAACAACCAAGTCAGTTCTCCCACCGCGTTACAGAATTGGCGACTCTGCCGGGGAAAACTTAAAAGTGGGGTTACCTTAGGGCTAGATCACCTTTACTTTCCTTCCTTTGTTAGACTTGTTTGCTCTACTTTTTGGTTCCTTGTTTGGGATTTGTTTTGATCCTCTACCCGGATCTGGGGCACCTTTTTTAGGTAAGTAGCAATAGATTGTGGAAATTGTACGGGGTATACCGACATGGTCTAAAATAGCTACGTTAGTGTAAAGCATTTATTGGTACCAGTATCTCTTGTGTTAAATCGAGGAGAATACGGGGCCGCTGAGCAGCGTCATGAAGCACTAACTGACCTTAGAACCTTACTCGACCAACTTGGCCATTAGGAAGTATTGAGATAGCCGGTTTTGGTGTAAAGTTGAAAATTGGTTGATACTTGATGCTACACTCATTGAGACTTGACTCCCGAGTATTGTTTGGTTACGAGTCAATCCCCTATTGAATGAAGCTTGTAGGAAAGGTCAGTGATTTTGGGACGCCTTAGAACCCGGTTACTATTAGCTAGGACAGGTTAAGCCAACTAAACTTCAAGAGGGTACTTACCTGCAAACTCCATGCAAGCCTAAAACTAGGGACTTGTGTGCTTTGTGTGTATATGATTATAAACTTGCTTACTTTGCATACTTGTACATAACATCATACCATAGCATTTTCAATAACCATTTCAAGGATCTCAAGGGTCTATGATGCAGGGTCACGTTGAACCAGACATCTAGCAAGGGGCAAAAGGATTTATTTTCCTCTAACCAAACACCGTCAAAGATCAAGTACAACGACTTGAGTCAAGGGATATAACCCACTTGACATGGTGAGCTTAATTCTCGTGGAAGGACATCCACCGATATAAAGTTCCCCAATCAAAACTGTAAGTGACTACTAACCCCGCGAGATCCTTGAAAACATGCATCCACATATCATGCATCATATCATGACAGGTTTCTCCCATACAGGTCTCCTTATCTTCCTACTGTTTATTTCAGTAGAGATGGCCCTAGAACAGACCATCAAGAGCATTCAGATTCAAAACGCTTAACTTCAAGAGTTGTTCTTGAACCTATCTAAGGGACAAGAAGAGGTCAAGGCGCTCCTCACCAGGGGCATGATCATGGGAAATCCGGAGGACAACAAGGATAACCAGCTGAAGCAGATGCAAACCGAGATAACCATTATGAAGGTCTAAATGATGGGACAACTGGTGGGCCAGATGGCTCTTATCCAAAATATGGCTTAAAGGTAAGAAGAGCTGAAAGTTCTTGTCAACCAACTTCGTGAAGACGGTTGCAACCGTATGGGGAAAATAACTAAAATTGGAAATCAAGTTACTGCTCAGCCTCCCATGAGCAAGAAGCCGGGAGACCTTCCCAATTTGCTACCACGTCACGAGCCCAACAACGACTTCGTCAACATCAACCAGAAAATCAGCAAAGGCAAAGCGAGCCCAAAAGACAGTTTACCAACATCAACATACCACTGTCTCAAGCTTTGCAACACATGCTGAGGATGAATCTGATTACACCAATAAGACCTCATCCAAATCCCAAAACTTTTTCTCCCAGCTACAATCCCGATGCCAGGTGTTCCTATCATTCCAATAGTTCTGGGCATGATACAAACGATTGTTGGACGTTGAACTACAACATTCAAAACCTGATCGACAAAGGAATGTTGGAGTTCATGCAAGATGGCCAAACTGAATTCTTCTGCCGTCCCTCAAAGGCTCACCACCTAAAGTGACAAGTTCAAACAAAGAGGCTTCTGTTCATTTGAATTTTCAGTTGTAATTCCTTTTATTATTCAAACAATTATCTATTAATGTCAAACATTGTTTCATTAATACATTGCATATGTTTGTCTTGAATTCATCCATTTGTTTTCACTATATTTAAACTATGCTTTCTACTTTCTTTATGACATTTAACTCTTGCTAAAAGTTACAAGCCTTTAGAGGGAGGATGACGAAAATAATGCCATAATCTCATACAGTATGCTTTTGGACAGACCTTGCTGACAATGTACAGGCGTTTCTTTCAAATCCTAAACATTGGAGTTATAAGGAAGATAATCCCTAGTGAACCCCTTCAAGCCAAAGAAGTAGAAGTTTTTTTTTACACAAATTGAAACCTTTTAATCAAAACCTAGGGCAGGGTAGTCTCTCATTTAATTCAAATGCGCGTTCAGTCGCAAACTTTCATTTCATAATACAATGAATGACATAAAATCATTCCCCTTGAATCAAAAGACAGTGATGGTTCCTACCAAATAGGCAGTCATTATCTCTCAAGAGAAAAGCCCACTAAGTCTAAACCTACAAAGGAGACTTAAGAAAACTGAGACATACCACTGACTGTAATCTCAAAATAAGAATAGTCAGGAAAAAGTCAGGGATAACAAATCAAAAAGAGGTCAATACAAATCCTCAACAACATGAAAAATGTTGCAAAAAATGATTACCTTCCGATGAACTAAACTTGTCTGAACCATCACCAAAACGTCATTCCAGACTCAATTGGAGTTCAAACGTACAATTAACTGAGTTTAGGACTGAAGAACATCACTAAGAACGAATGAATACAAATACACTTTGAGCCTTTATCCTTTGTTTCTTAAACCGTGAACCAAGCCACGTTACAACCCTTCAAAAGTCCTAATTGAAGCATGGGTAAGTTTGAAAGCATACTGTTACAAAAGGTATCCTGACTCCTGTAAGGCTTTACTCTAAATCCCGAGTTGAATTTTCTTACAAAATTTCTTGCTAAAACTGCATTTTCAAATTTTCAAGACAAGCATAAACTTTGCATTATTTGAATATCGCTGTTTGCATTTGGCTATTCGTTTGACAACAGAGAAATTCACACAACGAATATCCGATGAACGAAAGCTCTCTCAGTGAACAAAATCACTTCAAGTGGGATGACATTTCTAATGACAAATATTCTATCATCAAGGGGGCATGATGTGTCACTATCCAACACACCTGGGGCAGTCCAGTCAAGATTCCAAGAAATCTCTCAAGAAGTGCATAATAACCAGGGGCAGGTCTCCATCTAAATCACTTGGGGCATTGAACGCAAATCCCGATAGAGGGTTACATACAGTCAAACATTTCCTGGCAGTGACACAAACACTTGCTACTAGGGGCAGTGACAAATTTCCACAAAGTCCTTCTCATAGGATGACTCCCGGCCAAAGTTTCAATCTCTGAAAACCTTTTCCCCAGCTAAGTCGACCTCAAGAATCCTCGAGGATTTTCTCCAGTGAAGTCGCCGCCTCTCTAACAGACTGACAACAAGTTTTATTTCCACAACAAACTACGGATTCCCCAGGTTAAGTTTGCCTCTCTGACTTCTACAAATAAAAGGACCATAATTCCTCTTCCCCAGTAGACTACTCTACAATCCTTGTTAAGTTACTGTGAAGCCTGGAAACCGACCAGATAATAGTTAACTTCAGTAAGTTGTTATGAAGCCTGGACCCGACCATATATCAGTTCAACTTCATCCTTTCAAGAATTTGTTATGAAGCTTGGAATCCGACCAGATAATAATCAAATTCAGTAAGGTGCTGTGAAGCCTGGAATCCGACCAGATAGTAGTTCACTTCTTCAAAGACATTGTGAAGCCTCTATTTTGACCAAATAACGGTATAAGGTGCTGCGAAGCCTGGAATCCGACCAGATAGTAGTTCACTTCCTCAAAGACATTTTGAAGCCTATATTTCGACCAGATAACAGTATAAAGCAATGTGAAGCCTGGAATCCAACCAGATAGCAGTTTACTATGTCAGTTACTATAAAGCCTGGACTCGACCGGATATTAGTATACCTCAGATTCAAGTTGAAGCCTGGATCTGACCAGATAACAACTTAATCACCGAAGCCTGGATACAACAAGATAATAGTTCAATGTAGCAAGTTACTGTAAAGCCTGGACCCGACCAGATATCAGTTCAACTTCGACTCTCTAGTAGAGCAACAAACAACCGAGGCTCCTGAACTCTTTTCCCCAAACAAGAATCAACACTCTCCACATATTTTTCAACATTCCCAGCGAAGTTCTCGTTAACAAAACAGGAATCCTCAGTAGAAACATTCCAACAAAGTCTGAAGACACACCTACTATTCAACAGCAGTCTGGGATTTAGGGACTCCCAAGCATTTGTCAAGGATTTATTTTCCAAGACAATAATACATTCATCAACATTTCGCATTTCATACATCCTATTTACATACATGACAAGTGCATACGACACAATCTCATTTATTTTGAGAACATCATAACACAATGCATTTTATGCATCGAATATCATTAACCTTGTACCTTTTTCAGGAAAGATGGTTATCATAAAAAATACCAACAGTTCAAGATTAAATACATGAAGTTATACATGTCATATCTGCAGACAACTAATGGAAAATCAGTTCCCGAAACCACACGGTCAACTAATCTACGTGATCAAATGAGGTAGCCCTACTGTGATACGGTGGGAGAACTGACTTGAGGGTTTTTTATCGCAAATGTTGCGGTTATCAAGAGTCGTTATCGACTTTTCTTTTATCCAAAAGGAAAGGTGAAAAAGCACAGGAAAGACCTTTGAGATGTTTTCTTGAGTTCAGGGGGTAAATTATGAAAAGGGAAGGTATTAGCACCCTTTTCATCCATGATTTTCCATGGGCTCTTAGTTACTTGCTTAGATCACTTGCTTTTGTTTGTTTGAAATTGTGTTTGGTGTGGTTTTGAAAGTATTTTGTAAAAGAGGCCATTCGTTTAGGCAATCTTTGTAATGATTCTCGTTCGTAAAAATGTATACAAAGATGTTTGTCTTTTTGAAAATGTTTTCAATGATTGTAAAATGTTTTGAATTGTGTGTATTTGTTTTGAAAATAGCAAAGATTGTTGTTTTGAAATAGAGCAAGTAACTAGAAGCAATCTACCTACTCAAATGAATTTCTTATGTATTTTCTATTCCTTTGACATTGTTGTCTTACCATTGATTTGGTAAATAAACCTATCTTTGGATGTAAACGGGACAGGCGTGGGTCATCGTATAACCATGATTAGCAATGTTTGCAAAATATCTTAGCATTTTGAGGGACCAAGATCATTTTGTAAGGAAACTTTTGAATAGCGTCATCGAGGGACTATGATCTTTATGTTTGTTTTGTTTTGCCAAGATACTTCGCATGCGTAATATGGCCATTTTTGTTTTAGGCAACCAAGTGGAGAAACCCTAAGGATGCTTGTGTGCAAGTGTATCATTTTCATGCTTTGATTTTGTCTTGTATTTTAGGGTGTTCTATTTTTCTTTGTTTTGATCTTATCATACAAACCCTAATTACTAATCATGGCATGTAAAGCGATAAATTGCGTAATATAAATATTTCTAAGCTATTACAACAATTTATGGGAGGGGGGAATACAAATTTGAATGGGGATTTGCAAGAATGTAAATCTAAATAAATCATTACAACCAAATCGAATTAGTACGAATTAAAATAAATACAATACAATATTTAAAAATGCAATGCAATGTACATGTAAGAAAAGATTTTTTTGTTTTGTTTTTTTTATGTAAAAGAAAAATTTAAATCTAAACCTAAAAATGTAAGGAAAAGAAAATAATTTTTTAGAAGGGGTCTTAACCCTAATATCTATTTTTTAAAGAAAATAAAGTTCTTATATGTATTATTTTATGTATTTCTTGTATTAAAATAATAAATAATATTCTGGTAAAAATATAAAATTTTTATATATGCAAGAATAAATATTTATAAGTATGAAATGAAAAATAAATTAAACTAAATATGTTTTAACTATATTTTACAAATTTATTAAGAAAATATATGATATCTATTAAAATAAAATATATTTTTATGTGCAAAATAAACTAAAACAAAATAAAAATACAATATGATTAATTTACATATTTTTGGATTTTTATTCATTAAAGAAAATATTAATGAAAACAAAAAAAAATTAAATAAAAAATTATTATGGAAAATAATGTGTTAGGGGGTATGGCAAGTATACTAGAGGTAGCCTGCAAGCAAAAAAAACGTGGCCCAAGGAACTAAGTCCAAACCTGCAAAAAGTCACAAAAAACTGAAAAATGGCAAAATATGGAAAACCAAAAGTAGCGCCCAGGTTCGAACCCAGGACATGGGTCTTACCAGCGTGCTATCTTGCCACTGGGGTGGCTATACATCCATTGTCTTATGGAAAGCAGAAATAATATAACTCAAAACAAGTCCTTGCCCTATACTTCATCTTCTTCCTCAAGCTTGGCCAGACATCCTGTAACTCTCTCATACTTCTATGAAAATGAAAACTTATAACATGAAAGTTGTAGTACTTGAACTCACGATTCCAACCATATAAGTTATGTGAAGTAACAATCAAAGATCAAAGAGAATTTTAACAACCCTAAATTTTAACCTAATATTTTCAGAAATTTCAAGTTCCAAATTCTTTTAACTCAAGTAAAATTAATGCAAGATAAAGATATGTACATTTTCGTTGCAATGAGGGCTACATTTTTTATTCACAAATCGTGGCCTATGGTGGCATGTACAAGGAGATAGAGTTTGAGATTTTACCTCCTTCAGTTGGAATCGTGGATGGAACTGGAGTGAGTTTGATGGAGGCCTGATGCTTGCTTGAGCTTTCTTGAACTTCCCTGAATGTATTCCAACCCTTGCCTTGCTCTGAAAGTACCTGAAACTCCTTGGCCAAGTCAAACTGCAAGCTTTGAAAGCAACAATGGTAGATGATGGAAAGGTGGTTACAGAACAGGGATGAAGGTCTGGATTGGTTTGATATCAAGTAGGTAAGATGTTTTAATGATCAAAACTTGAAACACACGAGCCAAATAGAAGATGGGTATGCTTATGCCAAAACTGAAAGTTTGGACAGATTTTTGGTGTTTCTCTACTTAGGAGTGTTTCAGGCCTTTACTAATCGTGTCCTGTATTGTGTTATGTTTGTATATTAGTATGGAATTGGTTTCATGTCAACCCTCTAACAGGTGCGCCAGTTCTAGCCTTTTTGCCACTTTTCTTGCATTTGAAGTAAAGTGAAGGGACAATGCTTGCCATGCTTGTACTTGCTCTCTTAGGGTTGGTATCAACTTGTACAATTTGATTTAGACCTGTAAGATTTGTATGTACAATGGAGACAGGTCCAATGCTCAAGAAATGGAAAGTGGCAAAAGTTGTGCTTTTCCAAAATGGCAATGGTCACTTTATGCCATTTATGGAATTGCAACTTGGATAATGGTTCTAAGGCATGGATAAAAGCTTTGTCAACTGAGTAAGCATTAAATTAATGAGTGAGGAACAAGTTTGGGACCTGTAAAGCATGGATTAGGCATCATAGGTACTGATTTCAACTTTGTTCTTCATGAAATGGCTTGGACAAAAAGTGAGAAATTGCCAACTTCATCTCTTCAATTCTCCCTACTCAAAAATGATCTTGAGGAGTTCTTGGATATTTTGGAAAGCTTGCAATGTTCTATATAACTCATCTTTGAAATACATTTTGAGATACCTCTTATAACTAGGTGAAAAATTGCCATGAAGTTGGGTCCAAAACCTGCCTAAAATAGGGCAACATTTCACTAAGTTATTTAGTTCATGACCATGTATTCATAAATTTATATCTTGAGATCCAAGAATATTTAGGGAAAAGTGTGTGAAGAAAAGTTGTAGATTTCATGGAGTTCTACAACTTTCATGTTGGGAACTTTCCTTGAATCATTATGCATCATGGTGAAAAAGTGGCCTAAATTTGAGAAAAAATAAGAAATTTTCTATACTTTGAAAATTTTCTAAGTTAAGAAAAATTTCAAATTCAAACCCTAATCTTCAAACTTGGATTTCTTGATGAACAAGTTTCACATTTTGACTTTTTTGATGAATTATGACCCTTGGTACTTGATTTTGACCAAAAAGTCAAAGTTTGACTTTTCAGTGTACAGTTGACTTTTGATCAGTTGACTGCAAATTTCATCTGTCAATCCAATGAAATTGAAATGTTTTGAGCCATGTAATAAGGTAAAGATGATTCCATTTAATCCTTGAAATCATGCCCTAACTCAATTGGTTATTTGGTAGGTTAAAAATCAGAAATTGCCCTTCCTCAGTCAAAACCCTAATTTTGACCATTTTGCCCTTTTGATGATTTGATCAAATTTCTTGAGGAATTATGATCCAAACTTGATCAAATGAGACATATGAGTCTAAAATGTTGATGTTGATAAAAAATTATGAAGTTTGACTTTAAATTGGCCATGGTTAACTTTTTCCCCAATACAACTAATTTTTAGGTCAACTGTCCAATTGATTGATCAAAAATGTGGTTCAAGGCTTGAAACTTGTCATGAGTGATCTTAGGGATCCATAATGATGTTTGAAAGTCACATGAAGCATTGATAGTCCAAAAGTACTTGTCCAAACTCAAACCCTAATTTTGGGTTATCAGTGTAAGAGGAAATGTCTTGAGCTGACCAAACCCTAATCCAGTCTTGAGTCAAAGGAGTCTTGTGAAAAAAGTCTTGATAAATGAGAGGGAAAATTTTGGGGTACAACATCTGCCCCTGTTCATCTTCTTAAACTTGAAGAGTTAGATTGGTGAGTTTTTCCATTCGTGACTTGAAGGTGAAAGAATGATTGGACACTAGAGTGCCCATAAATTTGCACTCGACAATGTGTAGTTGAGGGAATGGGCTTAAAGATGTCATTTGGAGAAGTGATAGAACCTTGTTGGAGATGGGCTTGTAGATGCCATCCAAGAATGTTTGTTGGATTGTAAATTGTAAGCTGAAAGAATGAGTATCAGAATGGTGTCCGTGTTTGGAACGTATCTGAGTTGTATCTGAATGGGTATTAGGATGACATCTGTGTCTGGAGCGTATCTGAACTGTATAGATAATCTGAATAAGTATTAGAATGGCATCCGTGTCCGGAGCATATCTGAACTTGAAATCTGAATGAGTATCAGAATGGCATCCGTGTCTGGAGCGGATCTAAACTGTATCTGAACTTGAAATCTGAATGAGTATCAGAATGGCATCCGTGTCTGGAGCGTATCTGTACTGTATTTGAACTTGAAATCTGAATGAGTATCAGAATGGCATCCGTGTCTGGAGCGTATCTAAACTGTATCTAAACTTGAAATCTGAATGAGTATCATAATGGCATCCGTATCTGGAGCATATCTGAACTGTATTTGATAGCACATTGTTAATGGTAGCTGTTAATCTTATCCTGAAAAGGGTGAAATGTTAGTTGGAACACAAAATTATGTTGCATGAAATGTATGATGCAATATATGTGTTTTATCAATGTTTATGATATGTGGATGTAATGTATGCGCATGTAAGCTGATTTGCTGTATTGCTGTTTGATTGAGGAAAATAAATTCTTGACTGCTACTAAGGATATGTGGACTCTTCACGTCTCGAAGTTGAAGTACTGACAAAATTCTGTTGTGAGAGTAATGCCATATACTGCTTGGGGAATTCTGAGAAATTTGATGACTTCTACTGGGGATTAATAATTTGAAGTTTTAGTTCCGTCGGGGGTCTAAATGACGTACTGTGGGGATTGCTTATGGAATATCCTGGAGACGTTTTCCGTTTCTTTCAATCTATTAGTAACTGTCTTTTTCATTTTGTTTATTTGTAAACAGTAATTATATTCAAATGCATATGTTCATTAATGAATCATTGGACGTTTTTGCAAATAAAACACAAGTGTAAAGAAAAAGGACAAATAGTTTTCTGTACTTTCAACGATACATCTTTATATTTAAATTTTGAATAAATATTTTGTACAAAGGAGACAGACATCCTAGTAAGAGGGTGGTGCCATAAAAGTAAGAAAATTTTATACAAAGAAATATAGCTATGTGTAATAATCCCATGGGGTTCCCATTCTTCTATAGCCTTCGTATCTCTGAATATCTTGTCTATTTGTTGCTACGTCCGAAGATGATTGAATTGATCAGAAACCCTGAGTTTGTCAGTGGAAGTCAAGAGGTTGTCTTAATAGTGATCCGACGGTACATAGTCATATGCTTTAATTCCCTAACTTTTGCCTGGACCGTCCTTTCGGGTTTTCAGTCCACCGGGAAACCCCTTTTTGCCCAAGTTCCCTTTCGGGTTTTCAACTTGCCGGGTGTACAGATTTATTTTATTTTATCCCTAATTTTTGCCCGAACCTTTTTGGTTCGCCGGGATGCCCTTTTTTTTCCTAGGTGTGTCAACCTAGCGGGTCTCTTATGCGTAGTATCTTTTGACTATGTCCACGTTCGCAGGGTGTGGCAGGTCATCACCGTCCATGGTGGTTAAGATCATTGCCCCACCGGAAAAGATGTTCTTGATTACAAATGGTCCTTCATAGGTAGGAGTCCATTTTCCCCTGGGATCACTTTGTGGTAAGATAATGCGTTTGATCACTAGATCTCCAACTTGATATACCTGGCGTCTAACTTTCTCGTTGAAAGCCTTGATCATCCGTTTTTGATACATCTGACCATGGAAAACGGCAGTAAGTCTCTTTTCCTCAATTAAGTTTAGTTGATCAAGTCGAGTCTAGATTCAATCGTCTTCATTCAAACCTGCATCCTTCATAATTCTCAAAGAGGGGATCTGAACCTCAATAGGCAAGACAACCTCCATGCCATAAACCAAAGAATAAGGTGTTGCCCCAGTTGACGTGCGAGCCGTGGTACGATACCCGTGGGGAGCAAATGGTAGCATCTCATGCCAGTCCTTGTAGGTGATTGTCATTTTTTGTATGATCTTTTTAATGTTTTTATTAGCAGATTCGACGGCACCATTCATCTTTGGCCGATAGGGGGATGAATTGTGATGCTGAATTTTAAACTGCTCGCACAAGGCGGTGATCATAGTATTGTTAAGGTTCGTACCATTATCAGTGATGATCCTTTCTGGGATACCGTACGGGAAAATGAGATTCTGCTTGATGAAGCAGGCAATAACATTCTTAGTAATGGATGCGAAGGAAGTTGCTTCGACCCATTTTGTAAAATAGTCAATGGCCACTAGAATGAAGCCGTGTCCATTGGAGGCTGTAGGCTTGATCTCTCCAATCATGTCGATTCCCCACATAGCAAAGGGCCAAGGAGCAGTCAAGACATTTAGAGGAACCGGAGGTACGTGCACCTTGTCCGTATAAATTTGACACTTATGACACGTCCAAGAGTGTTGATAGCAGTCTGCTTCCATGGTAGACCAATAATAGCCTGCCCGTAGGATTTTCTTTGCCATCGTATGCCCACTGGAGTAAGTGCCAAAATTACATTCATGTAATTCAGCCATGATATTTTCAGCCTCAATCTTATCCACACACCGGAGCAGAATGGAGTCATGGTTGCATTTGTACAGGATGCCATTACTCAGAAAGAACTTAGCAGAGAATCTCCTTAAGAACTTTTTATCATTGATTGAAGCTCCTTCTGGATATCCTTGAGTCTCGAGATACCTCTTGACTTCATGAAACCAAGGTTGGTCCACTACTTCTTCAGTATTAATCCCGTGACAGTGTATTGGTTCGTCCATTCGTTCAATGGTGATCTGGGGAGCCTCGTTATCCCAATTAAGTTTAAACATAGATGACATTGTGGCTAGAGCATTTGCTAGCTGATTTTCTTCTTGCGAGAAATGCTCGAAGGTAATCTGTTCAAAATGTGGTAGCAATGTCAAAACATGTTCTTTGTAAGGGATAAGGTTTGTATGTTTAGTGTCCCATTCTCCTTTGATCTGACTGATGACCAAAGCTGAATCTCCGAACACATCTAAAGATTTGATTCCCAAGTCTATGACAGCCTTGAAACCAAAGATGCATGCTTCGTATTCTGCCATATTGTTTGTACAATTGAAGCAAAGTCTGGCAGTAAAGGGAGTGTGACACCCTTCCAGATATATGAGTACAGCACCAATACCATTACCGAGTGCATTGGATGCCCCATCAAAGAACAGGGTCCATCGGGATCCTTGTTCAAGTCCGTCATATGGTCTGATCTCTTCACAGTTGTCTAATGTCATGATGTCTTCATCCGGGAATTCAAATTTCATGGACTAATAATCTTCTACAACTTGATGAGCAAGATGATCAGCTAGCACACTTCCCTTTATAGCTTTCTGGGTAGTGTACTATATGTCATATTCTGTTAGGATCATCTGCCATCTAGCTATCCTCCCAGACAGAGCAGGCTTTTCGAAGATGTACTTTATCGGATCCATCTTAGATATAAACAAAGTGGTATGAGTCAACATATACTGTCTTAGCCGGTGAGAAGCCCATACCAGAGCGCAACATGTTTTCTCGAGCAGTGAATATCCGGTTTCACAGTCGGTAAACTTTTTGCTCAGGTAGTAAATAGCGTGCTCTTTTCGGCCAGACTCGTCATGCTGCCCCAATACACACCCCATTGAGTTCTCTAAAATGGTCAGATACATGATCAGTGGTCTTTCCTCGACTGGTGGCATCAAAATAGGAGGCTCTTGTAAGTATTATTTGATCTTGTCAAAAGCAATCTGGCATTCATCATTCCATCTGACTACTTGATCTTTCTTCAATAGTTTGAAGATTCGCTCACAAGTAGCTGTTAGGTGAGAAATGAATATGGAAATATAGTTCAGGCTTCCCAAGAATCCTCTGACTTCCTTCTCAGTACGAGGAGCAGGCATTTCTTGTATTGCTTTAACCTTGGCAGGATCAACCTTGATTCCTTTGTTGCTGACAATGAAACCTAAGAGTTTACCAGACCGGACTCCGAATGTACACTTGTTTGGATTCAATCTTAACTTGTACTCCTTCAATCTCACAAACAACTTTTGCAAGTGATCAAGGTGATCCTCTTCAGTTTGTGATCGGACTATCATGTCATCTACATAGACCTCTCTATCTCATGATGTATCATATCATGAAATAAGGCTACCATGGCGCATTGTTAGGTTTCCCCAGCATTCTTCAGTCTGAATGGCATCACTTTGTAGCAGAATATGACCCACTGTGTGACAAATGTAGTTTTCTCCATGTCCTCAGGTGCCATTTTGATTTGGTTATAACCTGAGAATCCGTCCATGAAGGAAAATACTTTGTGTTGCGTTGTATTATCAACCAGGATATTGATGTGGGGAAGTGGAAAATCATCTTTAAGGCTGGCCCTGTTTAAATCTCTATAATCCACGCATATTCGTACTTTGCCGTCCTTTTTAGGCACGGGAACAATGTTGGCAACCCATTGAGGATAGGAAGTGACAGCCAAAAATCCAGCATTGAATTGTTTCATGACTTCCGCTTTGATCTTGTCTGACATGTCAGGTCTCATGCGGTGGACCTTTTGTTTCACTGGTGGACAGTCTTCTCTTGTGGGCAGACGATGTACCACGATGTCTGTATCAAGTCCTGGCATGTCTTCGTATGACTAGGTAAAGATCTCAACATAATCATGCAATAGCTGAATTAGACGCTCCTTGACACTCGGCTCTAGATTGACACCCACCTTGATTTCCTTTTTATCTTCCTCGGTACCCAAGTTGATTGTATCCAACGGTTCCTCATGAGGCTGAATAGCTCTTTCCTCTTGTTGTAGTAGTCTGGCCAATTCCCCTGGTACTTCACAATCTTCCTCACCTTCATATTCGGCTTGGTAGATTATATCTTCAGAGTCACTAAAGGCCATAGCAGTACCGTTACTCATGGGATCCGGAATGGAGGGGTACCTGCATTTGTGAGTGTGGGTGTGGGTAAGGGTATAACCATCTTTAAACAATAAAAATGTAAAAGAAAGACAATGAGCACGAAAGGTTTGTATGTGAAAAAACGTCCATGATTCATTGAATGTCATATGAATATGAAATAAAAACCCTTACAAATGGACCATTGTGCCTCGGGTAAGACACAAGGTTTTTAAGGTGCGAATTGTTTGTGAATATTACAAGTCCAATAGAAATGTAAAAGATAAATTATTGAGAGATGAAAGTTATTGGGATAAAGTCTCTGGCTTCCCAATTGCGAAGTCCTCCGTTGACAGTAGGAAATATCCAATCTTCCAAGCTGCCATCCTCATCATCATCTTCCACTGTGTTGACCTCCTGGTTACTAATCTTCAAAGGTGGCCCTCCAGCACGAGCATGACGCACAGCCTTCTGAGCATTTGAAGTAAACCCTAAACCAAACTTGTCGGATTTATACAGAATGTCCGGAAGCTGCCCCCAGATGGTGCATCCACCCTCCTCTACTACTGCCTTGGTGTCCTTTAGAGATGACATCTGAAGCGGAGGTCTTGTGATCTTGGGAATCGGGGATACCGCCTTGGTTACCAATACCTCTTGAGAGACCTCTTCGAAATGTTGAAAAGGAGTTTCAACGAACTTGCCATCCAACTCCACATACCGGAAAGAATTTAGATGGCTAATCATGTACTCCTCCTCCCCGTGGACAGTGATAATCTTTCCATGGACCGGGTACTTCAGCATCTGGTGTAGCATAGAGGTGACAACACCAGCATTATGGATCCAGGGCCATCCTAACAGACAGGAGTAAGAGGGGCGGATGTCCATTACATAGAAGAATTAGCTGAAATTCTGAGTTCCCACCTTTATGGGGATGTCCACCTCCCTGTGGACCATCCTCTTTGAGCCATCAAAATCTCTCACAACTATGTTACTGGGTTTCAATGTCAGCCCTTCGCAATCCAATCTATCAAGAGCTTTCTTTGGTAAGACGTTCAAAGATGAACCCGTGTCCACTAAAACATGGGCCAAAGTCGTTCCTTTACACTCCACGGAGACATGTAATGCCTCGTTGTGCTTTCTCCCTCTGGGTGTGAAATCAACATCAGAGAAGCCTAGGCCGTTATCAACTGTCAAACTGGCCACACAGTCTTGGAACTGGTCAGCAGACGTCTCTTGTGGCACATGGGTTATCTTCGTAAATTTTACCAGAGCTTTCACATCTGCCTCAGAGCACAGCAACAAGGCTAGCATGGAGATCTTGGAGGGATTTTTCCCCAACTGTTCAACTACATCATAGTCACTCTTCTTTATTATCCCCAGGATATCCTCCATTTCCTTCTTGGACATTTCGGGGATAGCTAGTGGTTGAGCCTTCATCCGGACAGGCTCTTCTTGAATTCTTTTTCCTCGATTTTCAGCAGTAGAAGTGTTGGTAGGGATAATAGCAGGGATCGTGTCGTCTTTGTCGGTAGGTGCACTTGCAGGTATGATTATTGGTACAGAGGTAATCTTCGGAACGGCCACGGGTCCAAAAACTGCCTTTGGAGGGGAAATCTCTGAAGAGAAGATTCTACCGCTACGGGTAATCTTACTAGTTCCGGCAATATTGCTAATGTCAGAATCTTCTTCTTCGGAGCTCACTTCTTCGGCGGCCATCCCATCTTGTTTGATACCATGGTAGTAGATTTATCCACCATAATTCCACAGTACTGTTTTATCTTATTCATATGGGACCGGCCCGAGCATTGTAATTATAAGGGGAGTAGTCTTTGGAACCGATGTAATCCTAACGAGTCTTTTGGGGACCCTGGAAGGATTGTAGGAGATGGTTATGATTGAAACGTCTTCAACAAGAATGGGTGAAACAGGAGAATTTTCAAACAGAATCTCTTGGTTGTCTATCAAGCATTGAATGCCTTTCTTCAACAGAGGGAAATCAGTTGGTGAAGATAAGCAAAGATGGCAGTCTTTATTACAACCTGGAAATATACCAGCTTTCAACAAGTTCATCTTAATGATTGGGAGCAGAGTCAAGAGTTCATCCACTATAGCAACAAATAAATCTTCCTCGATAGCATTGGCGTTGTGACCATGTTTAGGCATATGAGCGGAAATGACATTTGGTTTCTCGGACGCCTCAAACTCAATCTCTTTTACATCTGTAAGGTCTTGAATTTTGTTTTTCAAAGCCCAACAGTTGTTGGTGTTGTGGCCCGGACTTTCAGAATGGTATGCGCATCTGGCATTCGGGTGATAATGAGAGGACGCCGTGTTGGGATTCTTTGGAGCTTCCTTTAAAGTTGCCAAATTAGATTTTAGAAGATGTGGTAAGACTTGGGCTAGAGTCATGTTAATCCTGGTGAATTACCGGACCGGCCTTTCTACCCTCGGTTGATTACTCCTTGGTTGATCAGATGTAAGCTTTGGGATCATAACGGCCCCTACCTTTGGTCGGTGTTCAGCTCTTCCTTGGTTCCTTTGTGGATAAACAACAGATACCTCATTTTTCCCGGTGAAAGGCTTTCTTACAGCTGTAAAGGCAGACGAATCCTTCTGAATCTTTCCACTTTTTATGCCAGCTTCCACACTCTCTCCGGTTAATATTAACTCAGTAAATCCAACAGATGAACTCCCAATCAAATGGTTGAAAAAAGGGCCCTATAAAGTGCCTAAGAACATATCCACCAACTCTCTTTCAGACAGATGGGGTTGCACTCTCCCAGCTAGATCTCTCCATTTTTGTGCGTAATCTTTGAAACCCTCATTTGAAGCCATAGCCATACTCTGAAGTTGAGTACGGGTAGGCGCCAAATATGCATTATACTGGTATTGTTTATAGAAATTTGCGGCAAGGTCTTCCCAGTTGTGGACGTCGGCCCTTTCTAATTGGTAAAACCAATTAAGTTGTGTTCTGGATAAACTATCTTGGAAAAAATGCACCCACAGGTCTTTATTGGTAGAGTGCGGCTGAATATTTCTCACGTATGATCGGAGGTGCATTTTAGGACATGACACCCCATTATATTTTGCAAACAACGACACTTTGAACTTTGGTGGGATCATAATTCCCGATACTAGCCCCAATTCTTCAAAGTCTAGACCTGGTACCCTTTGTATTTCCATAGCGCTTAAACGCTCTTCAAGATGTCTGTACTTATCATCAGTCGGAGGGTATTATTCTTCAGAGTAGTCTTCCTCTTCTTCCTCCTCTTCAGATTCTGACGGAACTGCTATTTCTTTTCCTTTCCCTTCTCCTTCCCTGGAAGTGGTTGCAAAATTCAATGTTCTTCTAGTTTGTCCCTGAAACCTTCTCCCCATGTTCAAGACCCCAGTGGCCTTTTTTGTTTTCTTCTTTCTTTCTTCAGCTAACAAAGTCTTCAACTCATCTTGCCCCTTGGCTAGGGTCATGAGTAATTGTTGAAACCGCGTGTTTTGATCTTGAAGATCTTTGACCGTCTATTCGAGATCCATCTTACTGAAATAAATAGTTAGAGAGATGAGGAAACTCGTTGCAAAAGACCTGTTTATGTTATGATGAATGATATGTGCATATGTAATGTTTTCAAGGATTTTAAAAGATTCAAGTTTGTTTTAAACAAAAAGAAACACACGTTATATTAATAAGATATAGTTTGAGTACATCAATTCCCCTTGGGCAAAATAATACAACACTCTAAGACAAAAAAGTAGTACGCATCCTCTTTGGTGCGATGTAGGCATTTACAGTCTGTTCCTCATGAAGTAGCCTAGTGAGTTCCAAAACCTTCTTCTCGCTTTCGTAGAATTGGGCTTCGAAAGTATCTTGCTCTCCTTTGAGTTGTATCCAATCCCTTTGTAGATCTTCGAGAGATGTGGGCATGTCAGGATGTAGGATAGTGTATGGACCTTCTCCTTCCTTAACAGGCTCAATAATCACTGGGAGAATGGAAGGATAAGGCATCATAAGACTTTGAGCGCGAGTTCGTACCCACTTGAGGTAAGGCTCAAGAGGGATGGAATTCTTGTGTCCCAAAGTCTTGCTATCCACCTTGTTTAGCATCCTCCATGCTCGGATGAATCTCTGGAAAAGACCTTGATCGTCGTTGTCGTAGTCGAATACCAAGCCTTGAATCAGCATATCATGTGGGCCATCCCTTCAAGCATAACCAAACTGTCTTAGAGCTAAACATGGGTTATAGGTGATGCCTCCCCTAATGCCAAGTAGAGGAACATTAGGGAATTCCCCACAAGGGTCAACAATGATAACATTCTCTTTGGATCGAGAGCACCAATGAATATCTGAATGTTTGAGCGTCATTAACCTTTGTGACCACCTTAATCCTTGCTCATTATTTAAGACTGACTGGGGGAGATGAGAAATAAACCATCTTGCCAGGAGGGGAGTGCAACACATAAGGACACCTCTTTTCCTCATTGTACGAGTGTGAAAAGAGTGTAGGATATCCCCTAGTAATGTAGGCACCGAATTACGTGATATGAAGATTTTGACGGCACTTACATCTATGAGTTGGTCAGGATTGGGAAACAAGACCATCCCATAGATCAGAAGAGCCACAATCTCCTCAAAAGCTTGTAAGTCTAGGAAATTCCAACAGCTTTGGGCCTTCTCAAATAGAAACTTTTCTAAGAAGCCTTTGACACCACTTCTAATTTCCCAATGAGTTGTGACATCAAATGAGTGCAAGTGCATGGCTTGAGCAATCTCTTCTGGATTTGGATCTCTTTCCGTACCGTTGAAAGGTAGTTGATTGAGAAGAGGAATCCTCAAGATTTGAGAGAATTCTTCCAAAGTGGGCATAAGTTGATAGTCAGGAAATGTGAAGCAATGATGCAAAGGGTCAAAGAACTGGAAGAGCACCTTCATCATATCCTCCTCCGTGTTGGAGGTGACCAAGTTGAGTAGACGACCATGCCTCTCGGTGAATGGAGAGTTCTCAGGGATCCTTGAAGCTATCTCCTTGAGTTGTGGAGGAATTCTTACAAGGTTGATTTGGATAGTTTTCCTGCGAAGTGAATCCATATCCTACAAAACAAGAACAAAGATGAATCTCCAAAATCCTTGAAATGGTTAGTGGATGCATATGATGCTCATGATGTCCATGATGTTATGTACAAGTATGCGTATACAAGCAATCAAACAAGTTCTTAGTTTAGGCTTGCATGGGGTTTTATAGGTAAGTACCCTCTTGAAGTTTAGTTGGCTCAACCTGTCCTAATAATAGTAACCGGTTTCTAAGGAGCTCAATATCATTGGATTGTTTCCTTGGTCATTGTTTCAGCTCAAGCCTCTTTAATGGCGACCGAAATATCCCAAGAAACCAACCCTCAATGAGTGTAGTATCGAGTATCTACCAACTTCGGACTGCACCAAAGCCGGTCATCTCGCTACATCCTAAAGGCCAAGTTGGTCAAGTAAAGGGTTCTAGAAGTTCATTAGTGCTTCACGACATCACTCAGCGGCCCCGTATTCTCTTTGATTAACTCAAAGGCTACCGGTACCCACAAATATGTCACACTAATATAGTTATTTCTTAGACCATGTCAGTATACACCGTACAGTTTCCATAACGTATTGCTATTTACCTATAATGTTTCCCAAATTCGGGTGGAGGATTCAAACCCAAACAAAGAACCATAATGTAAAGCAAACAAGTCAACCAAATGTAAGCAAATAAATGTGATCTAAACCTTAACGTAACCCCACTTATATAAAATTCCCCAGCAGAGTCGCCAGTTCTGTGATACGGTGGGAGAACTGACTTGAGGGTTTTGTGTTTTATTGCAAATGTTGCGGTTAGCAAGAGTCGCCATCGACTTTTCTTTTATCCAAAAGGAAAGGTGAAAAAGCACAGGAAAGACCTTTGAGATGTTTTCTTGAGTTCGGGGGGTAGATTATGAAAAGGGAAGGTATTAACACCCTTTTTATCCATGGTTTTCCATGGGCTCTTAGTTACTTTCTTAGATCACTTTCTTTTGTTTGTTTGAAATTGTGTTTGGTGTGGTCTTGAAAGTATTTTGTAAAAGAGGCCATTCGTTTAGGCAATCTTTGTAATGATTCTCATTCGTAAAAATGTATACAAAGATGTTTGTCTTTTTGAAAATGTTTTCAATGATTGTAAAATGTTTTGAATTGTGTGTGTTTGTTTTGAAAATAGCAAGGATTGTTGTTTTGAAATAGAGCAAGTAACTAGAAGCAATCTACCTACTCAAATGTCTTTCTTATGTATTTTCTATTCCTTTGACATTGTTGTCTTACCATTGATTTGGTAAGTAACCCTATCTTTGGATGTAAACGAGACGGGCGTGGGTCATCGTATAACCATGATTAGAAATGTTTGCAAAGTATCTTAGCATTTTGAGGGACCAAGATCATTTTGTAAGGCAACTTTTGAATAACGTCATCAAGGGACTATGATCTTTATGTTTGTTTTGTTTTGCCAAGATACTTCGCATGCGTAATATGTCCATTTTTGTTTTAGGAAACCAAGTGGAGAAACCCCAAGTATGCTTGTGTGCAAGTGTATCATTTTCATGCTTTGATTTTGTCTTGTATTTTAGGGTGTTCTATTTTTCTTTGTTTTGATATTATCATACAAACCCTAATTACTAATCATAGAATGTAAAGCGATAAATTGCGTAATGTAAATATTTCTAAGATATTACAACAATTTATGGGAGGGGGAATACAAATTTGAATGTGGATTTGCAAGAATGTAAACCTAAATAAATTATTACAACCAAATCGAATTTGTACGAATTAAAATAAATACAATACAATATTTAAAAATGCAATGCAATGTACATGTAAGAAAAGATTTGTTTGTTTTGTTTTTTTTATGTAAAAGAAAAATTTAAATCTAAACCTAAAAATGTAAGGAAAAGAAATTAATTTTTTAGAAGGGGTCTTAACCCTAATATCTATTTTTTAAAGAAAATAAAGTTCTTATATGTATTATTTTATGTATTTCTTGTATTAAAATAATAAATAATATTGTGGTAAAAGTATAAAAATTTTACATATGCAAGAATAAATATTTATAAGTATGAAATGAAAAATAAATTAAACTAAATATGTTTTAACTATATTTTACAAATTTATTAAGAAAATATATGATATCTATTAAAATAAAATATATTTTTATGTGCAAAATAAACTAAAACAAAATAAAAATACAATATGATTAATTTACATTTTTTTGGATTTTTATTCATTAAAGAAAATATTAATGAAAACAAAAAAAAAACTAAATAAAAAATTATTATGGAAAATAATGTGTTAGGGGGTATGACAAGTATACTAGAGGTAGCCTGCAAGCAAAAAAAACATGGCCCAAGGAACTAAGCCCAAACCTGCAAAAAGTCACAAAAAACTGAAAAGTGGCAAAATATGGAAAACCAAAAGTAGCGCCCAGGTTCGAACCCAGGACATGGGTCTTACCAGCGTGCTACCTTGCCACTGGGGTGGCTATACATCCATTTTCTTATGGAAAGCAGAAATAATATGACTCAAAACAAGTCCTTGCCCTATACTTCATCTTCTTCCTCAAGCTTGGCCAGACATCCTGTAACTCTCTCATACTTCTATGAAAATGAAAACTCATAACATGAAAGTTGTAGTACTTGAACTCATGATTCCAACCATATAAGTTATGTGAAGTAACAATCAAAGATCAAAGAGAATTTTAACAGCCCTAAATTTTAACCTAATATTTTCAGAAATTTCAAGTTCCAAATTCTTTCAACTCAAGTAAAATCAATGCAAGATAAAGATATGTACATTTTCATTGCAATGAGGGCTACATTTTTTATTCACAAATCGTGGCCTATGGTGGCATGTACAAGGAGATAGAGTTTGAGATTTTACCTTCTTCAGTTGGAATCATGGATGGAACTGGAGTGAGTTTGATGGAGGCCTGATGCTTGCTTGAGCTTTCTTGAACTTACCTGAATGTATTCCAACCCTTGCCTTGCTCTGAAAGTACCTGAAACTCCTTGGCCAAGTCAAACTGCAAGCTTTGAAAGCAACAATGGTAGATGATGGAAAAGTGGTTACAGAACAGGGATGAAGGTCTGGATTGGTTTGATATCAAGTAGGTAAGATGTTTTAATGATCAAAACTTGAAATGCACGAGCCAAATAGAAGATGGGTATGCTTATGCCAAAACTGCAAGTTTGGACAGGCCTTTACTAATCGTGTCCTGTATTGTGTTATGTTTGTATATTAGTATGGAATTGGTTTCATGTCAACCCTCTAACAGTTGTGCCAGTTCTAGCCTTTTTGCCACTTTTCTTGCATTTGAAGTAAAGTGAAGGGACAATGCTTGCCATGCTTGTACTTGCTCTCTTAGGGTTGGTATCAGCTTGTACAATTTTCTTTAGACCTGTGAGATTTGTATGTACAATGGAGACAGGTCCAATGCTCAAGAAATGGAAAGTGGCAAAAGTTGTGCTTTTCCAAAATGGCAATGGTCACTTTATGCCATTTATGGAATTGGAACTTGGATAATGGTTCTAAGGCATGGATCAAAGCTTTGTCAACTGAGTAAGCATTAAATTAAGGAGTGAGGAACAAGTTTGGTACCTGTAAAGCATGGATTAGGAAGCATAGGTACTGATTGCAACTTTGTTCTTCATGAAATGACTTGGACAAAAAGTGAGAAATTGCCAACTTCATCTCTTCGATTCTCCCTACTCAAAAATGATATTGAGGAGTTCTTGGACATTTTGGAAACTTAAAATATGCTCTATAACTCATATTTGAAATGAATTTTGATATACCTCTTGGAACTAGGTGAAAATTTTCCATGAAGTTGGGTCCAAAACCCTCCTAAAATAGGGCAAAATTTCACTAAGTTATTTAGTTCATGATCATGTATTCATAAATTTACATCTTGAGATCCAAGCATCTTTAGGGAAAAGTATGTGAGGCAAAGTTGTAGATTTCATGGAGGTATACAACTTTCATTTTGGGAACTTTCCTTGAATCGTTATGCATCATGGTGAAAAAGTGGCCTAAAGTTGAGAAAAAATAAGAAATTTTCTATACTTAGAAAATTTTCTAAGTTAAGAAAAATTTCAAATTCAAACCCTAATCTTCAAACTTGGATATCTTGATGAACAAGTTTCACATTTTGACCTGTTTTGATGAATTATGACCCTTGGTACTTGATTTTGACGAAAAAGTCAAAGTTTGACTTTTTAGTGTATAGTTGACTTTTGATCAGTTGACTGCAAATTTCGTCTGTCAATCCAATGAAATTGAAATGTTTTGAGCCATGTAATAAGGTCAAGATGATGCCATTGAATCCTTGAAATCATTACCTAACTCAATTGGTCATTTTCTAGGTTAAAAATCAGAAATTGCCCTTCCTCAGTCAAAACCCTAATTTTGACCATTTTGCCCTTTTTATGATTTGATCAAATTTCTTGAGGAATTGTGATCCAAACTTGATCAAATGATACATATGAGTCTAAAATGTTTATGTTGATAAAAAATTATGAAGTTTGACTGTAAATTGGCCATGGTTTACTTTTTCCCCAATACAACTGATTTTTAGGTCAATTGTCCAATTGATTGATCAAAAATGTGGTTCAAGGCTTGAAACTTGTCATGAGTGATCTTAGGGATCCATAATGATGTTTGAAAGTCATATGAATCATTGATAGTCCAAAAATCCTTGTGAAAACTCAAACCCTAATTTTGGGTTATCAGTGCAAGATGAAATGTCTTAAGCTGACCAAACCCTAATCCAGTCTTGAGTCAAAGGAATCTTGTGAGAAAAGTCTTGATAAATGAGAGGGCAAATTTTGGGGTACAACACCTACTATCCAGGCTTTCATTTCGAAGTAACCCTAAAATCCAGGTTCCTTCTCATAGCCCTACTATCTAGGCTTTCATTTCGAAGTAACCCTACTATCACGGTTCCTTCTCATAGCCCTACTATCCAGGATTTCTTTTCGAAGCAACCCTACTATCCAGGTTCCTTCTCATAGCCCTACTATCCAGGCTTTCATTTCGAAGTAACTATACTATCCAGGTTCCTTCTCATAGCCCTACTATCCAGGCTTTCATTTCGAAGTAACCCTACTATCTAGGTTCCTTCTCATAGCCCTACTATCCAGTATTTCATTTCGAAGTAACCCTATTATCAAGGTTCCTTCTCAAATCCAGACTATCCAGGCTTTCATTTCGAAGCAACCCTACTATCCAGGTTCCTTCTTATAGCCCTACTATCCAGGCTTTCTTTTCGAAGTAACCCTACTATCCAGGTTCCTTCTCATAGCCCTACTATCCAGGATTTCATTTCGAAGTAACCCTACTATCCAGGTTACTTCTCATAGCCTTACTATCCAGGCTTTCATTTCGAAGTAACCCTACTATCCAGGTTCCTTCTCATAGCCCTACTATCCAGGCTATCATTTTGAAGTAACCCTACTATCCAAGTTCCTTCTCATAGCCCTACTATCCAGGATTTCATTTCGAAGTAACCCTACTATCCAGGTTCCTTCTTATAGCCCTACTATCCAGGCTTTCATTTCGAAGTAACCCTACTATCCAGGTTCCTTCTCATAGCCCTACTATCCAGGCTTTCATTTCGAAGTAACCGTACTATCCAGGTCCCTTCCCATAGCCGTACTATCCAGGCTTTCATTTCGAAGTAACCCTACTATCCAGGTTCCTTCTCATAGCCCTACTACCCAGGCTTTCATTTCGAAGTAACCATACTATCCAGGTACTTTCTCATAGGCCTACTATCCAGGTTTTCATTTCGAAGTAACCCTACTATCCAGGTTCCTTCTCATAGCCCTACTATCCAGGCTTTCATTTCGAAGTAACCCTACTATCCAGGTTCCTTCCCATAGCCCTACTATCCAGGCTTTCATTTCAAAGTAACCCTACTATCCAGGTTCCTTCTCATATCCCTACTATCCAGGATTTCATTTCTAAGTAACCCTACTATCCAGGTTCCTTCCCATAGCCCTACTATCCAGGCTTTTATTTCGAATTAACCCTACTACCTAGGTTCCTTCTCATAGCCCTACTATCCAGGATTTCATCATGAAGTAATCCTACCCAGGTTCCTTCTCAGAAAATTCCAGATGCATTTTTATATGGACTCATCATGAAGCAATCGTACACAGGCCCATCATAAGTTAAGGAAAATTAAAGACCACTGCTGGTTCAATTTCAATCTCTCAACGATTTATCCTGATTCTTTCCCGTAGACGTTTTCTATGGTTCATATAAATCGCTCCAAGATTTATTCTGATGCTTTCCAGACCTCTGCTGGTCCAGTTTAAATCTCTCAACGGTTTATCCTGATTCTTTCCGATAGACATTTCTCTGGTTCAGATAAATCTCCCCGATTTATTCTGATTCTTTCCAGACCTCTGATGTTTCAGTTTAAATATTTTAATGGTTTATCCTGATTCTTTCCGGTAGATATTTTCTTCTGGTTCAGATAAATCACTCCAACATTTATTATGATTCTTTTCCAGTTGAAGTCAAGCTTAGAATTAGTCCAATTTCTGTCAACACTCACCTTTGGATGGCATTTATAAGCCCATCTCCAACAACTATCAATCATTCTCCAAATGGCATCTTTAAGCCCATTCCCTACACAATCAACCATGACATCATCAAGTGAAAATTTCGGGGCACTCTAGTGTTCAATCATCTTCCACCTTCAAGTCACGAATGGCAGATTCACCAATCTAACTCTTCAAGCGTAAGAAGATTGAATAGGGGCAGCTGTTGTACCCCAAAATTTTCCCTATCATTTCTCAAAGAATCACCCTAGACCCTCAGGTTTGCTTCCATCCAATTCCAAGCCTTGAATTACAAATTTTCCAAGAAAGTCATTCATAAGGACAAAATGGTCATTTACACACTGAAAAGTCAAACTTTAACTTTTGGATCAAAATCAAGTTTCAAGAATCATATTTCATCAAAACATGTTAAAATATGAAGTTTGTTTCATCAATAAATTCAAAAGTCAAAATTACTTTGGAAAAGTCAAAATTCTAAATACTTAGATTTTTTCTAAGTGTTTAAGAAATATGACAAGCTCAGAACTTCTGGCCATATTTTTACCATGAGGCAAGCTGATTTCTGGAAGAACTTCTAACACAAGAGTTTTAGATCTCAATAAGACCTAAAATATTGCAGAACAGAACTTCTTCTAGAAATGCTGGGATTTCAAGTTATACATCTTCAAAGTCACGTCCCTGAAACTTAAACACTTAGTAAATTCTGAGCATTTTCAAATCAGCATTTGTTTACAACTTCTGGGCCAGTTTTCACATAGGTTCAGTAAGAAGTTGCAAGGGTAATTCAAAGAGGGCTTACAAAGCATGTCATAAGCTATTTGGAAAGTTTGAGAACTCGCTCAGAACATGCTGGAGCAAAAAGATTCAAGGATCAGAAGTTGGATGTTTGTTCTAAGTTGCGCTGATGCAGAACTTCTTACCAAAATTAAGCTATGATGCATAATCTCACATTGCAAGATTTATGGTTTGATAAATCTCATCATCATTTAATATTCACAACCACTTTTGATTTTTTATCCAAAGGATTTCCCCGCGTGTGGCATAGAAGTACATTGTTGTCCTTGAAAAAGAAAACTTTTGTACAAGAGTATGCTGGGCCCATGATTTTATTTTGCTTTTGAGGGTACTTTTCCTTAATTCATGCTTACAATTCCAGCTTAGGCACAGCTAAAAGCTGCTAACCACCATACTTTCTTCAAGAACAAGGCAGCACCCTAGCATATGATGGTTGTACCCTTGATCTCTCCAAGCTACAAAATCCTTGCCTATAAATTGAACTATATTGGCAACTAAAAAGGGGTCGGTCAAAAAATTGGAAGGAAAAGGCCTTGAAATCCTGCTAAAATTCCAAGAATCCAAAATTGCAAACACAAATACAAAACCTGCCAGTTTTTGATTCCTACGTTCAAACTCCATTTTTCCTCAAAGTGTTTCTTGACCAAGTCATCCATACATTTTCTGATATATATTTAGAAGCCATCCTAACTTATATTTTCAGACTAACACACTCTCCATCAACCTCTACCTCAAAAAAATCAGAACTTTTCTTCTTGGCTGTTCCAGAATTCTCCAGCCATTCATAGCACAAGTTAAAGATTGTTCCAGCCTGCTGAGCACGCGAGGAAGCTGATCAGAATATCACAAATAGTAAGAACTAGGTCCCAGCTTACATGACATTTTCCAGCTGCAAGGTAAACTTCTGCTGACTCTCATTATATTACTTAGGCATTGTTAGATTTGCATGTTCAAAAATACAATGTAGACATCTTGACTCTGATTCTGTATATGTTCATATATTTCATGCATGTTTGCCTAAGTAGAGAGATTTTCAGTTCAGAACTTCTTGAAGAAATTAGGACTCAGAATTAGGATTAGCAAATTCATGCTTGCTTCTGATTCATAGTTCTGATATCATATTTCTGAAACATGATGAAACCTGCCATAACTGCTATGTGCGCATTTTTTTTTTGTTGAGAAATGACTAAGTTGTAGATGCTCTGACTAGCATAGAGAAGGAGATGAAGTTCATTATCAGGGTTTACTTTGTGATACATGTTTATGTTTCTAATACCAGATGTATGGCCACCCCAGTGGTAGACAGTGTGTGCGCATAAGGCATTAGTGCTAAGGGTCCTGGGTTCTAGCCCCAGAAGCTTTTTTTTAGGTTTATTTAGTGAGATTTTCACCCATTTATCTGTCAAACAATATTCCTAAATCAGAACTTCTAGACAACCTCACCCAACAACATTATCACCTCACTCTCAAAAAAGCCAGATCTTCTAATTTCCCAGTGACATATGAACTTCTAGGTTCCCAGCTACCCTATAGCTTCTTAACCCCTTCAACAATTAGAACTTCTAAGTTTTCCTTTGTTCCCAGCAACCTCAGAACTTGGTACACCCAAGCCCAGAACTTCCGACCCTCTACTTTCCTACTAACATTTTCTCTCTTGCAGCGTATCAGAGTCAGAACTTCTGTTCCTTCTCGTTTCAGCAATGTGCTGATTCTGACTCCTTTTTCTCTTATTTATCTTATGTTAGCTTTTAATAATCAAAAACACCAAAAATATTTCATATTCACATGTTTTATTTTATTTCTCTTAGAACAAAAAGGATCAAAAATATTTTCTTAAGTAAACTTATTTCTTTGCTTAAACAAAACAAACCCATTTTACATTTCTTGTGTATTATTTCAATATGGTTGTAATAGATAATTAGGACTAGAATTTCTTGCAATCCTCATTTGTAAATTTGTACACCCCATCCCCTTAATGATGTAATAGTGTAGGATTTTACTTTTCCTCACTTTTATTGCTTTCATATATTGTTAGTAATTAAGGTATGTATGAAAAGATAAAAACAACAAATAGACAACCCAAAAAAATCAAAGACTAAATGCATGCAATCAAATACACTTTGCACACATGCACCCCTTAGGGTAATCCCACTTGTTGCCTATCGGAAAAAATAGTCATGTCCCTCGAACATGGGTGTTTTAGCAAAGACCCTCGATAAAAGATTGTAGTCCCTCGATGACCCTCAATGTTGCCTTCGATAGACGATCTAGTCCCTAAAAAGACATTACTAAAACGTCCCATAGTTTGCTTTCTATGACTATATAAACGTCCCACGCCCGTCCCTTCACATCCAACGATGAGGCTTCTTACCAAATCAATGGTAAGATAGAAACATTTAAAGGAGAAGGAAAAGAACGTTTAAGACCTTTTGAGTAGGTAGATTCACTCCTAGTTGCTTGCTTGCTCACAACAAAAACATTTTATACACCAACACCTCTTTGAAACATTTTCAAAAGACAACACTTTGTACGCGTTCTTATATAAATGAGAGCCATTACAAAGAAAACCCTTTTCAAAATAACTTTCAAAAAACACCTTCCACAAACACTCCTTTGAACTATTTTCAAAACAACACTTTGTACGCGTTTTTATAGAAACGAGAACTATTACAAAGTCACATTTCCAAAATACTTTCAAAACCACACAAAGCATATTTTTCAAACAAAGCAAGTGATCTAGAAAGCAACTAAGAACCCGTAGATAACTACGGATGAAAACGGTGCTAATACCTTCCCTTTTCATAATCTACCCCCTGAACTCAGAAAACATCTCAAAGGTCTATCCTGTTCTTTTCAGCCTTTCTTTTTGGATAAAAGAAAAGTCGGTGGCGACTCTTGCTATCCACACAATTGCGATAAAACAAAAAACAACCAAGTTAGTTCTCCCACCGTGTTACACACGCACTTATGTATGCTTGTAGTTGGTTTCACACAGTTTTTTCCAACTTAGTAGCTCGACGACTACTTATTTTGTTGAAATTTCGAATTCTTGAAGAGTAGGCCTATAACTTTTCAAATACGTTCCATTTACTCTTAAAATTCATTGATCTAAGGACAATTGTTCAATTTCAAATGCATTGTTGGAAAAAATTTGTACTATCCTAAAAGGTCCTTCCCAATTTGGAGACCATTTTTCCAAAACTTTATCATTCCTGTTCATAGGCAATATAACTTTCCATACCAAATCATCAACAAAAAATACTTTATATTTTACCTTATTATTGTAGGTTTTGACAACTCTCTCTTTTTGTCTTCTTAACGAATCTAAAGCCGACACCCTTTCTTCATCCAAGTCGACAAGCTTATTTGTCATCATGCTCCAGTAATCTTCAGATGGTAATTCATTTTGCCTGTGAACCCGAACTGACTGTACATAAATATCCATTGGTAATACTACATCATATCCATAAGTGAGTCGAAATGGAGTAGTCCTTATTGCTTCTTTTGGTGAAGTTTTACATGTCCATAGAGCTTGATCTAGTGTTTTGTGCCAATTCTTTGGTTTCTTTCCTACATGCTTCTTGATCGGGCTGATTATAACTTTATTGGCCGCTTTGACCTGGCCATTTTCCTGGGCATAGTAAGGGGTAGAAGCTAGAAACTTAATTCCAACTTCATTTGCAAAATCTTTCATTTTTCTACCAGTAAAGACCGATCCTTGGTCGGTTGTAATTGTCTATGGACCTCCAAACCTACACAAAATGTGTTTTTGGATAAAATCTATGACAACTTCTTGGTCAAAATTTACTAATGCTACTGCTTCAACCCATTTCGTGAAATAATAAATTCCAACTAGAATATATTTTTGTTGTTTTGGTGAAGTTGGCCTTATTTCTCCAATTATATCTAATTCCCATCCCCTAAAAGGCCAAGGTTTTATAATTGCATGTAATTCACTCGTAGAAACATGTTGTATGCCCCTATGCAACTGGAATTCTTGGCAACCTTTAGTAAATTCAATGAAATCTTTCAACATTGAATGCCAATAGACACCCAGCCGCACCAAAAGCCATTTCATTTTATGTCCAGCCTGATGTGTGCCATAACCTCCACTATGCACATTTGACACAGCTATATATGCCTCACTTTCTCCAAGGAATTTTAGCAACACCCCTTCAGCTTTCTTTTTGAATAAATCATCTTCCACCAAGACATAACTGAGTGCGAGATACTTAAACTTACGACCAGTTGAACCTGTAGGGCGCCGCAGATAATCGATAAATGGTTTTCGCCAGTAATTTTCGGATAGATTATCAATGGTCAAAATTTCAAAATTTCCAGCATCTACAGCCCCTAACTTTATAATAGACAAATATGAAGGTGTCAATAAGGTAGCCTGAACCTTCTCCCTTGCTTGGATTGGTTCTTCATCTTGATCCTTCAAGACTTTATACCCTGAACTTCTTGTGCTAAATCATTAGCTTCTTGATTCTCCCGTCGAGGTATATGTCGAATACTCACTTGTTCAAATTTCCTAAGAAATCTAATATTAATCACAAAGTACATGATTAAGTTTTCCTTGACACACCTATATTCCTTCGACACTTGTTTAATCACCAGTTCTGAATCTCCCATAATTTCGACATTCCTTGCCCCCAATTCTAGCATAAGTTCATGTCTTGTTAACGAAGACTCATATTCTGCTTCATTATTTGTACATACACCTTCAATTCTATACTTGAACTCTGCTGGAATTCCACTTGGAGAGATAACTTATCATATACCAGCTCCATTTTTATGACTAGAATTGTTAAAATATAACTTCCATGGTACCACGTCCACATAATTTTGAGGCATACTGACCATTGAATGGTCAACAAGGAAGTCAGCCACTATTTTCCCCTTTATTTCTTCCAAGGGCATATAATTCAGAGAATATTTAGTTAATGCTAAAGCCCATTTACCAATGCGACTATGTAGAATTGGTTTAGACACACATGTGTTTAATGATGTCAAAATGAGAAGACACATACATATCAACTGGCTTGATATATTGCTTCAATTTAATACAAGAGAAATAAAAACACAAACATAGTTTTTCTATATCACTATACCTAGTTTCAAGGTCATTAAGTACTCGACTAAGGTAATACACAGGTCTTTTGACACCTTTTTCATCTTTTTGGACTAATATACTCGCTATAGTCGATTCTGAAGATGAGATATACAACCTCATTGGCCTATTTCTAACAGGAGGCACTAATATTGGAGGTTTCATCAAGTAATCTTTGATCTTGTTGAAAGCGTCTTGATTTTCTTCTCGCGAGGCAAAACCTTCGTTTTTCAGTCGAAGTAATGGTGAAAACGCTTTAGTTTTACCACTTAAATTTGTTATAAATCTCCTTAAGAAATTTGTTTTTCCCAACAAAGACTGAAGCTCCTTTTTAGTCGACAGAGGCTTTACATCCACAATGGCTTTGGTCTTGCTATGTGTTGTACCCCAAAATTTGTCCTCCCATTTTTTATTCAATATATTCTTCCTAGGGTTCTCAAATGCTCAAGACGGCTCAAGAATTGATCAGACAAATTCTCCTCCTAAGCAAGGGGTCCATAATTAGGGTTTTGTATTTCTCAAGGAAGATTGAGTTTCCAAGGTCTCAAGTGGTTTTCATGGTTCTTCATATGTCCTCGAGGATGCTCATGTCAAATTTCATGCATAGCATCACAAGTTCGCTCAGTCAGTCGCTCGGATGACTGAAAATCAACTGTATTCACCAAAAATTCAATATTTTCAAGATCAAGTTCAAACGATTATAACTTCTTCATTATTCAATATTTTTAGTTGTTCTTTTTGCGTATGACTCTCCTTGACGTCATCTCTATCTTCTCTTTACAAGACAAGAGCTAATTATGCATGGAGGATCATTGGAATCTCGAGTACTTTAGAGGTCATTTTATGAGTTTGACCTAATTTCAAGTAGTTGTTTCCCGACTTCCGCGGATCATAACTTCCTTGATCTTCAACGTTTTAAGACGATTCTTTTTGCACATTCTCATCTACAAGTTTTCACCAAGGATCAGAATCAAATTATGCTTTGAGGGCTATGAAACTTATCGAAACATTATAGGTAATTTTCTTGATTTAGAATGTTCTTAACTTCTAACTTCAAGTCGTGCCATAATTGTTCTTGAGACATTTATTCTTATGTTATGATTGTTCATGGTACAAGATTTCGCGTTCGAGAATTCTTTGAACTTTTGTTGTTTTTCAAGTTACTTATGTTTGAGCATTTGGTGATTATTGGATGAAAGTGGATTTTAGACCAAAGTTCTTAAGGAATCATTGTTCTTTCAAGTACTATTGGCTTGTATTGAAATATACCATGAATTGAAGATTTGGATTAGGGTCTCACTGAAAATGATTTGAAGGTTCACTTGGAAAATGACATTAGATTCGAATTTATTGAAAATTTCAATTACATTCATCATTCAACTTTCAAGACAATGTCCAAAATTAAATTTCATTATTCTATCATCACTCCATCAAAGAAAGGGTTCAATTTGAAAGAAATGGAAACAGTTTGGTAATTTAAGGTTTTATCATGAAAATCAAAGGCAAAAGGAAATTATAAGTCTAAAAGGGTACATTCATTCAAATAAATCAAGAGTTTCATTTACATTTTACAAGTATAATTCTACAAAACTTAAACCTAATCCTCATGTCCTAAGATTCCTTTATTCCTTCATTATGACATGACTTGTTGTCCTTTCTTCTTTAGAGCTACACCTTGGTGTCCTTTCTTCTTTAGAGCTATACCATGCCTTGTAGCCGCCACAATATCGTGACCTCATAGTCCACCAAAACCAATGCATAAACCTGCCGCATTATAACAAAACCATGCCCCGCACAACCATCACAAAAACCTGTTGTAAAATGACTAGAAACAACCCTGTTATAAAATGACCAGAAACAACCCTGTAAAATAGCACTGTATCAGTCCAAAAGTTACACAAAAATGGACATACAAAAACTACATCAATAAAGCTAAAACAGTATCCCAGAATTGTTCAAACTCTACCAACTTTCCCCCCCAATTTACACCCTTTCTCATCTATAAAAATATACTCTAAATCACTGTATTAAAAAAGAGGAGGACAAAAATCAAGAAGACTGAAAAAAATCTCTCCCTTTCACCCACTAACCTCTACTCATGAAGAAAACTGATCCTAAAAAATCCTTCAAACTCCTCACTAAACTTTGCTCAAATAACAAAAAAATAGTAGGAAAACAGAAATCCCAGGGCACAAAAAAAACAAACTCTCCAAAAAAACTCTGCTTACCATCTCTATGATTAACCTCACGATTTTAGCTCACCTTATCATCAACAACACTCTTTATACCATTAAAACTTACTAACCTCTCTCCAACCTCACCCGACACATAAAATCTGACAGAAGAAAATCACACAAAAACTTGCTGAAACTCTCCCTTGAAATCTCACAAATCTCCCCTCTATAGTTCACTCCTTCATCACCCATACACCCTTTAAACTCCCTGAGACATCGAGAACCTCTCACTAACACTTCAAGCACCTTCACAACGCTGCAAAACAACTGCTCCATAACTCATTTTTGTTTATAGACAAAGCTATTACCCAGAAATGTTATGCTATCAATTCACAATGCGTAATGTGATCGGTGGATCTGGAACTGACTGTTTAAAGCTGGTTCGCGAAATGTCGCGGAAGCAAGAGTCGCCACCGTCTTTTATTTTCTCCAAATGGAAAGGACAAAAGCACAGAAAAATTCCTTTTAAGAGATCGCTCTCGGTTCGGGAGGTGGGTTATAGAAAGGGAAGGTGTTAACACCCTTTCTATCCATGGTTATCCATGGGCTCTTAGATACTTGCTCAATATGTTTTCAAAATTGTTTGTTTGCTTTTCAATGTGGGTTTAAAAAAGTTTCTTTGAAAAATTTCAGATCGACTCGTATGTCAGAGTGTTTGAAAAGTTTGCTTTGAAAGCTTTTGAAAATGTGTCAGTGTGAAAAGATTTTGTTTTGTTCGAAATTAGAGCAAGTATCCTTGAGAACCTACCTACCCTAAGGAATTCGTCTGTGTAAGAGTCCTTTAAAGTAGTGCCATCCCACCATTGAGAGGTAGGTAGCACCACCGTTGGAGGTGTTCGGGTCAATTCGATTTTAGGGACATGGTGATCACCGGAGCAATGGGAAGACACCTTAGAAGCTACCCTCATGCCAGGTTCCCGGATCATGAGGACTTACTAAGACGTCCTCTACTCGACGACCACCTTTCGAAAGGCAACAGTGAGGCGTATCTTAAGGGTGGTGTGTGCGAATTGTGTGTCATGTTTCAGTTATTTGTCTTGTCATGTCATTGTGATCTATGCTTGATTTTAATTTGTCCATTCATTCTTGCATGTATATTTAACAGTTAAAAAAGTTGCGGAAATATAAAGTTCTAAACTATTACAAAGGCGCGGGTCCACATCGCCAAAATTAAACCGGACCCGATTTAGCGGAAAATAAATAATGCGAAGTAAATAAAAGTGCGAAAAGTAGAGTTACATGGCTTTGGGAGATTTACATAATTATAATTAAACGACATAAGATAAATGCGCAAATTAAATAATTGAAACGACGGGCGTTGGACCCTTTTGCAAAATATTAAAAATTGATGAGAATTAAAAATTAAATGATCAAATGTTTTTTTTTTGGTATTTTGTGTTTTTTTTAGATTTAAAAGAAAAAAAGAAAAATTAATTAAAATTAAAATGCTAAACCCTAGTTCTAATATTTTTTTAAGTTTATTATGAAAATATTAAAATATAATCTACATTAAACCCTAATTTATTTATGTGCAATTTAATTATAAAAAATAAATAAATAAATAATTATTACTGTGGAAAAGAAAAAGGGAAAAAATTAAAAAGGAAGAAAAAGTGTTTATTAACCTAATTCTATATTTTTTACATTTTTGTTAAAAAAGAATTAAACTTATAACCTAATTTACTAAGTTATTTACATGTTTATTTGAAAATAATCATAATAAAATAAATATTATATTTTTTATATTTTCTGATTTTTTGTGTGTTTTTGTATTTTGTTAAAAATAATTAACTAAATAGACATAATTAAATAAAAGTAATTATTAAAACAAGAATAAAAATAAATAAAAAGATTAGGGAAGGCAAACCAGGGTGGGGTGTAGCCCCAGATTGTGAGGTACAGGCCTGGGAATTTTGGCCCATTAAGCCAGAGATTTGTTGACTTTTCCAGCTTGGGTGCCAGCGTATTGACTTGCTTTATAGTGGACCTTCAATATCAGCCCTTGATCTATATCCATTAGGCATGTGTACACTTGGATGAGGGTGGAATATGGTGTACATCACTATGAGCGCTGCATGGAATGATGTATTGAAAAATAATGTGAGAAATTACACAGACCTGGGACTTGAACCCAGGTCTTTAACGTTGCCAGCATAGTCACTTAACCACTGAACCAAGCGCTTTTAGTTTAACATATAATAACACGTAAATATAATAAATAAAACATGGTGTTAGTGGATGGAAAACGCGCGAAATTCGAATGGACCTATCACCAATTGACACGATGCCTTCGTCTTCGTCGTCCCTGTAAATAAAACACATTGGCAACGGTTTTTGAAGCGTTGCAGAAAGTAGGCTATGGAAAAATAGCGATTAGCGCTATGTGAAACATAAATTCATCGCGAGATATGTTTCTTGTTCATGGGAACACGCTGATTGCAATGGTCTTAACCTCAACTCCTAATTTTGCTTCATTGTAAAAACCCTAATTTGGAAAACCTGCAACCCTAAAAAACGCGCATGGTGGATTCACGTATGGTTAATGAAAATGCAATCAAACACAATGGTTAGCTCAGGAACATCATTATGAATATGAATACATAAACAAAAATGCAAAAATATGCTTGAATCATGCTATACGATTTCAGAATTTTTGAGGTACAATTTGACTTAAGGGTACCAATTCAGGGGGTTTTGGTTGATGTTAGTGATTGAGAAACGTTCAAGACAACCTTGGCAAGCTGTTGAGATAGTTTTGGAGGCTTGAATCGACCTCTAAGGCACTTTTCAGTTCTTGAGTTTTATGAAAAAATTTCAATGTGCAAAATGGTTCTTGGGGCGCAGCTTGCAGTCTCCAGGCATTAGGGTTCTGATCTAGTACTTGTATGGAACGATTTAGGTTAAGAAAGTTGTACAAAATCCTTTGAATTCATTGTTTTCAATATTTGATTTCATGAAATCTTTTCCAAATCTTTTTCATGTGCATTTTGGTTCAATCATGCTCAAATCTCATCAAAACTTGCCTATTTAAGATGTGCACGAAATATTGACCTTGGAATGTGCATAAAAAGATTTTTTTAGGTCAAATTTATATTTTTCATGTATTAAAATAATTTAAATGAATTAATATTAATATAAATTCAAATAAATAATTAAAAAATATGAAAATACTTCCCTTTGGGCCTAATGGTCGTGCATAGGCTTGGCATGAAGAAACTTGGAAGAAAAATGGGCCCATTTGCATTTTTAGGTCATTTGAACCATTGTTGACTTTTCAAAATTCCCAAACATTTCCCAACTTCCACAAGGCATATCTTGCTCAATTTTTAAGCTTTTCACATGTTCTTGGACATTTTGGAAAGGTTGTTGAGTCCTTTAACCAATGCCTTTGGTCCCATGTCATTTTGATTTACCAATCTCAAGTTATGGTCTTTGACTTAAAGTCCCTTTTTGTTGACTTTTGAAAATGACCTATAATGTTGAAATTGATAACTTTTTGTGAGAGCATTTCTTGGACTTGGAATATGAAGATTAGTTGTAGGAAATGTCTTTCTCTTCAAAATGAGCTTTGGATGGAATTTTTCTGATAATCCATGTGAAAGTTATGCCCTAGTCAATTTCAGTTGACTTTTTCAGCTGTCCAAATATAGCAACTTTTGCATCTTTGATGATTTCTGAGCCAAATCTTGAAAATCATGATCAAGCATTGATCAAATGATGTTTGTGGCTTCAAAATGATATATTGACCAAAAATTTGAACTTTTGACTGCCAAATGACCATTTTGCCCCTACAGTTGACTGTAGTGCAATTTAGGGTTTTGACTGTGCAATTTTGAGCTGAATGCCTTGAAACTTGATATGAGGATGCTTGACCACATTTGTAGGCATATGAGACTTGGTTGGGCCCTTGAAAACTTCATTTTCTTGATCAGGACTCAAACCCTAGTTTTGACTGTGTAGGAGACAGTTGAGCTGCACAACCCTTGGGGCATTTTGTGACCTTGACTTTGACAATTCTTGATGAATATGGGAGGGCAAATTTTGGGGTGCAACAGTTGCCCCTGTTCAATCTTCTTAGACCTGAGGATGCAGATTGGCTGACGTGCCTTTCGTAATCCGAGGGTAGAAGATGATTGGACACTAGAGTGCCCAGAAATTTGCGCTCACATAGTAGCAGTGATGGGGGAATGGGCTTATAGATGCCATTTGGAGATTGCTGGATAGGGTGATGGGCTTATAGATGCCATCTGGATGTCGATCGCGTAGGAGATTCCTTAGCGAGAACCTGTATACCTGCAAAAGAACAAATGAATACCTGACACGTTGCAGGAGCTGATTTTAGATGCTTGGTATAGATGTGTCCTGACTGGTTACAGGAACTGAGTCTGGAGCTTCAAACGCTGACGAATGAACCAGGGATGGTTACTATCTTAGCATGAATGGTAAGAGAACCTTGGGCGACTTTATCTTCAACAACGCTCGTTGAGAAAAATCTTGGGTGTCTTCTACTGGAATAAGAATCAGGGAGATCTTAGGGTCGATCTGACTGAACCAGAGAGGCCTTTGACTGGGTAAGAATCAGGAAAATCTTAGGGTCGATTTAACTGAACCGGGCAAGGTCTTGGAATATCTTCAACTGGATAAGCATCAGAGAGATCTTAGGGTCGATCTAACTGAACCAAGAGAAGGCCTTTGACTGGATAAGCATCAGGAAAATCTTAGGGTTGATTTAACTGAACCGGTCGAGGTCTTGGAATATCTTCAACTGGATAAGCATCAGGGAGATCTTAGGGTCGATCTGACTGAACCAAGAGAAGGCCTTCGACTGGATAAGTATCAGGAAAATCTTAGGGTCGATTTAATTGAACCGGTCTAGGTCTTAAAATATCTTCAACTGGATAAGCATCAGGGAGATCTTAGGGTCGATCTGACTGAACCAAGAGAAGGCCTTTGACTGGATAAGCATCAGGAAAATCTTAGGGTCGACTTAACTGAACCGGTCTAGGTCTTGAAATGTCTTCAACTGGATAAGCATCAGGGAGATCTTAGGGTCGATCTGACTGAACCAAGAGAAGGCCTTGGACTGGGTAAGAATCAGGAAAATCTTAGGGTCGATTTAACTGAACCGGTCTAGGTCTTGAAATGTCTTCAACTGGATAAGCATCAGGGAGATCTTAGGGTCGATCTGACTGAACCAGAGAAGGCCTTTGACTGGATAAGCATCAGAAAAATCTTAGGGTCGATTTAACTGAACCGGTCTAGGTCTTGAAATATCTTCAACTGGATAAGCATCAGGGAGATCTTAGGGTCGATCTGACTGAACCGGTCAAAGTCTTGAGACGTGATTGAGAATTTAACTGCATCTTTCCTGAAAGGTAGAAGTCAGTCATATGCAATGCATGATATGGATTAAGCAATGATGTTATCAATATAAATGAGACTTGTATGATGCAATACATTATGCATGCTATAATGATGTATGTGACGTTTTATGAATGTTTTCGTCTTAGGAAAGTGAATCCTTGATGGGTGCCGGGAAGTTGTATCCTGGGCTGACGTTTGAAGAATAGATTTTGCTTCCGCGGGGGATGATAACTGCAAGAATACCGATAGGAGAAGATAACTCCGTCGCGGAATAAACTTGGCAAATGAAGAGTCTGCGGGGAGAAAAATGCTCTAGCGATCATGCTGGGAAGCAATACTCTGTGGGAAGAGGGATGCTTTGCTGAATGTTGATAGTAACTTGCTGAGGATACTCTTGTTGTATAGGAAGTAGTTGCTGAACTTCGCTGGGGTAAGAAAATTTTGTCGACGACGCTCTTTCCGTGGCTTTTGGCTGAGGATAACCCAGTTATATCCTGTTAAGGAAATAACTCTTTAAATAAAGCCGGGCGACGCGTTCGTGCTCTGCGAGGGGATAAGCTTCCAGAATCTACTGGGGATAAGCTTACTGCTTGGGGATATATGAATTCCAACTTTCCTGGGGAACTTGGGTTGGACTCTTCTGGGGAAGTTTGAATTGCAGGGAAGTGATTTCTTTTGAATGTTGAGACGCCGCCGGGGAACAATCTTTAGACCAAGACTGCCGGGGATGTTTGTTAAGAATACATATGCTGCTGGGGAAGTATTGAGATCTACGGGAGGATACTCAATTTCCTTGATATTTGATGATTTGCTTGGAGAAGAATGTATTGTTTTGTTGAACCACTCTCTAGGGATTTAGTATGCACTGGTCGTGTTCTTTAGCTGAACCTACCTTGGTACCTTGGAGGATAGAACAATTAGACTGCTCAGACAACTCTTTATTGCCCCTGTTTCTAGTGTCACCTGCAACTAATTCCTTTGTTTCGTATGCAAATATTCATGAGTTAGCAAATTATTGTCAATGCATACATCACAAATTGAACCTTGGACGTTCTTCGCAAAACAAAACAGAAAAAGAAAAACACTTGGGCACGTTTAACTGAAAATATATTTGTATTGATTTTGAATGGCCCATGAATAGGCGTTTTGTGTACAAGAGGCTGACGCCCTAGTAAGAGGTACGTCGCCGATCAAAAGAGTTTATACAAGTTTGTACAAAAGAAAATAAAACAGCTGTGTGAAAGATGTATGATTCACTGGGTTTCAACTCTGCTATTGCCTTTATAACTCCGAGCGTCTCATCACTTGATGACCTTGATTGAAGGTGAAGCTGACTGATTGATGCCTTTTGAACTTGATATAGATACCGGATTCTGGATGCAAAGTGATCAATGAGACATAGTATTACGCTTTTATCCCTAATTTTTGCCTGGACCGCCCTTTCGGGTTTTCGGTCCACCGGGATACCCATTTTTGCCCAAGCCGCCTTTTCAGGTTTTCGACTTGCCGGGTGTACAGATTTTTCGTTTTCATCCCTTCATTTTGCCCGAACCCTTTTGGTTCGACGGGAAGCCCTAATTTTTGCCTAGGCATGTCAGCCTAGCGGGTCTTTTTTTCATGCGTAGTATTTTTTAACTATGTCTGCATTGGCGGGGTGAGGAAGGTCGTCACCATCCATGTTGGTTAAGATCATTGCTCCTCCTGAGAACACATGCTTAACCACAAATGGCCCTTCGTATGTAGGGGTCCATTTTCCCCTTGGATCACTCTGAGGAAGGATGATTCTCTTGATAACCAGATCCCCACCTTGATATTCCTGTGGTCTGACCTTTTTGTTAAATGCCCTGATCATCCGTTTCTGATACGTCTGACCATGACAGATAGCAGCAAGTCTCTTTTTGTCAATGAGGTTGAGTTGATCAAGTCGTGTCTGGATCCAATCATCTTCGTTCAGGTTTGCATCCTTCATTATCCGGAGAGAAGGAATTTGCACTTCAATCGGCAAGACTGCCTCCATGCCATAAACCAAGGAGAAAGGAGTTGCCCCGGTTGACGTCCTAGCTGAGGTACGGTACCCATGCAGTGCGAACGGTAACATCTCGTGCCAATCTTTGTATGTTACTGTCATCTTTTGCACAATCTTCTTGATGTTTTTATTTGCTGCTTCTACAGCCCCATTCATCTTCGGTCTGTAAGGAGAAGAATTATGGTGCTGTATCTTGAACTGTTCGCAGAGCTCAGCAATCATCTTATTGTTCAGATTGGTACCGTTGTCTGTAATAATCCGCTCAGGGACACCGTATCGGCAGATCAGATTGTGCCGAATAAACCGTGCCACAACAGTCTTGGTTACTGTAGCATAGGATGCTGCCTCAACCCACTTTGTGAAATAATCGATCGCCACTAGGATGAAGCGATGTCCATTTGATGCCGTAGGTTTGATCTCGCCGATCATGTCTATGCCCCACATTGCAAACGGCCAAGGCGCAGTCAGAACATTCAGGGGAACCGGAGGAACATGCACTTTATCCGCATAGATCTGGCACTTGTGGCATGTCCTGGAGTGTTGGTAGCAGTCAGCTTCCATTGTGGACCAGTAATATCCTGCCCGTAGGATCTTTTTAGCCATAGTATGCCCACTGGAATGCGTACCAAAGGTCCCTTCATGTAGCTCTTCCATGATTCTTTCTGCTTCAGTTTTGTCCACACAACGCAATAAGGTTGAATCATGGTTTCGCTTATACAAGATGCCGTTGCTTAGGAAAAACTTGGCTGCGAACCTCCTCAGGAATTTCTTATCATTGATAGAGGCACCTTCAGGATATTCCTGAGCTTCCAGATATCTCTTCACTTCGTGGTACCAAGGCTTCTCAGTTACCAATTCAGTTTCGAGATCACAACAGTATGTCGGTTCGTCCAGTTTCCAGATGATGATCCGGGGAGCTTCATTATCCCATTTGACCTTGAACATTGAAGACATTGTAGCTAACGCGTCCGCTAACTGATTCTCTTCTCTTGGAAAGTGTTCGAAGGTTATCTCTGTAAAATGGGGAATCAGGGCCAACACACATTCTTTGTAAGGAATCAAGTTTGGATGTTTCGTATCCCACTCTCCTTTGATCTGATTGATCACAAGAGCGGAATCTCCGAAGACATTGAGAAATTTGATCCTTAGGTCAATCGCAGCTTGAAGACCCATGATACACGCCTCATACTCCGCCATGTTGTTGGTACAGTTGAAACACAGCCGGGCGGTGAGTGGAGTATGAGTACCTTGTGGAGATATGATGATGGCGCCGATACCATTTCCCAAAGCATTGGAAGCTCCGTCAAAGTGCATAGACCATCAGGATCCTGGTTCAGGTCCTTCATCCGGTCCAGGTACTTCGCAATCGGTTACTATCATGATGCTTTCATCCGGAAACTCGAAGTTCATTGATTGGTAGTCATCTACAGCTTGATGAGCTAAGTGGTCTGCCAATACACTCCCCTTGATGGCTTTCTGGGTTGTATACTGAATGTCGTATTCCGTCAAGATCATTTGCCATCTTGCAATTCTCCCAGACAGAGCAGGCTTTTCGAATATGTATTTTATCGGATCCATCTTTGAGATCAACAAGGTAGTGTGAGTCAGCATATACTGTCTCAGCCGGCGAGCAGCCCATACCAAAGCGCAGCAAGTTTTCTCGAGCAGTGAATATCGGGTCTCACAGTCGGTAAACTTTTTGCTAAGGTAATAAATGGCGTGCTCTTTTCGGCCAGACTCGTCATGCTGCCCCAGCACACACCCCATTGAGTTGTCTAGCACTGTCAGATATAGTATCAGAGGTCTCCCTTCAACCGGTGGCATAAGGATAGGTGGTTCTTGGAGGTACTCTTTGATTTTGTCGAAGGCAGCCTGACATTCATCGTTCCAACGTACTACCTGATCTTTCTTCAACAGCTTGAAGATTGGCTCACAGGTAGCAGTCAGATGAGAGATGAATCGAGCAATGTAATTCAGGCGTCCTAAGAAGCCTCTGACTTCCTTCTCTGTCCTAGGAACCGGCATCTCTTGAATGGCTTTGACCTTAGCAGGGTCCACTTGAATACCTTTATCACTGACCACGAAGCCTAGCAACTTCCCAGATCTTACCCCGAAGGTGCACTTGTTCGGGTTCAATCTCAGCTTGTACAGTTTCAACCGGTCAAACAACTTTTGTAGATGATCTAGATGCTCTTCCTCAGTCTGGGACCTAGCGATCATGTCGTCCACATATACTTCGATCTCATGATGGATCATATCATGAAATAAGGCAACCATGGCACGTTGGTAGGTTGCCCCAGCGTTCTTTAACCCGAACGGCATGACCTTGTAACAGAAGGTGCCCCACTGAGTAACAAATGTAGTCTTTTCCATGTCTTCAGGTGCCATCTTGATCTGATTGTAACCTGAGAAGCCATCCATGAAAGAGAACACCTTGTGCTGAGCTGTATTATCAACAAGGACATCAATGTGAGGTAAGGGGAAGTCATCCTTGGGGCTGGCCCTGTTCAGATCCCTGTAATCAACACACATTCTGACCTTGCCGTCCTTTTTAGGTACCGGCACCATATTAGCAACCCACTGAGGGTAAGACGTTACTGCAAGGAACCCGGCATCAAACTGTTTCATGACCTCGGCTTTGATCTTCTCGGACATCTCTGGACGCATCCGACGAACCTTTTGTTTAACTGGAGGGCAGTCTTCTCTAGTCGGCAAATGATGGACAACAATATCAGTATCCAACCCTGGCATGTCTTCGTAGGACCAGGCAAAGATCTCCATATAGTCATGTAACATCTTGGTTAACCGTTGCTTCACGCTGAGCTCTAGGTTAGCACCAATCTTTACCTCTTTTCTGTCTGCTTCAGTACCCAGGTTTATTGTTTCCACTGGCTCTTCATGGGGTTGAATTGCCCTCTCTTCCTGAAGCAACAGTCTTGCAAGCTCGCCAGGCACTTCGCAATCATCTTCACCTTTGTCTTCGGCTAAGTTGATCGGATTTTCGAAGTCATAATTGGCATTAGCAGAGCTGTTATCAGTGAGATCCAGAGTGGATTGGAACCTGTATGAGTGAGTGTGTGTGTAAATACAGCTGTTTTTGAAAATTATGTAAAGGAAAAGAAAGACAGAAAAGGAACACAATATTTGCAATGCGAAAGGTACGTCCAAGATTTTCATTCATGATGTATAAAATGACAGTTCATATGCCCTCACAAATAGAACCACGGTGCCTCGGGTAAGACACCGGGCCATAGAGTTTATCATTATTCATTACAAAATAACAAAACAAGGGAATTTATTACTTAGTAACAAAAGAAACAGGGAGATTGTCCTTGGCGCTCCAATTGTTAAGTCCACCATCAGTAGCCGGGTAGATCCAGCTATCGAACTCAGCTTCATCAACTTCCTCTTCATCACCAATAGCATTAACCCCATGAGCAGGCAGGGGAGCTGTCACCACATTAGGCTTGTCAGACGCCTCAAACTGTACCTCCTTAGCGTCAATGAGGTCCTACAGCTTGTTCTTTAGTGCCCAACAGTCATCAGTAGAGTGCCCCGGGCTTTCTGAATGGTAAGCACAACGAGCATTCGGGTCGTACTTGGGGGATGCAGTATTGGGGAACTTTGGTGCCTCCCTGACAGTTACCAAATTGGTTGCGAGTAAATGTGGCAGGATCTGCGACAAAGTCATGTTTAAGCGGGTGAATTCCCTCCGGGGTCTTTCCACCTTCTGAGTATTGTTTGGCCGGGGAGCGGCAGCAGGCTTAGCGATCATGACCGCGCTGACAGATTGGCGGTGTTCATGTCTTTCTGATCTCCTGGAACCATACACGGCACTAGACTCTTTTTTGAAGGGTTTCTTTTCTGAACTAGATGAGGTAGCCTTTGCAATCTTCCCAGATTTCAGCCCAGCTTCAATTCTCTCTCCAGTCAAGATTAAATCAGTGAAACCAGCAGAGGAATTCCCAATGAGATGGTTGAAAAATGGCCCAGATAGGGTCCCCAAGAACATGTCAACCAACTCCCGATCAGTCAATGGTGGCTGCACCCTGCCAGCCAGGTCTCTCCACTTCTGCGCATACTCCTTAAAACCTTCGCTTGCGCCTAACGCCATACCCAGGAGTTGGGTACGTGTGGGGGCAAGGTCGGCATTATACTGATACTGCTTGTAGAAAGCAGTAGCCAGCTCCTCCCAGTTACGAACTTTGGTCCCATCCAGCTGATAGAACCATTCGAGATGAGTCCCTGAAAGACTCTCCTGGAAGAAGTGGATCCATAGATTCTTGTCCGCAGAGTACGGCTGAATTTTCCGCACATAGGACCTCAAATGCAGCTTGGGACAAGACGCCCCGTCATACTTGGAAAAGGTGGGAGCTTTGAATTTGTGTGGGATAATTACGCCAGTCGACAAACCCAGATCTCCGAAATCCAGCCCAGGTGCCTGTTGCACCTCCATAGCCTTCAACCTGTCCTCCAGTTGTTTGTACCTGTCATCTGCAGGAGGATACTGTTCCTCATCAAAATCTGTCTCGTTGTCGGAGACCACTGGAGTAGGAACCTTTACTTCTGCCTGAGAAGGACTCCTGCCAACAGAAGAACCAGCCTCTTCATGGTGTAGAGTATTACCCAACCTTCGGCCCGAGTTGAACAGAACAGTTCTTCTCTTCTTCTTCTCCTTCTTCAGGAGCATAGTCTTCAGTTCTTCTTGGCCTTTAGCTAGACCCATGATTAGTTCTTGAAACTGCGCATTCTGCACCTGGAGAGCCTTGATTGATGTCTCGGTAGATTCAGATCCGGGATTCATGATGCTGAAATAAACAGCGAAGAACTGTAAGCAACCTGAAAAGGGGAAAAACCTGCTATGCACATGATGTATGAAATGCGTATGCAATGCATTCAAGGGTTCGAAAGTTCAAATTTGTTGTAGACAAGAAAAGAACACACGTTATCATTAAAGAAAATCATTGTTTAATACATCAAGGCCTCATGGGCAAAAAGTACAAAAATTAAGTCAATCCCAAAATACACTGCGCATCCTCTTCGGAGCTATGTAGGTGTTGAGATTCCTCTCCTCATGCAACAGGCGAGTGAGCTCCAGGACTTTCTTTTCACTGGCATGCAGACTAGTCTCAAGAGAATTCCTTTCTTCCTTAAGCTGGATCCAGCTCTTCTGCATCTCTTCCCAGGATGTGGGCATATCAGGGTGCTGAATAACACGAGACACTTCCCCTTCCAAGACTGGTTCTTTGATCACTGGAAGCATGTGAGGATAAGGCATAACTAGCTTCTGAGAGCGGGCGCGTACCCACTTGAGATAAGGCTCCAAAGGGATGGAGTTCCTGTGCCCCAGTGTCTTGCTGTCTATCCTACTAGGCATCCTCCAAGCTCTGATAAATCTCTGACGAAGTCCTTGAGTATCATTGTCGAAGTCAAAAACTATGTCGGGAATTAACATGTCATGAGGACCATCCCTCCGAGCATAACCAAACTGTCTCCAAGCCAGGCATGGGCTATAAGTAATACCTCCTCTAATTCCAAGTAAAGGAACATTAGGGTACTCCCCACAACGATCAATGATAGCGACATCGCCTCTGGATCTAGGACACCAATGTATATCAGCATGTGTAAGAGTCATCAACCATTGTGACCATCTCAAACCCCGCTCATTCTTCAAGACTGATTGCGGAAGGTGCGAAATAAACCACCTTCCCAGGAGAGGAGTGCAACACATAAGGACACCTCTTTTTCTCATGGTTCGAGTGTAACATGAGTGAAGGATGTCCCCCAGCAACGTAGGTATGGGATTCCTGGACATAAAGATCTGAACGGCACTGATATCAATGAGCTGATCTGGGTTAGGGAACAGTACCAAACCATAAACAAGGAGGGCTACCACTTCTTCAAAAGCTCGCAAGTCAAGAGAGTTCCAACATTCATGGGCCTTCTCAAACAGAAACCTGGCTAAGAACCCTTTGATACCACTTCTGACTTCCCAATGTCCCTTGAGGTCAGATGACTGTAGGTGCAAGGCTTTAGCAATCTCTTCAAGCTTAGGTTCCCTTTCTGTACCGCTGAAGGGTAGCTGATCAAGGATAGGAATCTTCAGGAGCCGGGAGAACTCCTCCAATGTAGGTACCAACTGATAGTCCAAGAAAGTGAAACAGTGATGCAGAGGGTCAAAGAATTGGAACAAGACCTTAATCATATCTTCCTCAATGTTGGTGTTGACCAAGCTGATGAGGCTTCCATGCCTTTCACTGAATGAAGAGTTCTCGGGAATCCTGGATATAAGCTCCTTAAGCTGAGGAGGGATCCTTACAAGACTGACTTGAATGGTCTTTCTACGAACAGTTTCCATGTCCTACAAAACAAGAACAAAGATGAAAATTCGAACCCCTGAAATGGTTAGTCAATGCATATGATGCTGGATGATGTTATGATGCTATGATTAAACACACCACAGATATGTACAAAGACAAACATGTAAGGCACACAAGGCACACAAGACAAGCCCTTAAGGTTTAAGGCCAGCATGGGGTCTGGGTAGTACCCTCTTGAAGTTGGTGGGTTCATACCTGTCCTAATCAAAGTAACCGGGTTCTAAGGTTCCCAATATCACGGGATTGCTTTCATTGTTCATCGTTTCGATTTAGCCACTGAACTGGCGACCGAAATATTCCAGGAAAGCAACCCTCAATTGAGCGTAGTATCGAGTATCAACCAACCTCGGACTGCACCAAAGTCAGTTATCTCACTACCCTAAAGAGGCCAAGATAGTTCAATTAATGTTCCTAAGGTCTGTTGATGCTTCACGACACCACGCGGAGGCCCCGTACTCTCCTTGACTGAACTCAAGGGTTACCGGTACACACCAAAGTGCCACATCAACGTAGCAGACTGTTTCAACCATGTCGGTATACCCCGCACAGTTCCCTCACAGCCTTGTTGCTACTTTCTAAGAAAGGTATCCCCCAGATCCGGGTTTAGGATCTATAGAACTCCCAAGCAACCCACAATCTAAAGCACACAAGGAAAACAATTAAAAACATAGTTATAAGCTAGCCCTAAGGTACACCTCACTTTAAGTTTTCCCCAGCAGAGTCGCCAGTTCTGTGATCGGTGGATCTGGAACTGACTGTTTAAAGCTGGTTCGCGAAATGTCGCGGAAGCAAGAGTCGCCACCGTCTTTTATTTTCTCCAAATGGAAAGGACAAAAGCACAGAAAAATTCCTTTTAAGAGATCGCTCTCGGTTCGGGAGGTGGGTTATAGAAAAGGAAGGTGTTAGCACCCTTTCTATCCATGGTTATCCATGGGCTCTTAGATACTTGCTCAATATGTTTTCAAAATTGTTTGTTTGCTTTTCAATGTGGGTTTAAAAAAGTTTCTTTGAAAAATTTCAGATCGACTCGTATGTCAGAGTGTTTGAAAAGTTTGCTTTGAAAGCTTTTGAAAATGTGTCAGTGTGAAAAGATTTTGTTTTGTTCGAAATTAGAGCAAGTATCCTTGAGAACCTACCTACCCTAAGGAATTCGTCTGTGTAAGAGTCCTTTAAAGTAGTGCCATCCCACCATTGAGAGGTAGGTAGCACCACCGTTGGAGGTGTTCGGGTCAATTCGATTTTAGGGACATGGTGATCACCGGAGCAATGGGAAGACACCTTAGAAGCTACCCTCATGCCAGGTTCCCGGATCATGAGGACTTACTAAGACGTCCTCTACTCGACGACCACCTTTCGAAAGGCAACAGTGAGGCGTATCTTAAGGGTGGTGTGTGCGAATTGTGTGTCATGTTTCAGTTATTTGTCTTGTCATGTCATTGTGATCTATGCTTGATTTTAATTTGTCCATTCATTCTTGCATGTATATTTAACAGTTAAAAAAGTTGCGGAAATATAAAGTTCTAAACTATTACAAAGGCGCGGGTCCACATCGCCAAAATTAAACCGGACCCGATTTAGCGGAAAATAAATAATGCGAAGTAAATAAAAGTGCGAAAAGTAGAGTTACATGGCTTTGGGAGATTTACATAATTATAATTAAACGACATAAGATAAATGCGCAAATTAAATAATTGAAACGACGGGCGTTGGACCCTTTTGCAAAATATTAAAAATTGATGAGAATTAAAAATTAAATGATCAAATGTTTTTTTTTGGTATTTTGTGTTTTTTTTAGATTTAAAAGAAAAAAAGAAAAATTAATTAAAATTAAAATGCTAAACCCTAGTTCTAATATTTTTTTAAGTTTATTATGAAAATATTAAAATATAATCTACATTAAACCCTAATTTATTTATGTGCAATTTAATTATAAAAAAAAATAAATAAATAATTATTACTGTGGAAAAGAAAAAGGGAAAAAATTAAAAAGGAAGAAAAAGTGTTTATTAACCTAATTCTATATTTTTTACATTTTTGTTAAAAAAGAATTAAACTTATAACCTAATTTACTAAGTTATTTACATGTTTATTTGAAAATAATCATAATAAAATAAATATTATATTTTTTATATTTTCTGATTTTTTGTGTGTTTTTGTATTTTGTTAAAAATAATTAACTAAATAAACATAATTAAATAAAAGTAATTATTAAAACAAGAATAAAAATAAATAAAAAGATTAGGGAAGGCAAACCAGGGTGGGGTGTAGCCCCAGATTGTGAGGTACAGGCCTGGGAATTTTGGCCCATTAAGCCAGAGATTTGTTGACTTTTCCAGCTTGGGTGCCAGCGTATTGACTTGCTTTATAGTGGACCTTCAATATCAGCCCTTGATCTATATCCATTAGGCATGTGTACGCTTGGATGAGGGTGGAATATGGTGTACATCACTATGAGCGCTGCATGGAATGATGTATTGAAAAATAATGTGAGAAATTACACAGACCTGGGACTTGAACCCAGGTCTTTAACGTTGCCAGCATAGTCACTTAACCACTGAACCAAGCGCTTTTAGTTTAACATATAATAACACGTAAATATAATAAATAAAACATGGTGTTAGTGGATGGAAAACGCGCGAAATTCGAATGGACCTATCACCAATTGACACGATGCCTTCGTCTTCGTCGTCCCTGTAAATAAAACACATTGGCAACGGTTTTTGAAGCGTTGCAGAAAGTAGGCTATGGAAAAATAGCGATTAGCGCTATGTGAAACATAAATTCATCGGGAGATATGTTTCTTGTTCATGGGAACACGCTGATTGCAATGGTCTTAACCTCAACTCCTAATTTTGCTTCATTGTAAAAACCCTAATTTGGAAAACCTGCAACCCTAAAAAACGCGCATGGTGGATTCACGTATGGTTAATGAAAATGCAATCAAACACAATGGTTAGCTCAGGAACATCATTATGAATATGAATACATAAACAAAAATGCAAAAATATGCTTGAATCATGCTATACGATTTCAGAATTTTTGAGGTACAGTTTGACTTAAGGGTACCAATTCAGGGGGTTTTGGTTGATGTTAGTGATTGAGAAACGTTCAAGACAACCTTGGCAAGCTGTTGAGATAGTTTTGGAGGCTTGAATCGACCTCTAAGGCACTTTTCAGTTCTTGAGTTTTATGAAAAAATTTCAATGTGCAAAATGGTTCTTGGGGCGCAGCTTGCAGTCTCCAGGCATTAGGGTTCTGATCTAGTACTTGTATGGAACGATTTAGGTTAAGAAAGTTGTACAAAATCCTTTGAATTCATTGTTTTCAATATTTGATTTCATGAAATCTTTTCCAAATCTTTTTCATGTGCATTTTGGTTCAATCATGCTCAAATCTCATCAAAACTTGCCTATTTAAGATGTGCACGAAATATTGACCTTGGAATGTGCATAAAAAGATTTTTTTAGGTCAAATTTATATTTTTCATGTATTAAAATAATTTAAATGAATTAATATTAATATAAATTCAAATAAATAATTAAAAAATATGAAAATACTTCCCTTTGGGCCTAATGGTCGTGCATAGGCTTGGCATGAAGAAACTTGGAAGAAAAATGGGCCCATTTGCATTTTTAGGTCATTTGAACCATTGTTGACTTTTCAAAATTCCCAAAAATTTCCCAACTTCCACAAGGCATATCTTGCTCAATTTTTAAGCTTTTCACATGTTCTTGGACATTTTGGAAAGTTTTTTGAGTCCTTTAACCAATGCCTTTGGTCCCATGTCATTTTGATTTACCAATCTCAAGTTATGGTCTTTGACTTAAAGTCCCTTTTTGTTGACTTTTGAAAATGACCTATAATGTTGAAATTGATAACTTTTTGTGAGAGCATTTCTTGGACTTGGATTATGAAGATGAGTTGTAGGAAATGTCTTTCTCTTCAAAATGAGCTTTGGATGGAATTTTTCTGATAATCCATGTGAAAGTTATGCCCTGGTCAATTTCAGTTGACTTTTTCAGCTGTCCAAATATAGCAACTTTTGCATCTTTGATGATTTCTGAGCCAAATCTTGAAAATCATGATCAAGCATTGATCAAATGATGTTTGTGGCTTCAAAATGATATATTGACCAAAAATTTGAACTTTTGACTGCCAAATGACCATTTTGCCCCTACAGTTGACTGTAGTGCAATTTAGGGTTTTGACTGTGCAATTTTGAGCTGAATGCCTTGAAACTTGATATGAGGATGCTTGACCACATTTGTAGGCATATGAGACTTGGTTGGGCCCTTGAAAACTTCATTTTCTTGATCAGGACTCAAACCCTAGTTTTGACTGTGTAGGAGACAGTTGAGCTGCACAACCCTTGGGGCATTTTGTGACCTTGACTTTGACAATTCTTGATGAATATGGGAGGGCAAATTTTGGGGTGCAACACGTAACATGACAAAGCATCGCATATCAAAAGAACAAGAATAATCCAGAAGGAAGTAGAATAAAAGAAGAGTTGGAGATTTGAGAAGTTGTACCTGAGAACACCGACATCAAATTGGTAACATTTTCACGATATGTTGGCTACTATTGTTTGATGAACATGTGGTTTCTCAAATATTTCTTGTTATGCTTTAGCGAATATTGTTTGTTGTGTTTTCTCTTATGAGTCTTTTTCTGCACATATACATTGATTGAATTTGAGAACTGAGTAAGCGATCAAAAACAGAGTAAACATGAGAGCATGTTGATTAAAATAAGATGAACATACCTGAGAACCGTAGCAGAATCAAGAGGGAGACTCGATATCTAAAGGGTGTTGTTTCGAATTGAGAAGCTAAATTTATGTTGTTGTTGTCTTTGACAGATTAAAAACAGAGAGATTTTGTTAGAGAGCGTAAGAAAAAGATAGGAATGGCTATTGGTTTGAAGCAGAGACCATGAGAGTTTGATTTTGAAATGTGATTTCATTAAGAAAACGATTGATTGTTCTGTTGATTTGGGAATTGTGATTGGTGGGAATGAGAACTGACTGTTTTGGAATGATGGTTCGCGTTTTGCATTTGTTTCCGCAAAATGTCGCGGTGAGCAAGAGTCGCCACCGTCTTTTATTTTATCCAACAAGGAAAGGACAAAAGCACAGAAAAATTCCTTTTTGAGATATTTCTCGAGTTCGGGAGGTAGATTATAGAAAGGTAAGGTGTTAGCACCCTTTCTATCCGTGGTTATCCACAGGCTCTTAGGTACTTGCTCATTATGTTTTCAAAAGTTTGCTTTTCTTTGTGTTTGTGTATTTGAGAAGAGTTTTTGTTTTGAAAGGGGTGTAAGTGCGAAAAGTTTTGTTTTGTTTTAAAAGGAGCAAGTACTTAAGAACATCTACCTACTCAAAAAGGAATTAATTTGTACAAATGTCCTTTAGACAATGCTATCCCACTATTGAGGAGTAGGTATAATCGTCGTTGGAGTTTTCGGGTCAATTCGATTAAGGGACGTGTGGTCACTAAAGCAATGTTAGGATGCCTTAACGGTAACCCTAATGTCTTAGATCATTTTATCTGAGGCAACCGTTCCGAGGCAACTTATGATCTTTGGAGAAGAGGGCAACCTCTAAAACTTCCTATACTCAATGACCACGCTCGAGGCAACCAAGTGAGGTGTACCCTAAGAGTGTGCATGTGCGAGTGTATTGTTTTTCAGTTATTTATCTTTGTACATGTCATGGTGAGCTACTGTTGATTTTAAATTGAAATTGATCTTGTCATGCATCGCCTATTTATCAACCATCTAACAGTTAATGGTTGCGGAAATTAAATTGCGGAAAATAAATCTAAGCTATTACAAGGCGTCGGGTATTTACATCGCCAAAGACAAACCCTTAAAAATTAAATTGCGAAAAGTAAAGAAAAGCGATAAATAAATTCTAATTTAAAAAACTATTACATTCCCGGAGCAGTTACAATATTGAAATATGGATCAAAAATTATTCGCGCGCGAGAAAATTAAATCGGAATGTCTTAGGGTTTTGACCCCTTTTTTATTAAATAAAGCATATTTTTGTTATCTTTTGAATTAAAAATTAGCCTAAATTAATAATTGATTTAATTAATTAAATGAAAATATTTTTGGGTTTTATGATTTAAGGAAATAAAATAAGAATGGTTAAAAGATATTAAAACCCTAATTCTATGTTAATTTTAATTTAATGCAAAAGATATTAAAGTTGTTCCTAATTGAACTAAATAAATAAATTAATGTTTATTTACAAAAATAATAAAATAGTGAAATTAATAAAAATATTATTTTTTAGGGTTTTCTGATTTTATAGAAAAAATATTAATTGGTTAATTTTGATAATAATAATTAAATAAAATAAATATAGAGAGAAAAAGAAATAAACCAAAATGGGGGTTTGGGCCTGAAGAGGGAGTATGATCAGCAATTCTTGGCCCACTAACACCAGCCTGTTTGACCCTTGTGATTCCCTGTGTGCTTGTTGACCAGGGAGTATGGTGGATGCTCAAATCTGGCCTTTGGATCTTGGCCTGAAGCCACTTGGCACATTGAGATCTGAGGACATATGGTAGTCCACGCTTGGAATGCTGTGTATGAATACCTGAAGACAAAATTGAATAAAGTTTTGGGGGACATGGGATTCGAACCCAGGTCCCAAGGGGTTTTGCCATGCCTCTCTCACCAACTCAACTAGCTTGCACATTCGTTAGTGGAATAAAAGATAAATATTATATACAGAATAAAATGCTAAGCCTGAAATAAAAGAAAAAATGCGCTAATGATTTGAATGATCCAATCACGCCCAGCCACGTTATCATCTTCTCCATATCACCCTGGTTCTTTACTTGTGGATTTTTATCCGCAGGAAGATCCGTGGCTTGCTTTCAAAACTCTCTCCAGGCCATGAAAATGCCATCCAAGAACATAGACGTGTTCGTCTCTGCCTCCTGATCATTCATATAACCATTGTTTAGCTCAATTTATCCTGCATAAGAAATGCCTAAAAAACAAGAACAAGAACCCTAGGTTCGGGTATCACAATACAAGCCATAAAAATCAAATTAAATAATGCAGAATTGTTAGAATTTGAATGTTAAGCATGATAGTGCAATCAAATTGGCAAAAAGATGCAAGGAGAATGATTTACGATTTCATGTGCAGAGGCATATTCGTGGAGACTTACAATGAGTTTTAGGCAATGAAAAGGCTTGGTTTTGATTGGTATAACTCCACTGGATGTCAAGGAAGAGAGGAGTGTTGAGCTTTTGGACTGAATCGTGCTCCAATGTTGTTTTTGATCTCTCACTTTTCAAGCTTTTTTACAAACTCGTTCTGGCCGTTTCCACAGTTCCTTGTGCGTGTCCTAGGTCTGCCTCACCTGTGTGCATATAATGGAATGTGTTTAGGTCAAAATTTGGGCCATAATCCTTATGCATTGAAGATGGAATATTTGATATGATCACCATTGATAAGCTTTCCATAATTGTATCAAATCTGAGATTTTGTGCATGTTTTGACTTGGCACGAGTTTTATTGAGTTGCACATGATATTTGCAAGCTGTAATGATCACAAGAATCTTACTACATCAATTTTTAGATTTTATTTGATTTAATATTGATTAATAATGAATTAAATCAATAAAAATGAAATAAAATAGAAAAATAGATGAATGTCCATGAAATTAAAGATGGAACACGTGTGTGGCATGAAAAGACTATATCAAGTGGAAAAAGTGGGCCCTTTTGTCAAAAATTGGAGTTTTGAGGATAGTTGACTTTTGGCAAATTTGGAAAAATGCCCAACTTCAACAATGTATAACTTCCTCAATTTTAAACTTTTGGAAGTGTTCTTGGACTTTTTAGAAACCTTGAGATGTCCTCTAATCAACTCTTTTGGTCTCATCGCATTTTGACGTTCCATGCTCAAGTTATAAGCTTTGGAAAAAAATGTGTTTTTGTTGACTTTCAAAAATGACCTATAATGTCCAAATTTGTAACTTTTTGTGAGAGTATTTCTTGATATTGGGGTGTGAAGATGGATTGTAGGAACTTGCATCCTCTTCAAAATGAGCTTTGGATGGGTCATTTCTCTTAAAGTATGAGAAAGTTATGCTTGGTCAAAGTTGAGTTGACTTTTCCTACAAAACCCTAATTTAATAACTTTTGAATCTTGATGAATCTTGAGCAATCCTTGATGAATCATGATTAACCCTTGATCAAATGATGAAATATACTTCAAAATGAGAATTTTGACAAAAAATCTTGAGGTTTGACTGTATTTGGGACACAGTTGACTTTTGCCCTAGCACAGTCGATTTTTGGGCCTCTTGAGCAATTGACTGACCAAACTTCCTCTGTAAGGCTTGAAATTTGACATGGATGAACTTAAGAACATATTAGGACATTTGGGAACATTTGAGGTCATTTGGATACCTTTATGCCACACAAAACCCTAATTTTGAATTGACTGCCTTAGGAGGTGATTTGACTGTCCAATCCTTGAGCCAACTTGAGCAACTTGAAGATTATTCTTGACATGTCTTGAGAAATATGGGAGGGAAAATTTTGGGGTACAACAGTTGCCCCTGTTCAATTTTCTTAAACCTGAGGATATAGATTGGCTTTCGAGCCTTTCGTAATCCGAAGGTGGAAGATAATTGATCACTAGAGTGCCCAAAAATTTGCACTTGCATGGTGTAGTATCAGCATTGTGATGTTGGGAATGGGCTTACAGATGCCATTTCGAGACTGCTGGTAGGAGGATGGGCTTACAGATGCCATCTGCAGGAGTGTCGATCGCATAAGAGATTCCTTAGCGAGAACTTGCATACCTATTTTTGTAGAAGATTCTGCTGGGGAAGTCTATCTTTTGTTGAGATTTAGGAACTTGCTTGTGCTTCAACTGAGAGAATGCCTCAGTTGAGTCTTAAGAACCTGTCCATAATTCAACTGGGGGGAAACATTTTCATCAAGATCTAGGAACTGTCTCGTGCTCAATGGGGTATACCGTTGAGGTTATAGAACTTGTCCACATTATGACGGAGGAAAACATCAAGATCTAGGAACTGACTCGTGCTCCACGGAGTATACCGTCGAGGTTATAGTACTCGTCCACACTATGACGTAGGGAACCATGTTCATCAAGATCTAGGAACTGTCTCGTGCTCAATGGAGTATACCGTTAAGGTTATAGAACTCGTCCATATTATGACGGAGGAAAACATCAAGATCTAGGAACTGACTCGTGCTCCACGGAGTATACCATCGAGGTTATAGTACTCGTCCACACTATGACGTAGGGAAACATCTTCATCAATATCTAGGAACTGTCTCGTGCTCAATGGAGTATATCGTTGAGGTTATAGAACTCGTCCACACTATGACGGAGGAAAACATCAAGATCTAGGAACTGACTCGTGCTCAATGGAGTATACCGTTGAGGTTATAGTACTCGTCCACACTATGACGTAGGGAAACATCTTCATCAAGATCTAGAAACTGTCTCGTGCTCGATGGAGTATACCGTTGAGGTTATAGAACTCGTCCATACTATGACGGAGGAAAACATCAAGATCTAGGAACTGACTCGTGCTCAATGGAGTATACCGTTGAGGTTATAGTACTCGTCCACACTATGACGTAGGGAAACATCTTCATCAAGATCTAGGAACTGTCTCGTGCTCAATGGAGTATACCGTTGAGGTTATAGAACTCGTCCACACTATGACGGAGGAAAACATTAAGATCTAGGAACTGACTCGTGCTCAATGGAGTATACCGTTGAGGTTATAGAACTCGTCCACACTATGATGTAGGGAAACTGTCGAGATTGAGGACCTTATCTGAAATTCAACCGAGGATAAATCAATTGAGGTTTAAGAACTGGTCAGGTCTTTGACTAAGTTGGGGACTTAACTGCATCTTCCCTGAAAGGTAAAGGTCAGTCATATGAAATGCATGATATGGATCAGGCAATGATGTTCTCAAAATAATGAGATTGTATTCGTATGATGTGTATATGCATGTATTATGATGTATGGGAATATGATGCTTTAGCTGAGGGAAATAAATCCCGGAGCTGCTGGAGAATAGAATTGAGTTCTCCGTTTCCGCTGGGGATGATGAACGAAGATGATTGTGAGAATAAACCTGCCGGGGAAAAGAACTTCGTCGGGGAATAAACTGAGGAAGAGGTTACTCCGAGAGGAATTACTCTGTGGGGAAGATACGTTCTGTTGAAGATTTTAGCGATAACTCCGCTGGGGATTCTGTTGATAAGCTCTATTGGGGATTTTAATGATGAACTCCGTTGGGGACAAAAAGAACTTTACTGGGGATGATCTTTCAGTTGCAACTTGCTGAGGATAACCCAGTTAGACTCTTGTGAGGATAACCTTCTGAATTTGGCTGGGGAGATTTATTTGTGCTCTGCAGGGGATAAGCTTCCAGAATCTACTGGGTAAGATGATTCAACTCTGGCGGGGAAGCCTTTTTCAGTCTACGCTGGGGAAATGGCTCCACTAGGGGTATCTTGTATTCCGTCGGGGATCATTCTTATACTCTGTTAAGGAATATTAAGACTGTCGGGGATACTCTTATACTTGCTGGGGAATATCTTTATACTCCGCTGGGGAATATTAAGACCTTCCGGGGATACTGAGCCTTTCTAGTGCTGCTGGTAGACTAACTCTGCTTGGGGAGAGCATTGCTGATTCGTTCATAGTGGAAAGTCTCAGTGGGGAGAGCTACCATTACTGTTTTACTCTGCGGGGAGTGACGGTATCTTGGTCATATTCTTCAGCTGAACCTACCTTGGTACCTTGGTGGATAGAGCAACTACACTGCTCGGACAATTCTTATTGCCCCTGTTTCTGATATTACCAGTAATTCGTCCTTTGTTTCGCATGTAAATATTTATGAGCAGCAATTAATATCAAATGCATATATCAAAAATGAACATTGGACGTTCTTTGCAAAACAAAGCAGATAAAGGAAAAACAGTTTGAAATTTGTCTGAAAATGAATTTGTATTGATTTTGAAGTTTGCCTGTAAATATGCGTTTTTGTACAAGAGGCTGACGTCCTAGTAAGAGAACGCTGCCGAACAAATAGAATTTATACAATTTTGTGAAAAGAAAACAAAACAGCTATGTGAATAATCCCACTGGGTTCCAACTCTGCTATTGCCTTTATATCTTCAAGCGTCTCATCACTTTGCTGCTTAGTTGAAGATGAATCTGATTGATTAGTGTCGTCCGAGCTTGATAGTTGATACCGAAGTCTGGATGCGAGGTGATCCAATGAGACATAGTATTACGCTTTGATCCCTAACTTTTGCCTGGACCGCCCTTTCAGGTTTTCAGTCCACCGGGATACCCTTTTTTGCCCAAGCCGCCTTTTCAGGTTTTCGACTTGCCGGGTGTACAGATTTTTTATTTTCATCCCTTATTTTTGCCCGAACCCTTTTTTCGCCGGGAAGCCCTTATTTTTGCCTAGGCCAGTCAACCTAGCGGGTCTTTGGTTATGCGTAGTATCTTTTTACTATGTCCTGCATTGACGGGGTGAGGAAGGTCATCACCATCCATGGTGGTTAGAACCATAGCTCCTCCTGAGAAGATGTTCTTAACCACAAATGGCCCTTCGTGGGTAGGGGTCCAATTGCCCTGGGATCACCTTGAGGTAGAATAATGCGCTTAATTACCAAGTCCCCAACTTCATATTCTTGTCGTCTAACTTTCTTGTTAAATGCCTTGATCATCTGTTTTTGGTATGTCTGGCCATGACAAATAGCAGTAAGTCTTTTTTCGTCGATTAGGTTTAGTTGATCAAGCCGGGTTTGAATCCAGTCATCTTTGCTCAAACCTGCATCCTTCATGATCCGAAGAGAGGGTATCTGAACTTCAATTGGCAAGTCTGCCTCCATGGCATATACCAAGGAATAAAGTGTTGCCCCTGTTGACGTCCGTGCTGAGGTACGGTACCCATGAAGAGCAAATGGCAACATCTCGTGCCAATCTTTGTATGTCACTGTCATTTTCTGCACAATCTTCTTAATGTTCTTATTTGCCGCTTCGACAGCCCCATTCATCTTCGGCCGGTAGGGAGAAGAGTTGCGATGCTGTATCTTGAATTGCTCGCAGAGCTCAGTGATCATCTTGTTGTTGAGATTGGTACCATTGTCCGTAATGATCCTCTCTGGTACACCGTATCGACAGATCAAGTTGTGCCGAATGAATCGTGCTACGACGTTCTTGGTTACCGTAGCAAAGGAAGCTGCTTCAACCCACTTTGTAAAGTAATCAATCGCTACCAGGATGAAATGATGCCCGTTGGATGCCGTAGGTCTGATCTCGCCAATCATATCAATGCCCCACATTGCAAAAGGCCAAGGCATCGTCAAGACGTTCAAAGGAACTGGAGGTATGTGCACCTTATCAGCATAGACTTGGCACTTGTGACATGTCCGAGAATACTGATAACAGTCAGCTTCCATTGTGGACCAGTAATATCCTTCCCGAAGGATTTTCTTTGCCATGGTATGTCCATTGGAATGAGTTCCGAAAGTACCTTCATGCAGCTCTGTCATGATTCTTTATGCTTCAATCTTATCCACACAACGTAGTAAGGTCGAATCATGGTTACGTTTGTAAAGGATGTCATTGTTGATGAAGAACTTTGCGGCGAACCTCCTCAGAAACCTCTTGTCATTAACAGATGCACCCTCGGGGTATTCCTGAGCTTCAAGGTACCTCTTCACCTCATGATACCAGGGCTTTTCTGTTACCTCTTCAATCTCAAGATTACAACAATGCGCAGGTACGTCCAATCTTTCAATAATGATTCAGGGAGCCTCGTTTTCCCAATTGACTTTGAACATAGAAGACATCGTAGCCAGCGCGTCCTCCAACTGATTATCCTCTCTAGGGAACTGTTCAAAGGTTATCTCCTCAAAATGGGGAAGCAATGTCAATACATACTCCTTGTAAGGAATAAGATTTGGGTGTTTCGTATCCCACTCGCCTTTGATCTGACTGATCACGAGAGCGGAATCTCCGAAGACACTTAAAAACTTAATCCTTAGGTTAATTGCAGCTCGAAGACCCATGATGCATGTTTCATACTCCGCCATGTTGTTGGTGCAGTTAAAACATAGTCGGGCGGTAAACGGAGTATGAGAGCCTTTAGGAGATATAATCACAGCGCCAATGCCATTACCCAAAGCGTTTGAAGCTCCATCAAAGTACATAGACCATCGGGATCCTTCTTCAGGTCCTTCATCCATTCCAGGTGTCTCACAATCAGTTATCAACATGATATTCTCGTCCGGGAATTCAAAGTTCATAGATTGGTAATCATCCACTGCCTGATGTGCCAAATGGTCTGCCAACACACTTCCCTTGATTGCTTTTTGAGTCGTGTACTGGATGTCATACTCAGTCAAGATCATCTGTCATCTTGCTATTCTTCCGGACAAGGCAGGCTTTTCGAAGATATACTTGATTGGATCCATCTTTGAAATCAACAGAGTAGTGTGGGTCAGCATATACTGTCTCAGCCGGCGAGCAGCCCATGCCAAAGCAAAACAAGTTTTCTCAAGCATTGAGTATCGGGTCTCACAGTCGGTAAACTTTTTGCTAAGGTAATAAATAGCATGCTCTTTTCGGCCAGACTCGTCATGCTGCCCCAGCACACACCCCATTGAGTTATCAAGTACTGTCAAGTATAAAATCAAAGGTCTCCCTTCAACTGGTGGCATTAGGATGGGTGGCTCCTGGAGATACTCTTTGATTCTTTCGAAAGCGGCCTGACATTCATCGTTCCAACGTTCTACTTGATCTTTCTTCAGTAACTTGAAGATTGGCTCACAAGTAGCAGTTAGGTGAGAGATGAATCGGGCAATGTAGTTCAATCGTCCTAGAAAGCCTCTGACCTCCTTCTCTGTCTTGGGAGCTGGAATCTCTTGTATGGCTTTCACTTTGGCGGGGTCCACTTGAATACCTTTGTTGCTCACGACGAAACCCAGTAGTTTAGCAGACCTCACCCTGAAGGTGCACTTGTTCGGGTTTAACCTCAGCTTGTACAACTTCAGCCTGTCAAACAACTTCTGTAGATGGTCAAGGTGTTCCTCCTCAGTCTGGGACCTTGCAATCATATCATCGACGTATACCTCAATATCATGATGGATCATGTCATGAAACAAAGCAACCATGGCACGCTGATACGTTGCCCAAGCATTTTTCAACCCAAAAGGCATGACCTTGTAACAAAAGGTACCCCACTGAGTGACAAAAGTGGTTTTCTCCATATCTTCGGGAGCCATCTTTATCTGATTATAACCGGAGAAACCGTCCATGAAGGAGAATACCTTGTGATGAGCAGTATTGTCAACCAGAACGTCAATGTGAGGTAGAGGGAAGTCATCCTTAGGGCTTGCCCTGTTTAAATCCCTGTAGTCAACACACATTCGAACCTTACCATCCTTCTTCGGCACAAGAACCAAATTGGCGACCCAGTGAGGGTAAGAAGTCACTGCTAGAAAACTGGCGTCAAACTGTTTCATAACTTCGGCTTTGATTTTCTCAGACATCTCTGGGCGCATACGGCGAACCTTCTATTTTACCGGAGGGCAGTCTTCCTTGGTAGGCAGGCGATGAACCACAATGTCAGTATCCAGCCCAAGCATATCTTCGTAGGACCAGGCAAAGATCTCAACATAGTCATGCAGCATCTGAATCAACCGTTGTTTCACACTAAGCTCCAGATTTGCACCGATCTTGACTTCCTTCTTGTCTATCTCGGTACCCAGATTCACTGATTCCATCGGCTTTTCATGTGGCTGAATGGTCCTCTCTTCCTGGAGCAGCAGTCTTGCAAGTTCACCCGGAATTTCGCAATCATCTTCACCTTCGTCTTCGCCTAAGTTGATCGGATTTTCGAAGTCATAACTGGCAGTAGCAGAGTCGTTACCAGTGAGATCCAGAGTGGATTGACACCTGTATATGTGAGTGTGTGTAAAATAGCTGTTTTGCAATATATAATAAAGAAAAACAAGGAGCGCAAAATTTGAAATGCAAGAAACGTCCAATGCTTTTATTAATGATATATGAAAATGAAAGACAAAAGCCCTCACAAATGAAGCCACGGTGCCCCGGGTAAGACACCGGGCCATAAAGTTTCAAAACATTGTCTGTTACAAATTCAAAACAAAGAGTTCATTACTGGGTAACAAAAGTAATAGGGATGAAGTCCTTTGCTGTCTAGTTGCTTGGTCCACCGTTGGTCGTAGGATAGATCCAGCTGTCGAATTCAGACTCCTCCACATCATCCTCAATGGCATTCACTCCCGAGTTGCTGATGAACACGGGAGGTCTTCCAATCCTTGCATTCCGAACAGCCCTTTGAGCTTCTGCAGTGAAACCCAAACCAAACTTATTAGTCTTCTGTGTAAAATCAGGAAGTCGGCCCCAATTTGCACACTCACCCTTCTCAATAACAGCCCGGGCATCCTTTACGGAAGCCATCTTCATAGGAGAATCTTCAACCACAGTCTCAGCTGATGCCAGTGTCTGAGGAACCTCTTCAAAATTCTGAAATGGGGTCTCAATGAACTCCCCATCCATCTCTACGTATCTGAACGAGTCGAGGTGGCTGACCATGTAATCTTCCTCCCCTTGAACTGTCACAATCTTCCCTCTGACCGGGTACTTCAGCTTCTAGTGGAGTGTTGAGGTTACAGCTCCAGCTTTGTGGATCCATTGACGACCCAGCAAACAAGAATAGGATGGCCGAATGTCCATCACGTAAAATGTAGAATTGAAGACCTGAGAACCAACTTTAATTGGAATATCAACCTCACCATGCACCATCCTTTTAGACCAGTCAAAGGCCCTGACAATGATGTTAGTTGGCTTTAGCTCCAGCCCTTCGCAATCCAACCGGTCTAGAGCTTTCTTGGGCAAGACGTTCAATGAGAAACCAGTGTCAACCAATACATGCGCAAGAGTAGTGCCCATGCATTCAATGTAGACATGCAGGGCATCATTGTGGTTCTTCCCTTTAACAGTCAAATCGGCGTCGGAGAAACCCAAACCATTATCAGCAGTTAAATTAGCCACACAATTGGTAAACTGATCAGCTGATGTCTCTTGTGGCATGTGGGAAGTTTTCAGGAAGGTAATCAGAGCCTTGGCGTGGGCCTCTGAACACAATAGCAGTGACAACATAGAAATCTTGGATGGGGTTTGCCCCAGCTGCTCAACTACGTTATAATCACTCTTCTTAATAATCTTTAAAATATCTTCCATCTCCTGTTTGGAAGCTTCAACAGTAATTGTCTTCGGTGCCTCCGTATGGGCAGGCACATCAGTGATGATCCCTTTGCCCCGAGCATTAGATGACTCGGCGACAGGGGTAGAACTAAGAACTTCATCAGGAATGGTGATAGGTACACTTGCAGGTGTAATGACAACAGGTCTTCGGACAGTTGGTGGAGCAATATCAGGTGAGAAAAGTCTACCGCTGCGGGTGACTTTAGCAGGCCCCGTAATGTTACTAACACTAGTGTCAGCATCCAACTCTTGCTTAACTCTAAGAACATAAACATCTGCCCCATAGTGCCAGGGGACAGATTTGTCATAGGTGTAGGGGATGGGCCCCAGAACAGTGATGACTATGGGTGCAATCTTCGGAGTAGATGTAATTCTAACAGGCTTCCTCGGGGGAGCCTTGGAAGAATTGTCGAAAATGGTAATAATGGAAACTTCTTCAGAATGAACGGATGGAACAACAATCTTTTCAAACAGGATCTCTTTGCTATCCATCAGGTTTTGGATACCTGACTTCAGAGATGGGCAACCAGCAGGTAAAACAGAACACATATGGCAACCTTCGCCACAGCCTGGAAATAAACCGGCTAGCAACAGGTTCTTCTTGACAGTCATCAGAGGGGTAACAACGTCATCCACAGAAACTACAAACAAGTCCTCTTCTAGAGCATTCACTCCATGCTTGGGCATGGGAGAAGTTACAACATTGGGCCTCTCGGGCGCCTCAAACTCAATCTCCTTTGCATCAACTAGGTCTTGCACCCTGTTCCTCAAAACCCAACAATCATCTGTATTATGCCCCGGGCTATCAGAGTGAAAAGCGTAGCGGGCATTAGGGTTATACTTTGGTGATGCGGTACTCGGATTCTTCGGAGCTTCTTTTAGAGTTACCAGATTGGTCTTCAACAACTGTGGCAGAATCTAAGACAAAGTCATGCTGAGACGAGTGAATTGTCTTCGATGTCTCTCATCCTTTTGTTGATTGTGATGCTGAGGAGCACCAGCAGGTTTTGAAATAACAACCGCATTGACAGCTTGGCGGTGTTCAGGTCTATTCTGTCTTCTCGAACTGTAGACAACACTGGAATCTTTCTTAAACAGCTTCTTCTTGGTGCTCGAGGAGGCACCTTTCTGTATCTTCCCAGCCTTAATACCAGCTTCAATCCTCTCACCAGTCAAAATAAGATCTGTAAACCCAGCTGAAGAGCTTCCAATCAGATGGTTAAATAACGGACCAGACAGAGTCCCCAAAAACATGTCAACAAGCTCACGATCGACCAAAGGTGGTTGCACCCTTCCGGCAAGGTCTCTCCATTTTTGAGCATACTCTTTGAATCCTTCACTTGTTCCTATTGACATATCCTGGAGTTGGGTACGCTTAGGAGCGAGGTCGGAGTTGTACTGATACTGCCTATAGAATGTAGTAGCCAAATCTTCCCAGCTATGGATACTGGCTCCGTCCAACTGATAGAACCACTCGAGATGAGTCCTTGAGAGACTGTCTTGAAAGAAATGGATCCATAAGTTCTTATCAGCAGTGTAAGGTTGGATCTTCCTCACATATGACCAGAGGTGCAGCTTTGGACAGGAAGCTCCGTCATACTTGGCAAAGGCAGGTGCCTTGAATTTATGTGGAATCACCATCCCAGATGATAGACCTAGATCTCCGAAGTCTAGACCGGGCACCTTATGAATTTCCATAGCGCTTAAACGGTCTTCCAGCTGTTTGTATTTATCCTCAGCAGGAGGATACTGTTCTTCATCATAGTTCGTCTCGTTGTCGGAGACCATAGGGCTAGGAGCCCTCCTTTCTTGTGGACTATCTTTCCCTCCAGATGAGGTGGTCAGATCAACTTCAGTCTGTAGCCCGTTTCCAAACCTGCGTCCAGTATTGAACAGGATGGTCCTCTTCTTCTTCTTCTTCTCTTTCAGAATCAAAGTCTTCAGGTCCTGCTGACCCTTAGCCAGATTCATGAACAGCTCTTGAAATTGGGCATTCTGGGCCTGGAGGGCCTTGATAGCTTGCTCAGTTGAAGGTTCAGTACACATGATGATTGCTGAAATAAACAGCAAAGAAGATAAGAGACCTGTAAAAGGTACCTGTTTATGAAGTGCATGGGATGAAATGCGTATGATTTATGATTTCAAAGATAATCTAGATTCAAATTTGTAAACAAGAAAGGAAACACACTTTATTAGATTTAAACTTTAAAATTTAAATTGTTCAACAAACTGCCCTTAGGCGTTACAAGAATGGAAATATTGAGAAGTAAATGAAAACTGTAAAAGAAATCCTCAAAGGTCCATCAATGCTCCCATGGTCTCTTCTTCTCAGTGCGGACATAATCATTCAGGATTCGCTCGTTCTCCAGTTGCCTAGTCAGCTTCTGGATCTTCTGCTCCTGTTCATTGAACCTCTCTCGGTAGGAATCCCGTTCATCCCTCAACTGCATCCAAGACCTCTTCAGTGTCCCAACATAAGTGGGCATATAAGGGTGGAGAATAGTTGGAAGAACCCCTTCCTCATTAGCAACTTCAAGAGTAACAGGCCTGACAACTTCATATGGCATACCTAACTTCTGGGCACGGATGCGGACCCATCTGAGATATGGATCCATTGGCAGAGAAGTCTTTGGACCCAACTCATGTGGGTCAGATTGGTGAACTCTGTCCCAAGCCCTTATGAATCTACGATGCAGCTCGTTGCTATCTCCCTGAAAATAAAGATGATATGAGGCATCAACATCTCATGAGGCCCTTCTCTTCTGGCTCTTCCAAACTGACGGAGAGCTAAGCATGGGTTGTAAGAAATCCCTCCATGGGTTCCGATCAATGGAACATTAGGATACTCTCCACAGCAATCAATGACAGTCACCTCATCCATACCTTTGAGAGTCCAGATAATGTCATTATTTAAAAGAGACATCACCCTATAAGCCCAGCCAATTCCTTCTTTGTTCTTCAGTACGGACTTAGGGAGGTAAGAAATAAACCACCTCGATAATAAAGGAGCACAACACATCAAAGTTCCCCGCTTTCGGGCAGTACGAGCATAGAGCTGATGAAGGATATCACCCAAGAGAGTGGGTACCGGATTCTGAGAGATGAAGATCTTTATGGCATTAATATCAACAAAAGTGTCAGGATTCGGAAACAATACCAGACCATAAATCAAGAGGGCCAGAATATCCTTGTACGCCTTGAAGTCTAAGCTATCCCATAAGTAATTAGCTTTGTCAACCAAAAACTTAGTCAGAAAACCCTTAGCTCCACTTCTAGTCTCCCAGTTAGCCATTACCTCCTCCTTGGTCAAGTGAAGGGTTGCAGCAATTTCTTCGGGCTTAAGAGTCTTTTCCCAACCAGTAAACGGAGTCTGTTCCAGGACGGAGATACCGAGCAGCTCAGAGAACTCTTCTAGGGTAGGAACCAGCTGGAAGTCCTGGAAAGTAAAACAATGGTACAACATATCATAGAATTGGACCAGAACACTCATCATTTGTTCGTCCAATTTTGAGGTGACCAAACTGAGGAGAGAACCATGCCTTCTGATGAAGGAAGTAGTGTCTGGAATCCTGACAACCAAATCTTTAAGCAGGGTAGGTACTTGGACAAAGTTGATCCGGATAGTATTCCTACGCATGGGCATCATGGTGACCTACAAAACAGAGCAAAGATGAAACCCTCTTGTCTTTGAAATAGGTTAGTCCTTATGAAAGATATATGCAATGTTATGATGTCATGATGTCATGGTAAAGGCACACCACAAGTATCCACAAAAGGCAAACATGGTAAAGGCACACAAGTCACACAAAAGAGCCCTTAGATTTCAGGCCGGCATGGAGCTTAGGTACTACCCTCTTTTCAGTTCAGTTGGTTTAAACATGTCCTAAAAATTAGTAATCGGGTTCTAGAGGATCTCAATATCACTGACTACCCTCAATCGGTCATAATTCCAGTTTAGCAACCTTTTCTTGCAGCCGGAATCATCGTGAGAGTTTAGTCTCAATGAGTGTAGCATACTGCTACTGTTCTATGGCCAAGTTGGTCAATTTAAGATTCTAAGGTCAGTTGGTGCTTAATGACTCCTTAGAAGACCCATATTCTCCTCGTTCCAACACAAGGGATATCAGTACAGACCAAGGTGCCACACCAATGTAGCTACTGCTTCATCCATGTCGGTCTACGCCGGACAGATCCCTCACAGTTTATTGCTACTTACCTAAAGGGTATCCCCAGATCCAGGTTAGGATCTATAGAACTCCGATACAAGCCCATAAAATTAAAGCATACAAAGCATACAATTGAAAACATAGTGATCTAATCCTAAGCTACACCTCACTTATTTAATTTCCCAGCAGAGTCGCCAGTTCTGTGATCGGTGGGAAAGAGAACTCACTGTTTTGGAATGCTGGTTCGCGTTTTGCATTTGTTTCCGCAAAATGTCGCGGTGAGCAAGAGTTGCCACCGTCTTTTATTTTATCCAACAAGGAAAGGACAAAAGCACAGAAAAATTCCTTTTTGAGATATTTCTCGGGTTCGGGAGGTAAATTATAGAAAGGGAAGGTGTTAGCACCCTTTCTATCTGTGGTTATCCATGGGCTCTTAGGTACTTGCTCATTATGTTTTCAAAAGTTTTCTTTTCTTTGTGTTTGTGTATTTGAGAAGAGTTTTTATTTTGAAAGGGGTGTAGGTGTGAAAAGTTTTGTTTTGTTTTAAAAGGAGCAAGTACTTAAGAACATCTACCTACTCAAAAAGGAATTAATCTGTATAAATGTCCTTTAGACAATGCTATCCCACTATTGAGGAGTAGGTAGCATCGTCGTTGGAGTTTTCGGGTCAATTCGATTAAGGGACGTGTGGTCACTAAAGCAATGTTAGGACGCCTTAGCGGTAACCCTAATGTCTTAGATCAGTTTATCCGAGGCAACCGTTCCGAGGCAACTTATGATCTTTGGACAAGAGGGCAACCTCTAAAACTTCCTATACTCAATGTCCACGCTCGAGGCAACCAAGTGAGGTGTACCCTAAGAGTGCGCATGTGCGAGTGTATTGTTTTTCAGTTATTTATCTTTGTACATGTCATGGTGAGCTACTGTTGATTTTAAATTGAAATTGATCTTGTCATGCATCGCCTATTTATCAACCATCTAACAGTTAATGGTTGCGGAAATTAAATTGTGGAAAATAAATCTAAGCTATTATAAGGCGTCAGGTATTTACATCGCCAAAGACAAACTCTTAAAAATTAAATTGCGAAAAGTAAAGAAAAGCGATAAATAAATCCTAATTTAAAAAACTATTACATTCCCGGAGCAGTTACAATATTGAAATATGGATCAAAAATTATTCGCGCGCGAGAAAATTAAATCGGAATGTCTTAGGGTTTTGACCCCTTTTTTATTAAATAAAGCATATTTTTGTTATCTTTTGCATTAAAAATTAGCCTAAATTAATAATTGAATTAATTAATTAAATGAAAATATTTTTGGGTTTTATGATTTAAGGAAATAAAATAAGAATGGTTAAAAGATATTAAAACCCTAATTCTATGTTAATTTTAATTTAATGCAAAAGATATTAAAGTTGTTCCTAATTAAACTAAATAATTTAATTAATGTTTATTTACAAAAATAATAAAATAGTGAAATTAATAAAAAATATTATTTTTTAGGGTTTTCTGATTTTATAGAAAAAATATTAATTGGTTATTTTTTATAATAATAATTAAATAAAATAAATATAGAGAGAAAAAGAAATAAACCAAAATGGGGGTTTGGGCCTGAAGAGGGAGTATGATTAGCAATTCTTGGCCCACTAACACTAGCCTGTTTGACCCTTGTGATTCCCTGCGTGCTTGTTGACCAAGGAGTATGGTGGATGCTCAAATCTGGCCTTTGGATCTTGGCCTGAAGCCACTTGGAACATTGAGATCTGAGGACATATGGTAGTCCACGCTTGGAATGCTGCGTATGAATACCTGAAGATAAAATTGAATAAAGTTTTGGGGGACCTGGAATTCGAACCCAGGTCCCAAGGGGTTTTGCCACGCCTCTCTCACCAACTCAACCAGCTTGCACATTCATTAGTGGAATAAAAGATAAATATTATATACAGAATAAAATGCTAAGCCTGAAATAAAAGAAAAAATGCGCTAATGATTTGAATGGTCCAATCACGCCCAACCACATTATCATCTTCTCCATATCACCCTGGTTCTTTACTTGCGGATTTTTATCCGCAGGAAGATCCGTGGCTTGCTTTCAAAACTCACTCCAGGCCATGAAAATGCCATCCAAGAACATATACGTGTTCGTCTCTGCCTCCTGATCATTCCTATAACCATTGTTTGGCTCAATTTATCCTGCATAAGAAATGCCTAAAAAACAAGAACAAGAACCCTAGGTTCGGGTATCACAATACAGGCCATAAAAATCAAATTAAATAATGCAGAATTGTTAGAATTTGAATGTTAAGCATGATAGTGCAATCAAATTGGCAAAAAGATGCAAGGAGAATGATTTACGATTTCATGTGCAGAGGCATATTCGTGGAGACTTACAATGAGTTTTAGGCAATGAAAAGGCTTGGTTTTGATTGGTATAGCTCCACTGGATGTCAAGGAAGAGAGTAGTGTTGAGCTTTTGGACTGAATCGTGCTTTAATGTTGTTTTTGATCTCTCACTTTTCAAGCTTTTTTACAAACTCGTTCTGGCCGTTTTCACAGTTCCTTGTGCGTGTCCTAGGTCTGCCTCACTTGTGTGCATATAATGGAATGTGTTTAGGTCAAAATTTAGGCCATAATCCTTATGCATTGAAGATGGAATATTTGATATGATCACCATTGATAAGCTTTCCATAATTGTATCAAATCTGAGATTTTGTGCATGTTTTGACTTGGCACGAGTTTGATTGAGTTGCACATGATATTTGCAAGCTGTAATGATCACAAGAATCTTACTACATCAATTTTTAGATTTTATTTGATTTAATATTGATTAATAATGAATTAAATCAATAAAAATGAAATAAAATAGAAAAATAGATGAATGTCCATGAAATTAAATATGGAACACGTGTGTGGCATGACAAGACTATATCAAGTGGAAAAAAGTGGGCCCTTTTGTCAAAAATTGGAGTTTTGAGGATAGTTGACTTTTGGCAAATTTAGAAAAATGCCCAACTTCAACAATGCATAACTTCCTCAATTTTAAACTTTTGGAAGTGTTCTTGGACTTTTTAGAAACCTTGATATGTCCTCTAATCAACCCTTTTAGTCTCAACTCATTTTGATGTTCCATTCTCAAGTTATAAGCTTTGGCAAAAAAAGTGTTTTTGTTGACTTTCAAAAATGACCTATAATGTCCAAATTTGTAACTTTTTGTGAGAGCGTTTCTTGATCTTGAGGTGTGAATATGGATTGTAGGAAATTGCATCCTATTCAAAATAAGATTTGGATGGGTCATTTCTCATAACGTATGAGAAAGTTATGCTTGGTCAAAGTTGAGTTGACTTTTCCTACAAAACCCTAATTTAGCAACTTTTGAATCTTGATGAATCTTGAGCAATCCTTGATGAATCATGATCAAACATTGATCAAATGATGAATTATCCTTCAAAATGAGAATTTTGACAAAAAATATTGAGGTTTGACTGTATTTGGGACACAATTGACTTTTGCCCTAACACAGTCGATTTTTGGGCCTCTTGAGCAATTGACTGACCAAACTTCCTCTGCAAGGCTTGAAATTTGACATGGATGAACTTAAGAACATATTAGGACATTGGGGAACATTTGAGGTCATTTGGATGTGAGGACATTAATGCCACACAAAACCCTAATTTTGAATTGACTGCCTTAGGAGGTGATTTGACTGTCCAATCCTTGAGCCAACTTGAGCAACTTGAAGATTATTCTTGACATGTCTTGAGAAATATGGGAGGGAAAATTTTGGGGTACAACAAGAATAGATCGCACGATTTGAACAAGAACAAGGCTGGATTTTTTTTAGGGTTTTCAACCCATTCCCGTTTGTAATCCGCTGGGTCTGGACCTCTCTGACCCGATCCGGCCCAGTCTATTTTTTACTTTTAATTTATCTTTGTTTTAGGATTAGGTATTTTGGGCCTCTTCAATAAGCCCATTCGGATTCCCAATGCTTGTCACCCCCCCCCCCCCCAATTTCCTGTCTCACACTCCCATCTCTTTTATTTTAAATTAGTAAACAAAAAAATTGTTTGGGCCTTCCTCAAACTTCCAGCCCATGAGCGAAATTCATCATTCACCCCCAGTATTTTCTGTTTGCACCTTTTTATTATTATTATTATTATTATTATTATTATTATTATTATTATTATTATTATTATTATTATTATTATTATTATTATTATTATTATTTTTCATGATTTTCTTAGCTTAGTTTAGATTTTAAATTCAAGTCTTTCTTAAATAAATAATTTCTTATTTTTCTTAGTTTTAAAAATTTGTTTAAGAATTTTGTGAATAATAAATTTTGTTAGTAAGTCATTTTATTCTATTTTTAATAGTTTTTTTAGTTGATTTCTTCTAATTGTTTTATTTTCTTCATGATAAACAAAAATTCCAAAAAAATAGTAGAATAACTCTATTTTCTTTTCGAATTATCTCACAAAACAAAATGCCAAAAATATTATTTAGAATTTTAATTCTTGAATTTTCGTTCATAGCTTTTTATTTAATTTAATCCCCTTACTTGATAAAATCATAAAAAATAATTTCCCTTTTCTTTTTTTCCGTATAATTTACAATTTTCGTATTTTTTCGATTATTGTAACTGTTTACAGTTTGTAATAGTTTAATTAGGATTTTACTTCATGCCCATTTCATAAATTTGTAACCCCATCCCGAAGCCTTGTAATAGCGTAGAACGTTAATTTTCCATACTTTACTTTCCGCACCTATAACTATGTATGTATGTATGTATATAAATGTATAATAATTAGGCGTGTATGACAAGATTTAAAATCAACCGCTAGATAACTCTAATCAAGACAAATTAAACTTGATATGGGACGCTTTAGCAAAGACCCTCGATTAAAAAATATCACAGTCCCTCGATGACCCTTCGATGTTTCCTTCGGTAAAAACGATCTTAGTCCCTTACGAAAATTGCTAAAACGTCCCACAAGTTTCCTTCTATGACTATACAATGACCCACGCTTGTCCCTCACATCCAATGATATGGCTTTCTACCAATCAATGGTAAAATAACACTATCTAAAGAAGGAGGAAAAGAACAAATACTTTTTGAGTAGGTAGACTCGTAATTGCTTGCTCACAAACTAAAACCATCTTTGCACCTCACATTTTCAAAACATTTTTCAAAAGAAACATTTTGTATACATTCTCAACGATACGAGAATCATTACAAAATTGCCTTACAAAACATCTTTCAAACACTCCTTTTCACCAAATATTTTCAAAACCAACACTTTGTATACATTCTCAATGATACGAGAATCATTGCAAAGTTTGCCCAACTTAGGCGTTTTCAAAATATCTTCAAACTTACACAAACACAAAAGCATTTCAAAGCGATCAAGCAATTAAGAGCCCGTAGATAACTATGGATGAAAAGGGTGCTAACACCTTCCCTTTTCATAACCTACCCCCCAAACTCAAAAAAATTCTCAAAAGTTCTTTCCTGTTCTTTTCAACCTTTCCTTTATTGGATAAAAGAAAAGTCAGTGGCGACTCTTGTTATCCACAACACTTGCGATCGAACACAAAACACCAAGTCAGTTATCCCACCGTATCTCAGAACTGACGACTCTGCTGGGGATTTACAAACTAAAAAGTGGGGTTACCTTAAGAGTTAAATCACATTTATTTTCTTTATTTGTTTGCCTTGTTTGCTTTACATTTATGGGTAATGCTTGGGTTTATTACTTGTAAAGATCCTATACCCGGATCTGGGGCATATTAGGTAAGTAGCAATAGATCATGGGGACTATGCAACGTATACCGACATGGTTGAAGCGATGGCTATGTTAGCGTGACACATTTGTTGGTACCGGTGTCCCTTGTGTTGAATCAAGGAGAATACGCGGCCGCTTTGTGGTGTCATGAAGCACTAACTGACCGTAGAACCTTAGTTGAAAAACTTGGCCATTAGAAAGTAGTAAGGTAGTCGACTTTGGTGCAGACTGAAGTTGGTTGATACTCAATACTACACTCATTGAGATCTGACTTTCAGGATATTTAGGTTGCCAAAACAAAGGCTTGTGATGAAACAATTCCCGATAAAGAAAGATTATCCATATTGAGATTCCTTAGAATTTGGTTACTTCTTTTTAGGACAGGTTGATCCAACTAAACTTCAAGAGGGTAATTACCTATAAACCCCATGCAAGCCTAAACCCAAGGCCTTGTATGCTTTGTGTGTATATGATTATTTGTTCATAAAATTATAACATCATGACATCATGCCATTACATTTTCACTAACCCATTTCAAGGACCTAGGGATTCATCTTTGTTCTGTTTTATAGGACATGGCTTTCGTTCATAGAAATACCATCCAAACCAGCTTCGTGAGGGTACCTCATCAACTCAAAGATTTAGTGTCAAGGGTTCCTGAAGATTCTCCCTTAACCAAAAGATATGGTCGACTTCTCAATCTGGTTACCTCAAGCTTTGAAGAAAACATGATTTGTGTCATCTTTCAGTTCTTCGACCATGTACATCATTGCTTCACCTTTCTTGATTAACAATTGGTGCCTATAATGGAATAATTCTCTCAACTTTTAGGATTACCCATCCCCGATCAAATGCCATTTATCAGTTTAGAGGAAACTCCAAAGCCTGAAGTTATTGCCAAGGCCTTGCATTTGAAGAGGCCTGACATTGTAGCTAATTGGGAAACAAGGAGTGAAGTCGAGGGTTTTCTAGATAAGTTTCTGATGGAGAAGGCTCAACTGTTTTGGGAGGCTATGGATTTGCAAGCTTTTGAATAAGTCTTGGCTCTTCTCATGTATGGGCTAGTACTGTTCCCTAATCCAGACCAACTCATAGATGTGAGTGCTGTCAAGATCTTCCTTTCTCATAACGATGTGCCTGCTTTGCTTGGAGACATTCTTCATACTCTTCACACTCGTAACATGAGGAGGAGAGGAGCTCTTACGTGTTACATAACATTGATATCTAGGTGGTTTATTTCTCACCTTCTCTGGTTAGTATTAAACAATGAACAAGGCTTGAGGTGGTCTCAAAGGATGATGCCGCTCTCCCATTCGGATATCTATTGGTGTTCGTGGTCTTTGGAAGATGATACTATCATTAACTGTTGTGGGGAGTTCCCTAATGTTCCACTCCTTGGCATTAGGAGAGGTATTACTTACAACCCTTCTTTGGCTCTATGATAATTTGGGTATGCTCGAAGAGATGGTCCCCATGACGCAATCATCCAGGGTATTATATTCAACTATGAGAACAATGTCCAAGGTTATCGTCAAAGATTTGTACGAGCTTTAGGCATGGTAAACAAGGTTGATAGCAAGACTTTGAGGCATAAGAACTCCATTCCTTTGGAACCTTATATCAAATGGGTGCAAGCTCACGCTCAAAATCTCATGATGCCATATCCAGCTATCCTACCAATAGTTATGGAGCCTGTTGCTGAGGGGGATATTCCTTATACCATTCTCCTTCCTGACATGCCTGCCGACCTCGAGAAATTGCAGAGATCTTGGATTCAACTCAAAGGAGTAAGAGACACCTTTGAAGCTCGATTCTATGCAAGCGAGAAGAAAGTGTTGGAACTCACCAAGCAACTTCACGAGGAGTAAAGCATGAATGCCTACATTGACACAAAGAGGAAGCGCCCGTGGGAGACTTGAGTCTTTTGTTTTAGGAATTCATTTTGTTGTCTCTTTGAGGCCTTTTCTTTTTTTCATTGTAAGCCCAAGGGGAAGTTGTAATCTTGAACCATTATTAATGCAATAATTGTGTTTGTTTCCTTTTTAGATAGCATATTTAAAATCCCGAGGTCCTTGAAAACATTACATACATATATCATGCATCATTTTATAAGCAGGTTTTCTGATACATGTTTCCTCATCTATTTACTATTTATTTTAGTATAAGATGGATCTAGAGCAAACCGTCAAAGATCTGCAAACTCAACACACATAATTCCAAGAGACTCTCCTCAACCTAGTCAAAGGTCAACAAGAGTTGATGGCACTCCTCATAACAAAGAAGAAGACCAAGAAATAGGTTGTTATCAACATGGGAAAGAGGTTCAAAGGTCCTTCCCGACAGACTCAAGAAAATGTTGTCTCCTCCGAAGAAAACGACAATCAAGACGAGAATGTTAGAAGCATAGAGCTAGGGGTGGAAACAATCAGATTTATAAGGATGAAGACTACACCGAAGAGCAGTACCCATTGGCGGATGAGAAATACAAACAACTAGAAGACCCACTTAAGGCTGTAGAGATCCAAGCAGTGTCTGGTTTGGACTTTGGAGATTTATGTCTGGTCCCTGGGGTGGTCATTCCCCACAAATTCAAGGTCCCTGTATTCACCAAGTATGATGGGGTCTCCTGTCCCAAGATGCATCTGAGGTATTATGTCCGCAAGATTCAACCACACACCGCTGATAGGAAGTTATGGGTTCACTTCTTCCAAGAAAGCTTATATGGAACACAGTTGGAATGGTTTTATCAACTAGAGGGGAATAATATCCACACATGGGAGGATCTGGCTATTTCCTTCTACAGACAATACCAATACAATGCTGACCTTGCACCAACCCGCGTGAAATTACAAAGTATGACTATGGGCTCTAACGAAGGCTTTAAAGTGTATGTCCATAAATGGAGGGACCTTGATGGAAGGGTGAAACCCCCTTTGACTGACAGAGAATTAGCGGACACGTTCATGGGCACCTTGACGGGTCCATTCTTTAACTTGCTGATTGGGAGTTCTTCGTCAGGGCTTACTGAGCTAATTTTGACATGCGAATAGGTTGAAAGTGGAATCAAAAGCGGGAAGATCCCAATGGCCTCAACCTCTAACGCTGTAAAGAAACCAATTGTTGGTAAGAAGGAAACTAATGTTGTTTATGGACAAGGGATCTGTATCAAGAATCATCATCATTAGCTGGCCGAAGCAGTGTTGATTTCAAACCCGACCCCAATTCAACAACCACAACAATCAAACAATCAACAAAGACCTGATGCCCCGAGGAGGCAGTTCACTAAGATCAATATGCCACTGTCTCAAGCTTTACAACATATGTTGAAAGCAGATTTGCTAACTTTGTGAGATCCTACTCCAAATCCAAATACCTCTTCTCCCAAATATAATTCGAATGTTAAGTGCGCCTACCATTCAAATAGCCATGGCCATGACACAAATAACTGTTTGGCATTAAAGAACAATCTCCAAGATTTGATTGATAAAAAAGTGATTGAGTTTGACCCTCCACAAACCCCTAATGTCATTACTTCTCCCATGCCCAGTCATGGTAAAAATGTCAATGCCATTGAAGATGTCTCCTTTGTCTCCACCATCAATGACTTGACTACTCCCTTAATGACTGTTAAGAAGAACCTATTGAGAGCTGGTTTATTTCTTCGCTGCCTTGAAAATTGTTATCATTGTGCTTCTCAAACTAATGGATGTATGTGGCTGAAGAAAGGTATTCAACGCCTGATTGATAGTCGAGAAATTCTGTTAAAAAAACCTTGTCCATGAAAAGTTTGCCTGAAAGTATACTTGAATATGTTTCAATAATCACAATTTCAAATACCCCTATTAGGATCACCTCTAAAGGCCCTATAAGGATTCCTACTGAGCCAAGATTGGCTCCCTTGATCATCATTACACCGGGGCTAGTCCCCTATTCATCTGACAAAGCTGTTCCCTGGAACTATGGGGCAGAGGTTTATTATCATGGTGTCAAGCAAGAGCCATGGATTACTGAGAATGAAGAGTCTGAAATCATAAACATTGCTAGAACTAGTAAGGTCACTAGGACGGGAAGGGTCTTCTCTACGAAGATCTCTCCTCCAATAACTACTACAACACATGTTTGTATTCCTGCTGCTAGGCCAGCTGTTGATACCCGAGGTAAAGAGAAAGTTATTGAGCCTGCCCTGACGGAGGCACCCCCAAAAGAGGTTACAATTGAAGACCCATCTAGACAAGATATGGAAGAGATTCTAAAAATCATCCGAAAAAGTGACTACAAAATAGTGGAGCAACTGGGGAAGACACCCTCAAAGATATCCATGTTGTCCTTGTTGCTATGCTCCGAAGTACATGCCCAAGCTTTGTTGAAGTTCCTGAAGAATACCCATATACCACAAGAAACCACTGCTGATCAATTTGAGAATTGTGTTGCGAGCCTAACTGCTGATAATGGCTTGGGATTTTCTGATGCAGATTTAACTCTGGCGGGGAAGAATCATAACAAGGCTCTACACATTTCTATTAAGTGTAAAGGTACAACCTTGGTGCATGTGTTAGTAGATACTGGGTCCTCCCTCAGTGTTTTACCAAAAGGTGTGTAATAAGATAGGAGAACTGACTTGGGATGTTTTGCGTTTGATCGCAATTGTTGCGGTTAGCAAGAGTCGCCACCAACTTTTCTTTTATCCAAAAGGAAAGGTGGAAAATAACAGGAAAGACCTTTGAGATTATTTCTTGAGTTCAGGGGGTATATTATGAAAAGGGAAGGTATTAGAACCCTTTTCATCCATAGTTATCTATGGGCTCTTAGTTGCTTGCTAGATCACTTTCTTTGGTTTGAAAATGTGCTTGGTAATGGTTTTTGAAAGTATTTTGAAAAGGCGCCTTCGTTTAGGAAAACTTTGTAATGGTTCTCGTTCGTAAGAATCTATACAAAGTGTTGGACTTTTGAAAGTATTTCATGTTTGGAAAGTGTTTGTTTGTTTTGAAAGTGTTTGGTGTTTGTTTTGAAAATGAGCAAGGATGTTTGTTTTGAAAGTGAGCAAGCAACTAGGAATAATCTACCTACTCAAAAGTCTTTTGTTCATTTCTTCCTTTCCTTTGATATTGCTATCTTACCATTGATTGGTAAGAAGCCTTATCTTTAGATGTAAAGGGACGGGTGTGGGTCATCGTATAGTCACGATAGCAATGTTGTGAGATATCTTAGCATTTCTCTTTGAGGGACTAAGATCATTTGAAAGGAAACATTTGTAGCGTCATCGAGGGACTATGATCTTGTATTTTTGATTGTTTTTTTGCTAAGACATCTCACATGCGTAACATGACCATTTTTGTTAGGCAACAAGTGGAATTACCCTATGGGTGCATGTGTGAATAGTGTGTTTAATTTGCATGCATTGTTTATCTTGAGTTATGGTTATCTACTTGTTGATTTTATCTTTCCATACAAAACCCTAATTACTAGCATTTATATGAAAGCAATAAATTGCGGAAAGTAAAATTACTATGCTATTACATCATTAGGAGGATGGGGTATACAAATTTACAAATGGATATTGCAAGAATTTAAACCTAATTATCTATTACAACCATATTGAATAATGAATAATGTACAAGAAATGAAAATATAATATACAAGGATATAAATGGAAAAGAAAAGGATTTTTATTTGGATTTTTGAGGAAAGGGTTTTAGCCTAATTATCTAAAAGAAAATGATTAATTAAATTAATAAAATTAAGCTTAAACTAATTAAGAAAAATAAAATAAGTTAGAAAGCATTTTTTAGGGTTTTTAGAAAAGGTTTTAAGTTTAATAAAAATAGTATGGAAATTAATTAATTAAGAGAAAACCTAATTTCTAATTTGATTTTAATTAAAAGAGAAAATAGCTAAACCTAAATCTAATTATTAATTTGTTAAGAAAAAGAATTAAATTTATTTAAGAAAATATTTTTGTCTTTTTGTTTAAGGAATAAAATATGCATGAATATAAATATATTAGACATATTGAAATTCTGGCTGCAGATACTCAATGTCACGTTTAATGTTATGACACCATATCTGACTTTCTATAAGACAGTAAATACAAAAATAGTAAAGAACACAGTCAATTGTTTACCCAGTTCAGTGTGCAACAACACCTACTCTGGGGGCTACCAAGCCAGGGAGGAAATCCACTATAAGAGATATTAATTCAGGAATAAACCAACCAGTTTATCTCCTTCACTTAAGACCTACCCAATGCAACTTCAATCTAAGTACAACTTAAACCTGAGTTCCTACTCACTCCCCCTCAATCACAGCAGTGATACTTAAAACAATTGACTAATGAATTAATGAAGACACTCTTCAAAACATACACTTGATTATGCTTCACAGATTTTTAATCAAGCAACACAAACACTCTTGCTTCACAGCTTTGAGTGATACATAAACCTAACTTGACTTTGCTTTAAAGCTTTAGTCAAGAGACACAAAACACTCTTGCTTCAAAGCTTTGAGTGGTACAAAAACTCTTACAAACAAAACCTATTCCAAGTCACTTATCACAATGATAATTGCTTGGATTACAGCAGTTAAAACTATACAGTTTCTAATTGATCTTCAGTCCAAGAGTTGTTTTCCAAACAGCAGACCTGTTGAATATATAGCAGTTGTTTCTTCAGTTAGGGTTTCCACAAAAGCTAGGGTTAATTAGGTTTAACCATAAGACTTGGTCACAAGACTTTATCAACCAGTTTAAGGTTGAGCTAGGTTAACCCAAAGACAACGGGAGATTCTGTTCTGGAAGGAATGAGCCAACTTCCTGAAAAATCTCAGAATTAACCAAACTGCACTACTGTTAGATTAGTACAGGATGTCTTAACATTTGTTATGACATCAGAATTCCTGTTTACTGAGAAGACAATAAATGTGATCTTTTTGCAAAATGCTCAGATACACATTCATAAACAGCAGTACCTGTATGCCACTATTTTTCTGCAAAGGTACCTAATAAACCAGTACCTAATAAATCAGAATGTTATGAAACTAGTCATGACATTCACACACCTGGTTTTACCAAAAATGCATGCCAATAACTAAACACCTACAAACTCCCCCTTTGGCAGATTTTTGGCTAAAGCCCCTAAGCAATCAGAGATAGCAGCAGAATAAATGAGATTGCAGAAAAATATAGTGTTTATCAAGTAATTAGCCACAGAATATCTCCCCCTCTTTAGCCACAGATGGGCCAAATATACATGTTCTTAAAAGTTATACAGTCATCCTAAACAAAGTAGTAAAAACAACAACTAAAGTCTGAACACACTTGCAAACTCCACCAGCATCAACTCCACCAACCTTTAAGCACTGTCATCAGACTCAGAAGGTTCGGGCTTCTTCCTTTTCTTGTGAGCAATATCAGCATTCTTCTCTTTGTCTGATGTCTCAACATCCTTAGAGACATCTGGATTTGTTTTAGTATTTGAACTTTCTTGATTCAAAGGAACAGAAATGCCAGGAACTAAGTGGTTCTCATTCAGAATTCTTGTAACAATTTTAGCTATAGCTTGACGTACATAAGCTGACCCTTCCCTATTTGCAATTTCAGAGGGAACAGAAGAAGAAGGATGAGAGGGATTACCAGAGGCAGTAGCTTGGGACCTTCCTGCATGCCTTGTTCTCAGCTCTTTGACCTTGGTGGTGTTAGTTTCAACTTCTCTAAGAGGAGCAATCTCCAGGACTTCAGAATCCAGGCAAGATGAGATTGCCCTAGAATCTTGATCAGAGGAAGAGGATGAAATAGTCGTATTGGATGATGATGGTGTTTGAGACATTTTGATAGTCTTAGAAGACCAATAGCAACTGGAGAGAAAATTCTGATTGAGAGACTGGGTTTTGATACGGAGACGAGAGGGGAAGGAGGAAAAAGAGTGTCTATTCAACTTCTTAAAAAATTTGAAGGAAATGGGAAAATATAAGTTTAACCCAATCAGAACAGACTTAACAAACATAACTCCTTCAACCCTTGTTTTAAGCAAAATTAATTGCTACAATTCCTCATGTTGGCAAATACCCAACTTACCCCTCAAGTTTTCAAATTGATTTGCATCAAGTGCCTTGGTAAAAATGTCAGCCAACTGTAACTCAGTGGCAACATGTTCCAGTTTAATTGTCTTCTCTTCTACAAGGTCTCTGATAAAGTGATGTCTTATGTCAATATGTTTGGTCCTACTATGCTGAATGGGATTCTTGGAAATGTTGATTGTACTCAGATTGTGACAGTACAATGTCATAACATCTTGTGTGACATTATACTCAGTAAGCATCTGTTTCATCCAGATCATTTGAGAACAACTACTACCAGCTGTAATGTATTCAGCTTCAGCAGTAGAGAGAGACACACAATTCTGTTTCTTGCTGAACCAGGAAACCAGATTATTTCCCAAGAAGAAACATCCTCCAGAGGTGCTTTTTCTATCATCAGCACTACCAGCCCAATCAGCATCACAATAACCAGTCAGAGTTGGTTCACAGCCATGAGAATATAGCAAACCATAGTTGTAAGTTCCACTCACATACTTCAAAATTCTCTTCACTTGGTTGATATGACTGACTTTAGGATCAGCTTGGTATCTTGCACAAACTCCAACTGCAAAAGCAATGTCAGGTCTGCTGGCTGTTAAGTACAGCAAACATCCTATCATGCTTCTGTACAGACTTTAATCCACCTTAACCCCACTTGAATCTTTGGAAAGCTTTAAATGAGTAGGAGCAGGAGTCCTTTTGTGACTGGCATTCTCCATACCAAACTTCTTTACAATGTTCTTTGCATACTTGCTTTGAGATAAAAAGATTGAGTCCTCCATCTGTGAGACTTGCAGTCCAAGAAAATAAGTCAGTTCTCCCATGAGACTCATTTCGAATTCAGCCTGCATCTGGTCAGCAAAATGTTTAACCATAAGTTCTGACATTCCTCCAAACACTATGTCATCAACATATATTTGGGCTACCATCAACTTCCCTCCTTCAGTTTTGACGAAGAGGGTTTTGTCTAAGCCTCCTTTTTTGTATCCTTTGTCTGAGAGACATTTTGTTAACCTGTCATACCATGCTCTAGGAGCTTGTTTCAGGCCATATAGAGCTTTTCTCAATTTGTAGACATGATCAGGGTGGTTTGGATCCACAAAGCCTTTAGGCTGTTCCACATAAGCTTCCTCATTCAAGTACCCATTTAGAAAGGCACTTTTTACATCCATCTGAAATAACTTGAACTTCAGAAGACAAGCAATTGACAATAGGAGTCTGATTGATTCCAGCCTGGCTACAGGTGCAAAGGTTTCATCAAAATCAACCCCTTCAACCTGAGTGTATCCTTGAGCAACAAGTCTTGCCTTATTCCTGGTGACAACTCCTTCAGCATCTGATTTGTTCTTGAAAATCCATTTTGTGCCAATGATGTTAGTTCCTTCAGGTCTAGGAACTAGTTCCCAAACTTCATGTTGCTTGAATTGGTTCAATTCATCTTGCATTGCTCCAATCCAGTATTCATCAGTTAAAGCTTCCTTTACATTTCTTGGTTCAATTTTAGACACAAAACAAGAGGTTGAGATGATTTCTCTAGATCTTGTAATGACTCCACTGTTGGGATCTCCTATGATGAGCTCTTTTGGATGATCCTTCTGAATTTTGATGGAAGGGATCTTGCTAGCTTCCTTTGATTCAGATTCTGCTGTGGTGGTGTTGGGTAGATCATTCTGTTGAGTTGAAGTCTCAAAGAATGTCTCAACATTACAAGGGACATCTGTTTCTTCATGATAATCATCAATTATGACATTTATTGATTCCATCATGGCTTTGGTCCTGGAATTGAATACCCTATAAGCTCTGCTGTTTGAGGAGTATCCTAGAAATATGCCTTCATCACTTTTAGGGTCCAGTTTTCTTCTTTGTTCACGATCTGCCAGAATATAGCATTTGCTACCAAACACATGGAAGTACTTCACGGTTGGTTTTCTTCCTTTCCAGAGATCATATATGGTGGATGAGGTTTCCTTTCTCAAGGTGACCCTGTTATGGACATAGCAGGCTGTATTCATAGCTTCAGCCCAAAAGTACATAGGAAGTCTTTTGGCATGTATCATTGCTCTGGCAGATTCCTGTATGGTCCTGTTTTTCCTTTCCACAACTCCATTTTTCTGAGGAGTTATAGGAGAATAAAATTCATGACTAATTCCTTCTGAGGAGCAGAATTCATCAAACTTGTTGTTTTCAAATTCCTTGCCATGATCACTTCTGATTCTGACAATACACCCTTCTTTTTCTCTTTGAATTCTTTTGCACAATTCTTTAAAAACTTCAAATACATCAGATTTTTCCCTAATGAAGTTAATCCAGGTGAATCTGGAAAAATCATCCACAACAACATAGGCATATCTTTTTCCACCAAGACTCTCCACCTGCATTGGTCCCATCAGATCCATATGAAGAAGTTCTAGAACCTTAGAGGTGGTCAGATGTCTTGACTTTGGATGTGACATCCTAGTCTGCTTACCAACCTGACATTCACCATAAACTCTCCCTTCATCAATTTGCAGTCTTGGAATCCCTCTGACTGCCTCCATGGAGATAATCCTTTTCATTCCTCTTAGATGAAGATGGCCAAGTTTCTGGTGCCACAGTTTCACCTCTTTTTCTTCTTTTGCATTGGAACACATAGTGGAGAAATTAGTGTTCTCAGGCTCCCACAAGTAACAGTTGTCTTTAGATCTGACTCCTTTCATTACAACTTCTTGTTTTTCATTAATTACAAGACATTCAGATTTTGAGAAATTGACCTTGAATCCTAGATCACACAATTGACTGATACTAATGAGATTAGCAATCAGGCCTTTTACCAGTAGTACTTCATTCAGGTTTGGAACTCCAGGGCAGTCCAAATTACCAACTCCTTTGATTTCACCTTTAGCACCATCTCCAAAGGTCACAAAACTAGTGGTGTGAGGTTTAACATTATTGAGGAGGTTCTTGATTCCAGTCATGTGCCTAGAACACCCACTGTCAAAGTACCAGTCTTCCTTTGCAGAGACCCTCAGGGAAGTGTGGGCTATCAGGGCAGTAGCCTTTTTCTTCCATTTAGGAGTATATGGTACCTTTTTAGACTTAGGTTTGACACCTGAGTTCTGATTAGGGTATCCATGCTATCTGAAACATAAAGGCTTTATGTGGCCATACCTCCCACAATGATGACATCTCCATCTTTGGTACCTTTTCTTCATATGTCTCTGTTCCTGATGTTGAGAGTTATGTTGAGACATCTGCTTTGACATTTGTTTATTAGACCTGATCTTCTTGTCTGCACCTGATTTCTTTGCTGCCATAAATCCTAGACCAGACTTGTTTCCCACAGTTTGTCCAACCTGAAGGATTTCTTCCAATTTGTCTGTTCCATTTGTCAGCATCTTGACAGATTTGGTCATCTGGTTTAGTTTTGAGTTCAGCATTTAAACTTCCCCTTCTAGATGACTTATAGTTTCAAGGTCTGCCCTTTTTTCAGCCTCCAGCTTTATGATGAGTTTTGATTGTTTCTCATTTTGCACACAAACTTCAGTACTTCTGATACACAATTTCTTGTAAGTATCAGTCAGTTCTTCAAATGTTACTTCCTCATCACTAGTGTCACTTTCAGAGGTACAAACACCAGTTAGTGCAGTAACTAGTTTGGCAGATTCTTCTTCAGAATTACTTTCTGAATCACAGTCAGACCAGGTAACAGTCATTCCTTTCTTTTGTTTCTTAAGAAAGGTAGGACATTCAGCTCGAATATGCCCATATCCTTCACAACCATGGCATTGAATTCCTCTGCCTTGATTTCCCTTCTCTTCTGACCTTGGTCTTCTGCTGGAACTGTCAATGTCAGAGGGGATGTTATGAACATTAGACCTTGACTTTGGATCTATTCTTTTAATAAGTTTGTTGAATTGTCTTCCAAGCATGGCTATAGCTTCTGAGATATTTTCTACTTCATCCTCCTTGTTTTCAACATCAGTGTTGGATACAAGTGCTATGCTCTTGTTCTTCTTGTCACCATTTTCAGTGATCCCCATCTCAAAAGTCTGAAGAGACCCAATGAGTTCATCCACTTTCAACTTGCTGATGTCCTGGGCTTCCTCTATGGCAGTTACCTTTATTGCAAATCTTTTAGGCAAGGATCTGAGAATCTTTCTCACCAATTTTTCTTCTGACATCTTTTCTCCCAATGCTCCTGAGGTGTTGGCAATTTCCAAGATGTTCATGTGAAACTCATGAATGGTTTCATCTTCCATCATTTTTAGATTCTCAAACTTGGTAGTCAACATCTGAAGCCTTGACATTTTTACTTTGGAAGTGCCCTCATGGGTAGTTTTGAGAGTGTCCCAAACTTCCTTGGCCAGTTCATATTGATGTACTAGTCTGAATATGTTTCTATCAATTCCATTGAACAAGGCATTTAAAGCTTTGGAATTACCCAGGGCTAACTCATCTTCTTCTTTGCTCCATTCTTCCTCAGGCTTCAAACTGATTGTCCCATCTTTCTCAGTTATGGTGGGATGGTTCCATCCTTTGTCAGCAACTCTCCATGCCTTTTTGTCCAGTGATTTTAAGAAGGCAATCATACGAGGTTTCTAGTAGTCATAATTTGATCCATCCAGAATGGGTGGTCTGTTTCCAAAAACTCCTTCTTTGTCCATAGTGCCAGAAAGTGATATCCCTAGATCTCACCCAGTAATACAGGAAGGGTGCCTGCTCTGATACCAATTGAAATTCTGGCTGCAGATACTCAATGTCACGTTTAATGTTATGACACCGTATATGACTTTCTATAAGACAGTAAATACAAAAACAGTAAAGAACACAGTCAATTGTTTACCCAGTTCAGTGTGCAACAACACCTACTCTGGGGGCTACCAAGCCAGGGAGGAAATCCACTATAAGAGATATTAATTTAGGAATAAACCAACCAGTTTATCTCCTTCACTTAAGACCTACCCAATGCAACTTCAATCTAAGTACAACTTAAACCTGAGTTCCTACTCACTCCCCCTCAATCACAGCAGTGATACTTAAAACAATTGACTAATGAATTAATGAAGACACTCTTCAAAACATACACTTGATTATGCTTCACAGCTTTTTAATCAAGCAACAAAAACACTCTTGCTTCACAGCTTTGAGTGATACATAAACCTAACTTGACTTTGCTTCAAAGCTTTAGTCAAGAGACACAAAACACTCTTGCTTCAAAGCTTTGAGTGGTACAAAAACTCTTACAAACAAAACCTATTCCAAGTCACTTATCACAATGATAATTGCTTGGATTACAGTAGTTAAAACTATACAGTTTCTAATTGATCTTCAGTCCAAGAGTTGTTTTCCAAACAACAGACCTGTTGAATATATAGCAGTTGTTTCTTCAGTTAGGGTTTCCACAAAAAGCTAGGGTTAATTAGGTTTAACCATAAGACTTGGTCACAAGACTTTATCAACCAGTTTAGGGTTGAGCTAGGTTAACCCAAAGACAACGGGAGATTCTGTTCTGGAAGGAATGAGCCAACTTCCTGAAAAATCTCAGAATTAACCAAACTGCACTACTGTTAGATCAATACAGGATGTCTTAACATTTGTTATGACATCAGAATTCCTGTTTACTGAGAAGACAATAAATGTGATCTTTTTGCAAAATGCTCAGATACACATTCATAAACAGCAGTACCTGTATGCCACTATTTTTCTGCAAAGGTACCTAATAAACCAGTACCTAATAAATCAGAATGTTATGACATTAGTCATGACATTCACACACCTGGTTTTACCAAAAATGCATGCCAATAACTAAACACCTACACATATAAATAAATAAACTATATTTTTTGGATTTTTATTAATAAAAATAATAATAATAATAATAAAAATAATAAAGAAAAACATAATAAAATAAAAATATAAAAATAAAAGTTAGGGGGGGTTTGAAATGGAATGTGGTAATTTGTTAGAAAAAAAATAGTTTTCAGTTTGGCCCAACATGGATTTTTTTTAATCAGAAAAAATAAAAATAAAAAGGTTGGGCCTGTGTTGTAGTAAGTAAGCAGGGGGTACGGTGCAGTAAAAAGGGAAGGTCCAATGCTGGAGGCCCAACGCGCTAGTTGTTTGTAACAAAAAAGAAATAAAATGTTGGAAAATAAAGTAAAAGGCAACACTGGGACTTGAACCCATGACCTTGACCATAAACGTGCGCTGCCTTTACCACTGGGATGGCTGTACATCCATTAATATAACTGAAAAATAAATATATAATACAAAACAAGTTCCATAAATGAACTTCATCTTCAACCTCTAGCCATGGTTCCTGTAACTCACTCATTTCTCATCCATTCACAAAACTTCCAACATCAAACTTGTTAGAAATTTCATCACGATTCTGAATATGTAAATAACTTAAGCTAATTCTCAAAGACGAGCAAGAATTTATAAAAGTACCAAATCTTGACTTAACTTTTTCCAGAGATTTAAACCTAAAATTCTCTAAGCCCAATCAATATAAATGAAAACTATGAATATGTACAGCTTCAGGGCAATGATATCTACATTTTATCTTCACAAATCAGAATCAAATGATGCTTGTATGAAGAGATAGAAGTTCAGAAAACTTACCTAGTAGATGGAGGTCGTGTTTTCAGTTTGAGCAAGCTTTGAGGTTTCCCAATGATCTGTTTAGCTGGCATGGACCTCCTTGAGTATATTCCAACTCCTAATTTGCTTTGAGGATGGCTGAAACTCCCAACTCAAGTCAAGTTGCAAGCTTCAGTTTTGAAAATCGTGGATGGTTATGGAGGGGTTATAGTCAAGAAACAGGGGTCTGGATCACTTGTATATGATGTATGTAAGGTGTTTGGATGATTAGAAATCAAAACGCACGAGTGAAAATGGAGATGATGAGTTTTGGTTCAAAACTGTCAAGTTATGGCACATTTTATGCAGCAAGGTGCTTGGGAGGTTTTGAGGGTGCTTGAACTCATGTGTTAGCTTGCAAATAACTTTTATATTTATATGAAAAAGGTTAGAGGTTTTGAAGTTGACAGCTCTGTGAGATATAGAGTTATGGCTATGTTACTTGATTTTGAAGAAAAGTGGAAAATATGGTTTTAAGGCATAGTACAAGCATGGTCTGAGTTTCTTGGAGGCTCTAGACATGTTTCTTTTATCTTTGACATTGCTTGTACTCAGATGAAACAAGTTTGGAGCTCTATGCATTGACTTTTGCAATAAAGCTTGCTTTTCCAAAATGGAAGTGTTGCCTTTGTGCCATTAATGGAATAATCATTTGGACAATGGCTCAAATGCTTGGATCAAAGCTCTAACAGTTGTGTAAACATTATTATGGAGTAAAAGGAAATTTAGAATTCTGCAAAGTGGGATTTGTACAGCATGTTTGAAGATTGGATCAAGTGTTCTTCACAAATTTGCCTTGAAAAACAAGAATGAAATCCTAACTTCATGGCTTCGATTCTCTTAGCATAAACATGATCTCAATGAGTTCTTTGATATTTTGGAAAGCTTGTAAAATCCCATACAACCTCCATGTTGGACATTTTTGAAAATTCAATTTGGAACTAAGTGAAAAGTTGCCATGAAGTTGGTACCAAAAATCTGTCTAACTAGGGCAAAATTTCACTAAGTGTTTTTAGTTTCATGGTCATGACTTCATAAATTCATAACTTGAAATCTAAGTATTTTTAGGAAAATTTCTTCCCTACAATGTTTTAGATCCCATTGAGATCTACAACTTTCATTTTGGAAGTTTCCCTTGAATCATCTTGCATCATGGTGGAAATTTGGCTCAAAGTTATAAAAAAAAGTGAACTTTCCAACACTTAGAAAAATTCTAAGTCTTGGAAATTTGACTTTTCAAAGATGAATTTTGACTTTTCAATTCCTTGATGAACAAGTTTCATATTTTGACATGTCTTGATGAATTGTAATCTTTGAAACTTGATTTTGATCAAAAAGTCAAAGTTTGACTTGTCAGTGTATAGTTGACTTTTCATTAGTTGACTGAAATTCAATTATCAATCACTTGATCTTGGGAAATGTTTTGAGCCATGCCATTAGGTCAAAATTATGTATTTTAATCTTTGAGAACATGCCTTAAACCAATAAGTCATTTGTTAGGTCAAAAGTAAAAAATTGAACCTCCTTAGTAAAAACCCTAATTTTGACCATTTTGCCCTTTTGATGATCTGATCAAATTTCTTGAGAAATTGTGATCCAAACTTGATCAATTTACATATATGAGTTTATAATGTTGATGTGGATCAAAAATTATGAAGTTTGACTACAAATTGACCACAAATGACTTTTTCCCTAATACAACTGATTTTAGGTCATCTGATCAATTGACTGAACAAAAATGTCATCCAAGACTTGAAACTTGACATGAGCAATTTTTAGGGTTCCTAATGATCCATGAAAGTTATATGGAGCCTTGAAAGTCCACTTGTCCTTGTGAAAACTCAAACCCTAATTTTGAGTTGTCAGTTGGTTGAGGAGATGTCTTGAGCTGATCAAACCTTATGTAGTCTTGAATCAATGGAGATCTTATGAGAGATTTCTTGAGAAATGAGAAGGAAATTTTTGGGTTGCAACAAGGTGCTTTGGACAGATTTGACTGTAAAGGGCTGGTGCTGAAACCCAACGATATTATGGTAAGAGCCTTTGATGAGTCGAAAAGGATGGTTCACATAGAGGTTGATTTTTCGATCAAGGTGGGGTCTCAAGTCTTCAGTTCAACTTTTTCTGTAATGGATATCCGCACGACCTATTCTTGCTTTCTAAGACGCCCATAGATTCATGGGGCGGGTGCGGTCACCTCTACATTGCATCAAAAGCTGAAATACCCAGTGAAAAGGAAGATTGTCACAGTCTGTGGAGAGGAAGAATATCTGGTCAGTCATTTGAATTCTTTCAAATATGTTAAAATGGATGGAGAATTCATTGAAACCCCATGTCAAGCATTTGAAGTAATCCCTTCAACGATTGTTGTTGCCAAAGCTACTCTTGCTACTCCAAAGATTGTCAAGGATTCACCAAGGATGGCCTATCTGAAGGATGTTAGGGCTGTTATAGAAGATGTAGGTTGCACTATCTGGGGACAACTTCCTGACATCCCCTATAAATCCGACAAATTTGGGTTGGGTTTCACTTCAAAGGCTCAGAAAGAAGTTCGACGTGCTCGTGCTAGGGGACCACCTCTCCGTATTAGCAACAATGAAGTCAATGCTCTGGAAGACATTGACAGTGATAGTGACCTAGACGACTGGATATTCCCAACTACTGACGGTGGACTCAATAACTGGAAGACCAACAACTTCATCTCAATCTCCTTCATCCAGGAGTAATTTCTATTTCCTATTTTATTTGCTTTAAGAACTTTGTATGTATAATTTTCTTCAAAACAATGACTTTGAACCATGTGCCTTGTCTGGGGCACAATGGTCCATTTGTTAAGGGTTGTCATTCCATATATCATATGCTCATTTAATGAAAACATTGGACGAATTTGCATTCAAATTTTGTGCTCCTTGTATTTCTTTTTACTTTACTGCATTTTCAAATAACCGTGTGATCTTACATGCACACGCACACATTTGTAGATCCACATCCACTCCGAATCTCATTGACAATAATTATGCTATTTCCATTTGTAACTTTGGAAATCCAATCTATCAAGCCAAAGACGAAGGTGAAGAAGATTGTGAGATACCTGGAGAACTCTCCAGACTCCTGATACAAGAGGAAAAGGCTATCCAACTGCATGAAGAGTCAGTCGAAGTGATAAACTTGGGTACCGAGGCAGATAAGAAAGAAGTCAAGATTGGCGCCAACCTGGAAGATAGTGTCAAGAGTAGATTGGTTCAGATGTTTCATAACTATGTTAAGGTATTTTCTTGTTCATACAAAGACATGTCAGGGCTCGATATTGATATCATGGTTCATCGTCTGCCAATGAAAGAGGGTTGTTCTCTGATCAAACAAAAGGTTCGTCGCATGCGCCCTGACATGTAAGAGAAAATCAAGGATGAGGTAATGAAACAATTCAATGCAGGTTTCTTGGTAGTGACTTCGTATACCCAATGGGTTGCAAATGTCGTTCCAGTGCCGAAGAAAGACGATAAGGTCCATATGTGTGTAAACTACAAGGATTTAAATAGAGCGATCCCCAAAGACGACTTCCCACTACCGCATATTGATGTCTTAGTAGACAACACTGCTCAACACGAGGTATTCTCCTTCATGGATGGCTTCTCCAGGTACAACCAAATCAAAATGGAGCCTGAGGACATGGAGAAAACTACCTTTGTCACACAGTGGGGTACCTTTTGTTATAAGGTTATTCCTTTTGGACTAAAGAATGCAGGCGCAACTTATCAACGAGCTATGGTGGCATTATTTTATGACATGATTCATCATGAGATAGAAGTCTATGTTGATGACATGATAGCAAGGTCACAAACTGAGGAAGAGCACCTTGGTCATTTGCACAAGTTATTTGAAAGGCTGAAGAAGTACAAGTTAAGGTTGAATCCTAACAAATGCACATTTGGGGTAAGGCCTGGTAAGCTCCTAGGCTTTTTCGTCAGTGGCAAAGGTATTGAAATTGATCCTGCAAAATTCAAATCTATCCAAGAAATTCCATCTCCCTGTACTGAGAAGGAGGTTAAAGGTTTCTTAGGACGACTCAACTGCATCGCCCGATTCATTTCTCATTTGACTGCTACTTGTGAGCCACTCTTCAAGTTGTTAAAGAAAGATCAAGTAGTAAAATGGAATGACGACTGCCAGATAGCTTTTGATAAGATTAAAGAGTACCTTCAAGAACCTCCAATTCTGATGCGACCAGTAGAAGGAAGTCCTCTGATCATGTACCTGTCAATGTTAGAGAATTCAATGGGGTGTGTGCTGGGGCAGCATGACGAGTCTGGTCGAAAAGAGCATGCAATATACTACCTTAGCAAAAAGCTTACCGACTGTGAAACAAGATATTCACTGCTCGAGAAAACTTTATATGCTTTGGCATGGGCTGCTCGCTGACTAATACAGTATATGTTGACTCACACAACTCTATTGATCTCTAAAATGGATCCCATCAAGTACATCTTCGAGAAGCCAGCTCTCTCCGGAAGAATAGCCCGATGGAAAATGATCTTAACTGAATATGATATCCATTACACTACATAAAAAGCAATCAAAGGAAGTGTACTGGAAGATCATTTGGCACATCAAGCTGTAGATGACTACCAATCTATGAACTTCGAATTCCTGGATGAGAATATCATGCTAGTAATAGACTGTGAAGAACATGGGCCGTATAAAGGACCTAAACAAGGATCCCGATGGGCTATGGTTTTTTATGGAGCTTCCAACACACTGGGTAATGGAATTGGTGTTGTGATCATCTCCCCGAAGGTTACCATACACCCTTTACTGCCAGACTTTGCTTCGACTGCGCCAACAATGTGGCCGAGTATGAAGCATGCATATTGGGCCTTAAGGCTGCTATTGACTTAAGAATTAAATTCTTAAACATGTATGGAGACTCAACCTTGGTGGTTAGTCAAGTTAAAGGAGAGTGGGATACAAAACATCCAAATCTTATCCCTTACCGAGAACTTGTGCTAACCTTGATTCCATACTTTGAAGAGATTACCTTTGAACATATCCCAAGGGAGGAAAGTCAATTGGAATATGCCTTAGCTACCATGTCATCTATGTGCAAGGTCAGATGGGACAACAAAGCTCCCATAATTACTGTCGAAAGATTTGACGTACCAGCACACTGCTACGAAATTGATATTGATGAAGTAGAAGAGAAGCCTTGGTTTCATGAAGTAAAAAGACACCTTGAAGCTCAAGAATACCCTGAAAGGGCATCAATCAAAGATAGGAAATTCTTGCGGAGGTTCTCAGCCAAGTTCTTCCTAAGCAATGAGATTTTGTACAAGCGCAACCATGATTCAACCCTGCTCCGTTGTGTGGACAAGAAGGAAGCAGAGAAGATCATGGAGGATATGTATGAAGGTATCTTTGGAACTCATTCTAGTGGATATACCATGGCCAAGAAGATTCTGAGAGCTGGTTACTATTGGTCGACCTTGGAAACTGATAGTCACCACCACACGAGGACTTGCCATAAGTGCCAGATTTATGCTGAGAAGGTTCATGTGCCTCCAATACCTTTGAATGTCATGACTGCTCCTTGGCCATTCGTAATGTGGGGCATTGATATGATTGGAGAAATCAAGCCTACTGCCTCTAATGGACATCGTTTCATTCTCGTCGCCTTTGACTACTGTTGTACCCAAAAAATTTCCCTCTCTTTTCTCAAGACATTTTCTCACAAGGATTTTAAAATTTTCAAGTTTTCACAAGTACAATTGGATTTTTTATGCCCCATATAGTTTTCATGGATCATATTGGGATTTCAAGCATCAAATTGAAGAAGATCAAGCTTGCTTTGATTTCCCAAGCTTCAACTGGACTTTGGCCTCCTTCAAGCTTGCTTCTATTTCCCAAGCTTCGACTGGACTTTGGCCTCCTTCAAGCTTGCTTCGATTTCCCAAGCTTCGACTAAACTTTGGCCTCCTTCAAGCTTGCTTCGATTTCCCAAGCTTCGACTGGAATTTGGCTTCCTTCAAGCTTGCTTTGATTTCACAAAGCTTCGACTGGGCATTGGCTATCTTCATGCCTTATTCGATTCACAGGGAAAGGTCTTCCCTCATGCTAGCATCCACAAGGAAATGGCTTCCCTCATGCTAGAATCTACAAGGCAATGGCCTTCTTCATGCTTGCTTCATGCTTGCTTCATGCTTGTTTCGATCCACAAGGCAAGGACTTCCTTCATGCTAGCATCCACAAGACAAGGGCTTACCTCATGCTAGCATCCACAAGGCAATGGCTTCCTCCATGCTTGCTTCGATTCCACCTTTAAACCCTTCAACACACATAGTTTCTACACTATGACACACAACTGGTGGATTTGAAGAACATACAAAAGGCCCATTCAAAAAACATGAATTTGGTGGATTCGAAGAACACATATTTGGTGGCCCATTCGAAGAACATAAATTTGGTGGATTCGAAGAACCTACATTTGGTGGTCCATTCGAAGGATATACCATTGGTCCATTCGAAGGACATACAATGGGTCCATTCGAAAAACACACAATTGGTGTTTTGTCTTTTGATGAGTCTGGTCGAAGGTTGCTGAACAAACTCCTATATGCTGCCAAGCCCAAGTCTGTTGTACTGCTATGAAACAATCCTGCACCAAGCTACCACAACACTCCAAAACTGCTGCAAAGCAGTCTTGCTATGCTGCTCCTAATTTATACCAAACTAGCATATAAGAGTTGTACCTCAAAAGCTATGAAAACACCATACCCAAATAGTTCAAATTTCAGTCGTTTTCCCCGTCAAATCTCAGACAAACTCTTCTATAAATAAGATGTTTCACAACACATCTAAGGTGGATTTTGAGTGGTTGGAGAGAGATTTGTTGGCAAGGCAAAGAGAGGAGAGAACACTTAAAACACTCTTAAACTCAAAACCAAAAAATACAACACCTCTGTTTGTTCTCTCTTTCGAATCCAAGCTTTCCTATCCTTCGAACTCAGGTTCCTTACTTCCTTCGAATTCAAGAATATTCAGGGAAGCAACTCAAAGTTTAAAACAACAACTCTAGATTCAAGGAAAGTCTTCCTGAATTTAAAACCTTTTGTTTCAAGCATCATTGATAACTTTTTATTTGTTTTCGTTTCTACCCTTTTGTTTGTTTTCCTTTATTGTCAAGAACTAACCTGTACAGACAATAAAACAATGTTGGAGTAAAAAATAACAGCATGGTTCAACACAAATCCTTAGGCTTTGAATACACTGATTCACAATCACAAACGAAAGAAAAAAAGGTTGTGTGAGTCGAAGCATTAGGCTTCGCCCCATACTGCTTCACAGTCCCAAACGAAAGAAAAAAAAGGTTATGTGAATCGAAGGATGCAGGCTTCGAACACCTTGCTTTATAGACCCAAACGAAAGAAAAAGTTTGTGTGAATCGAAGGACACATGCTTCGAATATAGCATGAATCGAAGGACTTGTTCTTTATCTCTTTTGCGCTATTTTTTGTCTTTATATTTTCTATATATTTTCTTTCATTCCTATTCAATATGGTTGTAATAATTAGGACTTTTATTACTTTTCACCCCCATTTGTAAATTTGTATACCCCATCCCCAAAATATGTAATAACGTAGGATATTTATTTTTCCGCAATTTACCGCTTTTATATAAAATGCTAGTAATTAGGTTGTGTATGGAAAGAGTTAAAATCAATAAGTAGACAAACCTAATAAAAGATAAAAATGCATGCAATCAAACACATTATTCACACATGCACCTCTAGGGTAACCTCGCTTGTTGCCTCAAAAAAATAGTCATGTCCCTCGAATATGGGCGTCTTAGCAAAGACCCTCGATAAAAAAGATCATAGTCCCTCGATGTCCCTCGATGTTGCCTTCGGTAAACGATCTAGTCCCTTACGAAAATGCTAAAACATCTCATAAGTTGCCTTCTATGACTATACGATTGACCCACGCCCGTCCCTTCACATCCAACAATGGGGCTTCTTACCAAATCAATGGTAAGGTAGTAACATCTAAAGGAGGAGGAAAAGAACATAAACCTTTTAAGTAGGCAGGACGCTCGTAGTTGCTTGCTCGCAAACAAAAACCATTTCCACACTTACACTTTCAAAAACAAACATCACTTTGAACTATTTTCAAAACCAACACTTTGTATGCATTCTTATAGAGACGAGAATCATTACAAAGTTTTCCGAAACAAAGGCGTTTTCAAAATAATTTCAAAAACCACCACAAAACACACTTCAAACAAAGCATTTTTTCAAGTGATCTAGCAAGCAACTAAGATCCTGTAGATAACTACAGATGAAAAGGGTGCTAACACCTTCCCTTTTCATAACCTACCCCTCGAACTCAAGAAAACATCTCAAAAGGTCTTTCATGTTCTTTTCAACCTTTCCTTAATTGGATAAAAGAAAAGTCGGTGGCGACTCTTGCTATCTGCAACAATTGCGATCAAACGCAAAACACCTAAGTCAGTTCTCCCACCGTATTATAACTACTTTACAAAATGGGTTAAAGCAGCTTCATTTTCCTCAGCTGCCAAGAATGTGGTGGCTCGATTCATCAAGCACAACCTCATATGTCGGTATGGCATCTATGAGAGGATCGTCACTGATAATGGTACCAACCTCAACAACGCCATGATCACTGAACTCTGCACGTAGTTAAAGATCAAACACCATAGTTCTTCTCCATACAGACCAAAGATGAACGGCACAGCGGAAGCTGCCAACAAGAATATAAAGAAGATTATGCAAAAGATGGTTGTGACTTACAAAGATTGGCATGGGAAGTTACCATTTTCTCTTCATGGATATCATACTTTGGAGCGAACATCAACTAGGGCAACCCCATTCTCTTTGGTCTATGGCATGGAAGTTTCCCTGCCTGTCAAAGTTTAGATTCCTTCTCTAAGGATTATGAAAGAAGCATACTTAGATGAAGACGAGTGGATTTAGACTAGATTGGATTAGTTGAATTTGATTGACGAAAAGAGGCTGCCTGCTATCTGTCACAGTCAGATGTACCAAAAATGTATGATTAAGGCTTTCAACAAGAAGATCAAGCATCAGGTATATCAGGCTGGTGACTTGGTAATAAAGAGCATCATTCTACCGAAGGGTGATCCCAGGGGAAAATGGACTCTCACCTATGAAGGGCAATTTGTTGTCAAGAAAGTATTTTTGGGTGGTGCTATGATACTGACCACCATGGATGGTGAAAATTTTCCACACCCTGTGAACACGAACATAGTCAAAAAATACTACGCATAAGTATGACCTGCTAGGCTGACATACCTAGGCAAAAATAAGGGCATCCCAGTGAACCAAAAGGGTTCGGGCAAAAGTTAGGCATATATACAAAAGATGTACACCCGGCAAGTCGAAAACCTGAAAGGGCAACTTTGGAAAAAAAGGGTATCCTGGTGGACTGAAAACCCGAAAGGGTAGTCCAGGAAAAAATTAGGGATTAAAGCGTACGACTATGTCCCGTCAAATCACTTACAGCCAACTTTGTTACCAAGATCAAAAGTTCAAATGGTACAAGATCAGTTCAATCAACTTATTCCAACAGCAAGGGATGAGATTTTCAAAGACATAGAGGCAATAGCGGAGTTGGAATCCAATGAGATCACTTCCACATGGCTATATATTTGTTTTCACTTTGTACTCTTTTCATTTCACGATGACTTCTTCTTACAAGGATTTTCATCTCTTTGTACAAACTCGCCTGTTTATAGGCAAATCATCAACACAAATATAGCTTGAAGGTCAAACTTTTTGTTTTTCTGTTTTTTTATAAAAACGTCCAATGACTAAATTGAATGAACATATGAATATGAACATGATTAACTGTTAACAAATATATGCATAAGAATAGAAATGAACATTTACTCAAAATTCTAGGAACCGGGCTGACATTCGAGCTGTCCATAAATCCCCGTAGAGTCACTTTCATAAGATTATCCCCACAGAGATACTCAAATGAGATTACCCCCAAAAAGTAGTCTTCATAAATAAGGGTACATTCCCCGCAATCTCCCCGGCAGATCACTCCAGCAAATAAAGGAGTATAATCTCTTCGCCATAATTTCCCTACGGAGTTCCAATCAGTACACTTCATGGAAATTCTTTTCCCCAACTGAGTTTGATCCTCCAAAACTGAAACCTACAGAGTTTTTCTCTTTAGCAAAATCAATTTCCCCAAGAGAGTTGGCTTCCTCAGTAGAATATTCCTCCATCAAAAATGATTTATTTCCCCAACAGGGTTTATTTCCCCAACAATGGAATCCGACCAGATACTAGTTAACTTTATCCTCCCCAGATAAGTCAGAAGATTATCCATCTCTTTTATTCCCATTCAGGGTATATAAGAATTATTCTCCCTAGACGAGTCAAAAGTTAAACCATCTCTTTTATCCCCAGACAAGATATATACAAAATAAATTCCCCAGTGGAGCAACAGACGACCAAGGTTCCCAAACTCTACTCCTTGAACAGAAATCAATACATCCCCTGTAGAGTTTTCTCAAACAAGTAAGCAGGAATCCCCAGCGGAAGAATTCTAGACAAGATTGAAGATACATGTTAGAACAAAGTTTGAATCTACTACCCTAAGTTTAAGTTTTGATGATAACAAAATGCTAAGATATATTAATTGTATGATTCATGTAAGACATATATGCTACCTAAAAAATTACATTCTGTTTTACAGAAACTCTGATGGGTATCAGCAAGAGAATATCACCATCAGCATCAGAAGATGTTATATCAGATGCCAGAATCAGAAGATCAACATGTGCTTACACTGAAGCTTGATGAACAGAACTGCGCGTAACAATCTGAACTCTAATCAAGAAAACAACAATAATTCATCAGCATCTAGCAGCGTCAGAATAAGCCAAAGCCAGAACATGTTTTTAGTGGCAACGGTACTGTGCATTCAAGACTATTTATTATCAACGGCATTATTCCAGACAAAGATCTGCTTATTATGGAAAGAATGTTATTGGCATTGAAACGGAATTAACTGACTCCAACGTACCATTTTCCAATGCTATATAAACAAGTCAGTGAAGATTGAATTGGCTAATGATATAAAACACTCTACACGCCTAAAGCTATTCATCATCTTCCTCACTCTCAGTTTGCTAAAGCTCTCAAATTCTTTACTCAATTATTTTAGCACTCTAGTTCTCATAAGCTTAAACGTGAGTAGTATCACAGTTGTGATAAACAGTTTTTGTAGAAAACATTCAACACACTTAGATTTCATTTATCTGTAAGAAAGTATTCCCTTGAGAAACCGGTTTGTGGTTTGACTCAAGAAGGCTTTAGCAGTTGTTAAAGCAGTTGTAATATTCAGTTGAATATAGTGGATTAAGACCTCGTTGGAGAGAGGCGAAATCACCTTGACGGGTGGACTGGAGTAGTTTGATATCAAACGAACCAGGATAAAAATACTGTGTTGACTGCAATTAATTTCAAGTTTTTACAATTCAACCCCCCTTCTTGTGTTTTTCACTTCTTCAATTGGCATCAGAGCGCCTGGTTCTGAGCTAAAACACTTAACCGTGTCAGTACAAGATCCAGCGTCAGAAAAACACAATGGCAGGAACATATCAACACACCAACAATGACAACAATGAAGACAGAGACAGATTCAGCGGCAAACCTCCAGTCTTTGATGGAGAAAATTTTGATTACTGGAAAGACAGAATTGAAAGCTTCTTTCTGGCACATGATGCTGATCTGTGGGACATGGTGACAGATGGATACACGCACCCAGTGAATGCAAGCGGTTAGAAGATTGACAGGAAAGCAATGTCTGATCAACAAAAGTGTGAATTCAAAAATCACCACAAGGCCAGAACCATTCTTCTCAGCGCCATCTCTTACGATGAATATGAAAAGATCTCTAACAGAGACACAGCAAAGAACATGTTTGACTCACTCAGAATGACGCATGAAGGCAACATTCAGGTCAAAGAAACTAAACTCTTGCGCTCATTCAGAAGTATGAGGCATTCAAAATGGAAGAAAGTGAATCCATTGAAACAATGTTCTCAAGATTCCAAATTCTGGTGGCTGGTCTCAAGGTTCTGGACAAAGGATACTCTACTGCTGATCATGTCAAGAAGATCATCAGAAGCTTGCCAAAGCAGTGGAGGCCAATGGTTACAGCGCTGAAGCTAGCTAAAGATCTCAACAAAATTTCTCTGGAGGAACTTATCAGCTCCCTCAGAAGTCACGAGATAGAGCTGGAAGCTGATGAATCTCAGAAGCAAGGTAAGCCTTTAGCATTAAAATCTAACAAAAAATCTGAGTCTAAAGTTTTGCAGGCAGTTGAAGAAACATTTGATGGATCCTCATCAGAAGAAGACGAACTTTCCCTCCTCTCTAGAAGAGTGAACCAACTATGGAAGCAGAGGCAAAGGAAGTTCAGGAATCCCAGAAGATCTGATCAGAATGAGTCCTCTTCCAGATACAGAAGGTCAGATTCTTCCTCTGGATACAGAAGATCTGAAGGCTCCTCAGGAAGCAGAAAGCCAAACACCAAGGACATCATCTGCTATGAATGCAATGAGCAAGGACACTACAAGAGTGACTGTCCAAAGCTTCAGAGGGAAAAGCCCAAAAAGAAGTTTGGAAGAGAAAAGAAGAAAAGTCTCATGGCTACATGGGATGACTCTGACTCGTCTGAAGCTGACTCAGAATCAGATGATGAGAGAGCAAACATAGCTCTCATGGCCAACATTTCAGAAGACAGTGAAGCTTCTGAATCAGACTCAGAATCAGACACTGAAGAGGTATTTCCTGACTTTGCAATTAATTTTACTAAGGCTGAACTTGCTGAAAGCCTTAACGAAATTCTGGAAAGGTACCAGCAGATTAGAGTTAAATTCAGAAACCTGAAAAGGAATATTGAATCTGACTCTGATAAGACTGAGAGTCTTAAATTGGAAAATTCTAAGCTGAAAAATAAAATTTCAAAGTTAGAAAATGTTTTACAAAACTCTCAGAAGGAAACAATTTCTGAAACTCCCAGCAGCGCTGATGAGATCATCAAGGAGTATGATCATAGTTTTCAGAAGTTCCTTGCTAAAAGCATAGATAGAAGCAAAATGGCTTCAATGATCTATGGAGTTAGCGGAAACGGCAGAAAGGGAATAGGATACCAAGGTAAGGTACCTACACCAAAGAATGCCATGGATTTAACTATCAAACACACTCCTCTGAACTCACATTTTGTGTATGGTCACACACATGATATTAAATATACTAGCAGTAAGTATTCTGTGAAACCAAAATTCAACCAGAGTTTTGGTAAATCTAACAAATCAGGACCCAAGAAAATCTGGGTACCTAAGGATAAAATAATACATGTTGCAGATATCTTTAGCAGCAAATCAGAAACACCAGTCATGGTACCTGGACTCTGGCTGCTCGCGACACATGACGGGAAGAAGGCATATGTTCCAAAGCCTGGAACTTAAGCCTGGAGGCCACGTTGGCTTTGGAGGCAATCAGAGGGGAAAGATCATTGGCTCTGGAACTGTAGGTAATGGAAATCTTCCCTCTATAAATAATGTTCTGTTAGTAGATGGATTAATGCATAATCTGTTATCCATAAGTCAATTAAGTGATAACGGTTATGATATAATCTTTAATCAAAAATCATGTAAAGCTGTTAGTCAGAAAGATGGGACTATCCTATTTAATGGAAAGAGGAAAAACAACATTTATAAAATCAAACTTTCTGAACTGAAAAGTCAGAATGTAAAGTGTCTTCTGTCTGTTAACAACGAGCAATGGATCTGGCACAGAAGATTGGGGCATGTTAGTATGAGAAGAATATCTCAGATTAACAAACTCAATCTGGTCAGAGGACTTCCTAATCTGAAGTTCAATTCAGATGCTCTGTGTGAAGCATGTCAGAAAGGCAAGTTTGCAAAACCTTCTTTCAAATCTAAGAATGTTGTTTCTACCTCTAAGCCATTAGAACTTCTGCACATTGACTTATTTGGACCAGTTAAAACTGCTTCAGTCAGTGGCAAGAAGTATGGGTTAGTAATCGTAGATGACTATAGCAGATGGACATGGGTAAAGTTCTTAAGACACAAGGACGAGTCACACTCTGTGTTTGTTACCTTCTGTAACCAAGTTCAGAATGAAAAGGATCTTAGAATCGTTAAAGTCAGAAGTGATCATGGTGGAGAGTTTAAAAACAAAGATTTTGATTCATTCTTTAATGACAGAGGCATTCTGCATGATTTCTCTTGTCCTAGAACTCCCCAACAAAATGGAGTTGTAGAACGAAAGAGGCATTCTGCATGATTTCTCTTGTCCTTGAACAAGGACAAGTGGTTGAACAACAGGTGGCGCCTATCGAACAGGTGCTGAAGGAGCACCCAGAAAATTACACAAGCGTGTTAATTGAGCAACTACCTATCTATTTGTCTCAGCAGACTGTCTATTTATCTCAGTCGATTCCTGCATTATAGGGTTAAACACAATACCATTTTATTGGTTAACATGATAACTAACTCATGGTTATTATCATCCATTTACTGCCTTAAAACCGCTACTGAAGTGTTAGTTAGAGGTGGCACTGGCTGAGGAGGCACCACTCTACTTTGGTTATTTCTATCTAGAGAATTTCCTCCTAGTGAAGACCCTTATAACGGGGAATTCGCATTTTGAGAGTTATTTGAAAATAACGCTAGGCTTGATGTCGACTGATACCCTGGCATTAAAGAATACTACATTCCATAAATAGGATCAGTAGTACCAAAACGAGGCACATTAGGCCTTACGTTTATAGTTACCACAGGCCCTGAACTCGTCGGTGGAGCATGGGGGATGATGACTATGCCTGCAGTCGACACTGGCATAGTTGTATTTGCCAATAGAGGAAAAGGTGCAACTTGAGAAATTATTGTATTTTTGGTAGTTATTATTCATGGCGGTACTACATCTGCATTAGTGATGACAAGATTAATCATCCTTGGTGTACATTGTTTAACTTGTGGCTTAATATACTCTTTGGTTAAATTTCCACTTATAAGTCTCATACACTTACAAACACTCAAGAGTTTTTATATAGATTCTGCTAGCACTCGTCTCACCAGGTGTGCCAATTTGTTTACTGTGGAAAATGGTAAATAACGGCTAGTCCTCCCAAAGCCTAAAACTAAGGGTTACTCGCATGATCGACTAGTTAATCCTAAGACATGTGCTAATAGAATGAAATGGGGCTTGTTCTGTCGATGCAACGCCTTACTTTGTGAGAAACAGTTTTTCCCTAAATAAGGGAACAAGTAAAAGTTTTCCATAAATATGCTATGAATTGACCGACTGGAAGTGACTCGTGACTGACATAAGACTATGACTTGTCCTAAATGAAGTAAATGTTAAGTGAATTCTAGTATCATAATGGAACGAGATTCAATAATGTAAATGACAATATAAAGAGATTATTCAAAAGTAAATAAGATGCAAGTAAAAGATTTAAAGGGCGTAACTGAAAAGAAAGGAGACTGCATTGAAATAAATGTGGTGATTCACGTACATTAGCACTATTGAACTCTTGCTTCCTTACGCTTGGAAATATGGAGTTTTACAAGTGATTTCAAAGTTAACACACTGAATCCTACATTAGACCCTCTTATTTATAGTAGTTACATAATAACTGAACAATCACTTCAACGTAATACTAATTTGATACGTATGTGGCTTAATAAATTTGCTTCCTTAGATTTAGCCACTTAGTTGGCGCCTTGATCAGGAAACTTCTTGCAACCGCTGTCATATTCAAATTTCAAAATCTATCCCACCTATAAGTTTTCTTCGACATCAACCATTTCCATAGACAAATAACCCAAATTCTCCAAGTCTTGGATTCCATTCTTGTCGACGGAACTAAAATCGAATGGCTTGTTACTGTCTCTGTCGACTACTTACTCTTTTGTTTGTCGGTCTCCCTTTAATTATTTATAAGAACTTTCCAGCTATCATTTTCTTGACTCTAATATTCTTAAAGTCCCTACTCCTGGAAAGCACTTTCCTTTCAGTTCACATGGTTGTCCTACTAACAATGCAATAATCTTGTTATCCAAACCTATTTACTGGTTTATTTAGTCAAATATGAAAATACCTATCATTGTCTGACGAAATTGATATGTGTGAAGTTCCAACACCATATTTGACTTTCAATCTCTTAGCATCCCTTTATCCTTACATGTTTCAATTAAAGTTTTCACATTTGTCTTTCCTTTGTCAACAACTTTTTGCCAGTCATTCGAGGGTTCAATAGATACTACTGATACAGATGAAACCCCTTTTTTCCTTCGGATTTGACATCATCTGCATGTAGGGATTTTTTTTCCTTCCAGATCTTGCTTTTTCAGCATTCTTCAAAGCTTCCTTCACAACACGAGCCTTTCCATGTCCCTACAAATTGCCTTTTCTATGGTCATTCTTCTCCAAATGGTTTCTTCCTGCAAATCTTCAATGGATATGCAAATATATTACATACAACAAAGTAGCATATCAGTATATGTAACAAACAACTTACTCATACATCAATATACCCTACCAAAAATATAGGATTTTACCTTTCAATAAGGGTAATAGGATTGGTGCTGAACATTGTTTGATGGAAGTCACAAGGCGTTGACCTTGAAAACCACAACTTTTTCTCTCGCAGATAACTTTTAACAAAACCTAATCTATGTTGTCAACCTTCTCTTTTCAATATATCATATTTATATAAAAAGGAATCCTACTTCCATTATGCCCATCAACTAAATTTGATGGGCCCATGGCCCATTCAATCCATACTTTCTATTATCCAACAAATAATTACTTATTAAATCATATTGACTTCTATCAAATATATTTTATACTTTTTTTACTTTTTATTGTACTTTCATTGAATAATTATTTGTAAAAAACAGTGTCAACACCACATATTATCCTTACATAATAAAAACTTAAATATTACAAAACCATAAAACAAAACAAACCATAATAAACCATCCAACTACCATTTCATTCCACTTATTATCAAACTTCTATCTTTCTTCACCAAGGAATGATCGATTCATAATTGTGACAACAACCCTTTGCACAACAGGGTCAAGCCTCTTGCATGGATGATCATGAATGCAAAAAGCAAGCTTATGCCCTTTTACAAGACAACTGTCTTTTGCATAATCATACCATCCCTTTCCCATTTACCTCTCCATGCAGTACTTTCTTTTAGAATAATGCAGTTCACACTGTTATTTCTTCTCCATAACATTATCACGGAGCTCAATACATTTATGACCCTCATGCAAGCAGTTCTTTATAACTTCTCGGGGGAATTGTTGTACATAACAAATAGAATACATTATATAAATAAAATAGACTATACTTTAATTATTTTACTTATAACAATCAATAGAAATTTAACCATACTTACTAGAATATTTTTGTCCGCTGTCTTCCAGTAAATAATTTCCTTTGTCCACAGGAAATATCTATGACCATTTCTGTGTTTGATTACGACAGGGTCACGAAGGTAACACTTTTTAATAGATGCAACTGTATCCCCCATGCAATTATGGAATTTATCATTAAATCTACTACATTCAATCACCAATTTATAATGAATATTGTTCATCCTAATTTTTCGTCCTTACTACCAACGTCTATGATTATAACTTTGATGTTCTTTACAAAACCTTTATTACCTCTTACCATATTTCAATTCTTGACCCAAAATGTCATCGTGAGTAAAACCATTTGCATCTTCACAACCATTCACTATCTTTCTTTTTCCCTTTCGGTCTTCCGTAACACCCGCGTCTTAACTGTTGGAATTCAAACCCTCAGATCTGCCAATTTTCCATTTTTTCTCTCCCATTCTTCTTTGATTCAGGTCTTTTGCAATGTCTCTAATAACATACTTACTCCGTTAAGTATTCTCCATTGCATATCACCAGGAAACCCTTTCAACCCTTTGACAAATAACACCCAAAAATCATGATCAGTGACGGGGTTTTATCATTACAATTGAATGCAAATAACATGCAAAAGTCAAATTTCATGAATCTTACCTTGGAAGTCACCTTAGACCACCACCAGGTGCAATTTTCAAAGGGATGCTCAGCTTGCGATTCCTGTTCTTCGATGGCTAATTTATAACATTTTCTATAACATTTCCTATCCCACCAATATATGCCTCTTTAACCTTGGGCCACTGGATTCCAACTATTACAAGGCCTAGGTCCATTAGACAGAGACAACCCAACATTCTTTTAATTAAAAAATTTGGCCCACCTTCTATTTTTTTTTATGTAAACACCATCCTTTTTTATAACTTTTTTCTTTTTATTTACTTATTACATCAATTCATATTTTTTAATGTCCATTTTAACACTATTTTTTTCCATTTATTCACATTATAATAATTGTTATTTTATTATTCATATTCGATTTTTTAATAACCATTTCTTATGTTCTATTTTTTATTTTATATATTTCTAAAAATATTTAAATCTTCTATCTTCTACATACAACAACAACAAATCATTTTATTAATTAATTCTCATCTTCAAACTAAAACGCATTTATTTTAATATAATATGCGTCTCTGATCTGAACCCGTGTGAACGCACAGGTTTGTTACTAGTTACTTATTAAAATATTGTTTTAGGACATAAAAGCCCATTATCTTTTCACAAAGCCAACTACATTTTAAAACTATTGTGTAAGAGAGATATATAAACACTTCCACTTGGTGAGACATTTTCGATGTGGGACTTTAAAAACATGTAGCATACATTTAAGTATAATACTCCATGCAACTCCTCTTGATTCATCTCCAAATTCTTCTTTTGTTTAAAAACATGTATCATGCATTTTATCCACAATATAATCATCCTTTGTTGTTAGATGCTACACTTGAAGCTCGGAAGAAGCCTGCTGCAGAGACATGTCCTCGAGTTGCTACTGAAGGTCTTGTCATTGATGAATGGGTATGTAAAATGTTCATGGCTTAATGTATTCATTTCAATGTTTGTTTACAGTTCCATACATGTTTCAAACAGTAGATTCAGTGTAAAGCTCAATTTGTTCTTTCATCTTGTGCTTTTCTTCAGAGAACATTACACCAAGATGTTAGAGATAGTGATATTTTTGCAACCAACCTTGGATGAGATTCAAGAGATAACATAGTTTATTAATATTATTGTGAAAGTTCTTGTTCTTTGGAGGAAAAGTTGTAACACCCCACTTTCACACAATAGAAATTACATTAACATATATCAGAGTACATAAGCAGGATGTCACATACTTCAAATATTCATAAAGTTTAAAGTAACTTTATTACTCCTTTTATTCAAACATAATCAATTTGGCAGCAGAATAATAAAATTAGTTCAATTCCATGTCATTACAACTTCAACAACAATAAAACTCCACAAATGTGTGGTCCAACATAAGTCAAATGGAATATACATAACAAATGAAATAAAGCATAACATAACAAAGATTCCTAACTCCCGTGTTACGTATCAGAGCGACTCCTTGGACTCAATCAGGTAACACTCACTCCAAGCACTACTTGGGTACCTGATTAACTATACTCCCAGGGGAGCACAAACACAACAACACAAAAAGGGTGAGAACTTCATTCAATAAATATAAGGTGAATATTACATTCTAAGGAGTAGTAACCATACAATTCATACATCACACAACACTTCGCAACATAACACATCATTCACATAATGCAATATCAACTCAAAACAATGCAATGCAATGAGACCGACATCAACTCAATGCATGTGGTGCCATCAGGGCATAAGCCCTTATCACATATGCCAATTTGGGAAATAACAGGGCATAAGCCCTCATAACAAGCCATTACATACCAACAACAGGGCATAAGACCTAATCATTATGAAACATACGACATCATATGCGACAACATGATTATACAACCACAAGGCATAAGCCTTCAACATTCGTCAATACAAACCATTATCATCATTATCACACAACATAAATTCCATATAAAACCCCATGTTTCAAACTTAGTTTATTATTATTACTAACCTTCTTATGTCCACCTAAGCCTTACTAGTCATTATGGATCTAGAGAATACACTCCACACGTGAAAACAGGGAGAAATCACGAAAACGAGAAGTTTTACACCTTCACCTGCCTATACGCATATTGCTGCCTACGATACGCGTATTACCTTGCTGCCTCCCTTGCCTTACGAGTAATGTTGTCTGCATTACGTGTAATGCCTTCTGTACTTCCTACCATACGCGTAATACCTTTTGTCTTTCCATATCTTACACGTAACACTCTTGTCATACGCATAATGCTTTCTGCATTACGCGTAATGTTTCCTGCCTTACGCGTAATGGCAGAATATGACCAAAAGAACTCTGTTTTGCATCAGAATGATTTCCACTCATTTTGAGCACTTTCCACCTCCAGGATTGGGTCCAAAATAAAATTCTTTCACATATTAATTTAGAGATTTCATTTTACTTCGTTATTCTACAATCCTATACCAATTTCTACATCAATTCTTCCAATTTCCGTCACACCCCTAGATCTACAATTGTCAGATTTAGGATTTTTATGAACAACAAAACAATAACAAAATCATAACAGCAACACATTAATAACATCATTGGGTTCACGAATTTCACATAACAATCATATAAAACAACAGAATTCAGACCAAGAAGACATTCATCAAATCATTCATGAAAAACCTAAAGAGGGAAAGGAACCCTAAATACCCTCTCATGTTAATATCACCAATTTAGAGAACCCATTCACCCCCTTACCTTAATTTGCAGCTTTGATTCTTCAACAATGGAGAATTTCCTTTTCCCTAGTTCTCTCTTCTCTGTTTCTACGTGACAATAGTTTTTCTCCCAAATGGTCTAACCCTCTTCTATTGTACTTTATTATTACTAACACTCCACTAATAATAATAATAATAATAATAATATTAATAATAATATTAATAACAATATTAATAATCTTAATAATAACTATAATATTAATAATAATAGTATTATCCCTCAAAACTATGTTTCACCGCAAAATGCCAAAGCAAATTCAAAATTAATAAACAATGACTAAGTATTTAAATGGGGCGTTACAAAAGTCATGTCTGTATATAGTAGAATATGCTTGTTTGTGAAATAAATGCTAGTGTTTACAGCCATCCTTGTGAAATAATGTTGAAATAACAGATTATTCATGATCTTATCATTTTTTGTTGTGTATCTTTATTATGATCAAACACATACAACCGTTTCTTCAACCTTAAGCCACTTTTATTGGATTTTGTTATTCTTAAGTAATCACAATTAATTTTAAACTTAAACCATGTTTCAACTTATTTTTTTAATAAAAAAATTCAAGTAAAAGGATGTGAAGTCTACATTATTAATTAACTGGGTTTCAATTAAATGGATGTATTTAATCCAATCCTTTTGATGATGAAAATGACAAAAAAAACTTCTTTAATCCATAAAACCAATTATGTCAAAATCTATTGATGATCTACCATAAGTTGTTTCAGGTTTACCTGAACCTTAGGCAAAAGTCGTATACATGTTGTAACGACTCTTGACATGATAATTTGATGATCATTAAACAAAAAACGATAAAATTCCTTGATACTAGTACTACCATCTACCACAAACTTGTAACTTCCATTGATGATAATGGTTGGGAGTTGCAGATAGTATGAATTTATAATAACAGTACTGATTATACCTAATCAGAAGGGATCGTCATGGGCCACGAGCTTTAAGTTAAGAAAGGGTTGAACGTAAAGTGTGTGTGTGTGTGGGGGGGGGGGGGTACCTGCAAGATACTCCAATGTCAAAGTAAGAGTCTAGACAATCACAGTGCAAGCAACATAAGTGAGGTAGAAGGAGTGAATGAATGAATGAATACCTGACCCTCTCGAGTGAGAGGGTTTATATAACCCCCAGTGTTGGGCCAAAGTCTTCAGTGTTAGGCAATGATGATACCCAATAATGAAGACTGTCGGGATTTATGGGTGTATGGAGTCCAGTACGTAGCCTCCTCCCTGGTCAATTTCCTCGAGAAAGTAGGGAAGTTAGACCTGTTCTTCTCGGAGGGAAAGATGATGACATTGTGGACACGTGGGTCATGCTCTTCTAGTGGACACGTGGGGAAATGACCAACGGTCCTTAGTTTGGGTTGCATGCTTTTGGGCCTCCTCAACAGTGGGGCAAGTGTCGGCCCAGTCCAGAACAAGAGCACCCCAAGTTATTGCCCTTAGACAAAAGGGTGATGACTTAAGATCAGTTCGAGTTCCAACAAAGTGTTACCCAAGAGGGTAAACTGTCAACTCCCATAGGGGACAACTACGTGATTCATGTGGAGGAGGGCTAGGAATTTGCGTATGGTGTGATCAACCAGCTCCGGGAGGATTTCATTGGTCGAATTTGTCCTTTGCTCGTATTAATGTGGTGCCCTTTAGGAATCTACATTCGCAGGGAGGTGAAGAGTTTCTCGAGCACATGTCGTCGATGTACCCGTATGTAAGGCGTTGTAAGGACGTCGATCTTTCATTTTCCAACGAGTATAGAATGGCATAGGCATATGGTTTTCTATGTGAGACTATTGTCAGTGACGTGTCCTTTCTCAAGCCCTATGTGGCAGCTGTTTGGGGTGCCATCATTACCTAGGGAAGTCTAAGAGCCCAAGTAATGATGACTTTTCAAACGCTGCTTCAAGTGGTAAGGACTACCTATAAAAAGGGGAATCAAAGATTCACTTGACATTTTCAAGCTCTCCCTTCCTATTTCTCCTATGTTCTCCTGTTATCATGTTGCTCCAATGCCACCGTAGACGCCTTCATGTTCATCTCCTCCAAGTAAGTAATTTCATCTTTAAGCGTGATTTTTCTTAAGTTTTCAGATCAAGCGCGTGAATGTTGCTATGAATGTATGAATCTCAAGATGAATATTCATGGATTTAGAATGAATACTCATGGATTCTGGGATGAAGATTCATGAACTTCATCTAGGTTCATGAATATGGATGAGGTTCATGAGCTCTTAGTGAGTTTCATTTTGACATGCGTTGGGGTCGTCCCCTCTTTCAAAAGGGGAGGACTTGGGCAGGTTTCCCTTTTGACGAAATGTCCTCGTGTGAGGGTGTAGGTATCTTCGCGTTCACTATCAAAGGATTGGGTCGAGGATCACTCTTCGACGCGCTCATCGCCCTTTCACTTGATTTGCGGTGGAAGGGTGAATTTGTTGATATCAAATTCACTATTTTCCCCTGCTTTTTAGGTACGATGGCACAACCAGTCGAAGAAAATATCGTGCCTGACACTGATGAGGGAGAAGCTAAGGTCACAATTGACCCCCTGGCTTGGGTTGCGCTTGAACCCCAGAGTAAGGGATCATGTTTTGCAAAGGATCATGCTTCCGACGCATTGAATTTCCTCGAGGACATAGCATAAGATGCCCCTGCCAACTGGGCGCTCCAAATCCCTCACCAAAGTCGGAGGATATACTCGTCTTTCTCGGGAAAATGCTTTCCTATGTACGAATTTGCTTTTAAGGAAGTGAGAATGCATTTTCCCTTTAATGATTTCCAGGTAGGGATTTTTCAATGGCTACAACTGGCGCCCTCTCAGCTTCATACAAATGTGCTTGTGTTCATGCGGGAATTTGAGCTTGTCTGTCAATACCTTCAGATTGGTTCCACTCTGACTCTTTTTTCTGTATGTTCCACCTCCAACGGCATACCATTGACGGACGACAAGCATGGGTGTCTTTTAAGCAATTTGGTAAACTCTTTCGACCACACTTGGAATCTTTATGAAACTTCAAAGAAAGGTACTTCGTCGGGAAGCCCCTCATTGATGCGACCATGGATTTTTTGTATAACCGCTCGAAGAAGGTTGAGGATGGTCGGACAGTGGCTCGATTGACAGCGACATTTCCTCTTGAGTGCCATTGGAAACATTTTAAGCAAAAGACAAAGTGTTATACGGTGAAGCTTGAGGGTTTAGATGCCCATGATAAGCTCTCTTACGACAAGCTAGCAACTTATGCCAAGAGCTTCTCCCTGACCAAGTGTGTGGATGTAGACAATAACTTCCTTTTTGACGATAAATGGGAGCATCTCGTTATTCCTTGACTGATTAATACGAAAGTGCTCCTTGAGTGCTCCTCTGATGAGGAGCCTTCTAGACTTATAGGTATGGGACGTGCCCGAAATTTCATGTTCGTACTTTTGTCTTGTGGACTAACAGTTTCTTTTAATTTCAGGCCGGATGACAACTCTCTCCGAACATTTGCTCAAGTTGAGGCCCAAGAATCTATCACACTTGGCACCCAAGTGGCTCATCTTCTTCCCATCCAAGTGGCTCATCTTCCCCTCCAAGGACCCAGGCTCCCCCTCTCGAACAACCGGCAAAAAGGAAGCACGTGGAAGACCCCGAGCACATGGTGGTTTTTGATGGGGACAAGGGTGTCGGGGTGGTTTTCATTTTGCCCCCCTGCTATCTCAACTGAGGTATCTTCAGTGGGGAGAGTTCCTTAGGTCTCCATGAAGAGGAGAGGGAGGCAACTTTGTCTGAGGATAAAGAAACCCGGTGAAAGAATCTGTTAGAAGATGTGGAGACTGCGATGAGGGTTCTCAAAACTGCTTTCGCACTGAATGATGAGATTGCAGGCTCCCAAGCCACCCTAGATAAATCTAATGCTAGAATCCAAAAGTTAAAGGTGATTAATGAGAATCTAAAGGTTGATATTTTCAATCATGAGATGAAGTATGAAGCACAGGTCCAGCTCCTCAAGGATTTGAACGAGCTAAACCCTCAATTGGAGGTTGCGACTAAGGAGAATGAGCGACTGGACGCTCGGGTAAAGGAGTTAGAGGAGACCGTGGCGCCTGCCGATGAGGAGACTGACACAGAGAAAGCCCTTGAGACTAGGAAAGACTTGATTTCTCGAAATTGGGTGCTCGAGAAGGACATCATGGATACTCTCAGTTATGGCTTTGACATGGTCGTGGAGCAGCTCAAGATCATTAACCAAGGGGTCGAGCTGGTGGTCGAAGGTGCGGGGCCATTTAACCAGGTGGTCGATGAGAAGATATTTTATCCCCCTGAGGATAATCCCTAGGAAGTGAGTGATGGCAAAGATGATGGGAGCCAAGAGTAAGTTTTTGGGCCTGTGTGTCCGTTTGTTTATTTGGCTTGCACGTTAGCTTTGTTAACTGTTTCCGACAAGGGTGTTGTACCCTAAATTTCGCCCCTAATTTTTTCAGTCGCACTTTCATATCATACTTTTTCATTTAGTCACAATCATTAATAGATATCTTCATTCATCACATTTGCATCATTTAATCGTGTTTAAGTTAACCAAAAGTTAGTTTAAATCGACATTTGCATCACTCTGTAGTTGAAAAATACCTGACATTTCACTTCATGCATTTTTATCTCTTTACTATTTTCTTGCATTGCTCCAAGTTGCTTATATGTCGATAATATTAATATTTCGGTTTTATAGACAGACTGTTAAAAGCGATTCAACATTGTGCGGAAAATTAGTGAGAAAAATATTTCAAGTTTTCACCTTTTATCGGTCATTATATGAATCTGCGTTTGGCGTAGATTATGACAGTATGCTCGCTATATTTTTTCGATACAGTTTGAAGTCTCGTTTTTAATCGTAAACATATGTTTAGCCTGATATTTTCATTCTCATTTTATTTCTATTTTGACTTTTTGAATATTTTTTCTTTAATCTTTGTGACATGTAGTTTATTTTAATGTGTTCATTTCATTTTTTTGGAAAAATTTTCATCAGTTTTTTTTATCATTTTCAGTCATTTTAAGTCTTTATTTTTTATTCAGAAAAAATTCAAAAAATTCATTTTTATTTGAGTTAATTTTAATACTTTCAGGTTTTTTAATTATAATTTTCAACCGTGGTTTCTATTACTCAATCGCAAGCTTCAGCATCATCAATCACCGCGTGCTCAATCTCAGCTTCCGCGTATGCATAGCAACCTCTATCCAGCTTCAGATCGACAGTGTTGACGCTTTTCGGTAACATTCTATTCCTTTTCCAGTTATTTCTGTTAAACGTTATGCTGTCATGATTGAAATTTGTCGCGTTAAATTCTGGAAAATCGATGTTATGGTTTTGCTATTCGTATTTGGTGTTCATGTTAAGCGGATTGCCGTATTTTGAAACTTGTTATTTATAATTAGGAATGGTTTTCGAATCTAATTAAACAAGTTGTGAATGTTGTTGTTCTGTCCAAATTCATGTAGGAATAAACCAATTTTAGAGTCTGTAATTGAATGCTAGCATGAGTTTAACTTTTGTTCTAGATGTGAAAACTACAATGATTTATGCGTGCTTGCTATTGAATAGAACATATGCCTCAGTTCAATTCGGCATTTTTATTGTGAATAATGGCATTAATATTGTGGTTTTTTATTTGAATCATTTCGAAAGAGATTTTGATGACATTTTGTCCTTTGAGCTGAGTTTGAATGTTGGAATCTTGGTCGCAATAACAATGTTTTTTCCGTTAGCGTCCATTTGGTGTAATTTGATTTATTTGAGTTCTTCTTCGTTCATTATTCATGCTGCCCGGATTTGATTGGTTCGTCCATAGCTTGTTTTAAAATCATTTGTCCATGTTTCGATTTGGATTGAATTATAGCATGAGTTCTTTGCTTTTTCGTTCCATTTGTGAATTAAGAATCATGATAATCTTTGAGTCTAGTCGAATATAAACATATTTGAAATAATGTATGCAATGCTGATTTTTGTGTTTACATTGAATAATATCATGGAATCTTGATTCTTATTTGTGTAAATATTCATATTCATGTGCATTCGTACAATTTCATTTCAATTCTTTATTTTGCAATTTCATTTTTTTGTTTTTATACTTACTAACATAGATTTTAATTGTTTCAATTTCATTCATTTTTATTTTTATACCGCTTATGCTACTAGCGCGTTTGTTACTGTGAATGTTTCTGATAATTGTTTCAAGCAATTCATTCCCGCATAGCGCGTCCACAATACCTTTTCTTCATTCCCTTTTTATTGTATTTTACTATTCTGGTTTAATATTTGGTACTGTAAATATATACGTGTACATAATATTTTGACTGTATATTTTATTCACTTCGTTTATAAATAAATTCAGGTTATGTAAATATTATTTTCATCGCATTGCAATTTTAAATTTTAATTCAAATTAACTTCTGAAAAATCATACGGACGCATATAATTTTTCTCATGCTATTAGTTTTGTCTGCATATTTCATGTGGTGCAGGGAATCTTATACCGTGAGCTTTATTCGATATCTTGAGCCTTATCCGGTACCATGAGTTTCATCCACGATTTCTCTATCCGTGATTTATTTTTACGTGTTGCACCTCTCACTCATGATTCATTGCGCTTTATTTTCTGCTTGGAGTATTATCTTACATCTGTTTTTTTTTTATGCTGTCGGCTTGTGATTTATTTTTACCTGAGGTTTGGTATACTCTTAGCTTATTTTTCTGCCAGTGGCTTTAAACCCAAAGGTATGGGAACACTGTATTAACTTTATCATGTCAAGTACTGGTTTCTTATTCAGTCAAATTCTCTTTACCTTATCTTTTACCCTCTTGTACATATGATATTGTCTTCTCTTCTCCCCTTCTTTAATTTTCAAAATCTTTCTCATTTTTTCCGAAATCTTCTTTGTTTATAAACTCGAACCGCTTTCATAATAAACATTGACTTTGTCGGGTTCCTTTTCTTTTAAAAACTTCTTTTCTTTAAACAAACTTCAATTCATTTAATCATACTTTGACATCTTTCAAAATTAACAAAAATACTTCAACTCATTCAAACCCTTTTGTGCACTCAATCACCTCTTACCTTCAAAACTTTTTTCAAGATGAGACATGATTCATTGATAGTCGAGCAACATTTTCCTATCCCTATGGTTATAAAGGTGTCGACTTTTCCACTTGAGTGCTAGAGGCGTTCTCAAACCCTCACTCTTGCTAATGCATGGTCCATCTTTCCCACACCTTGTGGGCGTTAGTCGAGGTTTCTCTCCTAACAATGATGACTCGTCTCCTTGTTTAAAATCAATCAACAGACAATTCTTTTCTAGCCGAACTACGGTGCTCTGACTTTCCCATTGCACAAGGGAGTATGTAGGCACTAAGTCTTATGACCCAAGGCAAGCAACACAAATAATAAAAAAACATTTCATTTTCTTTTGTGTGCAAATACTCATTCATTCTTTTCCTTTAGCAAGTAAACCTTTACATAACACTCCTTTTAAAAAAAACCAAACAAAGTGGATCCTGCGGAGTATCGTGGATGCTTAGGGTGCTAACACGTTCCTTTTGAATAACCGACCCTCGTACCTCGATCTTTGATCTTTTATTTCATTGTGGATTTTGTTCGCTTTTTTCCCATTTCCCTTTGGAAACAATAAAGTGCGGCGGCAACTTCATTGTGTTGATATAAGTCAATTGATGGCTTAAATATCAAATATTTACTACTACATTTCTTTTCCTATCTTCACTGTCGCATTTTGTTCATCTTTGTCATCTTTGCCAATGGTGCACGACAGAAAGTTGGCGACTTCACTGGGGACAGATTGACCTATTACTGGTCCATTCCTAATTGGGTCAATCCTAACTTTGTTTGTTTCTTTTCTATGAGTGTTTATATATTGTTTTACTTGTTGTTTATTACTACCCATTATGCTGTATATATGTTTGTTTGGATTTTCCTGGTTTTCAGGGGCTTGGTGATTTCTTATAAATCTTCTACCCGGACTTTGGGAAAACTTAAGATAGGACAGGTGATATAGTCATGTTAACTTTGAGGGAGTAATCCCAAAAAAGGAGACATGAGATCCCCCACTTAGTGGAGGCCCCTTTGACTGTAGTGTCATTTACTGAGTAATCGGGAAGACATACTGCTTTCGACCTGGGAGCCTGCTGAAGCTGAGGAATGTAGAATACCTAACCCATCTCGGCCTTTTAGGTGTAGTGCGTAAACTATGACAGAGTAATCCGAAAATGGTTGTCACGCGATGCTACGCTCAGACGAGTTTTTCCTGAGAATATTACTAATTAATGAGTTAATCGGAACATTGGTAATATCCGAAGGAAGGATGTAGACTCTGGGAACCTCTTAGAACCCTTGTTCGGCAGGTAATAATCGTTAGTCCATACCTTATGGGTTGTACCTTTGACTCCAGGCTCGTGACTTTGAACCGTGTGATCCGGTTACTGTGTAGTGCATTGCATAACATCTAGGTTGTTTAGGATCTTATTCCTAGTTTCTTCTTTCTTCCAGTTAGTCGTCTACCATCAAGCTGATTCCTCAACACAACTACGAGACTAGAGCGGCTGTCAGATTGAGAATGGAAAACCAAGAACAACACAACATAGAAGTCATAATGGAAATTGACGAGTTGAAGTCAGGCATGGCCAAACTTACTGAGATGATGCAAGTCCTGATTTCTAAAGGAGATCCGCCTCAAAGGACTGTGATATCTAAAATCATAACTGCTGGTGTTGACACTCAACCTATCTAGCATACATCTACTACATGGCCAGAGTTAGGGTCACCTCAGAACTACTCTCTGCTTATTGCAATTACTTCAATGGTTGGCCAGTCTTCCCGACCAATTTTTCAAGCTCCAGTTTTCACTGAACCTCAGCCAATCATTCATACTGCATCTTGTTAACCTGCTGCACAAGCTGCTTTTGGGAACCCTCTCTTTGAGTACCATGCTGCCAGTCCTCAAAGTATGATTCAGGGGGACCTTAGTGAGTTTGAAGAATTCAAAGAACAGTATCAGACTTTATAGAAGAGACTTAGAGCTATGGAGGGAAAAGAGTTCTTCAATGTTGATATTAACAACATGTGCCTAGTTTCTGATCTGGTTATGCTGCAAAGTTCAAGACTCCCGAGTTTGAGAAATATCAGGGGAACACTTGTTCAAGAAGTCATTTGGTGATGTACTTTCAAAAGATGTCTGCTTACACAAAGAATGACAAGCTACTTATCCATTATTTCCAAGATAGTCTGAGTGGAGCTTCATTGAAATGGTACATGAGACTTGAGAAAGGTCGTATCCAATGCTTCCAAGATCTTGTTGATGCTTTCATAAAGCAATAAAAATACAACCTTAACATGGCAGCTGTTCGTCACCAACTACAAAATATGTTTCAGAATGAGAAAGAATCTTTCAAGGAATATGCTCAATGATGGAGAGAACTGGCATCTCAAATTGAACCACCTCTGGCAGAGAAAGAGCTAAATGGTTTGTTCATGGATACTTTGTCCCCTTTCTTTTGGGAGAATATGATTGGTAGTGTGTCTTCCAGCTTCACAGACCTGGTGACAATTGGCCAAATATTAGAAGAAGGAATCAAGAATGGTAAAGTGTCTAAAGCTATTGAATCTTCTAATGGTGCGAAGAAATACCTTGGGAACTTTCAGAATAAGAAAGAGGTAGAAGCCAATGTTGTCTCGACTGAGAGAAGAGGACCTCTCCATAGGCCTCAATACATTGATCAACCACAAGTAGTGGATATTACTCATGCGGTCAATGCTCAACCAGTTCAAGTTCCTCAACGACAGAATGCTGCGTAGAATCAGAATCGTTATGTAGGGAATAGGGCTCAATTTGATCCCATCGCTATGACATACACTGAATTATATCCTGCAATGGTGCAGAAGGGCTTAATTACAACTAGGCCTCTGATCCCTCAAAATCCTCCTCCAGTCGGGTTCAGGTCTGACCTTCACTATGAATTTCATCAGGGAGCTGCCGGTCATGATTTAGAAAGTTGTTATGCATTGAAAAACATAGCGCAAGAATTGGTGAAAGCAAATATTCTCACTTTCAACTAGGTAAGTCCTAATGTTATCAACAATCCTTTTCCAAAACAAAGTGGCTGAAAACTGAGTTGGGGTACCCTCAAGTCACTTCCTAAAGCTAGTGTTTCAGACAGGACAGCTCATCCTTGTTACTGATTAGTCACTAGGCCATTTTTCTTTCTGTTTGCATTTTCCCTTGTTTATTTTGAAATTGTTGCTTTCAAAATTTGTTTGTACTTTCATGTTAAGTTTAATGAAATGAGCATTGCAATGTTTTGATTTAAATCATTTTCATTTTACATGCTTTCAAATATATTTCTCTTGTTTACTCTCTTTATCAAACTTTCGTTTATGCAAAGATTTGAGGAAGGATGATGAAAATGAAATACCCATAATTATTGCTGGTATGCTTTCGAATAAAAATTTGCTGAGGATGTACAGGCATTGTTTAAACTCCCAAACACCGGAGCAATAAGGAAGTTAATCCCTTGTTCACCCCTTTTGAGCCTAGAAGTTGGAGTTTCTTCCTATACTAAAAAACCTGTAATCTTAACCTGGGGATGGGTAGTTCTCAGTTAATTTGATTATGCATTCAATTACAAGAGAAATCGTGCAAGACACCTTTCAATAAAGGTCAAGATCAAGCTTTACTTTGCACAGAACAAGAAGTGTTGAAGATGATCTCAAACAAAAATGACAAAGATGGTTCCCCGTAATCATCGGGCAAGGTAGACATTATCTTTCCAAAAAGAAAAATGAAATGAAAATAAAAATCCCGCTAAGTCAAAACCTATGAAGGAGACTTAGGCAAAAAAACGGGGGCATCACGCTGACTGTAATTCTAAATGAAATAGTTCAGGCAAAAGTTAGGAATAATAAATTCAATCGGAAGAGGTCTTCAAATCCTCAAAATTCTCCACCAGAGTTGACAAAAGTCCTCAAAACAACAAAATGGTGTACGAAGAAGTGATTTTCATCTCAAAAATTCCTTAGCTTCTGAATCATCGTCATTTCTACCATCAGTGCAATTCTAAAATCTCTTGGAACCTGAATGCATATTTTGAATTAACTGAACGTAGGACTGAAGAACATCACAAAGATTGTGTTAGGTACAAATAAACTTTGTGCCTTTATCCTTTATTTCTTAAACCGTGAACCATACCATGTTACAACCCTCAAAAGACCTAATTGAAGCCAGGTTTCTTTTGCGAATCATTTGTTTTGGTATCATAACTTTGCTTTCTCTTTCACTTTAAAAGTATAAACCATTGTGTTTTAACCAGTGATGCATTTTCTATACACCAGCAATATCATTTCAAAAATGATTTGGAATTCAAAAACTTTTGCATGATCTTTGCATTAAAATTACCATGTTTGAATAAACAATTTTTCTTGAAAACAAGCTTTCCTTGTTAAGGAATTTCAAACAACTGAGAGTCTTGGTCAGTGACCCTATCAGGGGAAAGTATCTTCCAGATCCATTTGTGAATCAGTTCAAGATTTTTGCTCAGTGCAAGTTTTCTCAGAATTGATTAGCCAGAAGATCATTTTCAAGACTCATACTGGGGAATTCCTTTCCAACAGTCATTTCAAGAACTGGAGCCATGCTTTGTTTACTCCAACAAACATCTCAAGAACTGAAGCCATGATCATCTTATTTCCAACAATCATTTCAGACCTGAAGCCATGATCAGTTTATCTCCAATAGTCATTTCAAAACTGAAGCCATGATCAGTTTATTTCCAGCAACTTTCGACTGAAGCCATGATCAGTTTATCTTCAACAGTCAGCTAATCTGGGACAAATCCCCAAGCAGCTCTCCATGTCTTTCCTCAGAAGATCATCAGTTCAATACAGTTTACAAGTGTGACAAATTTTGGGTTCATGACATCTTCTTTCCAAGCAAATTTGGTAGAGTTATTCGTGTTCAGGAATCAAACTTCCAATCTTACCTTCACAAAAGAGTCAAACTCCGTTGTCATAAACCTCGGCATTACATGCATAAATCATTCACATGTCATGCATAACAAAATTCATACATAATGCATAACAAGAGTGTTTCATCCTCATTTGCATTTCCTGAGGTATTGTTGCAGTCGACATGTCACCTTGAGATTAAAGTCTAACTTACTTGGCACCTACCAAAACATATGTCAGTTCAGTTATTTCTCTCTTTCTTCCAATGCTAATCTTGGATGAGTTGTTTCTCTCTTTCTTCCAATGCTAATGTAGGATGAGCTATTTCTCTCTTTTTTCCAATGCTAATCTTGGATGAGTTGTTTTTCATTCAACCAATGCTAATGTTGGATGAGCTATTTCTCTCTTTTGTCCAATGCTAATATTGGATGAGCTGTTTTTCTTTCAACCAATGCTAATATCGGGTATCATGTTTCCCCATGTTGTCCAAAGCCAATATTGGATGTCGTAATCTTTTTTGTTATTTGTTGTACCCCAAAATTTGCCCTCTCATTTCTCAAAGGATCATCCTGGACCCTCAGGTTTGCTTCTATCAAGTTTCAAGTCTTGGAGTACAATTTTCCAAGAAAGTCATTCACAAGGGAAAAATGGTCAAAAGCACACTAAAAAGTCAAACTTTGACTTTTGGATCAAAAAATCAAGTTTCAACAATCATATTTAATCAAGGCACAAAATTGGTTCATCAAGAAATCAAACATCAGAAATTACTTTGAAAAAATCAATTTTTTAAACACTTAGAAAAATTTCTAAGTGTTAAGAAAATATGGCAATTTCAGAACTTCTGAGCCAGATTTCACGCAAGCGCAATCAGAATTTGCAAAGACGGTTCAGAACATGACTCTTCAATCAGAACATATGGAAACTGTGTTCCTCAATCAGAACATGACTCTTCAGCATATGGAGGCTGTGTTCAACGCTTCGGTCAGAATATCACCCTTCGAGTCTCTGGTATTATTCGATCAGAACATCACCAAATCCCAAAACCTCATTTGAGCAGTCTGCTGCACTGCTATGGCACAATCCTGCATCTAGCTGCCACAACACTCCAAATTGTTGCTGATCCATGGCACAGTCCTACATCCAGCTGCCACAACACTCCAAATTGATGTTGATCCAGTCCACGCCTGCACTTTCTCAAACCCCATATTTGCACCAAATTAGCACGTAAAAGTTGTGTTTAAAAAGCAATGGAACAATATGCCAAAAAGGTTTAAATCCCATTTTTTTCCCCCAAAACCACATCATGCTCACCTATAAATAAGTTATTCCATCACACGTTCAAAGGGGATGGCTTTTGGAAGGAGAGAATTATCAAATACAAAAAAGAGAGAAAAAGAAAACAATCAAACATTCGTAAACCCAGAATTCCCAAACAAAACCAAACTTTTGTTCTTCCCTTTGAATAAAAAAACATAACCTTCTGTTCCATTCCTTACTAACCCCAGAACATCTGAAGGCAGCAGCTCAAGTCCCAAACACACGCTTCAGATTCGAGGTAAGTCTTTCTAACTTTGAACTTTTAATTCAGAATATCATTAAATATGTAAATATCATAGTGTTGATGTTGTCCATATCGTTGCATAAATAGAAAAAATTATGGATCAGAACTTCTTGAATAAAGTTAGGCTCAAAATTAGGATTAAAACTTCTATAAATCGTCGTGATTTTACCTTTCTGAGTTGTTGTTGTTGTTAAGAACTAAATAAGTTGCAAATGTTCTGGCTAATGTAAGGAAGTAGGTGAAGCGTAACACAAAACTTCTGAGTTTTCTTTTCCACTATTTTGACACAATATTAGAGATTTTAGATTTTTCTCACTGTTAGCACAGCATCATAACTTCTGATTTTCTCTCACTGTTTAAAGACAACCCATAAAACTTATAGTCTTTCCTACTGTTTTTAACACACACAGAACTTCTAGGTTTTCTTACTGTTTTAACATGCACAGAACTTCTAGGTTTTCTTATTGTTTTAACATGCACATAACTTCTAGGTTTTCTTACTGTTTTAACATGCACAGAACTTCTAGGTTTGCTCATTGTTTAACACAACACAAAGCTTCTGATTTTTCTCACTGTTTTACATAACACATAACTTCTGATTTTTTTCTCACTATTTAAACACAACGCACATAACTTCTGGTTTCCTCTAACGTTGCTTTAAGAACTTCAATGTGCAGCAACCCAGAACTTTTGGTTCCCTCTAACATTTTTTTCTGAACTACAGCGTGCTCGGCATCAGAACTTCTGGTCCCCTTCATTTACGTTTTCAGCAATGTGTTGGTCCTGTCTACATTAGTTTTTCCTTTTCTTTCTTATTCTTATTATTTTCAACATTAATACTTTTTTTTTAATATAACAAGACATAAAAAAAATATTTTATTTTTAATTAATTAATTATTTTCCTTTTCATTTATTAAGAGAAAAAACCATTTTCTAAACAAATCCTTTCCTTTTTCTTATATGGTACAATTCAATATGGTTGTAATGAATAATTAGGATTTAAATTCTTGTAAATCCACATTTATAAATATGTACCCCCCATCCCTTAAATGATGTAATAGTTTAGGATTTACTTTCCGCATTTTATTTGCTTTCATATTGTTAGTAATTAGGGTGTATGGCAAGATAAATTCAACGAATAGATATCCCTAATCAAAGACTGAATGCATGTAAATCAAACACACTTGCACACTAGCACCTCTAGGGTAATCTCACTTTGTTGCCTTTCGGAAAATAGTCATGTCCCTCAAATATGGGGGTTTTAACAAAGACTCTCGATAAAAGATTATAGTCCCTAGATGACCCTCAATGTTGCCTTTGGTAAATGATCTAGTCCCTAAACGACATTGCTAAAATGTCCCATAGTTGCCTTCTATGACTATACAAATGTCCCATGCCCGTCCCTTCACATCCAATGATGGGGCTTATTACCAAATCAATGGTAAGATAGCAACATTTAAAGGAGGAGGAAAATAACATTTAAGACCTTTTGAGTAGGTAGGTTACTCTTAGTTGCTCACTTGCTCACAACGAAAACATTTTATACACCAACACTTCACTTTGAAACATTTTTCAAAAGACAAAACACTTTGTACGCGTTCTTATAGAGACGAGAACCATTACAAAGACATTCATTTTCAAAATACTTTCAAAAAACCACATCACAAACACATTTCAAACAAAAGCAAGTGATCTAGCAAGAAACTAAGAGCCCGTAGATAACTACGGATGAAAAGGGTGCTAACACCTTCCCTTTTCATAACCTACCCCCCGAACTCAAGAAATAATCTTGAAAGGTCTTTCCTTCTCTTTTCAACCTTTCCTTATTGGATAAAAGAAAAGTCAGTGGAGACTCTTGCTATCCACAATAATTACGCCCAAACGCAAAACAACCAAGTCAGTTCTCCCACCGTATTACATAACTGGCAACTCTGCTGGGGAATTTAAAAGTGGGGTTACCTTAGGGCTAAATCACCTTTATTTTATTTTCATTGTTTGACTTGCTTGCTTTACATTATGGTTCCTTGTTTGGGCTTGTTTTGATCCTCTACCCGGATCTGGGGCACCTTTTTTTAGGTAAGTAGCAATAAGTTATGGAAACTGTGCAGGGTATACCGACATGGTCTAAGCAATTGCTATGTTAGTGTGAAACATTTGTTGGTATCGGTAGCCCTTGAGTAGTCAAGGAGAATATGGGACCGTTGTGTGGTGTCATGAAGCACTAACTAACTTTAGAACCTTACTTGACCAACTTGGACATTAGGAAGTAGTGAGGTAGTCGGCTTTAGTGCAGTCCGAAGTTGGTTGATACTCGATACTATGCTCATTGAGATCAGACTTTCAGGATATTTTGGTCGCCATTAAAGAGGCTTGCGCTGAAACAATGTCCGATGAAGAAAGATCAGTGATATTGAGATCCCATAGAACCCGGTTACTATTACTAGGACAGGTTGAGCCAACCAAACTTCAAGAGGGTACTTACCTACAAACTTCATGCAAGCCTAAACCTAAGGACTTGTTTGATTTAACTTGTGCATATGCTTGTACGTAACATCATGACATCATGCCATAGCATTTTAGACTAACCATTTCAAGGATTTTGAGATTCATCTTTGTTCTGTTTTGTAGGATATGACTCCCACTCGCAGGAACACAATCCAAGTCAACCTTGTACGAGTACCTTTTCAGCTCAAAGAGTTAGCATCAAGGGTCCCTGAGAATTCTCCGTTCACCAAAAGATATGGACGAATTCTCAAATTTGTCCCCTCAAGCTTTGATGAAGATATGATGAAGGTGCTTTTCCAGTTCTTTGACTCTTTGCACCATTATTTTACCTTCCCCGATTACCAGCTTATACCAACTATGGAAGAATTCTCTCAACTCTTGGGAATTCCTATTCTCGATCAACTACCTTTCAATGGTACCGAAAGAGACCCAAGCCCTGAAGAGGTTGCCCGAGCTTTGTACTTGCAACAATCCGACGTCACGGATAATTAGGAAACAAGAAGTGGTGTCAAAGGGTTCTTAGCCAAGTTCTTATTGGAAAAAGCTCAAGACTGTTGGAACAATCTGGATTTACGAGCTTTCGAAGAAATTTTGGCTATTCTCATTTATGGGTTAGTACTATTTCCAAATCCTGACCAACTTATAGATGTGAATGCTATCAAAATCTTTTTATCTCACAATCCAGTGCCTACTTTGTTGGGAGATATCTTGCATTCTCTCCACTCCCTCACTATGAGGAGAAGAGGAACCCTCATGTGTTATACTCCTCTTTTGGCTAAATGGTTTGTTTTGCATCTCCCCTAATCTATTGTGAAGAACGAGCAAGGCTTGAGATGGTCCAATAGGCTGATGTCACTCAGACATTCGAATATCCACTGGTGTTCTCGATCTTTGGAGGATATTACCATCATCGACCATTGTGGGGAATTCCTTAATGTCCCTCTGCTTGGAATTAAAGGACGTATCACTTATAACCCTTGCTTAGCTTTGCGACAGTTTGGGTATGCCCGAAGAGATGGTCCTCATGAGATGCTCATCCAAGGTTTGATGTTCGACTACGAAAGCGACGACCAAGGCTACCGTCAGAGGTTTATACGAGCTTGGAGGATGGTAAACAAGGTGGATAGTAGGACATTGGGACATAATAATTCCATTCCCCTTGAGCCTTACCTTAGGTGGGTACGGGCTCATGTTCAGAGTCTCGCAATGCCTTACCCTTTTATCCTCCCTGTTATCATAGAGACTCTTGTTGAAGGAGGTGTCCCATATACTGTCCTTCATCCCAACATGCCTACCTCTCTCTAAGACTTGCAAAAGGATTGGATTCAGCTAAAGGAAGAACGAGATATTTTCGAAGCCCGATTCTACGCCAGAGAGAAGAAAGTTCTGGAACTTACCAAGCAACTTCATGAAGAGCGAAGCCTAAACACCTACATCGCGCCAAAGAGGATGCGTTCAACCTTTTTGTCTTATGATTTTTTTATATATATTTCATTGTAAGCCCAAAGAGGTATGATGTACTCGAACTTGGATTTTATTAATATAACGTGTGTTTCCTTTTTGGTCTAAACAAACTTAAATCTCTAATTTCCTTGAAATCATTTGCATATGCATTTTCATTCATCATAACACAAACAAGTTTCTTACAATAGGTCTCCTTATCTTTCTACTATTTATTTCAGTGAGATGGATATTGAACAGATAGTAAAGGATCTCCAAGTGCAGAACACTCAATTCCAACAAATGTTCTTAGCTCTGGAAAAAGGGAAAGAGGATTTGAAAACTTTGCCGATCAAAGAAAAGAAGAAGAAAGCGAAGAAACTGGCCGGTGTTTTGAATCTGGGAAGAAGGTTCAAAGGACCAGCCAGACGAACTCTAGATTTCGCAACATCATCGGGTGAAGAAGATAATCAAGAAGGGAAAAACAAGGAAGTGAATGACCATGCAGAGTCCGAAGAAGAAGAAGAGGTTGATTACTTTGAAGAGCAGTATCCTCCAGCTGACAATAAATACAAACAATTGGAGGATCACCTCAATGCTATGGAGATCCAGAGGGTACTCGGATTGGATTTTGAAGAGCTAGGACTCGTCTCAGGGGTTGTCATCCCTCAGAAATTTAAGGTCCCCACTTTCGCTAAATATGACGGTGTCTCTTGTCCGAAGCTGCATTTAAGGTCATACGTCAGAAAAATTCAACCCCATACTGTCGATAGGAACCTATGGGTATATTTCTTCCAAGAAAGCTTGTCAAGGATGCAGTTGGATTGGTTCTATCAGTTGGAAGGGACCAATATTCATAATTGGGAAGATTTGTCTGCCGCTTTTTACAAGTAATACCAGTATAATGTTGACTTAGCTCCAACTTGGACACAATTGCAAGGCATGTCTATGGGTGCAGGTGAAGGTTTCAAAACCTATGCTCAAAAATGGCGGGATCTCGCAGGAAGAGTCCAACCCCCTCTATCTGACAGAGAATTGGTGGATATGTTCTTAGGCACGTTATCTGGTCCATTCTTCAACCATCTGATCGGAAGCTCCTCGGATGGATTTACTAAACTAATCATGACTAGTGAACGGGTAGAAGCCGGTATAAAAAGTGGCAAAATCCAAAGAGATGTATCCTCGAGCACGATGAAGAAACCCTTTACCAGAAAGAAAGAGGTCAGTGTTGCATATGACCATAGGAATTAAAGCAAAACTGAACGTTGCCCGACGGTAGGGGCTGTTATGATTTCCAATCCTGCACCAAATCAGCAGTGAAATTATCAACGCATGACAGAGGCACCCATGAGACGATTCACCCAAATCAACATGACCTTGTCCCAAGTTCTGTCACATCTTTTGAAGTCCAATCTGGTGACCCTAAAAGAAGCTTCCAAGAACCCCAATACAGCTTCTCCTTGCTACAACTCGAATGCTCGATGTGCCTATCATTCTGAAAGCCCAAGGCATGATACAAACGATTCTTGGGATTTGAAGAATAAGATACGGGACCTACGAATAAGATACACCTAATGTGATAGCGGCGCCAATGCCCAAACACGGTCAAGGTGTCAATGTTATTTATGATGAGTGTTTTGTTTCCTCTGTGAATGATTTAGCCACTCATCTTTTGACCATTAAACATAATCTATTGCGAGTCGGTCTATTTCTGGATTATGATGAAAGTTGTCACTTATGCATGTCTCTACCCAATGGATGTTTGTTATTGAAGATAGGTGTCCAGCATTTGATGGCTAACAAATAAATCTTGTTTGAAAAAGTTCCTCTTATCAGAAATTCCCGTGAAGATGTCTCAATAATCACCATCTCCGACAATCCTCCCAGGGTCTCTTCCAAAAGACCCGTTAGGATTACATTTGTTCTAAAGTCTGCTCCTCTGATCATCACCATGCCAGGGCCAATACCATATTCTTCGGATAAAGTTGTTCCGTGGAACTATGGGGCTAACGTCTATTACTATGGCGTCAAGCAAGATCTGTTGGCTATCCAAGACAAAATTGAGAAAGACACTGATCCTGACGCTGTCAATTTCGTAGGGACTAGTAAGATAACAAGAAGTGGAAGAATCTTCTCACCCGAGATCTCTCCAAAGACCATTTCTTCTCCTGTAGTTTTTCCCGCTACCACTCCTACCAGCATTCCCAGTGATACTCCTGTTGACAATCCTATTGTTATCCCTGCGACCAAGACAAGGGGAAAAGAGGTGTTATCTGAGCCTGTCCAGACGAAGGCGCATCCAGAGGATATTCCTGAAGCTTCTAGAAAGGAGATAGAAGAAATACTACAGATAATCAAGAAAAGTGACTACAACATCGTGGAACAGTTGGGACAAATCCCTTCAAAAATATCAATGTTGGCCTTACTCTTGTGTTCTGAGGCCCGTGCCAAGGCCTTGGTAAAGTTTCTAAAGACCACCCACATGCCCCAAGAGACTTCCATTGACCAATTTGAGAATTGTGTGGCCAGTCTAACTGCTGGTAACGGATTGGGCTTTTCTGGCGCCGACTTAACTCCCAAAGGAAGGAAACACAATGATTTCTTGTACGTCTCCATTGAGTGCAGGGGCACTACGCTAGCCCACGTTCTGGTGGGTACGGGCTCATCGCTTAATGTCTTGCCCAAAAATGCTCTTGACCAGCTGGATTGCGAGGGACTCACTTTAAAGCCTAGCAACATTGTGGTGAGGGCCTCTGATGGTTCTAAGAGGATAGTGCACGGAGAAGTTGACATCCCTATAAAAGTTAGAACTCAGACTTTTGATTCAACTTTCTTTGTGATGGATATCCGCCCTTCCTATTCTTTCCTTTTGAGTCGACCCTGGATTCACGGTGCTGGTGTCGTTACCTCTACATTACATCAGATGTTGAAGTACCCAATTAAGGGAAAAATCATCACTGTCCATGGGGAGGAGGAATATATGGTTAGACACCTGAATTCTTTCAGGTACGTGGAAATGGATGGTGAGTTCATTGAGACTCCATGTCAGAACTTTGAGGAGTTCCCACAAATAGTTGTGGCAGCCAAGACTACTATCAAGACTCCAAAGGTTACTAGACCGCCATTGAAAATGGCCTCTCTGAAGGATGCTAGAATAGTGATTGAGGAAGGTGGATGCACTATCTGGGGTCAACTTCTGGATATTACCTACAAATCCAACAAATTTGGTTTGGGTTTTACTTCGGAGGCACAAAGAGCTGTTCGACGAACTCGCGCTGGGGGACCACCTTTACGTATCAGCAATCGGGGAGTCAACACAGTGGAAGACAGTGATGGCAGCTAGGACATGGATGAATGGATTTTTCAACCGTCAGCGGGGGACTCAACAATTTGGAAGCCAAAGAATTTTTCCCTATTACTTTTATTCAAGAGTAATTGTCTTTTAATTTTTTGTCGGACTTGTAATAATTAAAAAATTTAGACATTAAAACCTTGTGCCTTACCTGAGGCGCAATAGTCCATTTGTGAGGGTTGTTATTTCATCTTCATATGTCATTAATAACTCAGGGAAGTTTTTGCATGCAAATTTTAAGATCTTTTTTCCTCTTTTTCTACCTTTTTATTTTTCAAAGATAGCTATGCTCTTACACACACTCACATATCAAAATGCAGATCCACATCCACTCAGGATCCCATGGGCAACGATTCTGCTATGGCCTATCATGACTTTGAAAATCCGATCTACCAAGCCAAAGACGAAGGTGAGGAAGATTGTGAGGTACCAGGGGAACTAGCCAGGTTATTACAATAGGAAGAAAGGACCATACAGCCCCACGAAGATCTGGTTGAAACAGTTAAGTTAGGTACTGAAGAGGATAAGAAAGAGGTCAAGGTAGGTGCCAACCTGGAGTCTAGTGTCAAGAAGCGCTTAACTCAGTTACTACATGACTATGTTGAGGTCTTTGTCTGGCCATACAAAGACATGCCAAGACTCGACACTGACATCATGGTCCATCGTCTGCCGACAAAAGAAGACTGCCCTCCGATAAAACAGAAAGTCTATTGCATGCGGCCAGAAATGTCAGAGAAAATCAAGACTGAAGTCATGAAGCAGTTCAACTCCGGATTCTTAGCCGTCGCCTCCTATCCACAATGGGTCCCCAATGTTGTTCCAGCGCCTAAAAAGGAAGGTAAGGTACTTATGTGTGTGGATTACAGAGACTTGAATAGGGCAAGCCCCAAGGATGATTTCTCGCTTCCCCACATCGATATTCTAGTTGACAACACCGCATAGCATAAAGTATTTTCCTTCATGGACGGTTTCTCCGGATACAACCAGATTAAAATGGCACCTAAGGACATGGAGAAAACTACCTTTGTCACACAATGGGGTACGTTATGTTACAAAGTTATGTCATTCGGGTTGAAGAACGTTGGGGAAACCTATCAGTGTGTCATGGTACCTCTATTTCACGACATAATCCATCATGAGATAGAAGTATACATGGATGACAAGATAGCCAGATCTCAAATTGAAGAGGAACACCTGGACCATCTGCAGAAACTGTTCGAAAGACTAAAGAGATACAAACTAAGGTTGAATCCAAATAAATACATTTTTGGAGTGAGGTACGACAAACTCTTAGGCTTTGTTTTCAACAGAAAAGGTATCGAAGTGGACCCTACAAAGGTAAAAGAAATACAAGAAATGTATGCTCCTCGCACTGAGAAGGAAGTTAGGGGGTTCTTGGGACAGTTAAACTATATCGCCCGGTTCATTTCCCATCTAACCACTACTTATGAGCCAATCTTCAAATTACTGAAGAAATATCAAGTGTTAGAATGGAATGACAATTTCCAAGCTGCCTTCGACAGGATCAAAGAGTACCTTCAAGAGCCTCCCGTTTTGATGCCGCTAGTCGAGGGAAGACCTTTGATCATGTATCTAACTGTCTTGGAAAATTTAATGGGATGTGTGTTGGGGCAGCATGACGAGTCTGGCCGAAAAGAGCATGCAATATACTACCTGGGCAAAAAGTTTACCGACTGTGAAACCAGATATTCACTGCTCGAGAAAACTTGTTGCGCTCTGGCATGGGCTGTTTGGTGGCTAAGACAGTACATGTTGACCCATACTACCTTATTGATATCCAAGATGGATCCAATTAAATACATATTCGAGAAGCCCGCCCACTCTGGAAGAATAGCAAGATAGCAGATGGTCCTGACTGAATACGACATTCAATACACTACCCAGAAAGCAATAAAGGGAAGTGTGCTAGCTGATCACCTTGTTCATTAGGCTGTGGATGACTATCAATCCATGAATTTCGAATTTCCGGACGAAGACATCATGTTGGTAAACAATTGTGAAGAACTCAGACCGTATGACGGACCTGAACAAGGATCCCGATGGACCATAGTTTTTAACGGAGCTTCCAACGCACTCGGCAACGACATCAGCATTGTAATCGTATCTCCTAAAAGTTGTCATACTCTCTTCACTGTTAGACTATGTTTCAATTGTACCAATAATATGGTGGAATATGAAGAATATATTATGGGTCTCAAGGATGCCATAGATTTGGGAATCAAGTCCTTAATTGTATTTGGAGATTCGGCCTTAGTCATCATTCAGATCAAAGGAGAATGGGACACAAAGCATCCTAATATCATCCCTTACAAAGAACTTGTGTTGACACTAATCCCACATTTTAAGGAAATTACCTTTGAGCATTCTCCACGAGAGGAAAATAACTAGCGGATGCACTAGCCACAAGTCATCCATGTTCAAGATCAGGTGGGATAATGAGGCTCCCCAGATCACCATTCAGAGGATGGACGAACCAACTTACTGTCACGATATTGATACCAAAGAAGTAGTGGACAAGCCTTGGTTCCATGAAATTAAGAGATATCTCGAGGCCCAAGAATATCCGGAGGGAGCTTCAGTCAACAACAAGAAATTCCTAAGAAGATTCTCTGCTAAATTCTTCCTCAATAATGGAATCCTCTATAAACTCAACCATGACTCTACTTTGCTTCGGTGCATAGAAAAGAGTGAGGCAGAAAAGATCATGGCTGATTTACATGAAGGAACCTTTGGCACCCATTTTAGTGGGCACACGATGGCCAAAAAGATCCTCCGAGCGAGATACTACTGGTCCACCATGGAAGCAGATTGTTATCAACATTCACGAACCTGCCACAAGTGTCAGATCTATGCTGACAAGATATATGTGCCTCAAGTTCCTCTAAACATCCTAACTTCTCCCTGGCCATTCACAATGTGGGGCATTGACATGATTGGAGAGATCAAACCTACAGCTTCTAACGGACATCGCTTCATCTTGGTTGCCATTGAATACTTCACGAAGTAGGTTGAGGAAGCTTCCTTCGCTTTTGTCACCAAGAATGTTGTGACCCGATTCATCAAACAAAATCTTATCTGTCGGTATAGTATTCCAGAAAGAATCATCACAGATAAGGTACCAATCTCAACAATACTATGATCACCGCACTATGCGTGGAATTTAAGATCCTGCATCATAACTCTTCTCCTTACAGGCCGAAGATGAATGATGTTGTAGAAGCCGCTAATAAAAACATCAAAAAGATCATACAAAAAATGACAGTGACCTACAAGGACGGGCATGAGATGTTACCACTTGCTCTTCACAGTTACCGTACCACGGTGCGTATATCAACATGGGAAACTCATTTCTCCTTAGTATACGGTATGGAAACTGTCCTACCAATTGATGTCCAAATACCTTCTTTGATAATCATAAAGGATGCGGGGTTGAATGAAGACGAATGGATTCAAACTCGACTTGACCAGCTGAACTTGATTGATGAGAAGAGGCTTATGCCTGTCTTCCATGGCCAGATGTACCAAAAATGTATGATTAAATCTTTTAACAAGAAAGTCAGACGTCAGGTATATCGGGTTGGTGACTTGGTAATTAAGCGTATCATATTGCCACAAGGTGATTCCATGGGCAAATGGACTCCTACATACGAAGGACCATTTGTGATAAAAAAAATATTTTCTAGTGGGGCAATGATCTTAACCACTATGGATGGCAATGACCTTCCGCACCATGTAAACGCGGACATAGTCAAAAGATACTACACATGAACAAAAACCCACTAGATCGACTGGCCTAGGAAAAAATTAGGGCATCCTGGTGAACTAAAAGGGTTCGGGCAAAAATTAGGGATAAAATACAAAAAAAATATGTACACCCGGCAAGCTGAAAACCTAAAAGGGCGGCTTGGGCAAAAAAAGGGTATCCCGGTGGACTGAAAACCCGAAAGGGTGGTCCAGGCAAAAATTAGGGATTTGAAGCGTATGACTATGTCCCGTCGGATCACCTTACAACCAACTTTCAATATCAATCGTCAAACTCAAATGATTCTAATCAATCCAATCAGCTTCGGACAAAGCAGCAAGTGGATGAGACGCTCAGAGAGATGAAGGCTATAGCAGAATGAGAACCCCATGGGATTATTTTACATAGCTGTCTTTTCTTTGTATTAATTTTCATTTTCACGACGAAATTCTCTTACTAGGATGTCCGTCTCTTTGTACAAAAATATTTATTCAAGTTAATACAAAGATATTTCTTTAAAAGTGCAAAACTATCTATTTTTCTTTCACGTTCCTGTTTTGTTTGCAAAAAACGTCCAGTGTTTATTTTTGAACATATGCATTTGAATGTAATTACTATCATACATGAACGCATAAAAAGGAAAAATAAACAGAAAGACAATTACTAATGGCTTTAAGAAACATGACAACATCTATGTGCCATTCAACAAAATCCCCGCAGATACTTTCTATAAACAGAGCAGAAGCAAGAACATCCCACTACATGATCTTGGATATATCTCCAGCATGCAGGGTATTTTGCCTTCATATCTCCGACGGAGCAAAACTTCCAGTTACCACCTCAAAAATTCCCCAGCAAAAGTCGCCCAGCTTCTTAGGATTTCCCAGCAGGATTTCATAAAGCCCACAGGCAATGCACGATGTTTCTCTTCCCCAATAGAGTTTATTCCTCTGATTTTGGAAACCCATCCACCAACACTTCAACTTCAACAAAGTATAAAGGCTTACCCTCCACAGTCCCAACAACAGTCAGAGATTTATTTTCCCCATTCCAATAACATTGCAGCAGAATAATTAGTATGTTCATATATTGCATTCATATGTCATAGCATCGAAAACACAAATGCATATAGCACAATATCATTTATTTTGAGAAACATCATTATTCCATGCATTTCATACATCATGGAATTGCATACAACTAACTCTTCACATTTTCAGGAAAGATCAATCAACAGAAAATTATCATCAACAAATTTCTAACAAGACATGACAATTATTCATGGACAAATCAGTTACAGATCAATTCCCAAAACAGGACGGGGTGACTATCTACATGACAAATACTTCCTTCAGGCCTCTGCTGGTTCAGTTTAAATCTCTCAACGGTTTATCCTGATTCTTTCCCGCAGACATCTTCTCTTGTTCAGATAAGTCGCTCCAAGATTTATTCTGATTCTTTTCCAGACCCTTGCTGGTTTAGTTTAAATCTCTCAACAGTTTATCCTGATTCTTTCCCGCAGACATTTTCTCAGGTTCAGATAAATCGCTCCAACATTTATTCTGATTCCTTTCCAGACCCCTGCTAGTTTAGTTTAAATCTCTCAATGGTTTATCCTGATTCTTTCCTAGTAGACATTTTCTCTGGTTCAGATAAATCACTCCAAGATTTACTCTGATTCTTTTCCAGACCCCTGCTAGTTCAGTTTAAATCTCTCAACTATTTATCCTGATTCTTTCCTAGTAGACATTTTCTCTGGTTCAGATAAATGGCTCCAAGATTTATTATGATTCTTTTCCAGACCCCTGCTAGTTCAGTTTAAATCTCTCAACAATTTATCCTGATTCTCTCCCGCGGACATCTTCTCTGGTTCAGATAAGTCACTCCAAGATTTATTTTGATTCTTTTCCAGACCACTGCTGGTTCAGTTTAAATCTCTTCATAGTTTATCCTGATTCTGTCTCGCAGACATCTTCTCTGGTTCAGATAAGTCACTCCAAGATTTATTCTGATTCTTTTCCAGACCCATGTTGGTTCAGTTTAAATCTCTCAACGGTTTATCCTGATTCTTCCCCAGTAGACACTTGCTCTAGTTCAGATAAATCGCTCTAAGATTTATTCTGATTCTCCCCAGTTAAAGAATACCAAAGACCTCTTTTGGTTCAGTTTAAACCTTTCAATGGTTTATCCTGATTCTTTCCAAATAGACACTTTCTCTTGTTCAGATAAATCGCTCCAAAGATTTATCCTAATTCTTCCCAGTTAAAGATTATTCAAGATTTCTGCTAGATTCAGTTTTAAATTGACCTAATGTTTATTCTGATTCTTGCCCCAGTAGAAGTCAAGCTTAGACTTAGTCTAATTTCTATTAAAAATCACTTTCAGATGACATCTATAAGCCCATGTCTGTCAACTCTCCATCATTTCTCCAAATGGCATCTTTAAGCCCATCCCTTACACCTCAACCTCAAAATCATCAGAGTGCAAATTTCTAGGCACTCTAGTGTTCAATCATCTTCCACCTTCAAGTCACGAATGGAAAATTCGCCAATCTAACTCTTCAGGTTTAAGAAGATTGAACAGGGGCAGTTGTTTTACCCCAAAATTTTTCCTCTCAATTCTCAAAGGATCATCCTGGACCCTCAGGTTTGCTTCTATCAAGTTTCAAGTCTCGGAGTACAATTTTCCAAGAAAGTCATTCACAAGGGTAAAATGATCAAAAGAACACTAAAAAGTAAAACTTTGACTTTTGGATCAAAAAATCAAGTTTCAACAGTCATATTTCATCAAGGCATAAAATTGGTTGATCAAGAAATCAAAAATCAGAAATTACTTTGAAAAAATCAATTTTTTAAACACTTATAAAAATTTCTAAGTGTTAAGAAAATATGGCAATTTCAGAACTTCTGGGCCAGATTTCACGCAAGCGCAATCAGAATTTGCAAAGACGGTTCAGAACATGACTCTTCAATCAGAACGTATGGAAACTGTGTTCCTCAATCAGAACAAGACTCTTCAGCATATGGAGGTTGTGTTCAACGCTTCGGTCAGAACATCACCCTTCAAGTCTCATTCTGGACTTCTTCGATCAAAACATCGCCAAATCTCAAAACCTCATTTGAGCAGTCTGCTGCACTGCTATGGCACAGTCCTGCATCCAGCTGCCACAACACTCCAAATTGCTGCTGATCCATGGCACAGTCCTGCATCCAGCTGCCATAACACTCCAAATTACTGCTGATCCAGTCAACGCATGCACTTTCTCAAACCCCATATTTGCACCAAATTAACACGTAAAAGTTATGTTTAAAAAACAATGGAACAGTATGCCAAAAAGGTTTAAATCCCATTTGTTCCCCCCCCCCCCCCCCCAAAACCACATCATGCTCACCTATAAATAAGTTGTTCCATCACACGTTTAAAGGGGCTGGCTTTTGGAAGGAGAGAATTATCAAATACAAAAAAGAGAGAAAAAGAAAACAATAAAGCATTTGTAAACCCATAATTCCCAAACAAAACCAAACTTTTGTTCTTCCCTTTGAATCAAAAAACATAACGTTTTGTTCCGTTCCTTGCTAACCCCAGAACATCTGAAGGCAGCAACTCAAATCCCAAACACACGCATCAGATTCAAGGTAAGTCTTTCTCACTTTGAACTTTTCATTCAGGACATCATTAAATATGTAAATATCATAGTGTTGATATTGTCCATATCGTTGCATAAATAGAAAAAATTATGGATCAGAACTTCTTGAATAAAGTTAGGCTCATAATTAGGATTAAAACTTCTATAAATCGTCGTGATTTTACCTTTCTGAGTTGTTGTTGTTGTTAAGAACTAAATAAGTTGCAGATGTTCTGGCTAATGTAAGGAAGTAGGTGAAGCGTAACACAAATCTTCTGAGTTTTCTTTTCCACTGTTTTGACACAATATTAGAGCTTTTAGATTTTTCTCACTATTAGCACAGCATCAGAACTTCTGATTTTCTCTCACTGTTTAAAGAAACCCATAAAACTTCTATTCTTTGCTACAATTTTTAACACACACAGAACTTCTAGGTTTTCTTACTGTTTTAACATGCACAAAACTTCTAGGTTTTCTTACTGTTTTAACACGCACAGAACTTCTAGGTTTTCTTACTATTTTAACATGCACAAAACTTCAACGTTTGCTCACTTTTTAACACAACACAGAGCTTCTGAGTTTTTCTCACTGTTTAACACAACACATAACTTCTGATTTTTTGCTCACTATTTAAACACAACGCACATAACTTTTGGTTTCCTCTAACGTTGCTTTCAGAAATTAAATGCACAACAACCCAGAACTTCTAGTTCCTTCTAACATTTATTTCTGAACTACAGCGTCCTCAGCATCAGAACTTCTGGTCCCCTTCATTTTCGTTTTCAGCAATGTGTTGATCATGTCTTCATTAGTTTTTCCTTTTTCTTTCTTATTCTTATTATTTTCAGCATTAATACTTTTTTTTAATATAACAAGACATAAAAAAATATTTTATTTTTTATTAATTAATTATTTTCCTTTTTATTTATTAAGACAAAAAACCATTTTCAAAACAAATCCTTTCCTTTTTCTTGTAAGGTACAATTCAATATGGTTGTAATAGATAATTAGGATTAAAATTGTTGTAAATCCCCATTTGAAAATATGTACCCCCATCCCTGAAATGATGTAATAGTTTAGGATTTACTTTCCACATTTTATTTTCTTTCATATTGTTAGTAATTAGGATGTATGGCAAGATAAAATCAACGAATAGATAACCCTAATCAAAGACTAAATGCATGTAAATCAAACACACTTGCACACTAACACCTCTAGGGTAATCTCACTTTGTTGCCTTTTGGAAAATAGTCATGTCCCTCGAATATGGGCATTTTAGCAAAGACTCTCGATAAAAGATCGTAGTCCCTCGATGTCCCTCAATGTTGCCTTCGGTAAACGATCTAGTCCCTAAACGACATTGCTAAAATGTCCATAGGTTGCCTTCTATGACTATACAAACGTCCCATGCCCGTCCCTTCACATCCAATGATAGGGATTCTTACCAAATCAATGGTAAGATTGCAACATTTAAAGGAGGAGGAAAAGAACATTTAAGACCTTTTGAGTAGGTAGGTTACTCTTAGTTGCTCGCTTGCTCACAACAAAAACATTTTATACACTAACACTTCACTTTGAAACATTTTTCAAAAGACAAAACACTTTGTACGTGTTCTTATAGAGACGATAACCATTACAAAGACATTCCTTTTCAAAATACTTTCAAAAAACCACATCACAAACACATTTTAAAACAAAAGCAAGTGATCTAGCAAGCAACTAAGAGCCCGTAGATAACTACAGATGAAAAGGGTGCTAACACCTTCCCTTTTCATAACCTACCCCCCGAACTCAAGAAATAATCTTGAAAGGTCTTTCCTGTTATTTTCAACCTTTCCTTATTGGATAAAAGAAAAGTCGACAGAGACTCTTGCTATCTGTAACAATTACGCTCAAACGCAAAACAACCAAGTCAGTTCTCCCACCGTATTACACTATCCAAAACTAATATTGGATGCCACTATCTTTTGTTGTCGTCCAAAGCCAATATTGGATGTTGTTACCTTTTCTTCCATCCAAAGCCAATATTGGATGTTGCTATCTTTTTTGGCCGTCCAAAGCCAATATTAGATGTCATGATCATTTTTGCTATCCAAAGCCAATATTGGATGTCGTGATCTTTTCTTCCATCCAAAACCAATATTGGATGTTGCTATTTGTTGTTTCCGTCCAAAGCCAATATTGGATGTTGCTATCTTTTGTTGATGTCTACTGGATCTCATGATCTTTTTTGCTATCCAAAGCTAATATTGGATGTCGTGATCTTTTCTTCCATCCAAAGCCAATATTGGATGTTGCTATCTTTTGTTTCCGTCCAAAGCCAATATTGGATGTTATTATCTTTGTTGCTGTCCAAAGCCAATTATTGGATGCCATGATTTGTCTCACCTCATTAAAAGTCAATATTGGATGATGTGGTCTTTTCTCTCGTCTAAATCCATTATTAGGCGTTGATTTTTCCATTCATCCAAAGCCAATATTAGATGTTGTGAGCTTTTCCCTCGTCTAAAGCCATTATTAGACATTGAGTTTTCCACTCATTTAAAGCCAATATTGGGTGTTGTGATATTTTCTCTCATCTATAGCCATTATTAGACGTTGAGTTTTCCATTCATCCAAAGCCAATATTGGTTGTTGTGATCTTTTCTCTCGTCTAAAGCCATTATTAGATGTTGAGTTTTCCCTTCATTCAAAGACAATATTAGATGTCATGTTTCTTTTCTGTCCAGCATTTTTCCTGGACGACTCTGATGTAGCTTCAGATTTGGTCTCATCCCACATCAATTGTTCTTCCAAATGCTTCTGATTGTCTTTTCCAGAGAGTTGCTCACCTCATTCAGTGCCATTCTTGGATGTCGCTATTTTCCTTCTCGGGTTTTATCTTTTTCCAAGTATTGATGGTTACTCTTTGTTACCCTGACAGATATCCAGAAATATCTTGTTGTTTCCCTAGCGTGTCTTTCCACGTCATTTCATCTGAACTACCATAAGTTTCCAGTTTCGAGTCTTTCCATATTCCCACAGAGTTTGTCTCATCTCATACATCATTCAAAAAATATATGTCAAAAAAGAGTCCATGCATTCATTCATAACATATGCTATCATCTCATTGCATCAGGGACGAAATTCAGGTCTGTTTGTATTTATTTACTTTTCGCCTATTTGGCAAAAAGATAATTAAATAGGGGCAGTTGTTGTACCCTAAATTTCGCCCCTAATTTTTCAGTCGCACTTTCATATCATACTTTTTCATTTAGTCACAGTCATTAATAGATATCTTCATTCATCACATTTGTATCATTTAATCGTGTTTAAGTTGACCAAAAGTCAGTTTAAATCGACATTTGCATCATTTTGTAGTTGAAAAATACCCGACATTTCACTTCATGCATTTTTTTCTCTTTACTATTTTCTTGCATTGCTCCAAGTTGTTTATACGTCGATAATATCAATATTTCGATTTTATAGACAGGCTGTTAAAAGCGATTCAACACTGTGCAGAAAATTAGAGAGAAAAATATTTCAAGTTTTCACCTTTTACTGATCATTTTATGAATTTGCGTTTTGCATAGATTATGACGGTATACTCGCTTTATTTTTTTGGTACAGTTTGAAGTCTCGTTTTTAACCGTAAACGTCTGTTTAGCCTGATATTTTTATTCACATTTTATTTCGATTTTGACTTTTTGAATATTTTTTTCTTTAATCTTTGTGACATGTAGTTTATTTTAATATGTTCATTTCATTTTTTCGGATAAATTTTCGACTGTTTTTTATCATTTTCAGTTATTTTAAGTCTTTATTTTTTATTCAAAAAAAATATTTTTATTTGAGTTAATTTTAATACTTTCAGGTTTTTTAGTTGTTTTATCATTTAAGGGGCTTTTTGGTCACAAAAATATATTGATTACACTATGCTTGACTCTCATTGGTTGTTGGCAATAGTTCCAAATCGATAAAGATTAAAGGAAATTAACCGATCATGATTGAGCTTGAAATCATTTTTTCCTCTTCATTTTTCTATTTAAGTAGCTTATTCTCTTTGTAAAATCACAACAAGAAAAAGCAATAGCAATAACTTCCTCTTCTCTCTATTCCTCTATTCACAAACAGCAACCCGCTACTTCTCTGTTTCCCCTTCAATTCATCATCGCAGCATCTTCAATCACAGCAACCCCTCTCCACTATTTACCCAACCTTCATACTTCCTTCCTCACAACTATCCATTTATCACCACTTCTCTCCGCTAACCTCCATGCCATACCCTGTCTTCAATTTCACAAACACCAATAGTAATCTCAATCCCTCTCTTCACACACACAAACAACGCCCCCTTACATCACTGCAACCCTGTTCTGCTCCTCCTTCCCTCGCCGGACACCAACACCTCCAACTCCACAGTTCGCTCCGCCTCTGTTTCTTCCATCAAACAACATCCACCGATCTCCATCAATTCCGCACAACTTCACCGATCTAAGCCTCTTGTTGTACCCCAAAATTTTCCCTCTCTTATTTTCAATATCTTCTCTCACACGGGTCGTTACAAACACTCGCTTAAAGAAAATAAAGAATTTTGAAGATGGACAAGTGCCTTTCGATGGGCATCTTAAACAAGGCAGCTTCGATGGGCATCTTAAGTAAGGTTGTCTTTTATTTGGGGCATACAAGGTGTCTTTCGATAGGCATGTCAACCAAGTGATGCTTCGATGGCATATCAACAGGGTGACATTTCGATTATCCAAGTTAAAGAAAATGAGATCGAAAACAACAAGGAATGAGAGGTTTCCAGAAGCTCTGATGATGGGCCATTCGAATTTGTGCAGATTGGAGACAAAATTGAAGCAACTCTGATAACGAAAACTCTGAGCCTTTCAAATTCATGCAGATTGGAGACAAAATCGAAGGAGTTCTGATAAGGAAAACTATGAGCCTTTCGAATTCATGCAGACAGTGGCTCAAATCAAGAAGCTCAGATGAGGAGAGCCTTAAGCAATTCGAAATAGAACCCAGAGCCATCAAGAAGAATAATGCTTGGGGGCTGATCGAAGAAACTCTGATGCTGAGAATATGAGAAATTCGAATCAGAACTTAGAGCCATCGAAGAGAGCAGAATGACACTTCGACCAGTCAATAAGATAATGCTTCGATTGTTCAAGTTCAAAGTCATCGAAGAGAGCAAAGCTTGAGACTTAATCGAAGGAACCATGATGAAAGCCTTGAGCCAAATTCAAACAAAACACCTATCATAACCTATCCAGGTTCACTCAAAGTTCAAAATGGCATGTTTTCCTTGCAAATATGGCAAGAATTCAATTTTGATTTTGGCTTCAATTCCTGAGTTAAGGGCCATATTCTTTCCTTGTTTGTTCTTAACTCCACAAGAGATGATTCGACTAGGGTGATTTTCTTCAAATAAAGCGATTGAAGCAGAGGGTGGCTGAATTGAAGGAGCCATGATAATGAAGCTGGTGCAATTCGAATTAGAATTTAGAGCCTTTGAATGAAATAATACTCTGATGAGGAAAGCTATGAGCAATTCGAATCAGGACTAAGAGCCTTCGAAGAGAACAAATTCGAAGGGAACTGGATCTGCAGGGGCATGTCAGCTTTCAATTTCCATCATATTGGAGGCCCAAACAACTCATAACAGGCTGGCAGTAACGCATGAAAATAGATTGGCACCTGATTGAATCAAATATAGCAAGTTTTTATGAAGAAATCAAATTAAATCTCTTCATCATAATGGACCAATATTTGATACACAAATGTTGACCTAAAATCCCTTGCCTATATAAACCTCATAGTCTCAGAAAAAGGACACACATATACTACCTCACAAAAAACACAGTCTACCCCACGAAGTTCCAAAAAGTAACATCAAATTACAAAGTTTTCAAAACTTCATACCTTTGCAGGCACCTTCCGTCCAGATTAACACTCTAATCGTGTTCTTGGGGTTCACACAGACGCATACTCACCAGTGCCCCAGCCATCTCACACCCAGGACTACAGATCAAGGCGCCTCCAGTGGTAAAAATGTTCAATCTTATTTAATCTTAAATTAAACTCATGATTGCATGTTCATGGTTTTTGTTGTTACTTGTGAGCGGTTTAACAAAATGTATGCAAGTTGCAATGTCCAAATGTTCGAACACCATGGATAGGATTTTCGAAGTTGGTTACCTTCGAAACCCATGATACAGGTTGTTGCAAATTGAAACAACCCCAGATCCGAGTTCAGGTACTGATTTCGAATGGAATGTTTTCTGTTTTGTTTGGTTTTGAACTAACTAATTTGTAGGACCCAAAGCAGGTTTCATGTATTTCGAATGAACAAGCAGCTTAGATGGTGAAAGGGAATTCGTGCAATCGAAGGGACCAGGGTTTGAATCCCAGGCCTTATATTTTCAATTTCTAACAAATTTGCTTGTAGATCTAGCTCCCCAAGGCCCTCAAACGATGCCTTCGATCAGCCCTCTGGATCGAAGGGTAACTCGGGCTCTTTTCGATCCAGGCTTACCTTTTTTTCAAAATTGCACCCTTTTATTAACTGCCTGTTCCTTCGACTGTGTTGTTTTACTTATGTCATCTCTTCTAGCTTTTTTTAACATAACGTCAAAAATAAAAAAAAATAAAAAAAAAAGCATTAGGTTTTGTTTTTTTATTAAACTAACTTTGTAAATTAATTATTTAATCATTTTAACCCTTTTTTTATAAATTAAAATTAAAAAGACTTAGAATCTTAATTTCATGTCATAATCAGATAAAACAAAAAAATATTTCCTTTTACCTTAGGATTTTTAGGCGTATTTTCAATTTATGCGCTTACTTTAAATTTCGCATTTTTTTATTATTGTAACTTCCTACTGGTTTGTAATAATAATTAGGATTTTACTTTCCGCATTTTTATAATGTATCTCTCCCAAAGCCGTGTAATAACTTAGGATTTATTTTTCTGCATTTTGTTTTTCGCACATTTATTGCTTTATTATTTTACTATATTACTTTTAGTAAATAGGCTTGTATGGAAAGACTAAAATTAAATGTTATCTAACCTAACAAAAAGACAAAAAAATAATTGAATCTTAACACACTCGCACATGCTCACCCCTAGGGTATCTCCCACTTCGATTGCCTTCGAAAACAGTCACAATTCTCGAAACGTGAGAATTTTTAGTGGCTGTCCTTTAGTTCAAGAGATAACAAGTCCCTCGATGACCCTTTCGACGCCGCCTCGGTTAAAAAGTGATCTTAGAACTTTAGGACAATTACTAAAAGTTCTTACCCAGTTTCCTTAGTGACCGTAAACGTACCTTTGATAGTCCCTCAGCATCCAAACGATAAGGCTACCTACTCACTAATAGTAGGATAACACTATCTAAAGGAAAGGAGGAAAAGAACATCTTTTTCGAGTAGGTAGATAACTGTTAGGTACTTGCTCAAAAACAACTTTTTAACACTTCACACTTTCAAAAAAATTTTTAACACATTTTATCAACACTCTTGAGGACTGATACAAGAGTTATCATAAAGCCAACAAGCTTTTCAAAACACACAAACACGAAAGCAATTTTCAAAAATGAGCAAGTGCCTAAGAGCCCATGGAAAACCACGGATGGAAAGGGTGCTAACACCTTCCCTTTCCATAATCTACCCCCTTACTCAGAAACTCTCGAAAAAGGTATTTTTCTATTCTTTTCACCCTTTCCTTTATTGGATGAAATAAAATTCGATGGTGACTCTTGCTTACCGCACATTTGCGAATACAAAATGTAAAACCAGTATAACAGTTGGTTCTGCCACCGTATCACAGAACTGGCGACTCTGTTGGGGACATTTTAAAAAGTGGGGTTTACCTTAGGGACTAGTTCATTTCTAAATTGCTTTCCCTGTTTGTTTTGATCGCTTTACTTTTAAAGGTTTGCTTGGGATACTATAGATCCTATACCCGGATATGGGGTATCTTTTTAGGTAAACAGCAATAGATCGTAGAGACTGTACAATGTAAATAGATATGGTTGAAGCGATAGCTATGTTGGTGTGACACTTTGGTTGGTACCGGTATCCCTTGTGTTGAATCGAGGAGAATACGGGGCCGTCGCATGGTGTCTTGAAGCAGTAACGAACCTTAGAACCTTAGTTGAACAAACTTGGCCATTAGAAAGTAGTGAGATAGCTGGTCTCGGTGTAAAGCTGGGAATCAGTTGATACTCGATACTACACTCATTGGGATCGGACTTTCAGGATGTTTCATGTGCAAGAAAAGATTGCTAAGTTGAAATAATACCGATAAAGAAAGATCAGTGATATTGAGATTCCTTAGAACCCGGTTACTATTTCTAAGACAGGTTGAACCAACTAAACTTCAAGAGGGTATTTACCTATAAAACCCCATGCAAACCTAAACCTAAGGGCTTGTATGTTTTGCTTGTGTGTGGTTAATTTGCTTAAACATGACATCATGCATCATAAAATCCATTTTTCATTTCACTAACCATTTCAAGGACCAAGGGAATTTATCTTTGTTCTATTTTGCAGATCATGGATTTCGCTCGTAGAAACACTATCTGAATCAGCTTTGTGAGAATACCTCTCCAACTCAAAGATCTAGTATCAAGGGTTTCAGAAACTTCTTTGTTCACCGAAAAATTTGGTCGACTTCTCAACCTAGTTACCTCGGGCTTTGATGAGAAGATGATGAGTCTATTCTTTCAGTTCTTTGACACTAAGCATGATTTCTTCACCTTTCCGGACTATCAGCTGGTACCCACCATGGAAGAATTCTCTCAGTTATTGGGCATACCTATTTTGGATCAGTTGCCTTTCACCGGTTTGGAAGAAGCTCCAAAGTCAAAGTTCATTGCAGCAGCTTTGCATCTGAAATGGTCCGACATTGTATCCAACTGGGAAACAAGAAGCAGAGTTAAGGGTTTTCTATCCAAGTTCCTAATAGAGAAGGCTCGGTTGTTTTGGGATGATTTGGACTTCCAGGATTTTGAGGAGGTCTTGGCCCTTCTAATCTATCGGTTAGTACTGTTCCCTAATTCAGACTTACTCATAGATGTGAATGCTATCAAGGTCTTCCTCTCTTGCAACCCTGTGCCCACTTTACTCGGAGATATCTTGCATACCCTCCACACCTATACCATGAAGAAAAGAGGGATTCTTATGTGTTGTGTGCCATTAATATCAATGTGGTTTATTTATCACCTCCCTAAATCAATATTTAAGAATGAAGAAGGTTTGGGTTGGTCGTAAAGGATAATGTCACTTTCTCACGTGGATATTCTCTGGTATTCCCGATCTATGGGAGATATTTCTGTTATTGACCGCTGCGGGGAATTCCCTAATGTCCCACTACTTGGAATTAGGGGAGGCATAACTTATAATCCCTATATGGCTCTGCGGCAATTTGGTTATGCTCGAAGGGATGGTCCTCACGAGATGTTTATCCAGGGCATTGCATTTAACTATGAGGATGATGTTCAAGGGTATCGTCCGAGGTTCATACGAACTTGGGGCATGGTAAATAGATTTAATACCAAGACTTTTGGGCCAAATACTTCCATCCATATGGAACCTTATCTCCAATGGGTACGAGCTCGCGCTCATAACCTTGTGATTCCATATATAGTCATCTTACCAGTGATTGTGGAGCCCGTTACCAAAGGGGATGTTCCTTATACAGTTCTCCATCCTGACATGCCCACTGATCTTGAAGAGCTGCAGAGATCCTGGATTCAGCTAAAGAAAGAGTGGGATACATTTAGAGATCATTTGTATACCCGTGAGAGGAAAGTGTTGGATATCACGAAGCAACTTCACGAAGAAAAAGGTCTTAATGTCTATCTCGGCACGAAGAGGAAGCGCCCATGGGAAACCAGATTTCTTAGTTTTTAGAATTTTTTCAATCGTAAGCCTAAAAGGCAATTGTATTTTGAATTCTACTAATAAAATCTTTGTTTCATTTTGGCTCACAAAGTTAAATTTCCCAAAGTCCTTGTAAATATTGTATACGCATATCATACATGTCATTTCATAAGCAGGTCTTCAGTACAGGTTTCTTATTTCTTTCCGCTGTTTATTTCAGCAAAAGAAATGGCTCTCGAACAAACAGTGAAGGACCTTCAAGCTCAGAATGCTCAGTTCTAACAAATGATCATGGCTCTGGCCAAGGGGCAAGAGGAGCTGAAGGCCTTGATTGTCAAAGAGAAGACCAAGAAGCCAAAGAAACCAACTGGTGTAGTGAATTTAGGAAGAAGGATCAGAGGACCATTGTGGCGGGCTTCAGAACTAGCAACTTCATCAAAAGAAGGGGACACTCAGGAAGGGGAGACAAGAGAGGAAGACTTCAATCCAACGGGATCTGATAATGAATCTGATTATAATGAGGAGCAGTATCCTCCTGCTGATGATAAATACAAATAGCTGGAGGATCGTCTGAACGCAATGGAAATCTAGAGGGTCCTTGGGTTGGATTTTAAAGAGCAAGGTTTGGTTTCTGGGGTTGTCATCCCGCAGAAGTTTAAGGTTTTGGTGTTTTCTAAGTACGATTGGGCCTCATGTCCCAAGCTGCATCTCCGATCTTATGTGAGGAAGACTCACCCTCACACTGCTGACAGGGATTTGTGGGTCCATTTCTTCCAAGACAGTCTATCCGGGACTTAGCTAGAGTGGTTCTATCAGCTGGAGGGAACCAATATTTGTAACTGGGAAGATCTGGCTGCTGCTTTTTACAAGCAGTACCAATATAATGGATACCTTGCTCCAACCCGTACACAACTCCAAAGTATGTATATGGGTTCTAGCGAGGGCTTTAAAGACTATGCCTAGAAGTTAAGAGACCTAGCAGGAAGAGTCCAACTTCCTCTGTCTGATAGAGAGTTGGTGGACATGTTTTTGGGTACCCTATCTGGTCCATTTTTCAATCATCTGATTGGAAGCTCCTCGGATGGTTTTACTGAGCTGATCTTAACTAGAGAAAGAGTGGAAGTTGGGATTAAGAGCGGCAAGATTCAAAAGGATACTTCTTCAAGTGCAGGAAAGAGACCTTTCGTGGGAAAGAAAGAGGTCAGTGCTGCTTACAGTCAAAGAAATCAGGGCAGAACCAAATTCCATCCAATGGTAGAGGTTGTAATGATATCCAAGCCTGCAGCTACTCAACAGCGGAACAATCAGCCCAGAGCAGAAAGGCCTATGAGATAGTTTACCCGGATCAATATGACCTTGTCTCAAGTTTTACCACATTTACTGAAATCTAATCTGGTAACTTTGAGGGAAGCTCCTAAAAATCCCAACACTGCATCTCCTCACTATAATCCAAAGGCTCGGTGTGCCTACCATTCTGAAAGTCCAGTCCATGATACAAACAACTGCTGGACTTTGAAGAACAAGGTGCAGGATCTGATCGAGGCAAGGAGATTGAATTTGATGCGCCAGAGACTCCTAATATTATAACTGCCCTCATGCCCAAGCACGGCCATGGTGTTAACGCTTTTGACGATGATATGTTTGTTGCTTCTGTTGGGGAACTTATTACTCCTCTCATGATTATTAAAAGGAATCTGTTGCAAGCCGGTTTATTTCCGGGCTTTGGTGAGGATTGTCACTTATGTTTATCTCTACCAACTGGTTGCCATTTGTTGAAAGAAGGTGTTCAGAGCCTGATAGATGATAAAGAAATTTTATTTGAGAAGCCTCAAGTCACAAGTGTTTCATGTAAAGACATTATTATAACCATTTCCACTAATCCTCCCAGGGTCTCCACTAAAAGACCCGTCAGGATTACATTTGTTCCAAAGTTTGCTCCCCTGATCATCATTATGCCAGGGCCAATACCATATTTCTCGGGTAAAGTTGTTCCCTGGAATTATGGGACTGACGTCTATTACCATGGCGTCAAGCAAGACCTGTTGGTTGCTGAAGACAAAGTTACTGAAAGTACTGATCCTAACATCGGCAATATCGTTGGGACCAGTAAAATAACAAGAAGCGGAAGAGTGTTCTCTCCCGAGATCTCTCCTCCTAAAACCGTTACTACTCTTGTGATCATTCATGCTACTGCTCCTGCTAATACTCCCATTACTACTCATGTGATTAGCCCTGTTGCCACCCTTGTCGCCGAGACTCGGGGTAAAGAGATATTGGTTGAGCTTGTCTAGACGAAGGCACATTCAGAATCCATTCCGGAGGTTTCTAAGAAGGAAATGGAAGAAATCTTGAAAATAATTAAAAAGAGGGACTACAATATGGTTGAACAACTGGGGTAGACTCCTTCCAATATCTCAATAATGGCCCTACTGTTGTGCTTTGAAGCCCATGCAAAGGCTTTGGTAAAATTCCTCAAGACTGCTCATGTGCCGCAGGAAACCTCCACTGATCAATTCGAAGATTGTGTGGCTAGTTTGACCGTTGATAATGGACTGGGTTTTTCTGATGCTGATTTGACACCCAGAGGAAGAAAACACAATGATGTGCTGAATGTCTCCATCAAATGCAGGGGAACTACTTTGGCCCATGTTCTAGTGGATATCGGTTCATCGCTGAATGTTCTGCCCAAGAAGGCTCTTGATAGACTAGATTGTGAAGGTTTGACTCTGAAGCCCAATAACATTGTGGTGAGGGCTTTCGATGGTTCAAAAAGAATGGTACACGGGGAGGTGGATATCCCTATCAAAGTTGGTTACCAAACCTTTGAATCCACCTTCTACGTGATGGATATTAGACCATCTTATTCCTGTTTGTTGGGACGCCCTTGGATCCATGGGGCTGAAGTTGTTACTTCCACTCTGCATCAGATGTTGAAGTACCCAGTGAAGGGAAAGATTGTCACAGTACGTGGTGAGGAGGAGTACATGGTAAGCCACCTGAACTCTTTCAGATATGTGGAAATAGACGGTTAGTTCATCGAGACCCCCTGTCAGAACTTTGAAGAGGTCCCTCAGACCATGGCTGCAACCGAGATTGTTACCAGTGTGCCAAAGATCACCAGACCTCCATTGAATATGGCTTCTCTCAAGGACACCAAAGCAGTAATTGAAGAAGTATATCAAAGGGTTGTTCGTCATGCTCGCACCGGAGGATCTCCCCTACGCATCAGCAATCATAGGGTCAACGCTTTAGAAGATAATGATGGTGACTATGACATGGACAGCTGGATCTTCCCTACTACCAGTGGTGGACCCAGTAACTGGACAGTTAAAGACTTTGTGCCGATTACTTTTATTCAGGAGTAATTGTCTTTTTGTTTTTTTGGATATGTAATAAATGAACAATATAAACTCTATGGCTTTGTGTCTTACCTGATGTACAATGGTTTATTTGTGAGGATTGTCATTTTTCAATCTCATATGTCATTAATAAAGCATTGGACGTTTTTGCATACACATTTTGCGCTCTTTGTTTTTCTTTTCTGCTTTTACTTTATCAATGCAGCTATGCTCTTACACACACTCGCATATCAAACTGCAGATCCATATCCATTTTGGATCCCATTCATAATGGTTCTACTATTGCCAGTTATGACTTTGAAAATCCGATCAACTAAGACGAGGATGATCGGTCACCATTTCTAGTAAGTTTCTGTGATCTATTCGGCATAAATTCATCAATCTGGTAACATCTGTGGTCGTTTTTAGTTGCTTTTAAGGAAGTTAGTGTGTTTTGGTTATTTTAGTCTTGTTGTGCATTTTTTAGTTTAAGAGTCTTTAAAAGTATTTGTTTTATGCTTTTGTTGGGTAGTCTCAGTGTTTCAGGTTAATGCATGCGATGGAAGGAACTTATGGCAGGATGATAAGCACCTCAGAAGGCTGAGAGTGGAAGATTTTGAAGATCTCAGAGGTCAACACGGGCACCCGTGTTCATCAACACGGCCCGTATTGAAAAGCAAGTGAAAAGCGCAAAAACTACACAAGTCAGTGGATCAACACGGGCACCCGTGTTCATCAACACGGCCCGTGTTGAATGGCCTGGAGCATGACTCCTGATGCAGAGATTAACACGGGCACCCGTGTTCATCAACATGGCCCGTGTTGATGGGAACGTGTGGAAGCTTTTTTTTATATTTATTTTTGGTGCTTGTTGTTGTCATCAAGGGTACTTCTGACTTTTGCCGAAACGGGGATAGAGACGAGACTATTAGAAGGGATTGGAGGATAGAAACGAGAGTTTTTTGTAAGGCACGAGAGAAATATCACGGAGAAAAGATAGCTACGAAGAGGAATTCGGAGACGGCGAGATTCAAGGGCAGCCACCATTGAAGATCAAAGTCATCGTTATTCTTTGTAATGTTTAACTCTTATTTGGTATTTTCTTCTAATACTATGAGAGGCTAAACCCCCCAATGCTAGGGGGGTGGTCCTGATTTGATGATCGTTATGAATTCGGATTCTTGATTTACTTAATGCATGTTTATCCATTTCAATTTAATTGTGTGGTGTTATTATGATTATGTATCGGACAAATACATGTATATCTATGACTAACAATTGGCAGGACTGTGATTGTTAGGGTTTCTACACAATTAGGTTATTGGGAGTCTCACCTAGGACTAGGAACTCTTTTTAATCACCTAAATTCTTGATATTTTTATGGTTAAAACCAAGAGTTATTTGAATGGACATTTGAATAAGGATTGGGGTTTTAATAGCTTTCTTCATTAAGGACTTAAGGAAGAACAATCTAGAGATAGGTAATTGAGAGTTTTCATATGCAATGAGGAAATTTGGATTCGGATCATGATTTGTTAAATCAACCACTCACCCTAGCATTATTCTCAACATATTTCATCAGTAATTCTTTTGTTACGATTGTAATTTAAAGTTTTAAAATCAACCCAACCATTGTTTTTGTTCAATTGAATTAAGAGCCCGAATAGGTATTTACTATGCAGTCTTCGAGATCGATACTTGGGGAAACTCATTATAACTACGTCGGTGAAAATAGTACACTTTGTATTTTTCCGATCAAGTTTTTGGCGCCGTTGTCGGGGACTTCCAAAATACTGATTTACTCTTAGTTTGATTGAAATTTTATTGCTCTGCAATTAAAATTATTTTTTTTCATTTGTTTATTTATTTTCTATTACATTGTATTAGAACTAATATTGTGTCTAATATTTTATGCGAGGTCAGGCCTCAGCAGAATATCTTTTTGACGCAGAGATAGAAAGAACCCTTCACGCTCGGCAAAGAGGAGCAAAGCAAGCAAGACTGGTCGAGGAAGAAGATAGGAATTCAACACACTCCGGCTCAGAGTCAGAAGCCGAGACAATGAATCCACCTCAAGAGAGATTGCTAGGGGATTATGGAGGGACAAATGCACCAGGGGGAAGATTGACCATTGTCAACCAACCCATTAATGTTCCTAATTTTCAGCTCCATCCGAGCACCATCACTCAGTTGGAGAAGAGATCTTTTTCTGGAAGGGTTAATGAAGATGCTAACAAGCATTTTCAACGATTCCTGACTATGAGCAACTACTCTCAAAATAGATGGGCATACTGAAGAGCAGAAAAAGTTGTGTATGTTTCCGTTCACCCTGGAAGACGATGCAGAAGAGTGGATCTATTCTCTTCCCGCAGGCAGCATTACATCTTGGGAAGAGATGGAAACAACATTTCTCAATGAATATTTTCCAGCATCGGTGTTTATGAGAAAGAGATATGAAATCCTTAATTTCAAGCAGAAGGATGGTGAATCATTGGGAGACTCTTTCAAGAGATTTAAGAGACTCTTGGTTGCTTGCCCTACTCATAAAATGGATCAGACCGAGCAAATGCAGATGTTTGTGAATGGTCTGAGAATCAAAACGAAGCAACTCATTGACACAACTGCTGGTGGCTCATATAACTTCTCAACAGCCACCGGCATCAGGAAGATTATTGAAGCGATAGCTGCAAATGAGCATCTGGAGTTATACGACAGGGTTGCAAGTAAGCCAGATGGAGTAATAGATTTGAAGTTGGAAGCCAATAAGCAGTTAAAAATTGAAGAAACAATAGCTGCCGAAGTAGAAAAGAAGTTGAAAGCCATGAATATTACTACACAGCAGGTGGCTCAAGTCCAACAAGGTCAAAATGCTATCTGTGATATTTGTGGCGGACCTCATATGACAGCACACTGTCTTGCAACAGCTCAGCAGATTGAAGAAATCAAGTTCCTCAAACAGAATAATCCTTATTCCAACACTTATAATCCAGGTTGGAAGAACCATCTAAACTTTGGGTGGAGGGATCAAAAAGCAAACACTCAACAACAAGGTCAGGGTCAATACCAAAACCAGTATCAACAACAACAACAACAAACCCCTAAGAAAGCAGATTGGGAGTTAGCTATTGAAAAGATGGCAGCTCATAATATCCAATTTCAGGATGAAACAAGAAATAATCACAAGAACACCTCAGCGTCAATCAAAAATCTTGAAGTTCAGATGGACTAAATAGCTCAACAATTGGCGAATGTGCAAGCACCAGGGTCTCTGCCGAGTTCAACCGTACCAAACCCAAGAGATAATCAGGGGATGAAAGTTGTGGTGACAAGAAGTGGCAAAACCAGGGGAGATGTTGAGAAAAAAGAGATTGAAGAGGAGGGCTTGCTTGAAGTAGATCTGGAAATCAGGGAGGATCAAAAAGAGACTGAGGAAGAAATAAGAAGACCTGTGGGAGAAAGAGAAAAGCCTAAAGAAGAGAAACCTAAAGTTGTCCTCCCATACCCTGCAAGAACAAAGAAGAAAGATCTGAATGAGAAGAACTTCGATAAATTTTTGGAGTTATTCAAGAAGCTTGAGATTAACATTCCATTTTCTGAAGCTTTAGAGCAGATGCCAATTTATGCAAAGTTCATGAAGGACATCATCTCAAAAAAGCGCTCATTGGAGACTGAACCGGTTATACTAACTGAAAGGTGTAGTGCTATTTTGCAGGGTCTGAAGGTTCCACTAAAGAAGAAAGACAAAGGGGCAGTAACTATCCCCTGTGCTATAGGGGATAGGACATTCAAAAAGGCACTGATTGACCTTGGCGCTGGTGTAAGTCTTATGCCTCTCTCAATTTATAACAAGCTTGGCTTTGGTGAAGTCAAAGATACAAGGATGGCATTACAGTTTGCTGACAATTCGATGAAAAGACCACATGGAATAGCAACAGATGTTCTTGTGAAGATAGACAAGTTTGTGTTTCCGGTTGATTTTGTGGTTCTGGATATGCCGGAGGACGAAGAAATTCCAATAATATTGGGAATACCTTTTCTTGAAACAGGCAGAGTGATGATAGACATGGAAGAAGGAACTATGACCCTCAAGGTCTATGATGAAGAGCTAAAAATCAACGTTAGAGAGTCAATGAAGTTCAAAGAAGATATTGGCACAAGCAAGAATGTTGAAGTTTTGGATACATTATTCATCAAATCAGTGCATTGCCATGTACCTGAATTACCTCTAGAGAGAGTGTTGAGTCTGGCTATTTTTGAAAGAGATGGAGAGATTGATGAAAAGTAGTTAGAGGTATTAGATATGATGGAAACTCAACCTAAATGGTCGAAACATACACCAACCAGGTGGGAAGATTTAAGGCAACCACAACCTTTCGTAGAGAAAAAGGAAGAAAAGAAAGGGATGGAGTTGAAACAGCTACCTGATAATTTGAAATACATTTTTATTGATTCAGAAGAGAAATGTCCGACAATTATCAACTCTGCCTTAAAAGTTGTGCAGGAGGAAAAACTCATACAGGTACTCAAGAGATACAAAAGTGCTATTGGATGGGCAATCGAAGACTTGAAAGGTATTAGCCCTACAGTGTGTATGCACAAGGTTCTTCTGGAAGATGATCATAAGCCAGTCGTGCAACCTCAAAGGAGACTTAATCCAACTATGAAGGAAGTTGTGCACAAGGAAGTCGTGAAGTTGTTGGATGCGGGACTCATTTACCCGATATCTGATAGCTCATGGGTGAGTCCGGTTCATGTTGTACCAAAAAAGGAGGAACAACGGTTATGATGAATGAGAAAAAAGAGTTGATTCCAACCAGAACAGTCACCGGATGGAGAGTGTGCATTGATTACAGAAGGTTGAACATTGCTACAAGGAAGGATCACTTTCCTCTTCCTTTCATTGATCAGATGTTAGAAAGGTTAGCTGGGCATGATTACTATTGCTTCTTAGATGGGTATTTCAGTTACAACCAAATTGCAGTAGCCCCTGAAGATCAGGAGAAGAAAGCTTTCACATGTCCATACGGTATTTTTGCCTACAGACGGATGCCATTTGGCTTATGTAACGCCCCAGCTACTTTTCAAAGGTGCATGACGTCTATATTTGCTGACATGCTCGAGAGGAACATGGAAGTATTTATGGATGACTTTTCGGTGTTCGGGCCCTCGTTTGACGAGTGTTTGGAAAATTTGTCTCTGGTCCTAGAAAGATGTCAACAAACCAACCTAATCCTCAATTGGGAAAAATGTCACTTCATGGTGAGAGAGGGAATAGTTTTGGGCCACAAGATTTCACATAGAGGGATCGAAGTGGACAAAGCGAAAGTAGAGGTGATAGCACATTTACCTCCACCGATAAATGAGAAGGGTATAATAAGTTTCTTAGGACATGCGGGATTCTACTGCAGGTTCATAAGAGATTTTTCAAAAATCGTGAAGCCATTGACTAGCTTACTGGTGAAAGACACTCCTTTCATGTTTGATAAAAAATGTGGCGAAGCCTTTGAAACATTGAAGAATAGGTTGGTGACCGCATCGATAGTTATTTCTCTCGATTGGTCCCTACCTTTCGAAATAATGTGTGATGCGAGTGACATAGCAGTGGGAGCAGTGCTTGGGAAAAGAAGAGAGAAGTTGTTGCATGTTATTTACTATGCAAGTCACGTGTTGAATCCTGCCCAGATGAACTATGCTACCACAGAAAAGGAATTGTTGGCAGTGGTGTATGCCTTTGACAAATTCAGATCCTATTTATTAGGAACAAAGGTAATCGTTTACACTGACCATGCTGCTTTGAAATATTTGTTTTCTAAACAGGAATCAAAGCCAAGATTGCTGAGATGGATCTTGCTGCTGCAAGAATTTGACTTAGAGATTCAGGATAAAAAAGGGTGTGAAAACACAATAGCCGATCACCTATCAAGGATGTCACCAATAATGGAGACGGAAAAGACACACCCCATCCAGGATGAGTTCATTGACGAACGAATCCTAGCTATCACGGGAGTGCCATGGTTTGCAGACTACGCAAATTACCTGGTAGGCGGTGTCATACCTGAGGATTTTGATTTTAACAAAAAGAAAAAGTTTGTTCATGATTGCAGGTTCTATTTTTGGGACGAACCATTCCTGTATAAGAAAGGGGTGGACGGATTAATCCGCAGGTGTGTCCCAGAGGAAGAGCAGAGAGAAGTCTTGAAAGCCTGTCATGATTCAGATTATGGGGGACACTTTAGTGGAGACAGAACAGCTGCAAAAGTCCTCCAGTCTGGATTGTACTGGCCCACATTGTTCAAAGACGCTCAAGTAATGGTGAAAGAATGTGATAGATGCTAGAGGACTGGAAATATCTCTAAAAGAAACTAGATGCCACAAAAGGGTATGCTTGAGGTGGAGTTGTTTGACGTGTGGGGAATTGATTTCATGGGCCCGTTTCTGCCATCATTCGGGAAAAACTACATCCTAGTCGTTGTGGATTATGTGTCTAAATGGGTAGAAGTTGTGACACTCCCTACGAATGATGCGCGAGTAGTGGTGAGTTTTCTCAAGCATAACATCTTCTCGAGGTTTGGAGTGCCCAGGGCACTTATCAGTGATGAAGGGACCCACTTCTTAAACAAGCTCATGGAAAACTTGTTGAAGAAATATAATGTGAAACACAAGATTGCGACTCCATATCATCCTCAAACGAGTGGGCAAGTTGAAGTGTCCAATAGACAAATAAAGCAAATCTTGGAAAAGACTGTAAGTGCGTCGAGGAAGGATTGGTCAGTAAAGTTGGATGATGCATTATGGGCATACATAACTGCTTTCAAAACACCAATCGATATGTCTCCTTATCAACTGATTTATGGTAAAGCTTGTCACCTACCTCTTGAACTCGAGCACAAGGCTTTTTGGGCCTCCAAGTTTTTAAATTGTGATCTTGCAAAAGCCGGTGAATCTAGAATTCTACAACTTCATGAGTTAGAGGAATTTCGTAATCAGGCTTACGAGAATGCCAAAGTATATAAGGAACAAACAAGAAAATGGAATGATCAGAGAATACAAAAGAAGGAGTTTTGGGAGGGTCAGCAAGTGATGTTGTTCAACTCTAGATTGAAGCTATTTCCGGGGAAATTGAAGTCCCGTTGGTCCGGTCCGTTTGTAGTGCATAAGGTTTTCCCCATGGGGCGATTGAAATTCAGAATCCCCACAATGGACATGTTTTCAAAGTGAATGGACAGAGGTTGAAGCCTTATTATATAGGACTAGAACCGGGATTGATTGATCAGGTGCGTCTCACCGGATGAGGGGCGCAACCGTCGAGCCATGCGACGTTAAACGAAGCGCTTCGTGGGAGGCAACCCACGAATTTTTACTCTAACGCATTGTATTTTTGTTTTGTTTTCTTTGTTGTTATTAGGGAAAGAGAGACTGGATAAGCTGGAGTAAATCGAACAAGTGCACCCGAAAATAGCTTGGGAATCTCAAGTTTTGACGGAAATAGAGCATCCACACGGGTGCCCGTGTTAATCAACACGGCCCGTGTGGTTTTCTAAGCGGAACATGAAATTTTGGGAGAAACAGAGCATCAACACGGGTGCCCGTGTTAATCAACACGGCCCGTGTTGTTTTCCCTGTAGCACCCAGAAATTGGAGTGTCACAGAACATCAACACGGGTGCCCGTGTTTAGGAACACGGCCCGTGTTGTTGCACACAGGTTTGGAATTTCAAATTTTTATTTTTTTTAATCTTGTGGACCCCGCTTGATTTATAACCTCCATTCACCACTTCTCTCTCACTTTTATTGTTTTCTAATTCCCTCAACCTTCTTCCTCCATTAGAACCATAGCCTCCATAAGAACTCAAGAACAAAAAGCTTCATTCTCTCCATCATAAACTGCTCCAAATAATTTTTCCTCTGCACTAAAGTGACTCCATTTTCCATCCTCTACTCTGTAACGGTATTAGTTTTTCATAATTTTGTGTTATTATTTTTTTTCGAAATTTCTCTCTTGTAGGTTTCAAGTATGCCTCCCAAAAGATCCACGAGAGGAAAGGAAGTTGCTGAATCTTCCAGACCACACCAGCGAGCACGTCGCATTCCTAATGCACATGATCTTGTTTTTGAAAAACTGGAACACCGTAAGCGGTACGAAGCACTCGCAAAGCGTAAGTTACTTCCAACCAGGTATATTTGCAATGAAACTCTGGATAAGCTAGGATTGAGAGAGGAGATTCATCGCATGTTTGGTAACTTAGGCATGTTAGAATTTATGCAATTTGAAGCACCAACATTTGAAAAAATCACTTTAGAATTTTTGAGTACTGTTGAATTTAAACTGAGACGCGGGTGGAATGACTCTGAAACGGAGTATTATGGTGACTTGGTATTTCAGCTCTTTGGTGAGGAACACACCATGTCTCTGCAGGAAGTTGGAGCGGCGCTAAAACTTCCTTTTGTTGGTTATGGCGCACCCCCAGAAACTTTTGCAGCTGCAGAATTCTGGACGGCGATTACTGGTAAAACTGGTTATAACCCGAGCACTGGTAAAGTCTCGGGCATTCACAATCCTTGTTTCAGGTATGCCCAGAAGGGACTAGCATTTACACTTTTTGGACGCAGTGATAGTACCGGCGTAGCTGCAAAGAGAGAACTCTTCTTCTTGCACTGCATGACAGAGAACAGCTGGGTTAATGTGGCTGCCTTTGCAGCTAATCACCTGAAGCAAGTAGGCTATGCCAGCACAGGTGACATATCAGTGGGTGGCATGATCACTCAGATCGCTGATCACCTTAATTATGGTCGGTTATTGATGGAAGAACCGGCTATGGAAGGTAAAAAGATTGACATGCAAAATTTGGTCAATCAAGGTATGATTGTGGTGCATCCTAGGTATTATTCGCTTGTTAGTCGTGATCGCCATATTCTTGCCTTACCAGCTCCAAATTTTATCAGTATTGCAAATGTTGCTAATTGGCTCTGTGCAGCTTCTTCCCCTTCGTTAGGGGATAGTCCTCTTCGTGATATGGAGGATGACACTCCAGCTGAAGCACATTTCAGTCCACCACCCCAAAGTTTTGCCCGACAAAATGTGGGGTCTTCCTCTATATTGCAAGATCAATGGGGGTGGGTGCAATCTGAAATGGGTGCTCTTCGCACCGAGCAGACAAGACAAGGTGTGAAGCTGTTTCGACAAGGCGTTGTTATGGATGACATGCAGGCTATGATGCAACGTCTCATGTTACATTTTCCACACGACCCTCCACCTCCTCCGTCTCAGTGAGTTCTGTGAGTCGCCTCTACTTTGGGTTAAACCATTGAGGTCAATGTTTAATTCAGGTGGGGGAGGCTCATTATTTTAGTTAATATATTTTGTTTTGCATTCCCTTTCGTTTTTATTTTTTTTTCGTTTTTACTTCATTTTATCTGTTTTTGGTTTGTTCTATTGTTTTGTTTTGTTGCATGGTCACCATTACGTTACAGATTGATTGATAGTTGTTGGATGAAGATGGAACTGACAGCGAGTGGTTGAACGACACTCCCCTTACTTGATCTCCTAAGGAACCCCGAAAGTTGACACAACTAAAGAATTAAAGGTCGGACGCAAGTTAGTTGAACTGGACCGAAATTGTCGGATGGTAGGCCCGAGTCGAAAAAGAAGCCACATGACACAAGGAGGACTTCAGAGTATGCAAGCTTAACCCACATGGTGAGATTACCAAAGGCCAAATACAAAAATATCATCATGAGAGATCGGGCAGGTATGACTTTATCATTCTGATTTTGTGTATGTTCTTTTAGCATAGCACATCATGACGACACACACTGAGGCATGTTGTTTGTTTAACCTTGAGCCTTTCTAGCCTACCCATATTAAATGTTATCCCTCGTGAACCCCTTTGAGCTTAGTTTTGATTTTCATGTTTGTTTGTTTTGTCTCTGTTGTAATAAACCCCATGTTAACCTTTCACCACATTTGTCTCACCATTGCTCGGCATGATTGTGATCAATTTTAAGTGTTGCACGAATTTAAGTTTGGGGTAGTAATTCATAAAAATTAAGGGCAAGTGAGTAAAAGAGATTAAAAAAAAAGAGAAAAAAAAATAAAAAGAGAACTAAAGGAACATTAAAGTTCTAGGAAAAAAAAGAGAAAAAGGAAAGAAAGAGAACACTTGTCTATGTGTCGGACTCTACAAAGATGAGTCAAAGCGAATGAACCCCAAAAGTTATGAGTTGTAGCATAAGATAGAAGAAAAGTTACATGAATGCCGAGCCAAAAACCTTTGTTATCCAATTTTCTTGTTTATCCCATCGTACCTAAGCCCCGTTACAACCCAAAGACCTCTTAAAGTGTGTGGAATTTGCATGTGAAATGCGAGTAGAATCAATTCAAAGTTAAGAATGATATTGCATGCTTTAGTCTGTGAGTGAAAACACTTTAACCCTGAGAGATTTGGTGAGAGTGTGAAAAGCTTGCAGGTGAAGAAGTCTTCTGACGTGGAAGTGTGGTAGAGAGGTCGATTCGGGAAGCCAGCCTCTTGATCGAGAAGGAAGAAATTAAATTGCGAAAGACACAGGTTGTGTTATGGAAAGAAGATATTCTAGGGTGACCTCTGTTAGGCTCAATCATTACTCGAGGACAAGAAATGAGATGAGTTTGGGGTTGTGATCGGTCACTATTTCTAGTAAGTTTTTGTGATCTATTCGGCATAATTTCATCAATCTGGTAACATCTGTGGTCGTTTTTAGTTGATTTTAAGGAAGTTAGTGTGTTTTGGTTATTTTAGTCTTGTTGTGCATTTTTGAGTTTAAGAGTCTTTAAAAGTATTTCTATTATGCTTTTGTTGGGTAGTCTCAATGTTTCAGGTTAATGCATGCGATGGAAGGAACTTATGGCAGGACGATAAGCACCTCGGAAGGCTGAGAGTGGAAGATTTTGAAGATCTCAGAGGTCAACACGGGCACCCGTGTTCATCAACATGGCCCGTATTGAAAAGCAAGTGAAAAGCGCAGAAACTACACAAGTCAGTGATCAACACGGGCACCCGTGTTCATCAACACGGCCCGTGTTGAATGGCCTGGAGCATGACTCCTGATGTAGAGATCAACACAGGCACCCGTGTTCATCAACACGGCCCGTGTTGATGGGAACATGAGGAAACTTGTTTTTTTTATTTATTTTTGGTGCTTGTTGTTGTCATCAAGGGTACTTCTGGCTTTTGCCGAAACGGGGATAGAGACGAGACTATTAGAAGGAATTGGAGGATAGAAACGATAGTTTTTTGTAAGGCACGAGAGAAAGATCACGGAGAAAAGATAGCTACGAAGAGGAATTCGGAGACGGCGAGATTCAAGGGCAGCCACCATTGAAGATCAAAGTCATCGTTATTCTTTGTAATGTTTAACTCTTATTTGGTATTTTCTTCTAATACTATGAGAGGCTAAACCCCCCAATGCTAGGGGGGTGGTCCTGATTTGATGATCGTTATGAATTCGGATTCTTGATTTCCTTAGTGCATGTTTATCTATTTCAATTTAATTGTGTGGTGTTATTATGATTATGTATCGGACAAATACATGTATATCTATGACTAACAATTGGCAGGACTGTGATTGTTAGGGTTTCTACACAATTAGGTTATTGGGAGTCTCACCTAGGACTAGGAACTCTTTTTAATCACCTAAATTCTTGATATTTTTATGGTTAAAACCAAGAGTTATTTGAATGGACATTTGAATAAGGATTGGGGTTGTAATAGCTTTCTTCATTAAGGACTTAAGGAAGAACAATCTAGAGATTGGTAATTGAAAGTTTTCATATGCAATGAGGAAATTTGGATTTGGATCATGATTTGTTAAATCAACCACTCACCCTAGCATTATTCTCAACATATTTCATCAGTAATTCTTTTGTTACGATTGTAATTTAAAGTTTTAAAATCAACCCAACCATTGTTTTTGTTCAATTGAATTAAGAGCATGAATAGGTATTTACTACGCAGTCCTCGAGATCAATACTTGCGGAAACTCATTATAACTACGTCGGTGAAAATAGTACACTTGCTATTTTTCTGATCAGAGGAGGAAGGTGAGGAAGATTGTGAGGTACCAGGAGAACTTACCAGACTGTTACAACAGGAAGAAAGGGAAATACAGCCTCATGAAGAGCTAGTTGAGACAATGAACTTAGGTACCGAAGAGGACAGAAAAGAAGTCAAGATAGGTGCAAACTTGGAGCATAGTGTTAAGGATCGTTTAATACAGATGTTACATGATTATGTGGAGATCTTTGCCTGGTCATACGAAGACATGCCAAGACTTGACATTGATATTGTGGTTCATTGCCTACCGACAAAAGAGGACTGCCCTCCAGTAAAACAGAAGTTTCATCATATGTGCCCTGAAATGTTAGAGAAGATCAAAGCCGGAGTTATGAAGCAGTTCAACACTGGGTTCTTAGTCGTCACATCCTATCCATAATGGGTTGCTAACATAGTACCGGTACCTAAGAAGGACAGTAAGGTACGTATGTGCGTGGATTATAAAGGCTTGAACAGGGCAATCCCCAAGGATGACTTTCCACTTCCCCATATTGATGTTCTGGTTGACAACACCGCACAACATAAGATATTCTCCTTTATGGACGGATTCTCTAGTTACAATCAGATTAAGATGGCACCCGAAGACACGGAGAAGAGAACATTCGTCACACAGTGGGGAACTTTCTATTACAAAGTGATGCCATTTGGGTTGAAGAATGTTGGGGCAACCTATCAGCGAGCTATGGTAGCTTTATTCCATGATATGATTCACCATGAGATATAGGTCTATGTTGACGACATGATAGCCAGATCTCAAACAGATGAAGAGCACCTTGATCACTTGCAAAAGCTGTTTGATAGGTTGAAGATGTACAAGTTGAGATTAAATCCGAACAAGTGCACCTTTGAGGTAAGGTCTGGTAAACTCATAGGCTTCATTGTCAATGACAAGCATATTCAAGTAGACCCTGCAAAGGTAAAATCTATACAAGATATGTCGACTCCTCGCACTGAGAAGGAAGTTAGAGGTATCTTGGGACGCCTAAATTACATTGCCAAGTTCATTTCCCATCTAACTGCTACTTGTGAGCCAATCTTAAAACTCCTAAAGAAAGATCAAGTGGTAAAGTGGAATGATGAATTCCAGACTGCCTTTAACAGAATCAAGGAATACCTTTAAGAACCTCCAATTTTGATGCCTCCGATTGAAGGAAGACCTTTGATAATGTACTTAACAGTATTAGATAATTCAATGGGGTGTGTGCTAGGGCAGTATGACGAGTCTGGTCAAAAAAAGAATGCAATATACTACCTTAGCAAAAAATTTACCGACTGTGAAACAAGATACTCACTGCTCGAGAAAACTTGCTACGCTTTGGCATGGGCTGCTCGCCGACTAAGACAATATATGTTGACTCACACTACCTTGTTGATCTCTAAAATGGATCTTATCAAATACATATTTGAGAAGCCCATCTCTCCGAAAGAATAGCAAGATGGCAGATGATCCTGACCGAATATGATATCCAGTACACAACCCTGAAAGCAATCAAGGGAAGTGTATTAGCTGATCATTTGGCTCATCAGGATATGGATGACTACCAATCCATGAATTTTGAGTTCTCGGATGAAAGCATCATCTTAGTGACTGATTGTGAAGAACCTGGACCGGATGAAGGAACTGAAAAAGGATCCCGATAGACCATGGTTTTTGACGGAGCTTCCAATTCACTTGGCAATGGTATCGGTGTTGTAATAATACCTCTCGAGGGATGTCATACCCTTTTCACTGCTAGGCTATGCTTCAACTGCACCAACAATATGCCTGAGTATGAAGCATGTATCATGGGTCTCAAAGCTGCAATTGATCTAAGGATCAAGTTCTTAAGTGTGTTCGGAGACTCGGCTTTGGTAATCAGCCAGATTAAAGGAGAATGGGACATGAAGCATCCTAATCTCATCCCGTACAAAGAGCATGTGTTGACATTAATCCCATACTTTGAATAAATTACTTTTGAGCATTTTCCACGAGAGGAAAATCAATTAGCAGACGCATTAGCCACTATGTCATCCATGTTCAAGGTCAGGTGGGATAATGAGGCTCCTCGGATCACTATTGAGAGAATGGATGAACCAGCACACTGTCACGAGATTGATACTGAAGAAGTAGTGGACAAACCTTGGTTCCATGAAGTCAAAAGATATCTCGAAGGCCAAGAGTATCTTGAAGGAGCTTCAGTCAATGATATAAAATTCCTAAGAAGGTTCTCTGCCAAATTCCTTCTCAGTAAAGGGATCCTCTACAAGCGCAACTACGATTCTATTTTGCCTCGGTGTGTAGACAAGAATGAAGCGAAGAAGATTATGGCTGATTTACATGAAGGTACCTTTGGCACCCATTCTAGTGGACACACCATGGCTAAAACGATCCTACGGGCAGGATATTATTGGTCCTCTATGGAAGCAGACTATTATCAACATTTGCGGACTTGTCAAAAGTGCCAGATTTATGCTGATAAGGTGCACATACCTCTGGTTCCTCTAAACATATTTACTGCTCCTTGGCCCTTTGCAATGTGGGGTATTGACATGATCGAAGAAATCAGACCTACCGCTTCCAACGGGAATCGCTTCATTCTTGTTGTCATTGATTACTTCACGAAGTGGGTCGAGGCTACCTCTTTTGCTACTGTTACCAAGAATGTTGTGGTGCGGTTTATCAAGCATAACCTTATCTATCGATATGTTATCCCCGAAAGAATCATTACAGATAATGGTACAAATCTCAACAAAACTATGATCACCAAACTCTATAAGCAATTCAAGATCCAACATCATAACTCTTCCCCTTACTGGCCGAAGATAAATGCCGTTGTAGAGGCTGCTAATAAAAACATTAAGAAGATCATCCAGAAAATGACTGTGACATATAAAGACTGGCATGAGATGTTACATTTTCTCTTCATGGTTACCGCACCATAGTACGCACATCAACAGGGGCAACACCTTTCTCTTTGGTATACGGTATGGAAGTTGTCCTACCTATTGAGGTTCAGATCCCTTCTTTAATAATCATGAAGGATGTAGGGCTGAATGAAGGCGAATGGGTTCTGAATCGACTTGACCAATTGAACCTGATTGACGAGAAAAGGCTTGCGGCTGTCTGTCATGGTCAAACGTACCAAAAGCGTATGATTAAGGATTTTAACAAGAAGGTCAGACGTCAGGTATATCAAGTTGGTGATCTAGTAATCAAGAACATCATACTTCTACAAGGTGATCCCAGGGGCAAATGGACTCCCACATACGAAGGGCTATTTGTGATCAAGAACATATCTTCTGGTGGAGCCATGATCTTAACCACTATGGACGATGACGACCTTCCTCACCCTATGAATGCGGACATAGTTAAAAGATACTACGCATGAATAAAGACCCGCTAGGTTGACTGGCCTAGGAAAAAATAAGGGCATCCCGGTGAACCAAAAGGGTTCGGGCAAAAATTAGGGATATATATAAAAAGTATGTACACCCGGCAAGTCGAGAACCTGAAAAGGAGGCTTGGGAAAAAAGGGTATCCCGGTGGATTGAAAACCCGAAAGGGTGGTCCAGGAAAAAGTTAGGGATTTAAACAACTATGTCCCATTGGATCACCTTGCAACCAGACTTCAGTATCAACTATCAAGCTCAAACAGTACCAATCAATCTAGTCAGCTTCGGACAAGTAGCAAAGTGATGAGACATTCAAGGACATAAGGGCAATAACAGAATTGAAGCTCGATGGGATTATTACACATAGTTGTTTTCTCTTTGTATACTATTGTGTATAGTTTTCATTTTCATGACGTTATTCTCTTACTAGAATGCCAGTCTCTTTATACAAAAAATGCTTGTTATAGGCAAATTTCTTCAAGTCAATACAAATCACTTATTTGAAAGTATAAAACTTTTTGTTTTCTATTTTTTCTGTTTTGTTTTGCAAAAACGTCCAATGAGTATTTCGACATATGTATTTGAATATGATTAATGTTTACAAATACTTGCATAAAAAACAGAAAGACAGTTGCTAATGACTTTAAGAAAAGGGACAATGCCTAAAAAGCCATTTGTAGTCCCCGCAATTACTTTCTCCAGCAGGGGCAGAGACATCCTGATGCAAAGTCACTGCCGCATCCCCAGCATACGTCCTGGTGATGTCTATATCCCTGCAGAGTGAAAACAACCAAAGTTTTGACCTCTTTTTTTCCCCCAAGCAAGAATTACCTTCTCCAGCAAAGTTCCCTCAGATAGGTTAAATCAATGTTCCCCAGCTGAGTTTTAAAAATATCAAACAATTTATAAATCCACATCCCCGGCAGAGTTTATTTCTCTAGTTGCGGGAGTTCACCCCCTAACAAAGTTTATTTCTCTACATTGGTAATATCTTCCAACAGAGCATCTTCTCCACGGCGGAACATTCTCAAGCAGAAGTCAAAGATCCCTGGTAGAGTATCCTCAAACGGAAAGAGGAAATCCCCGGAAAATCATCTCCATTCATCATTCCCAGCGGAAATGAATGAACCATTTTTCTCATCTACCAAAAATCATTCTGGGATTCAGCTTCCCAGTACTCTCCAGCAGCAGTCAAGGATTTATTTTCCCAGACTAGGAAAATTCGCAACGGCATTCCATGTTCATACATCATGGCATGCACATAAATATTGCATACATCACGGTCTCATTTATTTTGAGAACATCATTACATGATGCATTTCATACATCATGACATTGCATATGACTAACTCTTTACCTTTTCAGGAAAGATCAATCAACAAACATCATAAACTACTTATATGACCTGACAGTCTTTTCAAAGGTTACCTGTGACGAAGGGCTATTCAAACATTTTCTTCAGAAGATCATATTCAAAACCCCTGTTGTTTCATTTTAAATCAACCAATGATTTATTCTGATTCATTTCTGGTAGACACTTTCTCTGGTTCAGTTAAATCGACCCTAAGATTTTTTCGATTCTTATCCAGTTAAAGATAACTCAAGACCTCCACTGGTTCAGTTTAAATTGACTAATGATTTATTCTGATTCTTTTCCAGTAGATACTTTCTCTGGTTCAATTAAGTCGACCCTAAGATTTCTCTGATTCTATTTCAGTGGGAGGTAGCACAATACTTCTACTGGTTCAGTTTAAATCGACCAATCATTTATCCTGATTCTTTTCCAGTAGATACTTTCTCTGGTTCGGTTAAATCTACCCTAAGATTTTCTTATTCTTATCCAGTTAAAGATACTGTAAAGCATGGAGTCTGACCAGATAGCAGTTTATTTTGTTAATTACTATGAAGCCTGGACCCGACCAGAAGATAGTATAACCTATGACACCGAATCCTAGACCCGACCAGATAATGGTATACCTCAGATTCAAGTTGAAGCCTGGACCAGACCAGATAACAACTTAATTTCTTCAAATCACTGAAGCTTGGATACGACCAGATAACAATTCAATGTCTACAATTACTACGAAGCCTGGAACCGACCAGATAGCAGTTAATTTCATATTCCCCAATAGGTCGTTGTGAAGCCTGGAATACGACCAGATAGTAGTCAGCCTTATTATCCTCAGAAAGTCCCTGTGAAGCATGGATCCCGACCAAATAGCAGTTAACTTTCACCTCTCCAGTCAAGAGATAACTCCCCAGTAGAGTAATGGACAACTGAAGCTCCTAGACTCTATTTCCCAAGACAGAGACCAACATTCCTCAGCAGATTCCTCCTCAAATGACAGGAACATGAATCCCCACAAAGGAATCTCTCATGAAATCAGCATGTTCTCTAGATGGCATCTTTAAGCCCATCTTCGACAACTCTTCGTCATTTTCTCTGGATGGCATATTTAATCCCATCTCTGACAACTCACTGTCATTTTTTCCAAATGGCATCTATGAGCCCATTCCTGATATTATCATCCAACAGTGTTACTTCAGGCGAGAGCAAATTTATGGGCACTCTAGTATTCAATCATCTTCCACCTTCAGATTATGAAAGGCAGACAAGCCAATCTAAATCTTCAGGTTTAAGCAGATTGAACAAGGGCAGCTGTTGTACCCCAAAATTTTCCCTCTCTTATTTTCAAGATCTTCTCTCACACGGGTGGTTACAAACACTCGCTTAAAGAAAATAAGGAATTTTGAATATATACAAGTTCCTTTCGATGGGCATCTTAAACAAGGCAGCTTCGATGGGCATCTTAAGTAAGGTTGTCTTTCGTATGGGGCATACAAGGTGTCTTTCGACAGGCAAGTCAACCAAGTGATTCTTCGATGGCATATCAACAGGGTGACATTTTGATTGTCCAAGTTAAAGAAAATGAGATCGAAAAGAGTAAGGACTAAGAGGTTTCCAAAAGCTCTAAGGATGGGCCATTCGAATTCATGCAGATTGGAGACAAAATCGAAGGAGCTCTGATAAGGAAAACTCTGAGCCTTTCGAATTCATGCAGATTAGAGACAAAACCAAAGGAGTTCTGATAAAGAAAACTCTGAGCCTTTCGAATTCATGCAAACCGTGGCTCAAACGAAGAAGCTTTGCTGAGGATAGCCTTGAGCAATTCGAAATGGAATCCAGAGCCATCAAGAATAATAACGCTTGGGGGCTGATCGAAGAAACTCTGATGCTGAGAATATGAGAAATTCGAATCAGGACTCAGAGCCATCAAAGAGAGCACAACGGCACTTCGACCAGTCTATAAGATAATGCTTCGATTGGTAAAGTTCAAAGCCATCAAAGAGAGAAAAGCTTGAGACTTAATCGAAGGAACCATGATGAAAGCCTTGAGCCAAATTCGAACGAAACACCTATCATAACCTATCCAGGTTCACTCAAAGTTCAAAATGGCATGTTTTCCTTGTAAATATGGCAAGAATTCAATTTTGATCGTGGCTTCATTTCCTGAGTTAAGGGCTAGATTCTTTCCTTGTTTGTTCTGAACTCCACAAGAGCTGATTCAACTAGGGTGATTTTCTTCAAATCAAGTGATTGAAGCAGTGGGTGGCTCAATCGAATGAGCCATGATAATGAAGCTGGTGCAATTCGAATTAAAATTCAGAGCCTTCGAAAGAAACAATTCTCTGATGAGGAAAGCTATGAGCAATTCGAATCAGGACTTAGAGCCTTCGAAGAGAACAAATTCTAAGGTAAATGGATTCGCAGGGGCATGTAAGCTTTCAATTTCCATCATATTAGAGGCCCAAACACTTATAACAGAGTGGAAGTAACGCATGAAAATAGATTGGCACCTGATTGAATCAAATATAGAAAGTTTTTATGAAGAAATCAAATCAAATCTCTTTATGATAATGGACCAAGATTTGATACACAAATGTCGACCTAAAATCCCTTGCCTATATAAACCTCATAGCCTCATAGAAAAAGGACACACATTTACTGCCTCACAAAAAATGCAGCCTGCCCCACGAAGTTCCAAAAAGTAGCATCAAATTCCAAAGTTGTCAAAACTCCATACCTTTGTAGGCACCTTCCGTCCAGATTAACACTCTGATCGTGTTTTGGAGTTCACACAGATGCACACTCACTCGTGCCCCAACCATCTCACACCCGGGACTGTAGATCAAGGAGCCTCCAGTGGTAAAAATGTTCAATCTCATTTAATCTTAAATTAAACTCATGATTACATGGTCATAGTTTTTGTTGTTATTTGCAAGCGATTTAACAAAATGTATGCAAGTTGCAGTGTCCAAATGTTCGAACATCATGGATAGGGTTTTCGAAACTGGTTATCTTCGAAACCTATGATACAAGCTGTTGCAAATTGAAATAACCCCATATCCGAGTTTAGGGATTGATTTCGAATGGAATGTTTTCTATTTTGTTTGGTTTCTAACTAACTAATTTGCAGGACCCAAAGCAGGTTTCATGTATTTCGAATGAACAAGCAGCTCAGATGGTGAAAGGGAATTCGTGCAATCGAATGGACCAGGGTTTGAATCCCAGGCCTTATATTTTCAATTTCTAACGAATTTGCTTGCAGATCTAGCGCCCCAAGGCCCTCGAACGATACCTTCGATCAGCCCTCTGGATCGAAGGGCAACTCAGGCTCTTTTCGATCCAGGCTTGCCTTTTTTTTCAAAATTGCACCATTTTATTCACTGTTTGTTCCTTCGACTGTGTTGTTTTACTTATGTCATCTCTTCTAACTTTTTTTAACATAACATCAAAAAAATAAAAAAAATAATAAAAAGGCATTAGGTTTAGTTTTTCTATTAAACTAACTTTGTAAATTAATTATTTAATCATTTTAACCCTTTTTTTCTAAATTAAAATTAAATAGACTTAGGATCTTAATTTCATGTCATAATCAGATAAAAGAAAAAAGATTTCCTTTTACCTTAGGATTTTTAGGCGTATTTTCAATTCGCACGCTTACTTTAAATTTTTTATTTTTTTAATTATTGTAACTGCCTACTGGTTTGTAATAATAATTAGGATTTTACTTTTCGCATTTTTATAATATATATCTCCCAAAGCCGTGTAATAACTTAGGATTTATTTTTCTGCATTTTGTTTTCCGCACATTTATTGCTTTATTATTTTACTTTATTATTGTAAGTAAATAGGCTTGTATGGAAAGGCTAAAATCAAACATTAGCTAACCTAACAAAAAGATAAAAAAATAATTGAATCTCAACACACTCGCACATGCTCACCCCTAGGGTGTCTCCCACTTCGGTTGCCTTCGGAAACGGTCACAATTCTCGAAACATGGGAATTTTTAGTGGTTGTCCTTTAGTTCAAGAGATCACAAGTCCCTCAATGACCCTTTCGACACCGCCTCGGTTAAAAAGAGATCTTAGAACTTTAGGAAAATTACTAAAAGTTCTTGCCCAGTTTCCTTAGTGACCGTAGATGTTCCTTCGATAGTCCCTCAACATACAAACGATAAGGCTACCTACTCACTAATAGTAGGATAGCACTATCTAAAGAAAAGGAGGAAAAGAACACATTATTCGAGTAGGTAGATAACTGTTAGGTACTTGCTCAAAAACAACTTTTTCACACTTCACACTTTCAAAAACATTTTCAAAACATTTTATCAACACTCTTAAGTGCTGATACAAGAGTTATCATAAAGCCAACAAGCTTTTCAAAACAGACAAACACGAAAGTAATTTTCAAAAATGAGCAAGTGCCTAAGAGCCCGTGGAAAACCACGGATAGAAAGGGTGCTAACACCTTCCCTTTCCACAATCTACCCCCCCTTACTCAAAAACTCTCGAAAAAGGTCTTTTTCTGTTCTTTTCACCCTTTCCTTTGTTGGATAAAATAAAAGTCGGTGGCGACTCTTGCTTATTGCATATTTGCGAATACAAAATGAAAAACCAGTATAATAGTTGGTTCTTCCACCGTATCACACCTCCCTTCATCATTACTCCACTAGCATCTCACCTCCACCTCTGTTCAATTTCCACAAGCACCACCACTGTTAACGCTGTCCACCATCAATTTTACGCTTCCACGATTTCAGCAACAACATACAACAACCATCGTTTCGAATTCTCAATCGCAAGCTTCAGCATCATCAATTGCCGCCTGCTCAAACTCAACTTCCTTGTACACATAGAAACCTCTAACCAACTTCAGATCGATAGTGTTGACGCTTTTCAGTAACATTCGTTTCCTTTTCCAGTTATTTTTGTTAAATGTTATGCTGTCATGATTGAAATTTGTCGCGTTAAATTCTGGAAAATCGATGTTATGGTTTTGCTATTCGTATTTGGTATTCATGTTAAGCGGATTGCCGTATTTTGAAACTTGTTATTTGTGATTAGGAATGGTTTTCGAATCTGATTAAACAAGTTGTGAATGTTGTTGTTCTGTCCAAATTCATGTAGGAATAAACTAATTTTAGAGTCTATAATTGAATGCTAGCATGAGTTTAACTTTTGTTCTGGATGTGAAAACTACAATGATTTATGCGTACTTGCTATTGAATAGAACATATGCCTCGGTTCAATTCGGAATTTTTATTGTGAATAATGGCATTAATATTGTGGTCTTTTTATTTGAATCATTTCGAAAGATATTTTGATGACATTTTGTCCTTTAAGCTGAGTTTGAATGTTGGAATCTTGGTTGCAACAACAATGTTTTTTCCGTCAGCGTCCTTTTGGTGTAAGTTGATTTATTTGAGTTCTACTTTGTTCATGATTCATGGCTGCCCGGATTTGATTGGTTCGACCATAGCTTGTTTTAAGATCATTTGTCCATGTTTCGATTTGGATTGAATTATAGCATGAGTTCTTTGCTTTTTCGTTCCATTTGTGAATTAAGAATCATGATAATATTTGAGTCTACTTGAATATAAACATGTTTGAAATAATGTATGCAATGTTGATTGTTGTGTTTACATTGAATAATATCATGAATTCTTTATTCTTATTTGTGTAAATATTCATATTCATGTGCATTCATACAATTTCATTTCAATTCTTTATTTTGCAATTTTATTTTTTTTTACTTTTATACTTACTAACATAGATTTTAATTGTTGCAATTTTATTCATTTTTATTTTTATACCGCTTATGCTACTAACGCATTTGTTACTGTGAAGGTTTCTGATAATTGTTTCAAGCAATTCATTCCCGCATAGCGTGTCCACAATACCTTTTCTTCATTCCCTTTTTTATTGTATTTTACTATTCTGATTTAATATTTGGTACTGTAAATATATACTTGTACATAATATTTTGGTTGTATATTTTATTCACTTAATTTGTAAATAAATTCAGGTTATGTAAATATTATTTTCATCGCGTTGCGATTTTAAATTTTAATTCAAATTAACTTTTGAAAAATCGTACGGACGCATATAATTTTTCCCGTGCTGTTAGTTTTGTCTATATATTTCATGTGGTGCAGAGAATCTTATACCGTGAGCTTTATTTGATATCATGAGCTTTATCTGGTACCATGAGCTTCATCCACGATTTCTTTATCCGTGATTTATTTTCACGTGTTGCACCTCTCGCTCATGATTCATTGCGCTTTATTTGCTGCTTGGAGTATTATCTTACATCTGGTTTTTTGATGCTATCGGGTTGTGATTTATTTTCACCTGAGGTTTTGTATACTCTTAGCTTATTTTTCTGTCTGTGGCTTTAAACCCAAAGGGATGGGAACACTGTATTGACTTCATCATGTCAAGTGCTGGTTTCTTATTCAGTCAAATTCTCTTTACCTTATCTTTTGCCCTCATGTACATATGATACTATCTTCTCTTCTCCCCTTCTTTAATTTTCAAAATCTTTCTCATCTTTTCCAAAATCTTCTTTTTTTATAAACTCGAACCGCTTTCATAATAACATCGACTTTGTCGAGTGCCATTTCTTTTAAAAACTTATTTTCTTTAAACAAACTTCAACTCATTTAATCATACTTTGACATCTTTCAAAATCAACAAAAACACTTCAACTCATTCAAACCCTTTTGTGCGCTCAAGCACCTCTTACCTTCAAAACTTTTTTCAAGATGAGACATGATTCATTGATAGTCGAGCAACATTCTCCTATCCCCATGGTTATAAATGTGTTAACTTTTCCACTTGAGTGCTATAAGCGTTCTCAAACCATCACTCTTGCTGACGCAGGGTCCGTCTTTCCCACACTTTGTGGGTGTTAGTCGAGATTTCTCTCCTAATAATAACGACTTGTCTCCTTATTTAAAATCAATCAACAGACAAGTCTTTTCTAGATGAACTATGGTGCTCTGACTTTCCTATTGCACGAGGGAGTACGTAGGCACTAAGTCTTACGACCCAAGGCGAGCAACAAAAATAATAATAAAACATTTCATTTTATTTTGTGTGCAAATACTCATTTATTCTTTTCCTTTAGCAAGTAAACCTTTACATAACACTCCTTTTAAAATAAACTAAACAAAGTGGATCCTACATGTTGTACCCCAAAATTTACCCTCTCATTTTTTATTCAAGATACTATCCTAGGTCTTCTCGAATAATCAATTTGGCTCAGAAGTTTGATCAGACAGATTCTCTTCCTAGGCAGTAAGTCAACGATTAGGGTTTGGCGTTTCTCAAAGAAAACTGATTCTTCAAGGTTTCAAATGGTCTTCATATATCTTCATGTCTCCTCAAGGATGTTCATGCCGAGTTTCAAACCTCGCGTTACAAGTTTGCTTAGTCAATGGTTCAGACGACTAAAAATGACTCCATTAACCCAAAAGCTGACCTTTTACAAGACCAAGTTCAAGCGAATTTAACTTCTTCATTATTAGATATTTTTGAGTGGTTCTTCTTGTGTATGACTCTCCTCGATGTTATCTCCAATTTCTCTTCACAAATCAAGAGTTGCTTACGTGTAGAAGATCACCAAATTCGAATGCGTTAGAAGTCACTTCATGGATTTTGACCTAATCTTAAATAATTGTCGCTTGATTTCTAAGAATTGTGATTTCCTCAAATTACGAGATTTTGACACGATTGTTTCTGCATATGGTCATAAGTGATGTTGCACACGAGTTTATCTTCAAAGATCGAAATAAAATTATGTTTGGAAGACATTGAAAGTTATCAAATCATTGTAAGTCATTTGTTTGATTTCAAGTGTTCTTAATCACCATCGTTTTTGAAATTTGTTAATTCTATAAGGATGATGATTGTTCTCAAAGCATGACTGTTTGGCAATGAAGTTCCATTTTAATCAAGTATGGTGCGCGAGTTCATTTTGAATGCAAATTTGGTTTGGACAAGAGTTGAAGATTAAGATTTTCATTTAGATGACCATGGCTTTGGGTTTGAGTTAACCAAGTTAGAATTGAATTCTTAAACATTTATTTTGTTTAGAAATTTGATTAGAGTACAAGGAACATTGGTTTATTGGATCATTTTGTGATTGCTTGAAGTTTAAGTTACCAAACCAAGATGTTTTATTCAAAGAATTCAATTGAGAATTGGAAAGTTTAAATAAATTCAAGATTGGTACGACAAATTTCATCATTTACAAATTTTATTCAAGGTCTTGTGTTCATTACATCACGAATGAAATAAAATTACACATTTTTTGCTTTGTTTACAAATAATTACAATGTTTGCTTTGACTACAAACATATGAAATTTATTTCTTCAAGTCTCCATTGCTTCATCTTCAAGTAATCCTCGTTTGCCATCCACGCCTCATGTTCATGAAATAAAGAAGAGAAAGTTAGCAATTCAAGCAAAGTGATATGTAAAGAAAACAAAAAAAGAGTTTAATCACTAGGGTTTGTATATAGGAATCAGAATTTAAGTTGTTTTGTTTTATCATAATCTCTCGTCTCCCATTCTTGCAAATCACAAGGTTGGACCTTGGTTCACAAGAAGGAAAAGCAAATACACAGCAAGCCAAAAGCTGCCAAGCACAATAAGCCAAGCCAAGGCTGTCCAAAACATGCAACAAATATAGAAAATATACAACAAGAAATGCAAACAAGTCAAAGCTGCCAAGCACAACAAGCCAAGCCAAGGTTGTCCAAAACATGCAGCAAATATAGCAGCAGGTCAAATAACAACAAAATATACAAACAGAATAGCAGGCCAAGCCTGCAACATAAAGCAAACAGCACAGTAGAACAACAGTAGGCAGTAGATAATAACAAGTAAAATATAGTCCAATAGCCAAAATTGTCTAGCAACAACAAGTAAAACCAAATAGTCAGCAGTATTTTGTTCAAAAAATAGCAAGCTTGCTCAACAAACAAGTTATCATCATTTTCCTGAAATTACACAAACCCTTCAGAATTTTTCATAGAAAGAAAAGCATAGTAGCCTTATATTTTCATTGAAAGATAAAGAGAAAAAGGAATAGGCTTGAAAATATGTCACCTAGCAATAACAGTCCCCAAACCAGCATAAGCCTGCCCATAACCTGCTGCATTTCATGTCCAAACAATCCAAGTACAGGAGTCCACAGGCTGCTACACACCAGTCCAAAAGTTGTCCAAAGACCAAACAGAACATGCCAAAAAAACTCTGTCCATCCTGCACATAATAACCTGTCCAAGGCAGGCCAAAAACCTACACCAAAATAGGCAATCCCTAAACCTGCTATTTCACTACATCATAAACAGTCTAGGAGTTGCACCAAAATGGCAAAAAACATCAACCTACATCAAGAAAGGATCAAAACAGTATATGATAATAGTTCAAACTTATCATTTTTTCCCTCCAATTCCCACTGGGTCAGCTGATATAATACAAGAACAACCAAGCAGCAAAAAAGGGAAGGGACTGATACAAAAAAACCATAGCCCAACGCCAAACTTCAACCTTAATCTCATACAACACAACCAGCAAGCTAGCTGTTAGAGAACAAAAGAGAACACACCAGAAAACATAAACAAAACAGAACCAGCAAGAAAACCTTTACAGCAACTTAACAAAACCCTCACTCATCCTCTCAAACCCTTAGCCTATGCTAGACTCAAGTCCATAACCAATCTCTGCTCAAACACTAAACCTATACCCGAACATCCCTCAAATACGCATCAACCTTCATTAACAAAACCTACTCACTCAAAATTCCATCAGTACTTGTTCAACCTTCTTCACCGTAATAACCACAACGCAAGTACGTAGAACCACAATAAAAGATCAGAGGCTAGAAGCATCAAAGAATCGCGAAGCATACCTGACATTGTGTGATCATCAAACGCATCCCTTCTGCCACTGTCGTGAGGTAGACATCATGATATTTGTTTCTATGTTTTTGTTAGCATTCTTTTAACATAACATTAAGGTCTGGAAGTTGATTCGCTGATCCTTAGCGCGATTTCATGTTCTAATAATTTAGGGTTCGCAAACCCTAATTCTTCGACCCCTTGAATTTAGGCGAAATTAGAGGATTCTGAGATTAGAATAGGGCTGGGAAGATGAGACAAAGTTGAGATTTAGAGATTTAGGGCTTGCGGCGCTGTGAGAAAGAAGAGATGAAAATATTCGTGCGAGAGAGAAGAGGGACGGATGATGTTTAGGGTTTCTGCAACCCCCTCTCCTTTGTGATCAGATAACTGGACCCGGGTCTGGCCCGACCCGGTCCAAGCCCAACTTATTTTTTTTAAAACCCAGTATCTACCTTTTTTTTTACAATCTGTTTTTTTCTTTGGGCTTTGCTGTTTCAAAACTTTCTAAGTCCAATCTGATTTCCGTTTCACACCTCAACATACTGCTTTACACCCTTGTTTAAATTATGTTCTTAATTTTTATCCATTTTATTTTTCAACAACTTAGTTAATAAAATTAATTAAATAACTATGTTTAGTTAACTAGAAAATTTTTAGTTTAATTCCATAATTAATTTAATAACTATATTAGTTTAGATTTAGTTTTAAATTCTAAAAAAAATCCAATTAAATAAAAAAGATATAACTTCAAAATTAGTTAATTTTCGTAATGAATTTAGTTTAGGACTTTGTAATTAATTTTACTAATTATTTTGTGCTTAAGCTTTAATTTGTTCATTTAATTTCTAAATAAAAAAACCCTAAAAAGACAAAAAATACATGCATTTGATTTAATTCTTTAGCTAATTAATAGAATAGATTTTTTCTATTTTTCTTTTAAAACTCTTTTTTCAAACAAAAATACCAAGAATTTCTATACTTTGTCAATTAATTTTATTTCATAGACTGTTATAATTTTAATTAATTGTTCGATTCGATTTGGTTGTATTGATTGCCTATTCGGACTTTTAATCACATTATTCCATCCCCATTTGTAAAATTGTACCCCCATTCCCGAAAACTCTGTAATAGTGTATGTGATCGGTGGATCTGGAACTGACTGTTTAACGCTGGTTCGCGAAATATCGCGGAAGCAAGAGTCGCCACCGTCTTTTATTTTCTCCAAATGGAAAGGACAAAAGCACAGAAAAATTCCTTAAAGAGATTGCTCTCGGTTCGGGAGGTAGGTTATAGAAAGGGAAGGTGTTAGCACCCTTTCTATCCATGGTTATCCACGGGCTCTTAGATACTTGCTCATTGGTGTTTTCAAAAATGGTTTGTTTGCTTTTCAACTGTGGGTTTTAAAAAGTTTCTTTGAAAATTCCAGTTCGACTCTTGTATCGGTCCTCAAGAGTGTTTGAAAAATTGCTTTCGAAAGCTTTTTGAAAATGTGTTGGTGTGAAAAGTATTTTTGATTTGTTTTGAAATTTAGAGCAAGTATCTACGAGAACCTACCTACCCTAAGGAATTCGTCTGTGTAAATGTCCTTTAAAGTAGTGCCATCCCACCATTGAGAGGTAGGTAGCACCACCGTTGGAGGTGTTCGGGTCATTTCGAGTTTGTAGGGACATGGTGATCACCAGAGCAATGGGAAGACACCTTAGAAGCTACCCTCATGCCAGGTTCCCGGATCATGAGGACTTACTAAGACATCCTCTACTCGACGATCACCTTTCGAGGCAAGGCAACAGTGAGGCGTACCCTAGGGGTGGTGTGTGCGATTTGTGTGTCGTTTTCATTTGCATTTATCTTGTCATGTTATTGGTGTTCTACGCTTGATTTTTTTTAGTCCATTCATTCTTGCATGCTTTGTTTAATAGTTAAAAGTTGCGAGGAAAAGTAAATCTAAAGCTATTACAAATGGCGCGGGTCCACATCGCCAAAATTAACCAGGACCCGATTTGACAGGAAAATAAAGAAATTAAAAGTGCGAGAAGTAATTACAAGGCTTCGGGAGAGGTACATAATTATTTAAGCAAAATAAAATAAATATGCGAATTAGGATAAAAATTAAGAACATGGGCGTTGGACCCTTTTGCAAAAATTAAAATTAATGAGGAATTAAAATTAAAATTAAAAGAAAGCAAGAGTTTGTTTTTTGGTGTTTTTTTAGTATTTTATTACTTAATAAAAAAAAAAGAAAGAATTAATTAAAATTAACTACTAACCCTAATTCTATTTTATTTTAATTTATTAAGAAAACATTAGAATTAAACCTAAATTAAACCTAATTTTTACATGCAAATTTAAATATGAAAATAAAATAAATAATATTATTGTGAAAAAGAAAAATTAAAAAAAAAGAATAAAACATTAATTAAACCTAATTCTATATTTTTTTTTAGATTTTTGTTATGAAAGGAATTAAAATTAAAAACCCTAATTTAAACTAATTAATTACATGCAAATTTATTCATGAAAATATTAAAACAAAAATATTTATTGTATTTTTTATCTTTTCTGATTTTTAGGCATTTTTTATATTTTGTGAAAAATAATTAATTAAATCAAAACAATAAAGAAAATAAAATAATAATTGAAAAATAAAATATAAGGAAAATATAGAAAATTGCAAACCAGGGGGGGGTGGTAGTCCCCAAATGGGAGGTTTGGCCTTGGTAATCCAGGCCCAATGACCTTCAGGTCCGTTTGGCTTTCCCACTAGCGTGTAGCAATGTTGACCTGAGTTTATGGTGTTCCTCCACTCTATGCCTTTGGATTGATCTTGAGAGGGACGTGTCACGCTTGATTTGGAAGTGTATCATAGTCCTCAGTAAGTGAAACGGCATGTGAACCTTGTTTGAAAAATAATATGAAGAATAATGCAGACCTGGGGCTCGAACCCAGGTCATGGATATTGCTAATGTTCTCGCTTGCCAACTGTGCCAACTAACGCGTTTGATAAATAAATAACTAATAATCATTATAAGAATAAAACAAAGGGTTAGTGGATCCACGCGCGAAAATTCAAACCAGCGTATCACGTTTTGCCACGACTTTGTCTTCTCCATCATCCCTGAAATATAAAACATTAGGCAACGGTTTCCTATGTGTTTTCTTAAGCATGCTATTAGAAAATAGCGATTAGGTCCAGAGTGTTCATAAATTGATCGCGAGTGTTGCATCTTCTTCGTCCAGTCATGATGATTCTAATGGTAGTGGCCAAAGGTTCCAATTTTTCCTCGTTTCAAAATCCCCAATTTCAAACTCTGTAAACCCTAAAACTCAAACATGGTGAAATCGCGTATACAGCATAAAAATACAATTAATTATATTGGTTAGCTTCAGAATTTCATCAGGAATATGAATCAATAAATGAAATGTTATGAAGATGCATAAATTTCAAAACACGATGATGAATTTTTCACTAGGTATCTTGAATGCTGTATACCAATTCCTTGCGTTTGGATGGCTGTTCTTGATTGGAATATGTTCAGGGAACCTTGAGGAAGCTATTGAAACAAGAATTAGGTCTTGAATCGTCCTGGAATGATGTTTTCAGAATTGACTTTTTTGACAATTTTTTCAAGTTTGTGAATGGCTTTCTTGCGCAGCTTCGTGTGTATTTGCATTAGGGTTGTGTTTCTTGTATATGTAGGAACAATTAGGTTAAGAAAAGTAGAACAAATCCAATGCAATGATGGTTTTGAAGATTGGATTTTCAAGCTTTGTTTTTTCAATCTTTTCCATACAATTTTGTATCAATTAGGATCCAATCAAACCAAATCTTCCCATATTTGAATGTGCACGAATTATTGAGACTAAAACATGTGCAAAAAGATTTGTTAGGTTAAATTAAATATTTTTCATATATTTAAATGATTTAAATGAATTAATATAAATAAAAATTCAAATAAATAAATAAAAAATGAAGAAATACTTCCCTTTGGGCCAAGTGGTCGTGCACATGTCATGGATGATGAATTATGGAAGAAAAATGGGCCCATTAGCAATTTTAGGTCATTTGAATCAATGTTGACTTTTCAAAATATCCAAAAATTTCCCAACTTCCACAAGGCATAACTTGCTCAATTTTTAAGCTTTTCTCATGTTCTTGGACATTTTGGAAAGATCTTTGAGTCCTCTAACCAATGTCTTTGGTCCCATGTCATTTTGATTTACCAATCTCAAGTTATGGCCTTTGACTTAAAGTCCCTTTTTGTTGACTTTTGAAAATGACCTATAATGTTGAAATTGATAACTTTTTGTGAGAGCATTTCTTGGACTTGAAGTATGAAGATGAGTTGTAGGAAATGTCTTTCTATTCAAAATGAGCGTTGGATGGAATTTTTCTGATAATCCATGTGAAAGTTATGCCCTGGTCAATTTCAGTTGACTTTTTCAGCTGTCCAAATAAGGAAACTTTTGCATCTTGATGATTTTTGAGCCAAATTTTGAGAATCATGATCAAGCATTGATCAAATGATGTTTGTAGCTTCAAAATGATATGTTGACCAAAAATTTGAACTTTTGACTGTCAAATGACCATTTTGCCCCTACAGTTGACTGTAGTGCAATTAGGGTTTTTGACTGTGCAATTTTGTGCTGAATGCCTTGAAACTTGATATGAGGATGCTTGACCATATTTGTAGGCATGTGAGACTTGATTGGGCCTTTGAAAACTTCATTTTCTTGATAAGAACACAAACCCTAATTTTGACTGTATAGGAGATCTTTGCACTGTGCAACCCTTGGGGAATTTTGCAGCTTGGCTTGGCAATTTCTTGGAGAATATGGGAGGGAAAAAGTTTGGGGTACAACAGTTGCCCCTGTTCAATCTTCTTAGACCTGAGGATGCAGATTGGCTGACGTGCCTTTCGTAATCCGAGGGTGGAAGATGATTGAACACTAGAGTGCCCAGAAATTTGCGCTCACATAGTAGCAGTGATGATGGGAATGGGCTTATAGATGCCATTTAGAGGTCGATGAATAGGATGATGGGCTTATAGATGCCATCTGGAAGTTGATCACGTAAGAGATTCCTTAGCGAGAACCTGCATACCTGCAAAAGAAAAATAAGTACCTGACACGTTGCAGGAGCTGGTTTTCAGATGCTCGGTATAGAGGTGTCCTGACTGGTTACAGGAGCTGAGTCCGGAGCTTCAAAAGATGATGAATGAACCAGGGATGGTTACTGCCTTAGCACGAATGGTAAGGGAACCTTGGGTGACTTTAACTTCAACAGCGCTCGTTGAGAAAATCTTGGTGGGAACTACCATCTTTGCAGTATCGGGAAGAGAACCAAAGGCAATTATAATCTGAAAGGGAATCACCTCACTCACCGCCGGAGAGGGAACTATAGGAAATTATAATCTGAAAGGAATTATCACCTCACTCACCGTCGGAGAGGGAACTATCTGAAAAGGAATTATCACCTCACTCACCGTCGGAGAGGGAACCATCTGAAAAGGAATTATCACTTCACTCACCGTCGGAGAGGGGACCATAGGAGACTATCACCTCACTCACCGTCGGAGAGGGAAACATCTGAAAAGGAATTACCACCTCACTCACCGTCGGAGAGGGGACCATAGGAGACTATCACCTCACTCACCGTCGGAGAGGGAAACATCTGAAAAGGAATTACCACCTCACTCACCGTCGGAGAGGGGACCATAGGAGACTATCACCTCACTCACCGTCGGAGAGGGAAACATCTGAAAAGGAATTACCACCTCACTCACCGTCGGAGAGGGGACCATAGGAGACTATCACCTCACTCACCGTCGGAGAGGGAAACATCTGAAAAGGAATTACCACCTCACTCACCGTCGGAGAGGGGACCATAGGAGACTATCACCTCACTCACCGTCGGAGAGGGAAACATCTGAAAAGGAATTACCACCTCACTCACCGTCGGAGAGGGAACCATAGGAAATTATAATCTCAAAGAAGAACCCTAAAACGGAAATCTCATGCACCGTCGGAGAGAGAACCAATAGGACATTATAATCTCAAAGAAAAAATCTAAAATGGAAATCTCATGCACCGTCGGAGAGAGAACCAATGGGAAAATATAATCTCAAAGAAAAACCTAAAATGGAAATCTCATTCACCGTCGGAGAGAGAACCAATAGGAAAATATAATCTCAAAGAAAAAACCAAAATGGAAATCTCATGCACCGTCGGAGAGAGAACCAATAGGACATTACAATCTCAAAGAAAAACCCAAAATGGAAATCTCATGCACCGTCGGAGAGAGAACCAATAGGACATTACAATCTCAAAGAAAAACCCAAAATGGAAATCTCATGCACCGTCGGAGAGAGAACCAAATAGGAAAATATAATCTCAAAGAAAAACCCAAAATGGAAATCTCATGCACCGTCGGAGAGAGAACCAATATAATCTCAAAGAAAAACCTAAAATGGAAATCTCATGCGCCGTCGGAGAGAGAACCAATAGGAAAATATAATCTCAAAGAAAAACCTAAAATGGAAATCTCATGCACCGTCAGAGAGAGAACCAAATAGGAAAATATAATCTCAGAGAAGAACCTAAAATGGAAATCTCATGCACCGTCGGAGAGAGAACCAATAGGACATTTTAATCTCAAAGAAAAACCCAAAATGGAAATCTCATGCCCCGTCGGAGAGAGAACCAATAGGAAAATATAATCTTAAAGAAAAACCTAAAATGGAAATCTCATGCACCGTCGGAGAGAGAACCAATAGGAAAATATAATCTCAAAGAAAAAAAAACCTAAAATGGAAATCTCATGAACCGTCGGAGAGAGAACCAATAGGAAAATATAATCTCAAAGAAAAACCTAAAATGGAAATCTCATGCACCGTCGGAGAGAGAACCAATAGGAAAACATAATCTGAAATAAAAAACCTAAAATGGAAATCTCATGCACCGTCGGGGAGAGAACCAATAGGACATTATAATCTCAAAGAAAAACCTAAAATGGAAATCTCATGCACCGTCAGAGAGAGAACCAATAGGACATTATAATCTCAAAGAAAAACCTAAAATGGAAATCTCATGCACCGTCGGAGAGAGAACCAATAGGACATTATAATCTCAAAGAAGAACCTACAATGGAAATCTCATGCACCGTCGGAGAGAGAACCAAAAGGAATTATCATCTCAAAGAAAAACCTAAAATGGAAATCTCATGCCCCGTCGGAGAGAGAACCAATAGGAAAATATAATCTCAAAGAAAAAACCTAAAATGGAAATCTCATGCACCGTCGGAGAGAGAACCAATAGGACATTATAATCTCAAAGAAAAACCTAAAATGGAAATCTCATGCACCGTCGGAGAGAGAACCAATAGGACATTATAATCTCAAAGAAAAACCTAAAATGGAAATCTCATGCACCGTCAGAGAGAGAACCAATAGGACATTATAATCTCAAAGAAGAACCTACAATGGAAATCTCATGCACCGTCGGAGAGAGAACCAAAAGGAATTATCATCTCAAAGAAAAACCTAAAATGGAAATCTCATGCCCCGTCGGAGAGAGAACCAATAGGAAAATATAATCTCAAAGAAAAAACCTAAAATGGAAATCTCATGCACCGTCGGAGAGAGAACCAATAGGAAAATATAATCTTAAAGAAAAACCTAAAATGGAAATCTCATGCACCGTCGGAGAGAGAACCAATAGGAAAATATAATCTCAAAGAAAAAAAAACCTAAAATGGAAATCTCATGCAGCGTCGGAGAGAGAACCAATAGGAAAATATAATCTCAAAGAAAAACCTAAAATGGAAATCTCATGCACCGTCGGAGAGAGAACCAATAGGAAAACATAATCTGAAATAAAAACCTAAAATGGAAATCTCATGCACCGTCGGAGAGAGAACCAATAGGACATTATAATCTCAAAGAAAAACCTAAAATGGAAATCTCATGCACCGTCGGAGAGAGAACCAATAGGAAAATATAATCTCAAAGAAAAACCCAAAATGGAAATCTCATGCACCGTCGGAGAGAGAACCAATAGGACATTATAATCTCAAAGAAAAACCCTAAAATGGAAATCTCATGCACCGTCGGAGAGAGGACCATTAGGACATTATAATCTCAAAGAAAAACCCTAAAACGGAAATCTCATGCACCGTTGGAGAGAGAACCAATAGGAAAATAACTTCTGCTGAGCCTTCGTCAGAAAAATCTGTTGGGAGTCGATTTAGCTGGACTAGAGAAGGCCTTGAAATATGTTTGAGAATTTTAACTGCATCTTTCCTGAAAGGTAAAGGTCAGTCATATGCAATGCATGATATGGATCAAGCAATGATGTTCTCAATATAAATGCGATTTGTATGATATAATGCGTCTATGCATGCTATAATGATGTATGTGATGTTTTATGAATGTATGTTTTCGTCTAGGAAAGTAAATCCTTGACGGGTGCCGGGAAGTCATATCCTGGGCTAATGTTTGGAGAATAGATTTTGCTTCCGCTGGGGATGATAACTGCAAGAATACCGGTAGGAGAAGATGACTCCGTTGCGGAATAAACTTGGCAAATGGAAGATTCTGCGGGGAGAAAAGGTACTCTAGCGACCAATGCTGGGAAGCAATACTCTGTGGGAAGAGGGATGCCTTGCTGAGTGTTGATAATAATTTGCTGGGGATACCCTTATTGCATTGGAAGTGTTGATAGACTTCGTTGGGGATAAGAAGATTTTGTCGACGACGATCTTTTCGTGGCTTTTGGCTGAGGATAACCTAGTTATATCCTAGTAAGGAAATAACTCTTTGAATAAAGCCGGACGATGCGTTCGTGCTCTGCGAGGGATAAGCTTCCAGAATCTACTGGGGATAAGCTTACTGCTTGGGGAGATGGATTCCAACTTTCCTGGGGAAACTGGATTGGGCTCTCCTGGGGAAGTTTTGAACTGTATCGGGGAAGTGACTCCATTGAATGTTTGATATACCGCCGGGGAACAATCTTTAGGTCAAGACTGTCGGGGATGTTTGTTAGGAATATATGTATACTGCTGAGGAATGTTGGGATCTGCTGGAGGACACCCAATTTCCTTGAGACTTGATAACTCTGCCTGGAGAAGAATGTACTGTTTTGCTGAATCACTCTCTGGGGAATTAAGATGTACTGGTCATATTCTTTAGCTGAACCTACCTTGGTACCTTGGAGGACAGAAACAATCAGATTGCTTAAACCACCCGTTATTGCCCCTGTTTCTATGGGGGAGGCACATGTGGGATGCTGATAATTGTTGAGGGTCGAACCTTCTTCTGGTAGGCAGGTGACAAGATGACAGGTCATATTCGTACGCTTTGATCCCTAACTTTTGCCTGGACCGTCCTTTTGGGTTTTCAGTCCACCGGGATACCCATTTTTGCCCAAGCCACCTTTTCAGGTTTTCGACTTGCCGGGTGTACAGATTTTTTCATTTCATCCCTCATTTTGCCCGAACCCTTTTGGTTCGCCGGGAAGCCCTTATTTTTGCCTAGGTGTGTCAACCTAGCGGGTCTTTGATTGTGCGTAGTATTTTTCGACTATGTCCGTTCTCAGAAAGTAGGGAGTTTCCCCTGTTATAAGTGTTTTGCCATGCCACCAGAAGGTATTTGATCAGGCAAGATTCGTTGTTGGAATGCCCCCAAGTGACTCAGGCGGAGATTTGCCCCAGGCTATTTGGTCTTTTGAGAGATTCTCCGAATCTTGATTTAACTGCCCCAGATGATGGACAATAGTCATACCTGCCCCTTGATTGGAAGTGCTTCTGTTCATTAGGCATTCATCGTGCGAATTTCCTTGCTGCTCAAACAAAAAGTCATATGCAAACAAAGTTATGTTAAAAATGCAAAGCCTATGTCTGTCTTGAAGATTTTGAAAATGCATTCTTTTTCATAAAACAAATGAATGTTTGTAAAACGTGATGTCAACTCCGTATTTACCGTAGGCCTTAAGGAGTCAGGATACCTTTTGTAACAGTATGCTTTCGAACTAACCCATGCTTCAGCTAGGACTTTTAAGGGTTATAACGTGGCCTGGTTCACGGTTTAAGAAACAAAGGATAACGGCTCAAATTATTTGTACCCACCCGCTCTTCGTGATGTTCTCCAAACCTAAACTCAGTTGATCATACGTTAGACCTTGTTTGAGTCTTTGCTCTGATTTTCCGGTGATGATTCGGATTTATTTGGAATAGGCAGTCATTTCCTTTTTGTTGAGGGTTTATAAGACCTCTTTCTTTTTGATTTTGTTATCCCTGTTTTTTTTTTTGCCTGAGTTGTTTCCTTTTTGGAATTACAGTCAGCGGGATGCCCCAGTTTCGTAAGTCCCCTTTATAGGTTTTGACTTTTTGGGCTTTTCATTTATGAATTTTTTGATAATGACTGCCCGTCTTTACGATTGTTCGGAACCATCACTGTCTTTTTTCGTAAGGATCTCTTTGGTGCCATTCGTTATGCACTTGGATCAACTGAGAGACTACCCTGCCCCAGGTTATGATTAAGGGTTTTAAATTTCGAAAAGAAAAACTCCTACTTCTTTGGCTCAGAGGGGTTGACGAGGGATTATCTTCCTTATAACTCCAGTGTTTAGGGATTGAAACAATGCCTGTACCTCATCAGCGGGGTCTGTTCAAAAGCATACTGTAAAGATCGTGGTATCGTTTTCGTCATCCTCCCTCAAGAGGCTTAGAATTATTAATCGAGAGTTGACATCAGAAAAAATATGAAAATAATTTGCGTTTAGTGAATGCGAATATATTGATTCAAAAATAGACATAAGTGATGCATTAATGGAATAACAATGTTTTAACATGAATAAATGTTTAAACAAAAGAAAATTGCAATTTGAACATTCAAAAGAACAAAAGTCTCAATCCTAGCCATGCTTTGGCAAGGGAGCAGTGATCACGTTGGGAGTCTCGGCGGGCTCGAACTCGATCTCTTTAGCGTCGATCATGTTCTGAATCTTGTACTTCAGTGCCCAACAATCCTCAGTATCGTGCCCCGGGCTACCAGAATGGTAAGCGCACCTGGCTTCTGGGTTGTAATTTGGAGAGGAAGTCTTTGGATTTGCAGGAGGGTTGATCACCGCAATCAGGTTCATCCTTAGCATGTGCTGCAAAGCTTGTGACCATGACATGTTGATGTTGGTGAATTGTCTCTTAGGCTTGTCCGACCTGTTCTGATCAACCCGCTGTTCTTGGCGAGGTCGTTGTTGGACCTGTGAAGTAGTAGCAGCTCGGAGAGGTCTATTCATTGGACCCGACCTTTGCCCTCTTGGAAGCTGTTCCATGACCTGGTCCCTGATTTGGGCTGGTTGCTTCATGCCTTGAGGAAGCTGACTGATCATGGCTCTCAGCTCTCCTTGCTCCTGAGCCAAACCTTGAATGAGGGCCCTTTGCCCCAGCATCTGAGTTTTCAACGTGTCTACCTCAGCTTGTAGCCGCTTCAGCTGTTCGTCCTTGTCATCTTCAGGACTCTTTCTGATCAGATTCCCCATGAGGAGTGTCCTTAACTCTTCCTGCCCCTTGGACAGACCTAGGAAGATTTCCCTGAACTGAGTCTCTTGAGCGTGAAGGTCCTGGTTTTCTGGTTGGAAGGCCATTGCTGAAATAAACAGCGAGAAAGGTAAGTGACCTGCAACAAGGATACCTGCGATGCAATGATGTGTATGATATGCATGCAATGTTTTCAAGGACCTCGCGGGGTAAACAAGAAAATTTGTTAGAATTCGGGTCCGGTAGTTTGATTGAAGGGACTGCATGTTGTTGAGAGTCCTTCAAGGGTCAAAGGCTCACCATATCCAGTGGGTCATAGCCCCTGACTTTAATCATCATGTCTGGTTTTGATTTCCAAACAACCTTGGCTAGGGGAACCTTCTCCAGGAGTCAAAGCTCACCATATCAAGTGGGTCATAGCCTCTGACTACTTTGTCTAGAGGAAAATAAATCCTCTTTGCCCCTTGCTGGGATAGTTGATTCACTGTGACCTGCATCACAAGCCCTTGAGATCCTTGAAATGGGTTAGGATGTATGTAATGGTATGATGTCATGATGCATGGGGTGACATGGGTAAACCTTGTTATAAGTCCCTATTAAGGACTATAAACAAAACCTGCAAGAAAACTTAGTTAACCTGTCATGAGTCCTAATTAAGGACTAAAACAAACCCTGCAAGAAACCTGGTAAACCTTGTTATGAGTCCTGGTTAAGGACTGCAAACCAAAACCTGTAAGAAACTTAATATACCCTGTTATGAGTCCTTATTAAGGACTATAAACAAAACCTGCAAGAAACTCAAGTGTCAGATAACAAGCATGCAAGTAGGCAAGTACGAAGGCACACAAGTCACACAAGAGAAGCCCTTAGAGTTAGGCCAGCATGAGGTCTAGGTATTACCCTCTTTCAGTTTGTCGGTTCATACCTGTCCTATCAAAGTAACCGGGTTCTTAGAGGATCCCAATATCATAGACTACCCTCAATCGGTCATAACTCCAGCATCGCAATCTTTTCTTGCGGCCAGAACCATCACGAGAGTTTAGCCTCAATGGGCGTAGCATACTGCTACTGTTCTAGTGGCCAAGTTGGGTCATTTAAGGTTCTAAGGTCTGTTGGTGCTTGATGACTCCTTGGAAGACCCATATTCTCCCTGTTTCAACACGAGGGATATCGGTACATACCAAGGCGCCACACCAACGTAGCCACTGCTTCACCCATGTCGGTCTACGCCGGACAGGTCCCTCACAGCTTATGCTACCTAACAGGGTATCCCCAGATCCGGGTTAGGATCTATAGAACTCCCCAGACAGGCCCACAATTTAAAGCAAACAATTCAGACAATTGAAAACAAAAGTGATCTTAGTCCTAAGGTACACCTCACTTTAAAAGATATTCCCCAGCAGAGTCGCCAGTTCTGTGATCGGTGGATCTGGAACTGACTGTTTAACACTGGTTCGCGAAATGTCGCGGAAGCAAGAGTCGCCACCGTCTTTTATTTTCTCCAAATGGAAAGGACAAAAGCACAGAAAAATTCCTTAAAGAGATTGCTCTCGGTTCGGGAGGTAGGTTATAGAAAGGGAAGGTGTTAGCACCCTTTCTATCCATGGTTATCCACGGGCTCTTAGATACTTGCTCATTGGTGTTTTCAAAAATGGTTTGTTTGCTTTTCAACTGTGGGTTTTAAAAATTTTCTTTGAAAATTCCAGTTCGACTCTTGTATCGGTCCTCAAGAGTGTTTGAAAAATTGCTTTCGAAAGCTTTTTGAAAATGTGTTGGTGTGAAAAGTATTTTTGATTTGTTTTGAAATTTAGAGCAAGTATCTACGAGAACCTACCTACCCTAAGGAATTCGTCTGTGTAAATGTCCTTTAAAGTAGTGCCATCCCACCATTGAGAGGTAGGTAGCACCACCGTTGGAGGTGTTCGGGTCATTTCGAGTTTGTAGGGACATGGTGATCACCAGAGCAATGGGAAGACACCTTAGAAGCTACCCTCATGCCAGGTTCCCGGATCATGAGGACTTACTAAGACATCCTCTACTCGACGATCACCTTTCGAGGCAAGGCAACAGTGAGGCGTACCCTAGGGGTGGTGTGTGCGATTTGTGTGTCGTTTTCATTTGCATTTATCTTGTCATGTTATTGGTGTTCTACGCTTGATTTTTTTTAGTCCATTCATTCTTGCATGCTTTGTTTAACAGTTAAAAGTTGCGAGGAAAAGTAAATCTAAAGCTATTACAAATGGCGCGGGTCCACATCGCCAAAATTAACCAGGACCCGATTTGACAGGAAAATAAAGAAATTAAAAGTGCGAGAAGTAATTACAAGGCTTCGGGAGAGGTACATAATTATTTAAGCAAAATAAAATAAATATGCGAATTAGGATAAAAATTAAGAACATGGGCGTTGGACCCTTTTGCAAAAATTAAAATTAATGAGGAATTAAAATTAAAATTAAAAGAAAGCAAGAGTTTGTTTTTTGGTGTTTTTTTAGTATTTTATTACTTAATAAAAAAAAAGAATTAATTAAAATTAACTACTAACCCTAATTCTATTTTATTTTAATTTATTAAGAAAACATTAGAATTAAACCTAAATTAAACCTAATTTTTACATGCAAATTTAAATATGAAAATAAAATAAATAATATTATTGTGAAAAAGAAAAATTAAAAAAAAAAGAATAAAACATTAATTAAACCTAATTCTATATTTTTTTTTAGATTTTTGTTATGAAAGGAATTAAAATTAAAAACCCTAATTTAAACTAATTAATTACATGCAAATTTATTCATGAAAATATTAAAACAAAAATATTTATTGTATTTTTTATCTTTTCTGATTTTTAGGCATTTTTTATATTTTGAGAAAAATAATTAATTAAATCAAAACAATAAAGAAAATAAAATAATAATTGAAAAATAAAATATAAGGAAAATATAGAAAATTGCAAACCAGGGGGGGTGGTAGTCCCCAAATGGGAGGTTTGGCCTTGGTAATCCAGGCCCAATGACCTTCAGGTCCGTTTGGCTTTCCCACTAGCGTGTAGCAATGTTGACCTGAGTTTATGGTGTTCCTCCACTCTATGCCTTTGGATTGATCTTGAGAGGGACGTGTCACGCTTGATTTGGAAGTGTATCATAGTCCTCAGTAAGTGAAACGGCATGTGAACCTTGTTTGAAAAATAATATGAAGAATAATGCAGACCTGGGGCTCGAACCCAGGTCATGGATATTGCTAATGTTCTCGCTTGCCAACTGTGCCAACTAACGCGTTTGATAAATAAATAACTAATAATCATTATAAGAATAAAACAAAGGGTTAGTGGATCCACGCGCGAAAATTCAAACCAGCGTATCACGTTTTGCCACGACTTCGTCTTCTCCATCATCCCTGAAATATAAAACATTAGGCAACGGTTTCCTATGTGTTTTCTTAAGCATGCTATTAGAAAATAGAGATTAGGTCCAGAGTGTTCATAAATTGATCGCGAGTGTTGCATCTTCTTCGTCCAGTCATGATGATTCTAATGGTAGTGGCCAAAGGTTCCAATTTTTCCTCGTTTCAAAATCCCCAATTTCAAACTCTGTAAACCCTAAAACTCAAACATGGTGAAATCGCGTATACAGCATAAAAATACAATTAATTATATTGGTTAGCTTCAGAATTTCATCAGGAATATGAATCAATAAATGAAATGTTATGAAGATGCATAAATTTCAAAACACGATGATGAATTTTTCACTAGGTATCTTGAATGTTGTATACCAATTCCTTGCGTTTGGATGGCTGTTCTTGATTGGAATATGTTCAGGGAACCTTGAGGAAGCTATTGAAACAAGAATTAGGTCTTGAATCGTCCTGGAATGATGTTTTCAGAATTGACTTTTTTGACAATTTTTTCAAGTTTGTGAATGGCTTTCTTGCGCAGCTTCGTGTGTATTTGCATTAGGGTTGTGTTTCTTGTATATGTAGGAACAATTAGGTTAAGAAAAGTAGAACAAATCCAATGCAATGATGGTTTTGAAGATTGGATTTTCAAGCTTTGTTTTTTCAATCTTTTCCATACAATTTTGTATCAATTAGGATCCAATCAAACCAAATCTTCCCATATTTGAATGTGCACGAATTATTGAGACTAAAACATGTGCAAAAAGATTTGTTAGGTTAAATTAAATATTTTTCATATATTTAAATGATTTAAATGAATTAATATAAATAAAAATTCAAATAAATAAATAAAAAATGAAGAAATACTTCCCTTTGGGCCAAGTGGTCGTGCACATGTCATGGATGATGAATTATGGAAGAAAAATGGGCCCATTAGCAATTTTAGGTCATTTGAATCAATGTTGACTTTTCAAAATATCCAAAAATTTCCCAACTTCCACAAGGCATAACTTGCTCAAGTTTTAAGCTTTTCTCATGTTCTTGGACATTTTGGAAAGATCTTTGAGTCCTCTAACCAATGTCTTTGGTCCCATGTCATTTTGATTTACCAATATCAAGTTATGGCCTTTGACTTAAAGTCCCTTTTTGTTGACTTTTGAAAATGACCTATAATGTTGAAATTGATAACTTTTTGTGAGAGCATTTCTTGGACTTGAAGTATGAAGATGAGTTGTAGGAAATGTATTTCTCTTCAAAATGAGCTTTGGATGGAATTTTTCTGATAATCCATGTGAAAGTTATGCCCTGGTCAATTTCAGTTGACTTTTTCAGCTGTCCAAATAAGGAAACTTTTGCATCTTGATGATTTTTTAGCCAAATTTTGAGAATCATGATCAAGCATTGATCAAATGATGTTTGTAGCTTCAAAATGATATGTTGACCAAAAATTTGAACTTTTGACTGTCAAATGACCATTTTGCCCCTACAGTTGACTGTAGTGCAATTAGGGTTTTTGACTGTGCAATTTTGTGCTGAATGCCTTGAAACTTGATATGAGGATGCTTGACCATATTTGTAGGCATGTGAGACTTGATTGGGCCTTTGAAAACTTAATTTTCTTGATAAGAACACAAACCCTAATTTTGACTGTATAGGAGATCTTTGCACTGTGCAACCCTTGGGGAATTTTGCAGCTTGGCTTGGCAATTTCTTGGAGAATATGGGAGGGCAAATTTTGGGGTACAACAGTGTAGAATTTCAATTCCCGCAATTTACTATTTTCCTTATATTGTATAGTAATTAGGCGTGCATGGAAAGATTCAAAATCAATCGCTAGATAACCTAATTTCAAAGAAAAAATAACTTGAATCAAAACACTTTGCACACACGCACCACTAGGGTAACCTCGCTCGTTGCCTCGGAAACACAGTCATGTCCCTCGAATATGGGACGCTTTAGCAAAGACCCTTCGATAAAAAAAGAAGATCGTAGTCCCTCGATGTCCCTCGATGTTTCCTTCGGTAAAACGATCTAGTCTCTTACGAAAATTGCTAAAGTGTCTCACAAGTTGCCTTCTATGACTGTACAAAACGACATGCGCTTGTCCCTTCACATCCAACGATGGGGCTTCTTTCCAAATCAATGGTAAGATAGCAACATCTAAAGGAGGAAAAGAACATTTAAGACCTTTCGAGTAGGTAGATTTGCTCTTAGTTGCTCGCTTGCTCACGACAAAAACATTTTTACACCAACACTTTCACTTTGAAACATTTTCAAAAAGACAAAATACTTTGTACACGTTCTTATAGAGACGAGAACCATTACAAAAACATCTTTTCAAAATCACCTTTAAAAAACACACTATACAAACACCTCTTTAAACTATTTTTTGAAACAACACTTTATATGCGTTCTTATAGAGACGAGAACCATTACAAAGACATTTTTAAAATACTTTCAAAACTCACAACACAAAAGCATAACTTTCAAACAAAGCAAGTGATCTAGCGAGCAACTAAGAGCCCATGGAAAACCATGGATGAAATGGGTGCTAACACCTTCCCTTTTCATAATCTACCCCTCGAACTCAAGAAAATATCTCTAAAGGTCTTTCATGTGATTTTTTACCTTTCCTTATGGATAAAAGAAAAGTAGGTGGCGACTCTTGCTATTCGCACAATTGCGATCAAACGCAAATGACCCGAGTCAGTTCTCCACCGTACCACAGAACTGGCGACCCTGTTGGGGAAAATTCTAAAAGTGTGGTTACCTTAGGGTTAGATCATATTTACTTGCTTTCATTGCTCGACTTGTATGCTTTAAATTATGGTTCTTTGTTTGGGTTTGAATCCTCTACCTGGATTTGGGATACCTTATAGGTAAGTAGCAATACATCATGGAAACTGCACGGGGTATACCGACACAGTCTAAGCAATAACTATGTTAGTGCGACATATTTATGGGTACCGGTAGCCCTTGAGTAGTCAAGGAGAATACGGGGCCACTGAGTGAAGTCATGAAGCACTAATGAACTTTTAGAACCTTTACTTGACCAACTTGGCCATTAGGACGTAGTGAGATGACCGACTTTAGTGCAGTCCGAAGTTGGTAGATACTCGATACTACACTCATTGAGGTTTGGTTTTTTGGGATATTTTGGTCTCTGTTAAAGAGAATTGGGCTGAAACAATGACCAAAGAAACAAACAAGTGATATTTAGCTCCTTAGAACTCGGTTACTATTACTAGGACAGGTTTTAAGCCAACTAAACTTCAAGAGGGTACTTACCTATAAGACTCCATGCAAGCTTAAACCTAAGGATTTGTTTGCTTTGTTTGTGTATATTTACTTGTACATAACATCATACTCTTACTCACTAACCATTTCATGGAGTTCTAGGATTTATCTTTGTTTCTGTTTTGTAGGACATGGGTTCTATCTGCAGGAAAACCATTCAAGTCAACCTCGTAAGGATTCCTCCTCAACTCAAAGAGTTAGCATCAAGGATTCCTGATAATTCTCCATTCACCGAAAGACATGGTCGTCTCCTAAACCTGGTTACCTCCAAAACTGATGAAGATATGTTGAAGGTGCTCTTCCAATTCTTTGATCCTCTACACCATTACTTCACATTCCCCGATTATCAACTTGTGCCAACTTTGGAAGAATTCTCCAAACTCTTGAGGATTCCCATTCTCAATCAACTATCTTTCAATGGTAATGAAAGAGATCCAAAACAAGAAGAGATTTCTCAAGCTCTACACTTGCAACCATCTGATATCACAACTAATTGGGAAACAAGGAGTGGTGTCAAAGGTTTCTTAGCTAAGTTCTTGTTTGAGAAATCCCAAAGCTGTTGGAATTCCTTGGACTTGCAAGCTTTTGAAGAGATTGTAGCTCTCCTCATCTATGGGATGGTTTTGTTTCCAAATCCTGACCAACTCATAGATGTGAATGCCGTCAAAATCTTCATATCTCGCAACCCGGTGCCTACTTTGCTAGGGGACATTCTACATTCTTTTCACACTCGCACTATGAGGAAAAGAGGTATCCTTATATGTTGCACTCCTCTCTTGGCAAGATGGTTTATTTCACATCTTCCCCAATCTATATTAAGGAACGAGCAAGGCTCGAGGTGGTCACAAAGGTTGATGACGCTCAAACATTCAAACATCCATTGGTGTTCCCGATCTATAGAGAATGTTATCATCGTCAACCGTTATGGAGAATTCCCTAATGTCCCCTTGCTTGGAATTAGGGGAGGTGTGATACGGTGGCAGAACCGACTATTATACTAGTTTATGTTTTTTGTTCGCAAATGTCACGGTAAGCAAGAGTCGCCATTAACTTTTATTTCATCCAACTAAGGAAAAGAATAAAGAACAGAAAAAACCTTTTTCGAGAATATTTCTGAGTGCGGGGGGTAGATTATAGAAAGGGAAGGTGTTAGCACCCTTTCTATCCATGTTTTTCCATGGGCTCTTAGGTATTTTGCTCATTTTTAAAATTGCTTGTGTATGCTTTGAAAAAAATTTGACTTCCTGATAACCCCTGTATCAGTCCTCAAGAGTGTGACAAAGTTGTTTTGAAAATTGTTTGAACAGTGTTTGTATGGAAAAAAAGCTTGTTTGATTGACTGAGCAAGTACTTAAGAGTTAATCTACCCACTCGAAAAAGACTGTTCATTTTCCTTTAGACAGCGTTATCACATTATTAAGGAATAGGTAGCACCGTCGTTGGAGTTTTAAGGAACATTTGAAGGGACAGATACAGTCATAAAAGCAATGTTATAAGGTGTTAGTAATCATCCTAAAGCCTTAAAGATCTTTTTCCGAGGCAACATCTGAATGGGTCATTTGAGATCTTTCGGGGCTAGAGGACGACCACTAACAAATCCTATACTTCATGACCGTTTAACCGAAGGCAACCGGAGTGGAGTAAACCCTACGAGTGAGCATGTGCGAGTGTAATTTTTTCAGTTAATTTGGCTTTGGGCATTTAGGGTTTTCTACCGTATTAAATTCAGATAGTCTTTCCATATAATCCTATTAACATACACCTAAGCAGTTTATAATTGTGGAAATTAAAAGTGCAGACAGTTTAAAGTTCTAATTATTACATGGCTTTCGCAGATACATAATTATCTTGACTGTAAAATAAAATGCGGAATTAAAACTTAATTAAAGCTATTACAAACTCGGAGCAGTTACAAAAATAGTGGGGAAAAAAGTAATTAAAATGCGCGCGACGAATTAAATGCGAGGATAAATATAAAACCTAAAAATCTAATTTGAGAAAATATTTAAGTTATTTTTTTGAAGAAAAAATAATTATATACAAAATTAACCCTAATTTCTAATTGATTTTAATTACAAAAATAAGATTTAATTGCCCTATTTTAATTAAATTAATTAATTCAAGGAAATAAGATATATTTTTTTATGAAAAATATTTTGGTGTTTTTTTGTGATTTTTGATTTTAAAAAAATGATTTATGTGCTATTTTGTAAAAAAGAAAAGAAAATATTTAATAAACAAATTAAAAGAAAAAAGACATAAAAGAAGAAAAAAAACTCGGGCCTGCTTGCTGAAGAAATCAGGGGGTTGTATTGTGAAATTGCTTAGGCCCACCAAGCTGAAGCCCAGTCAGCGCTTGATCCAGTGGTGCTCCCTCCTGATGGTGTACCATGATCCTTCAGTGATGAGCGCTGGATCTGATTGATCATGAATCCGCTAGTTGGATATGTGTGGTACATGGTGGACACTTAGACAAGTGGTGTATAGGATCTGCAAAGAAGAATTAAAACAAAGAAAATTGTTGGGACCTGGGATCGAACCCAGGTCCTCCCACTCATTGCAATGCACGCTTCACCAACTGGGCCACATGTTTTGTTTGTTAACATAATAACAATAATATATAATATATAAATCAAGGTAATTGAGTCACAAACGCGCGCAAAATTCAAAATGGCCAGTCAGATCTTGACATGCCTTCATCCTCCTCCCCGTTCCATCGTTTTAGACAACGACCCTTTACCCACAGAAATTTCCGTCACTATAGGCTTTAGTGACGGTTTTTGTGTGTTTCTATAGACCAGCAATATCTCAAAACACAAAGCAAGCAATATTAATCAGAGCTAAGAACATAGATCCACTAAGAATCTTGTCCCGAGTTCATTGGTATCATTAATCAGTCCTAATTTTGCCTCTACGAGGAATACCTAATTTGAAGCTTCCAAACCCTAATAATAGCGTAAGCTTGTTCCTGCACTAGAAATCAAATCCAGGCTATGCAAAAGGTCACAAACATGATTATGAATACATTTATGCAAGCAAATCGAATGTAAAATGTGTAAAACCCTGAAAAGGAATTTAAGTTACAAGGGTGCAAACTGTGATCTGTATCTTATAGTTTGGGACATTTTGTGGCTTGAGAATGATTGGAATCACTTCAGAGTACGCCCAGTGTTGTACCCCAAAATTTTCCTTCCCATTTTTCACTCAAGATGCTATCCCAGGGTTTCTCAAACACTCAATTTGGCACAAGATTTGATCAGACAGATTCTCTTCCTAGGCATTGAGTCAGCAGCTAGGGTTTGGTATTTCTTAAGCAAAATTGAGTTTCAAAAGTTTCAAATTGTCTTTATGGTCCTTCATGTGTTCTCAAGGTTGTTTAAGTCAGTTTTTAAACCTTGCATTGCAAGTTTGCTCAATCAATGGTCCAGAAAACTGAAAACGACTACATTGACTATAAAATCGCCCTTTTGCAAGAACAAATTCAAACGATCGTAACTTCTTCATTATTCAATTTTTTTGAGAGGTTTTTCTTGCGTATGATTCTCCTTGATTCCATCTCAAATTTATCTTCACAAATCAAGAACTGATTACGCGAAGAAGATCACCAAAATTCGAATGCGTTAGAAGTCACATCATGAATTTTGACCTAATTTCAAACAAGAGTCGTCTGATCTCTAAGAATTGTGATTTTTTCCAAATTACAAGACCTTGAGACGTTTATTTCTGGCCATGGTCATATGTGATGTCGTTCATGGGTTTATCTTCAAAGAGTTGAAGGAAAATTGGGCTTGGAAGATTTTAAAGCTATTGAATCATTGCAAGGCATTTGTGTGATTTTAAATTTTTCTTAACCACAACTTACTGAGGATTGATGTTATTCTTGGGAGCATGTTCTGTTTGGACAAGATATAAAGATTAAGACTATCATTTTAAACAACCATGATTGTGGATTCAATTAATCAATTGGGTTTGAGCTCTTAAACATTTATTTTGTTTAAGACTGCAAAATACATGATTTATCTGATCATATTGTGTTTGCTTAAAATGCAAGTTATCAAGCAAGATTTTTATCCAAAGTATTCAATCAAAGTTTGCAAGTTTTGTACAACAAATTCTACTACACCAAATTTTATTCAAGTATCTGATTTTTTTTTGCAAATGAATTTACAATTTGTTTGTCTTGTTTACAAAGAATCTCAAGGTTACAAAGAGAATTTCTTGTCTGCTTCTTCAGGTTTTCATCTTCATCTTCAAGTGATCAATCCAATCTTCGTTGGTATCCAAGTCTTGCTTGCCATTCATGAAACAAATCAAAAGAAAAGAAGATATAATTAGCATATAATAATGTAGTTAAAAAAGGAAGTTTCAAACAATTTTTCTCCTAATTCATCACTAGGGTTTTCTTTTAGGAATCATAATTTTGGTCTATCATAATCTCTCTCCCCAATTGCAAATCACAAGAAAGGTTGCCCTTCTTGGTTCACAAAAAGAGAAAAAGGAAAATTTTACAAGCAAGCAACAAGCACAGCAGCTCAAGGTTGCACACAACAGGTAAGTCAACAAGGGCAAACTGCGAACAGCAAACTACCCAAAACAGCTAATAGCAGGCCAGCAGCAGCCAAGCTGCCTAAGGTCAAACAAGCCCAATATTACTGCAAGAATCAAACAATAGCTGTAGGATTAGTAGCAAGATGCTAAAGCATGCAAACAAAATGCCCAAACAGGCCTGCAGCAGAAAACCAAAATAACAAGTAACAGCAAGCAAAATAGCAGCACGAGATACAGGGCATCAGCATCAAATAAAAACAAAACAGACAGCAACAAATGGGAAGCCTAAACAAAACAACAAGCAACAGGCCAAAGGGTCAAAAGCATCAAATGTTGCAATACAAGTTAACTTGCTCAGCTTGTTCACATGTCATCATTTTCCTATAATCATACAAACCCTTCAGAATTTTTCATAGAAAAATAAGAAAAATTACTTTTTCATTGAAAGAGGAAAGAGGAAAGATGAAAGAGATATCACCACAAACCAATGCAGTCCAAAATCCTGCTAAATGCCAAACTCAGCTTTGCCTAAACTCAGCCCAAATATTGCACAAAAGAGGCAACTTAAGGCTTGCACCTTAAGATTTCAAAGTCAGCATATCAGAAAATATTCAAACCCTAAGATTCCCCCTCCCCCACTTTTCACCCTGTTTTCATATAATAGCAATTGTTGTTTCACAAACATTGGAAGAGGCCAAGGCAATATATAAAAACAAAACAGCAAAACCAGAAAAGATACGAACCAGGAGCAAACCCAGACCAGCAAGGCCAGGAAAATATACAAAAACCAAACCTCACTGTAAGATCAAAAGCCATCAAAAAACCATACCAGAAATCCAAACCAACATTCAACATAACCAGCAAAAATACCATAAACAAAGTAAAAGCCAGCAAACACCAAAACAATACAAAACCAAAAAAACTCACTGTAGACCAACAAGCCATCAAACTGGAAAGCTGATTTCACCTCACCATCATCTTCCTTCCTTTCATCACCTCTGTCATGCACCCAAACACCGTCGCCCACTTCATTTCTCCATCCCAACAAGCTCAAACAACTAGTCTCTAACAATCGGAAATAGAAGAAATTAAACAATAAAACAAAGAAGCAGAAGCAGAAAGATACTTGAAGAAGGAGAAAGAGCGGAAATACCTGAAAGATTTTTGTCTTCTCAACATCATCCTTTGATCTGAAGAACTGTCGGTGATACTCCAGTCAGTAAGCCATCATTCTCCCTCTCTTGGTCTGTTTTTTCTCTCTCATATTGCATGAAGGTTTGAACATCACTAATGCATATCTTGTGAAACGAAATTCTCTATCAGAAGCATTTAATCAAATTTCCCATCAGCTTAGGATTTCCGTTAGGTTTAGACAAAGGGAGAATTAGGGAGAGTGAGGTACAGAGCTGGGAAAGCAAAGAACATGAGAGATAGGGCGTTCATCGGAACCTAGAGAAAGAGTGATCTAGAGAGATGAAGAGCTTTAAGCATGGAGAAGAACAAAGATATGAGATTAGGGTTAGAGGAAGTCGCCGCTGGGATTATTTTGTTTCTAGGATTTCTTAACCCTTCATTATTTTGGATGGGTTTGGACTGGGTCTGACCCGACCCGGTCCGTTTCATGACCTACCCTTTTTTTTTCTTTTTTTGTTTATTCTTGGGCCTTCACATTCCAATCCAACATTTTTTTTACTTCAGCTCCATCACTATTTTACTCAAGCATACTCCTATTCCATTTTAACACCGCCTCCCCATTTTTTTTTTGTTTTAAATATTACCATTAACTTAATAAATCTTGTTTTGTTCATTAATTTCTTTAATCAATCTAGCTTAGTTCTAATTTAATTTTATAAAAAAAAAACTTTGTTAATAATTTTATATTTTAAGTTTTTATTTATTTTTTTCATTTAATCTCTGAATAACAAAAACCCTAAAAGGCAAATACATATACAAATGATTTAATTTCTTATTTTATTTAGCAGAATAGAATTTTATTTTTCTTCCCAAATTCTTTCAAACAAAATAACAAGAATTTCATTTCCATACTTTGATAATTAATTTTTCTTCATAGACTATTGTAGTTTTAATTAATTGGTTCAATTCGATTTGGTTGTATTGATTGCCTATCTTGACTTTTAATCGCACTGATCCATCCCCATTTATAAATCTATACCCCCATTCCTAAAAGCTTTGTAATAGCGTAGAATTTTAATTACCGCAATTTACTGTTTTCCTTATAATGTATAGTAATTAGGAGTGCATGGCAAGATTCAAAAACAATCGCTAGATAACCTAATTTCAAAAGACGAAATTAATTTGAATCAAACACACTTTTCACACGCGCACCTCTAGGGTAACCTCGCATGTTGCCTCGGAAACACATTCATGTCCCTCGAACATGGGACGTTTTAGCAAAGACCATTTGATAAAAAAGATCGTAGTCCCTCGATGACCCTCGATGTTGCCTCCGGTAAAACGATCTAGTCCCTTACGAAAAATTGATAAAGCGTCTCATAAGTTGCTTTCAATGACTGTAAAATTGACCCACGCCTGTTCCTTCACATTGAACGATGGGGCTTCTTACCAAATCAATGGTAAGATAGCAACATCTAATGGAGGAAGAAAAAAACACTTAAAACCTTTCGAGTAGGTAGATTCGCTCCTAGTTACTCGCTTGCTCACGACAAAAACATTTTTACACCAACACTTTCATCTCAAAACATTTTCAAAAGACAAAACATTTTATATACGTTCTTATAGAGACGAGAACCATTGCAAAACATCTTTTCAGAACCACTTTCAAAAACACATTCCACAAACACATCTTTGAACTATTTTTCGAAACAACACTTTGTACGCGTTCTTATAGAAACGAGAACCATTACAAAGACATTTTCAAAATACTTTCAAAACCCACACCACAAGCACATTCAAACAAAAGCAAGTGATCTAGCGAATAACTAAGAGCCCATGGAAAACCATGGATGAAAAGGGTGCTAATACCTTCCCTTTTCATAATCTACCCCCCGAACCCGAGAAATAATCACGAAAGGTCTTTTCTGTGCTTTTTTACCTTTCCTTTTGGATAAAAGAAAAGTTGGTGGCGACTCTTTCTATTCGCACAAATGCGATCAAAATGCAAACTTCAAGTTAGTTCTCCCACCGTATCACAGAACTGGCGACTCTGCTGGGGAACCTTAAACTAAAAGCGGGGTTACCTTAGGGTTATATCACTTTTACTTATTTCTTTGCATGCTTTATATTTTGTTCTTTGTATTGGGCTTGCTTTGATCCTTCACCCGGATTTGGGACACCTTTTTAGGTAAATAGCAATAGATTGTGGAAACTGTATGGCATAGACCGATATGGTTGAAACAATGGCTATGTTAGTGTGACGCATTTGTGGGTACCGGTATCCCTCGAGGTGAATCGAGGAGAATACGGGGCCGTTGAGTGGCGTCATGAAACACTAACCGACTTTAGAACCCTAATTGAACAAACTTGGCCATTAGGACGTAGTGAGATGATCGGTTTTAGTGTAGAGCTGAAAATTGGTTGATACTCGATACTACACTCATTGAGGCTGGACTTTTGGGATATCTCGGCCGCAAGAAAAGATTGTTGTGCTGAGAAAATACCTAAGAGAAAGGTCGGTGATATTGAGATCCTTTAGAACCCGATCACTATTACTAGGACAGGTTGAGCCAACTAAACTTCAAGAGGGTACTTACCTATAAAACCCACACAAGCCTAAAACATAGGGACTTGTTTGTTGTGTGTGTATATATTTACTTGTACATAACATCATAAACATCATGAGCATCATACGCATGCTCACTAACCATTTCAAGGATTTAGAAATTTATCTTTGTTTTTGTTTTGTAGGTCATGAATTCTATCCGAAGAAACACCATCTGAATCAGATTTGTAAAAGCACACCCTCAACTTCAAGAGTTAGCCTCAAGAGTGCCCGGGGATTTTCCTTTTACCAAGAAATATGGTCGACTCCTCAGTTTGGCTACATCCAGTTTCCAAGAAGAGATGATGTGTGTGTGTTGTTCCAATTCTTTGATCTCGTACATCATTGTTTCACTTTCCCAGACTATCAGTTGGTACCTACACTAGAAGATTTCTCTCTACTCTTAGGGGTGCCCGTGCTTGATCATATACCGTTCACCAGTCTAGAAGGGATTCTAAAACCTGAAGTCATCGCCGAAGCTTTGCATATGAAGAGGGCCAACATCATAGCCAATTGGGAGATAAAAAGCAGGGTTAAAGGCTTCCTAGCCAAGTTTCTATTGGAGAAGGCTCGTTCATTCTGGGACGACATGGATTTCTAAGATTTTGAAGACATCCTGGATCTTCTCATCTATGGTTTGGTTCTGTTCCCCAACTCGGACCAATTCATAGATATTAATGCCATCAAAGTCATTCTCTCTCACAATCTCGTACCTACCTTACTAGGAGACATCTTGCATTGCCTTCATACCCGCACCATAAAGAAAAAAGGTACTCTCTTGTGTTGTATCCCCCTACTCGATATCCTTGGAAGATGTCTCTATCATTGACCTTTGTGGGGAATTCCCTAACGTACCTCTACTTGGTATTAGAGGGGTATCACCTACAATCCATGCTTAGCTTTTCGACAGTTTGGGTATGCCTGAAGAGACGACCCTCATGAGATGCTCATTCAAGGTCTGATGTTCGACTATGACAAAGAAGACCAAGGTTACCGCCAGAGGTTTACATGAGCTTGGAAAATGGTGAACAAGGTGGACAGTAGGACCTTGGGACACAAAAACTCTATCCCTCTCGAGCCTTACCTTAAATGGGTACGGGCTCGTGCTCAGAGACTCGTGATGCCTTATCCTTCCATCCTCCCTGTTATCATAGAGCATGTTGTTGAAGGAGACGTCCCATACACTATCCTTCATCCTGACATGCCTACCTCTCTCGAAGACTTGCAAAAAGCTTGGGTTCAGTTGAAGGAAGAGCGAGACACTTTTGAAGCCCAATTTTACGCTAGTGATAAGAAGGTTCTGGAACTCACCAAGCTGCTTCATGAAGAGCGGAATCTGAACACCTACATCACTCCAAAGAGGATGCGTTCAACCTTTTTGTCTTAGGAGTTTTTACTGTATTTTTTCTTTCATTGTAAGCCCAAAGAGGCAGGACGTACTCAAACATGGATTTATTAATATAATGTGTTTTCTTTTTGGTTTGAACAAATTTAAATCTCTAATTTCCTTGAAATCATTTCCATATTGCATCTTCATTCATCATAACATCATATCAGGTTTCTTACAACAGGTCTCCTTATCCTTCTACTGTTTATTTCAGTGAGATGGATATTGAACAGACAGTGAAAGATCTTCAAGCGCAGAACATCCAGTTTCAACAATTGCTCTTGACTCTGACAAAAGGATAAGAGGAGTTGAAGACTCTACTGGCCAAAGAAAATAAGAAGAAAGCAAAGAAACCACCCGGTATTGTGATCATGGGAAGAAGGTTCCAAGGACAAGCCAGACGAACTTTAGACTTCACAACATCATCGGGTGAAGGAGATAATCAAGAAGACAGGACCAAGGAAGTGAACAATAACCCAACATCCAAAGAAGAGGAAGAACTTGACTACTCTGAGGAACAGTATCCTCCTGCTGATAATAAATACAAAGAACTAGAGGATCATTTGAATGCTATGGAGGTCCAGAGGGTACCCGGATTGGATTTTGAAGAGTTAGGACTTGTCTCAGGGGTTGTCATCCTGCAGAAATTCAAGGTCCCCACTTTCACTAAATATGACGGTGTCTCTTTCCCGAAGTTGCATTTAAGGTCATACATCAGAAAGATTCAACCCCATACGACTGATAAGGATTTGTGGGTGCGTTTTTTCCAAGAGAGCTTGTCAGGGACGCAGTTGGATTGGTTCTATCAGTTAGAAGGGACCAATATTCGTAATTGGGAAGATTTGGCTGCCGCCTTTTACAAACAATACCAGTATAATGCTGACTTAGCTCCAACTCGGACGCAATTGCAAGGCATGTCTATGGGTGCAGGTGAATGTTTCAAAACCTATGCTCAAAAATGGAGGGATCTCGCAGGTAGAGTCCAACCCCCTCTATCTGACAGAGAGTTAGTGGATATGTTCCTAGGAACCTTGTCAAGACCATTCTTCAACCACCTGATCGGAAGTTCCTCAGTTGAATTTACTGAATTAATCATGACTGGTGAGCGGGTCGAAGCCGGTATAAAAAGTGGCAAAATTTAAAGAGATGCATCCTCGAGCATGATGAAGAAACCCTTTGTTGGAAAGAAGGAGGTCAGTACTGCATATGACCATAGGAATAAAAACAAAACTAAACGTCTCCTGGCGGTAGGGGCTGTTATGATTTCTAATCCTATGCCAAATCAATAGCGAAATTATCAGTGTAAGTCAGAAGCGCCCATGAGACGATTTACCCAGATTAACATGACCATGTCTCAAGTTTTGCCACACCTTCTGAAGACCAATCTGGCAACTTTAAAAGAAGCTCCCAAGAACCCCAATACTGCTTCTCCTTGCTACAACCCGGACGCTCGATGTGCCTATCATTCTGAAAGCCCGGGGCACGATACCAATGACTGTTGGGCCTTGAAGAATAAGGTGCAAGACCTTATCGATGCGAAAGAGATTGAGTTTGATCCCCCATAAACGCCTAATGTAATAACGACGCCAATGCCCAGACATGGCCAAGGTATCAACGCCATTGTTGATGATCGTTTTGTCTCCTCTGTGAATGACTTAATTACTCCTCTGTTGACCATTAGACAGAATCTGCTGCAAGTCGGTCTGTTCCCAGGCTGCGATAAAGATTGTCACTTATGCAAGTCTCTACCAAATGGCTGTTTGTTACTAAAAATAGGCGTTCAGCGCCTGATGACTAGCAAAGAAATTTTATTTGAAAAGATTCCTCTTACCAGAACTTCTTATCCAAATGTCTCGATAATCACCATTTCCAACAATCCTCCCGGGGTCTCCACCAAAAGACTCATCAGGATTACATCTGCTCCAAGGTCTGCACCTCTAATCATCACTATGCTAAGACCAATATCATACTCTTCGGATAAAGTTGTTCCCTGGAGCTATGGGGCTGACATTTATTACTATGGCGTCAAGCAAGATCAGTTGGCTATCAAAGACGAAGTTGTGAGAGATATTGATCCTGACATCGGTAATATCACTGGGACCAGTAAGATAACAACAAGTGGAAGAGTCTTCTCACCCGAGATTTCTCCAAAGATCGTCTCTACTCCTGTGATCATTCCCACTGCCACTCCTACCGACACTCTCAGTGATACTCCTACTGCTATCCCTGCTACCGAGACAAGGGGCAAAGAGGTCTTAAATGAGCATGTCCAAGCAAAAGAGCATCCCGAGATCATCCTTGAAGCTTCTAGAAAGGAGATAGAAGAAATACTGAAGATAATCAAGAAAAGTGACTACAACATTGTAGAACAGTTGGGGAAGACCCCCTCGAAGATATCATTGTTTTCCTTACTTTTGTGTTTTGAGGCCCACGCCAAAGCTTTGGTAAAGTTTCTCAAGACCGTCCACGTGCCCCAAGAGACCTCCATCGACCAATTTGAAAATTGTGTGTCCAGTCTAACTTCTAATAACGGATTGGGCTTTTCCGACGCTTATCTAACTTCTAAGGGAAGGAAGCACAATGATGCCTTGCATGTTTCCATTGAATGCAGGGGAACCACACTTGCCCATGTCCTGGTGGATACCGGCTCATTATTGAATGTCCTGCCCAAAAACGCTCTCGACCTACTGGACTGCGAGGGGCTCACCTTAAAGCCTAGCAACATCATAGTAAGAGCCTTTGATGGTTCTAAAAGGACAGTGCACAGAGAAGTTAATATCCCCATAAAAGTTAGAACTCAGACTTTTTATTCAACTTTCTATGTAATGGACATCTGTCCGTCTTACTCCTGTTTATTGGGCTGACCCTGGATCTATGGTGCTGGTGCCGTCACTTCTACCCTGCATCAGAGGCTAAAATATCCGATCAAAGGAAAAATTGTCAGAGTTCACGGAGAGGAGAAGTACATGGTTAGCCACCTGAACTCTTTCAGGTATGTTGAAATGGATGGTGAATTCATTGAGACTCCCTGTCAGAACTTTGAGGAGGTTCCAGAAACAGTTGCGGCAACCAAGTCTACTCCCAAAGTTCTGAAGATTACCAGACCTCCATTGAAGATAGCCTCTTTGAAAGATGCTAGAGCAGTAGTTGAAGAAGGAGGGTGTACCATCTGGGGTCAGCTTCCGGATATTCCCTACAAGTCTGAAAAATTTGGTTTGGGATTCACTAAAGAGGCCCAAAGAGTTGTTCGACGTTCTCGCATCGGGGGACCACCTTTGCGTATCAGCAATCAGGGAGTCAATGCAGTAGAAGACAATGATGGCAGATGTGATATGGACGAATGTATTTTTCCAACCATCAGCGGAGGGCTCAACAATTGGGAGGCCAAAGATTTCATTCCTATTACTTTTATTCAAGAGTAATTGTCTTTTAATTTTTTCAGGCTTGTAATATTTAAACAATTCAGACTTTTTAAAACCTTATGTCTTACCCGAGGCACAACGGTCCATTTGTGAGGGTTGTCACTTTATTCTCATATGTCATCAATGAATCATGGACGTTTTTGCATACAAATTTTGTGCTCTCTGTTTTTTTCTTTCTTACATTTTATTTCTTTCAAAAGTAGTTATGCTCTTACACACACTCACATATTAAAATGCAGATCTACATCCACTCAGGATCCCGTGGGTAACGGTTCTGCTATGGCCTATTGTGACTTTGAAAATCCGATCTACCAAGCCGACGAGGAAAGTGAGGAAGATTGTGAGGTGCCCGGGGAATTGTCTAGGTTGTTGCAATAGGAAGAAAGGACCATTCAGCCTCACGAAGAGCCGGTTGAAACAGTTAACTTAGGTACTGAGGAGGACAAAAAGTAGGTCAAAGTGGGTGCCAATTTGGAACCCAGTGTCAAGGAGCGTCTGATTCAGTTTTTACACGATTATGTTGAAGTCTTTGTCTGGTCGTATGAAGACATGCCGGGACTAGATACAGACATTGTGGTACATCGCCTGCCTACAAGAGAAGATTGTCCTCCAGTAAAGCAAAAGGTTCGCCGCATGAGGCCTGATATGTCAGAAAAGATTAAAGCAGAAGTCATGAAGCAATTCAATGTTGGATTCTTGGTTGTCACCTCTTATCCCCAATGGGTTTCCAATGTTGTTCTCGTGCCCAAGAAAGACGGTAAAGTGCAAATTTTTGTGGACTACAAATATTTGAATAGGGCAAGCCCCAAGAATGACTTCCCGCTCCCCCAAATTGACATTATAATTGAAAATACGGCACAACACAAAGTGTTTTCCTTCATGGACGGTTTCTCAGGCTACAATCAAATCAAAATGGCGCCTGAGGATATGGAGAAAACAACCTTTGTTACACAGTGGGGCACATTCTACTATAAAGTCATGCCATTCGGACTAAAGAATGTTGGGGCAACCTATCAGCGTGCCATGGTAGCTCTGTTTCACGACATGATACATCATGAAATAGAGGTCTACATGGACGATATGATAGCCAGATCTCAAATGGAAGAAGAGCATCTCAATCATTTATAGAAGCTATTTGAGAGGCTGAAGAAATACAAGTTGAGGTTGAACCCAAATAAATGCACGTTCGGGGTACGGTCTGGTAAGCTCCTAGGCTTTGTCGTCAGCAAAAAAGGTATCGAGGTTGATCCTGCCAAGGTTAGAGCAATACAAGAGATGCCTTCTCCTCGTATTGAGAAGGAAGTCAGAGGATTTTTGGGACGTTTGAATTACATTTCCAGATTCATTTCTCACCCGACAGCTACTTGTGAACCGATCTTCAAATTATTGAAGAAAGATCAGGTAGTCAAATGGAATGACGAATGCCAAGTTGCTTTTGACAAAATCAAAGAATACTTATAAGAGCCTCCTGTGTTGTTGCCACCCGTCGAGGGAAGGCCTTTGATCCTGTATTTGACTGTTTTAGAAAACTCAATGGGGTGTGTGTTGGGGCAGCATGACGAGTCTGGCCGAAAAGAGCATGCTATTTATTACATGAGCAAAAAGTTTACCGACTGTGAAACAAGATATTCACTGCTCGAGAAAACTTGTTGCGCTCTGGAATGGGCTGCTCGCCGGCTGAGACAGTATATGTTGACCCATACTACCTTGTTGATATCTAAAATGGATCCAATAAAATACATCTTTGAGAAGCCCGCTCTCTCTGGGAGAATAGCAAGATGGCAGATGATCCTGACAGAATATGACATACAGTATACTACCCAAAAAGCAATAAAGGGTAGTGCACTGGCGGATCACCTTACCCATCAAGCCATGGAAGACTACCAATCCATGAAGTTCGAATTCCCAGATGAGGACATTATGACAATAGACAATTGTGAAGAGATCAGACCATATGATGGCTTGAACAAGGATCCCGATGGATCCTATTTTTCGACGGGGCATCCAACGCACTTGGAAATGGTATTGGTGTTGTACTCATATCTCCTTAAGGGTGTCATACTCCCTTTACCGCAAGACTCTGCTTCGATTGTACAAATAACATGGCAGAATATGAAGCGTGTATCTTTGGTCTCAGAGCTGCCATAAATTTGGGGATCAAATCTTTGGTTGTGTTTGGAGATTCCGCTTTTGTCATCAGTCAGATCAAAGGGGAATGGGACACCAAACACCCTAACCTTATCCCTTACAAAGAACATGTGTTGACATTGCTTCTATATTTTGAGAAGATTACTTTCGAGCATTTCCCACAAGAAGAAAATCAGCTAGCAGATGCACTAGCTACAATGTCATCTATGTTTAAACTTAATTGGGATAACGAGGCTCCTCAGATCACCATTGAGCGGATGGATAAACCAGCATATTGTCACGAGATCGGTACTGAAGAAGTAGTGGATCAACCTTGGTTCCATGAAATTAAAAGGTATCTCGAGTCTCAGGAATATCCAGAAGGAGCTTCAGTGATTGACAAGAAATTCCTAAGAAGATTTTCGGCTAAGTTCTTCCTTAGTAATGGCATTTTGTACAAACGCAGTCATGACTCTGTATTACTTTGGTGCGTAGACAAGGTTGAAGTTGAAAGGATCATGGTTGAATTACATGAAGGCACTTTTGGCACCCATTCCAGCGGGCATACAATGCCAAAGAAAATCCTGCGGGCGGGCTATTATTGGTCTACCATGGAGGCAGATTGCTATCAACACTCTCGGACTTGCCATAAGTGTCAAATTTATGCTGATAAAGTGCATGTCCCTCTGGTTCCTCTGAATGTATTGATGGCTCCTGGGCCCTTTGCTATGTGGGGAATCGATATGATTGGGGAAATCAAGCCAATGGCCTCCAATGGACACCGCTTCATCTTAGTGGCCATTGATTATTTTACAAAGTAGGTTGAGGCAGCTTCCTTCACTTCCGTTACTAAGAATGTTGTCGCCCGGTTCATCAAACAGAATCTCATATGTCGATACGGTATCCCAGAGAGAATCCTCACTAATAATGGTACGAATCTAAACAACACTATGATCACCGCCCTGTGCGAGCAATTCAAGATCCGACATCACAATTCTTCCCCTTACCAGCCAAAGATGAATGGAGTTGTAGAAGCTGCTAACAAAAACATTAAGAAGATCATACAGAAAATGACAGTCACATACAAAGACTGGCATGAGATGCTACCATTCGCTCTCCACGGGTATCGTACCACAACTCGCACATCAACTGGGGAAACACCCTATTCTCTGGTATACGGCATGGAGGCTGTCTTACCTATTGAGGTCCAGATCCCCTCTCTGAGGATCATGAAGGATGCTGGTTTGAACGAAGAAGATTTGATCCAGACTCGACTTGACCAGTTGAACTTGATTGATGAGAAGAGGCTTGCAGCTATCTGTCATGGTCAAATATACCAAAAACACATGATCAAAGATTTTAACAAAAAGGTCAAACGTCAGGTATATCGGGTCGGTGACTTGGTAATCAAGCGTATCATTTTTCCACAAGGTGATCCCAGGGGCAAATGGACTCCTACATATGAAGGACCGTTTGTAATCAAAAGCATATTCTCTGGTACAACAATGATCTTGACCAATATGGATAGCGACGACCTCCCACACCCTGTAAATACGGACATAGTTAAAAGATACTACGGATGAACAAGGATCCTCTAGGTCGATTGACCTAGGCAAAAATTAGGGCATCCCAAGGAACCAAAAGGTTCGGGAAAAAATTAGGGATAAAATACAAAAAAATCTGTACACCCGGCAAGCTGAAAACCTAAAAGGGCAGCTTGGGCAAAAAGGGGTATCCCGGTGGATCGAAAACCTGAAAGGGCGGTCCAGGAAAAAGTTACGGAATTAAAGCGTATGACTATGTCCCGTTGGATCATCTTGCAGAAAATCTTCAGCACTGACCAACCAGCTCAAACGGTTCTAATCAATCCAATCAGCTTCGTCGAGGCGACAAGTAGACAAGACACTCAGAGACACGAATACTATAGCAGAATGGGAATCCCATGGGATTATTTCACATATCTATCTTTTCTTTGTATCAATTTTTTTTTACGACGACATTATCTTACTAGAATGCTTGTCTCGTTGTACAAAAAAGACTTATTCAAGATAATACAAAGATATCCCTTTTGAAAGTGCAAAACTATCTGTTTTTCTTTATTTCTGTGTTTTGTTTACAAAAACGTCCAATGATTTATTTTTGAATATATGCATTTGAACGTGATTATTGTTTACAAATGAACAGAAAACAGAAAGAAAATTACTAATGACTTTAAGAAATAGGATAATATCTATAGGCCATTCCATAAAATCCCCGCAGGTACCTTCTCCAACAAGAGCGGAAGCAAATACATCCTACTACAGAATCGCTAACGTATTTCCAATACGCAACCTAATGGTATCAAGCGCTCTCATATCCCTGACAGAGAAAAACCTCTAACTACCGCTCCAAAGGTTCCCCAGTGAAAGTTACCCAACTTCTCAGGATTCCTCAGCAGGATTTCACGAAGTCCACAAGCAATGTTCGGCGTTTCCCTTCTACAACAGAGTTTATTTCTCTAATAAATGGAAACTCACCCATCAACGCTTCAAACTTCAACAAAGTATAGAGACTTACACTCCTCTTTCCCAACAGTACTCAGGGATTTATTTTCCATGTTTCTAGCAACACTACGGCATGAACAATTATCATTTCCATACATTACATTCATACGTCATAGCATTGAAAACACAAATACATACGGTGCAATCTCATTTATTTTTGATAAAACAACATCATACCATGCATTACATACATCGAAGCATTACATACAATTAACTCTTCACCTTTTCAGGAAAGAATCAATTGACAAGAAATTATCATCAACAAATTCCTGACAAACAAATATTTTCAACAAGTCAAATACAGATTAGTTCCCGAGAAAAGGTTGTTTCTTACTGGTTCAGATAAATCTCTCAACAATTTGTTCTGATTCGTTTCCAGATTCTTACTGGTTCAGATAAATCTCTCAACGGTTTATTCTAATTCTTCTCCAGATTCTTACTGGTTCAGATAAATCTCTCAACGATTTATTCTGATTTGTTTCCAGATTCTTACTGGTTCAAATAAATCTCTCAACGATTTATTCTGATTCATTTCCAGATTCTTACTGGTTTAGATAAATCTCTCAATGATTTATTCTGACTTGTTTCCATATTCTTACTGGTTCAGATAAATCTCTCAATGATTTGTTCTGATTCATTTCCAGATGCGTACTGGTTCAAATAAATCTCTCAACAATTTATTCTGATTCTTCTCTAGATTCTTACTGGTTCAGATAAATCTCTCAATGATTTGTTCTGATTTATTTCCAGATTCTTACCGGTTCAGATAAATCTCTCAATGATTTATTCTGATTCTTCTCCAGATTCTTACTGGTTCAGATAAATCTCTCAACGGTTTATTCTGATTCGTTTCCAGATGCTTATTGGTTCAGATAAATCTCTCAATGATTTATTCTGATTCTTCTCCAGATTTTTGCTGGTTCAGATAAATCTCTCAAAGATTTATTCTGATTCTTACCCAGTTTTTGCTGGTTCAGATAAATCTTTCAATGATTTGTTCTAATTCTTCTCCGAACTTCTGTTGTTTCAGTTTAAACCTCTCAACGGTTTATTCTGATTCTTCCCCACCGACAATTTTCTATGGTTCATATAAATTGCACCAAGATTTATTCTGATGCTTTCCAGTCAAGATTAATCCAAGATATATTTTGGTTCAATTTAAATCGCTCCAAAAGATATTCTGATTCTTTCCAACAAACATTCAAGACTTCTGCTAGCTCTAGTTTAAATCGACCAAAGGTTTATTCTAATTTCTTTTCTGTTAAAGTCAAGTTTAGACTTCGTCCACTTCTATCAACAATCACCTTTAGATGGCATCTATAAGCCCATCTCCGACAACTCTCCATCATTGCTCCAAATGGCATCTTTAAGCCCATTCCCTACAAAATCAACCAGCGCATCATCAAGTGTAAATTTTTGGGCACTCTAGTGTTCAATCATCTTCCACTTTCAAGCCACGAACGACAAACACGTTGACCTAACTTTTCTTACGTATGATTCTACTTGATTACATCTCAAATTTATCTTCACAAATCAAGAACTGATTACACGAAGAAGATCACCAAAATTCGAATGTGTTAGAAGTCGCATCATGAATTTTGACCTAATTTCAAACAAGAGTCGTCTGATCTCTAAGAATTGTGATTTTTTCCAAATTACAAGACCTTGAGACGTTTATTTCTGGTCATGGTCATATGTGATGCCATTCATGGGTTTATCTTCAAAGAGTTGAAGGAAAATTGGTCTTGGAAGATTTTAAAGCTATTGAATCGTTGCAAGGCATTTGTGTGATTTTAAATTTTTCTTAACCACAATTAACTGAGGATTGATGTTATTCTTGGGAGCATGTTCTGTTTTGATAAGATATAAAGATTAAGACTATCATTTTAAACAACCATGATTGTGGATTCAAATAATCAATTGGGTTTGAGCTCTTAAACATTTATTTTGTTTAAGAGTGCAAAATACATGATTTATCTGATCATATTGTGTTTGCTTAAAATGCAAGTTATCAAGCAAGATTTTTATCCAAAGTATTCAATCAAAGTTTGCAAGTTTTGTACAACAAATTCTACTACACCAAATTTTATTCAAGTATCTGATTTTTTTTACAAATGAATTTACAATTTGTTTGTCTTGTTTACCAAGAATCTCAAGTTTACAAAGAGAATTTCTTGTCTGCTTCTTCAGGTTTTCATCTTCATCTTCAAGTCATCAATCCAATCTTCGTTGGCATCCAAGTCTTTCTTGCCATTCATGAAACAAATCAAAAGAAAAGAAGATATAATTAGCATATAATAATGAAGTTAAACAAGGAAGTTTCAAACAATTTTTCTCCTAATTCATCACTAGGGTTTGCTTTTAGGAATCCGAATTTTGGTCTATCATAATCTCTCTCCCTAATTTCAAATCACAAGAAAGGTTGCCTTTCTTGGTTCACAAAAAGAGAAAAAGGAAAAATTTACAAGCAAGCAACAAGCACAGTAGCTCAAGGTTGCACACGACAGGCAAGTCAACAAGGGCAAACTGCAAACAGCAAACTGCCCAAAGCAGCTAATAGCAGGCCAGCAGCAGCCAAGCTGCCTAAGGCCAAACAAGCCTAACATTACTGCAACAATCAAACAGCAGCTGCAGGATTAGCAGCAGTATGCTAAAGCATGCAAACAAAATGCCCAAACAGGCCTGCAGCAGAAAACCAAAACAACAAGTAACAACAAGCAAAATAGCAGCAGAAGATACAGGGTAACAGCATCAAATAAAAACAAAATAGGCAGCAACAAATGGGAAGCCTAAACAAAACAACAAGAAACAAGCCAAAGGGTCAAAAGCATTAAATATTACAATACAAGTTAACTTGCTCAGCTTGTTCACATGTCATCATTTTCCTATAATCATACAAACCCTTCAGAATTTTTCATAGAAAAATAAGCAAAATTGCTTTTTCATTGAAAGAGGAAAGAGGAAAGATGAAAGAGATATCACCATAAACCAATGCAGTCCAAAATCCTGCTAAATGCCAAAGTCAGCTCTGCCCAAACTCAGCCTGAATATTGCACAAAAGAGGCAACTTAAGGCCTGCACCTTAAGATTTAAAAGTCAACATATTAGAAAATATTCAAACCCTAAGATTTCCCCCCCCCCCCCCCCCCCACTTTTCACCATGTTTTCATATAATACCAATTGTTGTTTCACAAACATTAGAAGAGGCCAAGGCAATATACAAAAACAAAACAGCAAAACCAGAAAAGATACAAACCAGGAGCAAAACCAGATCAGCAAGGCCAGGAAAATATACAAAAACCAAACCTCACTGTAAGATCAAAAGCCATCAAAAAACCATACCAGAAATCCAAACCAACATTCAACATAACCAGCAAAAATACCATAAACAAAGCAAAAGCCAACAATCACCAAAACAATACAAAACAAAAAAAAATCACTGTAGACCAACAAGCCATCAAATTGACAAGCTGATTTCACCTCACCATCATCTTCCTTCCTTGCATCACCTCTGTCACGCACCCAAACACCGTCGCCCACTTCATATCTCCATCCCAACAAGCTCAAACAACTAGTCTCTAACAATCCGAAACAGAAAAAATTAAACAATAAAATAAAGAAGCAGAAGCAAAAAGATACTTGAAGAAGGAGAAAGAGCGAAAATACCTGGAAGATTTTTGTCTTCTCAACATCATCCTTTGATCTGAAGAACCACGGTGATACTCCAATCAGTAAGCCATCATTCTCCCTCTCTTTGTCCATTTTTTTTCTCTTATATTGCATGAAGGTTTGGACATCACTAAGGCATATCTTGTGAAATGAAATTCTCTATCAGAAGCATTTAATCAAATTTCCCATCAGCTTAGGGTTTCTATCAGGTTTATACAAAGGGCGAATTAGGGAGAGTGAGGTACAGAGCGGGTAAAGCAAAGAACATGAGAGATAGGGTGTTCATCAGAACCTAGCGAAAGAGTGATCGAGAGAGATGAAGAGCTTTAAGCATGGAGAAGAACAGAGATATGAGATTAGGGTTAGAGGGAGTCATCGCTGGGATTATTTTGTTTCTAGGGTTTCTTAACCCTTCATTGTTTTAGATGGATTTGGACTGGGTCTGACCCGACCCGGTCCGTTTCATGACCTACCCTTTTTTTTCTTTTTTTTTCTTTTTTCTTGGGCCTTCACATTCCAATCCAACATTTTTTTTACTTCAGCTCCATCACTATTTTACTCAAGCATACTCCTATTCCATTTTAACACCACCTCCCCATTTTTGTTTTGTTTTAAATATTTCCATTAACTTAATAAATATTGTTTTGTTTGTTAATTTCTTTAATCAATCTAGCTTAGTTCTAATTTAATTTTTTTTTTAACTTTGTTAATAGTTTTTTATTTTTTATTTTTATTTTTTCATTTAATCTCTGAATAACAAAAACTCTAAAAGGCAAATACATATACAAATGATTTAATTTCTTATTTTATTTAGTAGAATAGAATTTTATTTTTCATCCCAAATTCTTTCAAACAAAATAACAAGAATTTTATTTCCATACTTTGATAATTAATTTTACTTCATAGACTATTGTAGTTTTAATTAATTTGTTCAATTCGATTTGGTTGTATTGATTGCCTATCTTTACTTTTAATCGCACTGATCCATCCCCATTTGTAAATCTGTACCCCCATTCCTGAAAGCTCTGTAATAGCGTAGAATTTTAGTTTCCACAATTTACTGTTTTCCTTATACTGTATAGTAATTAGGAGTGCATGGAAAGATTCAAAAACAATCGCTAGATAACCTAATTTCAAAAGACAAAATTATTTCGAATCAAACACACTTTTCACACGCGCACCTCTAGGGTAACCTCGCCTGTTGCATCGGAAACAGAGTCATGTCCCTCGAACATGGGACGTTTTAGCAAAGACCCTTCGATAAAAAAGATCGTAGTCCCTCGATGACCCTCGATGTTGCCTCTGGTAAAACGATCTAGTCCCTTACGAAAAATTGCTAAAGCGTCTCATAAGTTGCTTTCAATGACTGTAAAATTGACCCACGCTTGTCCCTTCACATCCAACGATGAGGCTTCTTACCAAATCAATGGTAATATAGCAACATCTAAAGGAGGAAGAAAAGAACACTTAAAACCTTTCGAGTAGGTAGAGTCACTCCTAGTTACTTGCTTGCTCACGACAAAAACATTTTTACACCAACACTTTCATCTCAAAACATTTTCAAAAGACAAAATATTTTGTATACGTTCTTATAGAGACGAGAACCATTGCAAAACATCTTTTCAAAACCACTTTCAAAAACACATTCCACAAACACATCTTTAAACTATTTTTTGAAACAACACTATGTACGCGTTCTTATAGAAACGAGAACCATTACAAAGACATTTTCAAAATACTTTCAAAACCCACACCACAAGCACATTCAAACAAAAGCAAGTGATCTAGCGAATAACTAAGATCCCATGGAAAACCATGGATGAAAAGGGTGCTAATACCTTCCCTTTTCATAATCTACCCCCCGAACCCGAGAAATAATCTCGAAAGGTCTTTTCTGTACTTTTTTACCTTTCCTTTTGGATAAAAGAAAAATCGGTGGCGACTCTTGCTATTCACACAAATGCGATCAAAACACAAACTTCAAGTCAGTTCTCCCACTGTATCACACCCAGGAACAGACTAATGGCTTTGGAATTGCTTGAATCGGACTGCAAATGAAAATCCGACCTACACTTTTCTTTGGAAATTTTGCAATTTTTTCTTGTGTTTTCTCTAATGCCAACCCTTATTTTTGTGTCTGCTCTTGCTCTCTATATATCCTTGAACGAATTAGGATTATAAAAACCACTTGTATCTTGATGTTTTAAGAAGATTTGATCTCATTCTTTATTTGCATGATTTGTTTCCGAATTAGGCCTAATCATTCCATTCTTGTTCCAATCAACATTGATACGATTTGATCCTGCTATGCCATCATAATTAGATTTGGATTTTATCAAAAAATCAGATTAAAACAAATCTTTGCTATTTTTTGTCATTTATTTGATTTAATTTGAATTTTTAATAATAAAAAATCAAAATAAAATAAATAATGAAGAAAATAATATGTGGGTGAGTATTTGGGTCGTGGACCATATTATAAGTGAGGTGCAAGCATAAAACGTTAGGCCCATTTGGAAAAAAATACATTTTTGAGCACATTTGACTTTTGTCAATTTTACAAAAATGGTCAACTTTGACAAGGCATATCTCTTCCAATTTTAACCCTAGAGAGGTGTTCTTGGACTTTTTAGAAATATTAGGATGTCCCCTAAACAACCCTTTTGTCTCATATCAATTGGGTTTTCCATGTTCATGTAAGAAGCTTTGACCCAAAAAGTGTTTTTGTTGACTTTTCAAAAGGACCTATAATATGGAAATTCATATCTTTTGATGAGTGCATATTTTAAAACTTGGGGGATGAAGGTGAATTGTAGGGAATTTCATCCCGTTTAAAATGAGCCTTAGATGGAAAATTTCTAATAAAGTATGAGGAAGTTATGCTTGGTCAAAGTTTGGTTGACTTTTCCTGAGAAACCCTAATTTATCAACTTTTGGGTTTTGATGAATTTGGGGCATTCCTTGAGGAATCATGATAAACCATTGATCAAATGATGGATATTACTTCAAAATTTTGATGTTGAACAAAAATCTTGAAGTTTGACTGTATGTGGGCCACAATTGACTTTTGACCTAATATAGTCAATTCCTCAAGCATCTGAGCAGTTGACTGAGCAAACTTCTTGTGCAAGTCTTGAAATTTGACATGGAGGGTCTTGAGAACATATTAGGACCATGGAGAGCATATGAGGTCTTTGGAGTTCACCCATCTTGATGAAAATGGAAACCCAAGTTTGAGGTACATTGCCTTAGGAGAGAGTTTGTCTGGTTAACTCTTAGGCATCCTTGAGCAAGTTGAGGATATCAATGGGCATGTGTTGAGTAAAATGAGAGGGAAAATTTTGGGGTACAACAGCTTCCCCTGTTCAATCTTCTTAAACCTCAGGATGTAGATTGGCTTCTCTTCCTTTCGTGATCTGAAGGTGGAAGATGATTGAACACTAGAGTGCCCAGAAATTTGCACTCGTATGAAGTGAGTGTCAATCGGTGGTATCGGGAATGGGCTTACAGATGCCATTTGGAAGTTGACGAAGAATCATCGGAGATGGGCTTAAAGATGCCATCCAGATAAGATATTGGTCGCGTAAGAGATTCCTTTGCAAGCATCCATGTACCTGCCGTTGAGGAGGACTTTGCCGAGAATGTTAATAGAGTCTAGGAGCTTTGGTTGTCTATTACTCTACTGGGGAATGATCGAGGAGGTGGAAGTAAGTGGCGTATCTGGTCAAGGTTCAGGTTGCTCAACGACTTATTGGGGAATGTGAAATCGATCGTGTTTGATCAGGTCCAGGTCTTACAGTGTTGTGAATTGTTGTCTGGAGATAATAGAGAAGGAGCCTAGATAGTAGGGTTACCTCGAAATGAAAGCCTGGATAGTAGGGCTATGAGAAGGAACCAGGATATTAGGGTTACTTCAAAATGAAATTCTGGATAGTAGGGCTATAAGAAGGAACCTGGATAGTAGGGTGACTTCGAAATAAAAGCTTGGATAGTAGGGCTATGAGAAGGAACCTGGATAGTAGGTTTACTTCGAAATGAAAGTCTGGATAGTAGGGCTATGAGAAGGAACCTGGATAGTAGGGTTACTTCGAAATGAAAGCCTGGATAGTAGGGCTATGAGAAGGAACTGGATAGTAGGGTTACTTCGAAATGAAAGCCTGGATAGTAGGTCTATGATAAGGAACCTGGATAGTAGGGTTACTTCGAAATGAAAGCCTGGATAGTAGGGCTATGATAAGGAACCTGGATAGTAGGGTTACTTCGAAAGTAAAGCCTGGATAGTAGGGCTACGAGAAGGAACCTGGATAGTAGGGTTACTTCGAAATGAAATCCTGGATAGTAGGGCTATGAGAAGAACCTGGATAGTAGGGTTACTTCGAAATGAAAGCCTGGATAGTAAGGCTATAAGAAGGAACGTGGACAGTAGGGTTACTTCGAAATAAATGCCTGGATAGTAGGGCTATGAGAAGGAACCTAGATAGTAGGGTTACTTCGAAATGAAAGCCTGGATAGTAGGGCTATGAGAAGGAACCTGGATAGTAGGGTTACCTGGATAGTAGGGCTGTGAGAAGGAACCTGGGTCGTAGGGTTACTTCGAAATGAAAGCCTGGATAGTAGGGTTGTGAGAAGGAACCTGGGTCATAGGGTTACTTCGAGATGAAATCCTAGATAGTAGGGCTATGAGAAGGAACCTGGATATTAGGGTTACTTCGAAATGAAAGCCTGGATAGTAGGGCTATGAGAAGGAACATGGGTTGTAAGGTTACTTTGAAATGAAAGCCTGGATAGTAGGGCTGTGAGAAGGAACATGGGTCGTAGGGTTACTTCAAGATGAAAGCATGGATAGTAGGGCTACGAGAAGGAACCTGGATAGTAGGGTTACTTCAAAGCAATAGTGTAGGTTAGTTGACCCATTCGGTTTAGGGAGCTGAGTTTCCATTAGCCGTCTACAGACGTGACCTGTACAACTGCTAAATTTGTTGAAGCTAATCGTCTTTTCCTGAAAAGATATCAGGGTTAATTATATGCGATGCATGAAATGCAGGGTGAGATGATGTTCTCAAAATAAATGAGATTATGTTGTATATGATATGTATGTGCATGCCATGATGTATGTTCACGAAATTCTATCGAGGTATGCATGCGTCTGGGAAAATAAATCCCTGACTGTTGCTGGAGATTTATGAATATTCTGTCAGAAAGAGATTCTGCTTGAGAATAAACTCTGCGGGGAACAAACTTAGGAAGTGACTTTTTGTAGCTGAAGTGATAAACTCTGTCGGGGATTGAGCCTCTGTATCCACAGAAATAAACTTTGCTTGGGGGATGAAATTTATTGACTTGCCTGCGATTATGAAATTCGGTTGGAGGACATAGCTGTCAGGTTTCAGAATGACCCTGACTGGGGAGGTTACGTCCTGTTTCAGGAAAGCTGACATCAATGCTTTTGAATACTTTTACTCTGTGGTAAGTGTATGTACTAATGATTGTGCTCCAAAGCTGACTCTATCCCGGTACCTTCTGGGCAGAGTAACTGTCGGGTTTGGCACTTCTTATTTTTGCCCCTGTTTCTGGAATTACGAGTAATTTTCCTTGTTTCTTATGTAAATATTTATGAGCAGAAATCATTTTCAAATGCATATATCAAAAATAAGTCATTGGACGTTCTTACAAAACAAAACAAACAAAAAAAAGAAAAACAGATCGAAGTTTCTTAAGAAAATGATTTGTATTGATTTTTGAAGTTGGCATATAATAGGCGTTTTGTACAAAGAGGCTGACGCTCTAGTAAGAGAACACCACCGTAAAAATAGAATCTATACAAATTTATGTAAAAGAAAAAACAGCTATGTGAAACAACCCCATTGGGTTCCAACTCTGCTATTGCCTTTATATCTTCAAGCGTCTCATCACTTTGCTTCTTGGCCGAAAGTTGATCAGATTGATTGGTATCGTCTAAGCTTGATAGTCGATATTGAAGTCTGGTCGCAAGATGATCCAATGAGACATAGTGGTACGCTTTATATCCCTAACTTTTGCCTGGACCGCCCTTTCGGGTTTTCAGTCCACCAGGATACCCTTTTTTGCCCAAGCCGCCCTTTCGGGTTTTCGACTTGCCGACTGTACAGATTTTTTTATTTTCATCCCTTACTTTTGCTCGAACCCTTTTGGTTCACCGGGAAGCCCTTATTTTTTCCTAGGCCAGTCAACCTAGAGGGTCTTTTAATTAGGCGTAGTATCTTTTCAATATGTCTGCATTGATAGGGTGAGGAAGGTCGTCACCTTCCATGGTGGTTAGAATCATAGCTCCACCTGAGAAAATGTTCTTAACCACAAACGACCCTTCGTACGTGGGGGTCCATTTGCCCCTGGGATCACCTTGCGGCAGTATGATGTGTTTGATCACTAGATCCCCAACTTGATATTCTTGATGCTTGACTTTTTTGTTAAAAGCCTTGATCATTCGCTTTTGATACGTCTGACCATGGCAGATAGCAGTAAGTCTCTTTTCATCGATTAGATTTAATTGATCAAGTCGGGTTCGGATCCAGTCGTCTTGGTTCAAACCCGCATGCTTCATAATCCTGAGAGAAGGTATCTGGACTTTGATGGGTAGGACTTCCTCCATGCCATATACCAGAGAGTAAGGTGTTACCCCTATCGACGTCCGTGCTGAGGTACGGTACCCATGAAGAGCAAATGGTAACATTTCATGCCAGTCTTTGTATGTCATCGTCATCTTCTATACAATCTTCTAGATGTTCTTGTTAACTGCTTCAACAGCGCCATTCATCTTTGGCCGGTAGGTAGAAGAATTATGATGTTGTATCTTGAACTGTTTATAGAGCTCGGTGATCATTGTATTGTTGAGATTTGTACCATTGTCAGTAATAATTCTCTCTGGCACACCATATCGACATATCAGATTATGTCGGATAAACTGCGCCATGATGTTCTTGGTTACTGTAGTAAAATAGGTTGCCTCAACCCACTTCGTGAAGGAATCAATGGCTACTAGGATGAAGCAATGTCCATTAGAAGCAGTGGGCCTGATTTCTCCGATCATGTCGATGCCCCACATTGCAAAGGGCCACTGAGTTGTCAAGACGTTTAAGGGGACAGGAGGCACATGCACCTTATCAGCATAGATTTGGAACTTATCTTAACCTCTTTCTGTCTTCCTCTGTACCCAATTTCACTGTCTCAACCGACTCTTCATGAGGCTGTATGGCCCTTTCTTCCTGTTGTAATAGTCTAGTAAGTTCTCCAGGCACCTCACAATCATCCTCACCTCCGTCTTCGGCTTGGTTGATCGGATTTTTGAAGTCATAACTGGAAATAGCAAAGCTGTTATCAATGGGATCCATATTGGATATGAATCCGCAGTATGATACGTGAGTGTGTGTAAGAGAATAGTTGTTTTGATAAAGTGAAAATATTAAAGAAAAACAGAGAGCGCAAAATTTGTATGCAAGAAACGTCCAATGCTTTATTAATGATATATGAAATGACAAATAATAACCCTCACAAGCAAAGCCAATGTGCCTCAGGCAAGGCATAAGGCTATAAAGTTTTAAATTTTTTATTACAAATCTCAAAACAAGTAGGACAATTACTGCAGAATAAAAGAAACTGGTATAAAGTCCTTAGCCGTCCAGTTACTCGGTCCACCGTTGGTAGTTGGGTAGATCCAGCTGTCAATGTCTGAGTCTTCCTCGTTGTCTTCAATGGCGTTAACCCCACGATTGTTGATGCATAGGGGAGGTCCTCCAGCCTGAGCACGTCGAACATCCCTTTGAGCCCCTGTAGTAAAGCCCAAACCAAATTTGTCAGTTTTGTGAGTGAAATCAGGGAGCTAACCCCAATTGGTACACCCACCTTCTCCAACTACGACCCTGGCATCCTTGAGAGAAGCCGTCTTCAGAGGAGGTTTGTTACTGGTAGTAGTTTCAGTCGATGCCAAGATCTGAGGGACCTCTTCGAAGTTATGACAAGGAGTTTCTATGAATTCCCCGTCCATCTCTACGTAGCGGAAGGAATTGAGGTGGGTCACCATATACTCCTCTTCACCCCGCACAGTGACAATCTTCCCTTTTACCGGATACTTCAACATTTGGTGTAGTGTGGAAGTAACTGCCCCAGCCTCATGGATCCAAGGACGACCCAACAAAAAAGAATACGACGACCTGATGTCCATCACATAGAAGGTGAACCCAAAGGTCTGAGAACCCACTTTGATAGGGATGTCCACCTCCCCGTGCACCATTCTTTTCTACCCATCAAAAGCCCTTACCACAATGTTACTAGGCTTTAAAGTCAAACCCTCGCAATCCAACCGGTCCAACGCCTTCTTGGGCAGAACATTTAGCGAAGACCCAGTATCTACCAACACATGATCCATAGTGGTACCCCTGCATTCAATCGAGACATGCAGAGCGTCATTATGCTTCCTTCCCTTTGGTGTCAAGTCTGCATCTGAAAAACCCAGCCCATTATCAGCAGTCAGGCTGGCCATGCAATCTTTAAATTGATCAGCTGAAGTCTCTCGCGGCACATACGCAGTTTTGAGGAGTGCAATCAAAGCCTTCGCATGGGCCTCGGATCACAACAACAGGGATAACATGGATATCTTTGAGGGGGTTTGCCCTAGCTGCTCGACCATATTGTAGTTGCTCTTTGATATTATTTTAAGTATTTCCTCTATCTCTTGCTTAGAGGCTTCCACAATAATTTTTCTAGGCGCCTCCATCCGGACAGGCTCACCTATAACTTATTTGCCGCGGGTATCAGACGATTCTCCGACAGGGGTAATAATTGGAGTAAGAACAGGAGCCTTAGTTGATGTACCAGCAGGAACAGCATACGGAATGACAAAAGCCTTATTGACAGTCTTAGGGGAAATCTCGGGAGAGAAGACCCTTCCAATTCGGGTGACCTTGCTGGTCCCGACAATGTTACCAATATCAGGATCAGCCTCTTAATTTTGCAAATCTTGTTTGATGCCGTGATAGTACACATCAGAACCATAATGCCAGGGGACAGCTTTGTCCGAGACATACGGGACAGGACCAGGAACAGTGATTATTAGCAGAGTGATTCTTGGAGTAGATGTAATCCTAACAGGTCTTCTCGAGGAGACCTTGGAAGGATTGGCGGAAATGGTTATAATGGCAATGTCTTCAGATGGAACAACGGGAACCAAAGTTTTCTCGAACAAAATTTCTTTGCTGTCCATCAGGCGTTGAACACCTGACTTCAGAAAATGGAAACCAGAAGGTAGAAATAAACACATGTGGCAACCTTCACCACAACCCAGAAATAAATTGGCCAACAGCAAATTCTTCTTCACAGTCATGAGAGGAGTAGAAACTTCATCCACTAAGGTCACAAACAAGTCGGTATCAATAGCATTAACTCCGTGACCGTGCTTAGGCATGGGAGCAGTTATGACATTGGGCTTTTCCGGAGCATCGAACTCAATTTCCTTGGCTTTGATCAGATCTTGTACCTTATTTCTTAGAGCCCAGCAGTCATTGGTATTGTGGCCAGGACTCTCAGAATGATAGGCACACTGAGCATTTGGATTATATCGGGGAGATGTGGTATTCGGATTCTTGGGAGCCTCTTTCAAGGTTGCCAAGTTGGATCTCAGCAGATGGGGTAGAACTTCAGCCAACGTCATGTTGATCCGGGTAAACTGTCGTTGTGGCCTTTCCACCCTTGGTTGATTGTTGCATTGTGGAGCGGCTGTAGGCCTAGGTATCATTACGGCACTTACTATCTGACGATGTTCAGCTCTGTTTTGGCCCCTTGGGCTATAGATGGCCCTGGCTTCCTTCTTACCAACGAAAGGCTTCTTTATCGAACTCGAAGAGGTATCCTTATGTATCTTGCCTCTCTGAATCCCAGCTTCTTCTCTCTCCAGTCAGAACCAGCTCGGTGAAACCAGCTGACGAGCTGCCGATCAGATGATTAAATAATGGACCAGATAGCGTCCCTAGAAACATATCAACCAACTCCCTATCAGACAACGGGGGTTGGACTCTTCCAGCCAAGTCTCTCCACTTCTGTGCATAGTCCTTAAAGCCTTCACTCGTCCCCATGGACATACTCTAGAGTTAAGTACGAGTAGGAGAAAGGTCGGTGTTGTACTGATACTGCTTGTAAAAGTAGTAGCCAGATCTTCCCAATTTCGGACATTGGCTCTCTCCAATTGATAGAACCATTCAAGTTGAGTCCCTGATAGACTATCTTGAAATAAATGAACCCACAAATTTCTATCAGCAGTGTGGGGCTGGATCTTTCTGACAAAAGAGCGGAGATGGAGTTTTGGGCAGGACACCCCATCATACTTTGAAAAAATTGGAGCTTTGAACTTCTGCATGATGACCACTCCCGACACCAATCCCAATTCTTCAAAATCAAGCCCAGGTATCCTCTGGACTTCCATAGCACTCAAGCGATCTTCCAACTGCTTGTATTTATCCTTAGTGGGAGGATACTGCTCATCATTGTAATCGGTATCATTATCAGAAACTTCAGGACTGGGATCCTTCTCCCTTGTCTCTTCTTCTTGATTCTCCCCTTCCTTGGATGAAGAGGTTAGATCGACTTGTTGCTTCAACGGCCCTCTAAACCTTCTGCCCATATTTAGAATACCGGAAGCCTTCTTCTTTTTCTTTTTCTATTTCAAGATGAGGGCTTTCAGATCCTCCTGCCCTTTTTCCAGATTTATGAACATTTGCTGGAACTGGGCGTTTTGTTCCTGAAGATCCTTGATGCTTTGTTCGGAATACATTTCTGCTGAAATAAACAGCGAAGAAGATGAGAAACATGTAATGGTACTTGTACATGCAATGCTATGAATGGGATGCGTATGCAATGATTTTAAAGACTTTGGTAAATTTAAATTTGCGAACCAAAATGAAACAAAGATTTTATTAGTTGAATTCAAAGTTCAAATGCCTTTTAGGTGTTACAATTAAAAACAAATCTAAAACTAGAAAAAATAAAAATTCCCATTGATGCTTCCTCTTCGTGCCGAGATAGACATTGAGTCCTCTTTCCTCATGGAGCTGCTTTGTGAGCTCTAAAACCTTCCTCTCATGGGCATAGAACTGATCTCTGTAAGTATCTCGCTCTTTCTTCAACTGAATCCAAGACCTCTGTAATTCTCCAAGATCAGTGGGCATATCAAGATAGAGAACCGTGTAAGGAATACCTCCTTCAGTAGTGGGTTCCATAATCACTGGTAAAATGGCCATATAGGGCATCATAAGTTTCTGGGTGCGAACTCGTACCTATTGGAGGTAAGGTTCCATAGGAATGGAAGCCTTTGGCCCCAAAGCCTTGGCACCATATCTGTTTACCATGCCCCAAGCTCGTATGAATCTCGGGCGATACTCTTGAACATCATCCTCATAGTAGAATACAATTCCCTCGATAAGTAACTCATGGGGACCATCTCTCTGAGCGTAACCAAATTGTCACAGAGCTAACCAAGGATTGTAGGTTATACCCCCTCTGATGCCAAGTAACGGGACATTAGGGTACTCCCTGTAGTGGTCAATAATAGTAGTGTTTTCCATAGCTCGGGAACACCAGAGAATATCCATGTGAGCGAGTGACATTATCCTTTGTGACCAACCCACACCTTCTTCATTCTTCGGTACGAACTTAGGGAGGTGAGAAATAAACCACCTCGACAGCAATGGCATGTAGCACATAAGAACCCCTCTTCTCTTCACGGTACGAGTATGGAGAGTGTGCAAAATATATCCGAGTAAGGTAGGCACAGGGTTGCGAGAGAGGAAGATCTTGATAGCATTCACATATATGAATAATTATGGATTAGGGAATAGTACTAACCCATAGATTAGAAGAGCCAAGACCTCCTCAAAAGCCTGAAAATCCATATCATCCCAAAACAGTTGGGCCTTTTCTATCAGGAACTTGGCTAGAAAACCCTTGACTTCGCTTCTTGTTTCCTAATTAGATACCACGTCGGCCTGTTTCAGATGCAAAGCTGAGGAAATGACTTCTGGCTTAGGAACTTCTTCCAGACCTGTGAAAGGCAACTGTTCAAGGATGGGTATATCCAACAACTGAGAAAATTCTTCCATGGTAGGCACCAACTGATAGTCTGGAAAGGTGAAGCAGTGGTGCTTGGGATCAAAGAACTGAAAGAGTACACTCCTCATCTTTTCATCAAAGTTTGAAGTAACCAGGTTGGGAAGTCGACCATGTCTCTTGGTGAACGCAGAAGTTTCGGAAACCTTTGATACTAGCTCTTTGAGTTGGGAAGGTATCTTCGTAAAGCTGATTCAGATAGTGTTTCTACGAACGGAAGCCATGATCTGCAAAACAGAACAAAGATAAATTCCCTTGGTCCTTGAAATTTTTAGTGCAATAAGAATGGATGTTATGTTATGATGCATGATGTCATGATAAACCACATGTATAGCAAACACAGACAAATCACACCAAGTTCTTAGGTTTAAGGCTTGCATGAGGTTAAAGGTCATACCCTCTTGAAGTTTAGTTGGTTTCAAACCTGTCTTAAAAAGTAACTGGGTTCTAAAGATTCTCAATATCACTTACCATCCTTTATCGGGCATTGTTTTAGCTCAAGCAATCTTTTCTTGCAGCCGAAATATCCCGAAAGTCTGATCTCAACGAGTGTAACATTGAGTATCAACCAATCCTCAGCTCCATATCGAGGCCGGCTATCTCACTACTTTATAATGGCCAAGTTTGTTCAACTAAGGTTCTAAGGTCCATTAGTGCTTCACGACACCAAGCGGAGGCCCCGTATTCTCCTCGTTTCCCCACGAAAGATACTGGTACCAACCAAAGTGTCACACCAACACAGCCATCTCTTAAACCATATCGGTATATGTCGTACAGGCTCCACGATCTATTATTGTTTACCTAAAAAGTGCCCCTAGATTCGGGTGTAGGATCTATAGTAACCCAAGCAAAAACCCTTTAAGAATAAAGCAAACATACAAGAAAGCAATTTTCAAATGACCTAGATCCTAAGGTAAACCCCAGTTTATTTTATTCCCCAGCAGAGTCGCCAATTCTATGATACGGTGGCAGAACCGACTATTATACTGGTTTGTGTTTTTTGTTCTTAAATGTCGCGGTAAGAAAGAGCCGCCACCGACTTTTATTTCATCCAACTAAGGAAAAGGAAAAAGAATAGAAAAAACCTTTTTCGAGAATATTTCTGAGTAAGTAGGGTAGATTATAGAAAGGGAAGGTGTTAGCACCCTTTCTATCCATGGTTTTCCATGGGCTCTTAGGTATTTTGATCATTTTTAAAATTGCTTGTGTATGCTTTGAAAAAAATTTTACTTCGTGATAACCCTTGTATCAGTCCTCAAGAGTGTGACGAAGTTGTTTTGAAAATTGTTTGAAAAGTGTTTGTGTGAAAAAAAAGTTTGTTTGATTGATTGAGCAAGTACTTAAGAGTTAATCTACCCACTCGAAAAAGACTGTTCGTTTTCCTTTAGACAGCATTATCCCATTATTAAGGAATAGGTAGCACCTCCGTTGGAGTTTTAAGGGACGTTTGAAGGAACAGATACAGTCACAAAAGCAATGTTAGGAGGTGTTAGTAATAATCCTAAAGCCTTAAAGATCTTTTTCCTAGGCAACATCTGAATGGGTCATTTGAGATCTTCCGGGGCTAGAGGATGACCACTAACAAACTCTATACTTCATGACCATTTAATCGAAGGCAACCGGAGTGGAGTAAACCCTAGGAGTGAGCATGTGCGAGTGTATTTTTTTCCAATTAATTTCTCTTTGCACATTTAGGGTTTTCTACCGTATTAATTTCAGATAGTCTTTCCATACAATCCTATTAACATACATCTAAGCAGTTTATCATTGCGGAAATTAAAAGTGCGGACAGTTTAAAGTTCTAATTATTACATGGCTTTCGCAGATACATAATTATCTTGACTGTAAAATAAAATGCAGAATTAAAACCTAATTAAAGCTATTACAAACTCGGAGCAGTTACAAAAATAGTTTAAAAAAGTAATTAAAATGCACGCGATGAATTAAATCCGAGGATAAATATAAAACCTAAAAATCTAATTTGAGAAAATATTTAGGTTATTTTTTTGAAGAAAAATTAATTATATACAAAATTAATCCTAATTTCTAATTGATTTTAATTACAAAAATAAGATTTAATTTCCCTATTTTAATTAAATTAATTAATTCAATCAAATAAAATATTTTTTTTATGAAAAAGATTTTTGGTGTTTTTTTGTGATTTTTGATTTTAAAAAAATGATTTATGTGTTATTTTGTAAAAAAGAAAAGAAAATATTTAATAAACAAATTAAAAGAAAAAAGACATAAAAGAAGAAAAAAACTTGGGTCTGCTTGTTGAAGAAATCAGGGGGGTGTATTGTGAAATTGCTTAGGCCCACCAAGCTAAAGCCCAGTCAGTGCTTGATCCAGTGGTGCTCCCTCCTGATGGTGTACCATGATCCTTCAGTGATGAATGCTGGATCTGATTGGTCATGATTCCGCTGGTTGGATATGTGTGGTGCATGGTGGACGCTTAGACAAGTGGTATATAGGATCTACAAAGAAGAATTAAAACAAAGAAAATTGTTGGGACCTGGGATCGAACCCAAGTCCTTCCACTCATTGCAATGCATGCTTCACCAACTGGGCCACATGTTTTGTTTGTTAACATAATAACAATAATATATAATATATAAATCAAGGTAATTGAGTCACAAACGCGCGTGAAATTTAAAATGGCCAGTCAGATCTTAACACACCTTCATCCTCCTCCCTGTTCCATCGTTTTAGACAACGACCCTTTACCCACAACAATTTTCGTCACTATAGGCTTTAGTGATGGTTTTTGTGTGTTACTATAGACCTGCAATATCTCAAAACGCAAAGCAAGCAATATTAATCAAAGCTAAGAACATAGATCCACTAGGAATCTTGTCCTGAGTTTATTGGTATCATTAATCAGTCCTAATTTTTCCTCTACGAGGAATCCCTAATTTGAAGCTTCCAAACCCTAATAATGGCTTAAGCTTTTTCCTGCACTAGAAATCAAATCTAGGCTATCCAAAAGGTCACAAACATGATTATGAATACATTTATGCAAGCAAATCGAATGTAAAATGCATAAAACCCTAAAAACAAATTTGAGTTACAAGGGTGCAAACAGTGATCTGTATCATACAATTTGGGACGTTTTGTGGCTTGAGAATGATTGGAATCACTTCAGAGTACGCCCAGGAACAGACTAATGGCTTTGGAATTGCTTCAATCGGACTGCAAATGAAAATCCAACCTACACTTTTCTTTGGAAATTTTGGAATTTGTTCTTATGTTTTCTCTAATGCCAACCCTTATTTTCGTGTCTGCTCTTGCTCTCTATATATCCTTGAACGAATTAGGGTTATAAAAACCACTTGTATCTTGAAGTTTTAAGAAGATTTGATCTCATTCTTTCTTTGTGTGATTTGTTTCCAAATTAGGACTAATCATGTCATTCTTGTTCCAATCAACCTTGATACGATTTGATCCTGCTATTCCAGCATAATTATATTTGGATTCTATCAAAAAATCAGATCAAAACAAATCTTTGCTATTTTTTGTCATTTATTTGATTTAATTTGAATTTTTAATAATAAAAAATCAAAATAAAATAAATAATGAAGCAAATAACATGTGCGTGAGTATTTGGATCGTGGACCATGTTATAAGTGAGGTGCAAGCATAAAAAGTTAGGCCCATTTGGCAAAAAATGCATTTTTGAGCACATTTGACTTTTGGCAATTTTGCAAAAATGGTCAACTTTGACAAGGCATATCTCTTCCAATTTTAACCCTAGGGAGGTTTTCCTTGACTTTTTATAAATCTTAGGATGTTCCCTAAACAACCCTTTTGGTCTCATCTCAATTGGGTTTTCCATGTTCATGTCAGAAGCTTTGACCCAAAAAGTGTTTTTGTTGACTTTTCAAAAGGACCTATAATGTGGAAATTCATATCTTTTGATGAGTGTACATTTTGAACTTGGGGGATGAAGATGAATTGTAGGATATTGCATAAATTAGCCTTGGATGGAAAATTTATGATAAAGTATGAGGAAGTTATGCTTGGTCAAAGTTTGGTTGACTTTTCCTAAGAAACCCTAATTTAGCAACTTTTGGGTTTTGATGAATTTGGGGAATTCCTTGAGGAATAATGATAAACCCTTGATAAAATGATGGGTATGACTTCAAAATGTTAATGTTGACCAAAAATCTTGAAGTTTGATTGTATGTGGGCCACAATTGACTTTTGACCTAATACAGTCGATTCCTCAAGCATTTGAGCAGTTGACTGAGCAAACTTCTTGTGCAAGGCTTGAAATTTGACATGGAGGGTCTTGAGAACATATTAGGACCACGGAGAGCACATGAGGTCTTTGTAGTTCAACCATCTTGATGAAAATGGAAACCCTAGTTTGAGGTACATTGCCTTAGGAGAGAGTTTGTCTGGTCAACTCTTGGGCATCCTTGAGCAAGTTGAGGATCTCAATGGGCATGTGTTGAGTAAAATGAGAGTGAAAGTTTTGGGGTACAATAGGAGGTATCACCTATAACCCCTGTTTGGCTCTAAGATAGTTTAGTTATGCCCGAAGGGATGGTCCACATGAGATGCTGATTCAAGGGTTAGTATTCGACTACAAGAGTGACAATCAAGGTCATCGCCAGAGGTTTATCCGATCTTGGAGCATGTTGAACAATGTAGATAGCAAGACATTGGGGCACAAGAATTCCATCTCCCTTGAGCCTTACCTCAAATGGGTATGAGCTCGTGCTCAAAGTATCATGATTCCTTATCCCTCCATTCTCCCGGTAATCTTAGAGCCTGTTGTGGAAGAAGATGTTCCCTACACTATCCTACTTCCTGACATGCCCACTTATCTTGAAGACTTACAAAGAGATTGGATACAACTCAAGGGAGAGCGAGACACTTTCGAGGCCCAATTCTACCCCAACGAAAAGAAGAATCTGGAGCTTACCAAGCAACTTCAAGAGGAGCGGACTCTTAACGCCTACACCGCACCAAAGAAGATGCGCACAACCTTTTTATCTTAGAATTTTTTTTGCATTTGTGTAAGCCCAAAGAGGCATTGATGTACTAAAGCTTTAATTTATTAATATAATGTGTGTTTCCTTTTTGTCTAAAACAAATTTGAATCTCTAAAATTCTTGAAATCTTTGCATATGCATCTTCCATTCATCATAACATAAACAGGTTCCTTGCAACAAGTCTCCTCATCTTTCTACTGTTTATTTCAGTAAGATAGATCTTGAACAGGCGGTGAAAGACCTCCAGGTGCAGAGTGCTCAGTTTCAACAGATGTTTTTAACTCTAGCCAAAGGACAAGAAGATTTGAAGACCTTGCTGGTTGAAGAGAAGAAAAAGAAAACAAAGAAAATAACTGGAGTTATAAATATGGGAAGAAGGTTTCAAGGACAGGCCAGACGGACCTTAGACTATGCAACGTCATCTAGCGAGAAGGATAACCAAGAAGCAAAAGGCAAGGAAATAGTGGCCCAGCCAGATTCATAAGAGGAAGAGGAGGAAGAGGATTACTCTGAAGAAAAATATCCCCCGGCCGACGACAAATATAAGCATCTAGAAGAACGGTTAAATGCAATGGAAATCTAAAAAGTGCCTGGACTGGACTTTGAGGCACTGGGTTTAGTATTTGGGATTTTTATTCCTCCAAAATGTAAGGCACCGGTATTCGCTAAATACAACGTAGTTTCGTGTCCCAAAATGCATCTCCGGTCCTATGTGAGGAAAATACAGCCTCATACTACTGACAGAGATTTATGGGTCCACTTCTTTCAAGACAGTTTATCCGGAACTCAGCTTGATTGGTTTTCACGGCTAGAAACAGCCAATGTTCATAATTGGGAAGATCTAGTCGTTGCCTCTTACAAACAATACCAATACAATGCAGACCTTGCTCCTACCCATACTCAACTCCAGAGTATGGCCATGGTTTCAAGTGAAGGATTCAAAGACTACGCTCAAAAATGGAGGGACTTAGCAGGAAGAGTCCAGCCTCCCTTATCTGAAAGAGAGCTAGTAGACATGTTTTTGGGTATGTTGTCTGGTCCTTTCTTTAATCACTTAATTGGGAGCTCCTCGGCAGGCTTTACTGAATTGATATTGACCAGAGAAAGAGTGGAAGCTGGGATAAAGAGTGGGAAGATTCAAAAAGACGCATCCTCTGCGGCTGTAAGAAAACCATTTATAGGGAAGAAGGAGGTTGTTGTTGTATATCCTCAGAGAAATTAAGATAGAGTTGAACGCCAACTAATGGTGGGGGCTGTCATGATTCCTAAGCCCGAACCTGCTCAGCAAAGAAGAAACCAGCCTAGAACAGAAAGACCAGTCAGACAATTCACCATAATTAATATGACACTATCTCAAGTGCAGCCACATTTGTTGAGATCCAATCTAGTAACTTTCAAAGAAGCTCCAAAGAATCCTAACACAACCTCTCCTCATTATCATCCTAATTCTCGCTGTGCATACCATTCTAAGAGTCCCGGCCATGACACTAACAACTGTTGGGCTTTAAAAAACAAGGTACAAGACCTTCTTGAAGCCAAAGAGATTTAATTCGATGCGCCAAAGATTCCCAATGTTATCACTGCCCCTATGCCCAAGCATGGTCGTGATGTCAATGCTATTGAGGATGATATGTTTGTTACTTTGGTTGATGAACTTGTGACCCCACTCCTGACTATCAAAAAGAATTTGTTGAATGACGGTGTATTCCCGGGCTGTGATGAAAGTTGTCATTTCTGTCTATCCACACCAACTGGCTATCATTTGTTAAAAGCAGATGTTCAATGCCTAATGGATGACAATGAGATTTTGTTCGAGAAGACTTCTATTCCAACCGTTTCATATAATGATGTTTCCATAGTGACCATTTCTGCCAATTCTTGCAGGGTATCCACCAAAAGACCCGTTAGAATTACATCAGTCCCTAAAGTAGCTCCGTTGATAATTACAATGCCTGGACCAATCCCGTATTCGTCAGACAAAACCGTCCCATGGAATTATGGAGGTGATGTCTACTATCACGGTATCAAGCAAGTTTGGCCAGCTACTAAAAATTCAAGCTCTGAGAAAGTTGACTCTGATATAAGTAACATTACGGGAACTAGAAAGATAACCCGAAGCGGAAGAGTATTCTCCCCAGAGATTGCTCCTCCGAAAGCTATTCCCGGACCTGTAATCATTCATGTTGTTGTTGCTCCTCTAAAAGTTATCACTAGTCCTACAATCATCTCTGCTAATATTCCTGTTGACAAAACTACTTCAGTCCCTGTTATCACCCCTACTGACATTCCTACTGACGAGTCGACTGAGACTCGAGGCAAAGGTATCCTGGTTGAGCCTGTCCGGATGAAGGCATAATTAGTGGCTATCCCTGAGGCCTCCTGAAAGGAGATGGAGGAGATTCTAAAGATTATAAAAAGAAGCGATTACAACATAGTCGAACAACTGGGGCAAACTCCATCAAAAATTTCCATGATGGCTTTATTACTGTGCTCCGAGGCTCATGCCAAAGCCTTGGTGAAATTCCTTAAAACGGCCCATGTACCCTAAGAGACCTCTGCTGATCAGTTTCAAGACTGTGTGGCCAGCTTGACCGCGAATAATGGTTTAGGCTTTTCGGATGTTGATTTAACACCAAGGGGGAGGAAGCATAATGAGGCATTACATGTCTCTGTTGAATGCAGGGGCACAACTTTGGCTCATGTCTTGGTTGATACCGGTTTGTCTCTGAATGTGCTGCCTAAAAAGGCTCTTGATAGGATCGATTGTGAAGGATTGACCTTGAAACCAAGAAATATAGTGGTGAGTGCCTTCGATGGTTCAAAAAGGATGGTGCATAGGGAAGTGGACATCCCCATAAAAGTTAGAACCCAAACATTTGATTCAAATTTTTATGTAATGGATATTTGTCCTTCATATTCCTACTTGTTGGGCCGACCATGGATTCACAATGCTGGTGTCGTTACCTCTATGTTGCATCAAATGCTGAAATATCTAACTCAGGGGAAGATCATCACTGTTCATGGAGAAGAAGAGCATATGGTCAGTCATCTAAATTCCTTCAGATATGTGGAATTATATGGTGAATTTATTGAAACTCTGTTCCAGCACTTTGAGGAAGTTCTGCAAACCGTGGCAGTAACCAAGGTTGTTTCCCAAGTCCCAAAGATTACAAGGCCTCCGCTCAAGATGTAATCTTTGAAAGATGCCAAGGCATTGATCAAAGAAGGTGGGTGCACTCTTTGGGGACAACTCCCAGATATCCCATACAAATCTGACAAATTTGGTTTGGGTTTTACTTCAGGAGCCCAGAAAGTTGTATGCCATGCTCGCGCTGGAGGACCAACCTTGAAGATCAGCAACCAAAGAGTCAATGCAGTGGAAGATGATGAAGACAAACATGACCTGGAGGATTGGATTTTCCCAACTGTCAACGGAGGGCTCAGCAACTGAGAAGCTAGAGATTTTGTCCCAATCACTTTTATCCAACAGTAATTTGTCTTTAAAATTTTGTCGGACCTGTAATATTAAACAATTCAGACTCTTAAAACCTTGTGTCTTACCCGAGGCACAATGGTCCATTTGTAAGGGTTTGTTACCTCATTTCCATATGTCATCAATGAATCATGGACGTTTTTGCATACAAACTTTGTGTTCTTTGTTTTTTCCTTTTTACATTTTATTTCTTTCAAAGATAGTTATACTCTTACACACACTCACATTCAAAATGCAGATTTACATCCATTCGGGATCCCATGGGTAACGATTCTGCTATGTCCTTTTGTGACTCTGAAAATCTAATCTACCAAGCCGAAGACGAAGATGAGGAAGATTGTGAAGTGCAGGGGAACTCGCCAGGTTACTACAACAAGAAGAGAGGACCATACAGCCTCACGAGGAACCAGTGGACACAGTTAACCTAGGTACCGAAGAGGACAAGAGAGAAGTCAAGGTGGGTGCCAAGCTGGAACCCAGTGTCAAGAAGCGCCTGATTCAATTTCTACATGATTATGCGGAGGTCTTTGCCTGGTCGTATGAAGACATGCCAGGACTTGATACAGATATCGTGGTACATCGTCTACCAACAAAAGAAGACTGTCCTCCGGTAAAACAAAAAGTCTGTCGCATGAGGCCAGACATATCAGAGAATATTAAAACTGAAGTCATGAAACAATTCAACGTCGGATTCTTGGCAGTCACCTCCTATCCACAATGGGTCGCCAATGTTGTTCTCGTGCCTAAAAAGGACGGCAAGGTACAAATGTGCATGGACTACAGAGATTTGAATAGGGCGAGCCCTAAGGATGATTTCCCACTTCCTCACATCGATATTTTGGTTGATAATACAACATAGTATAAGGTGTTTTCCTTCATGGATGGTTTCTCAAGTTATAACCAAATCAAAATGGCGCCTAAGGACATGGAGAAAACAACCGTTGTCACACATTGGGGCATATTCTGTTACAAGGTTATGCCATTCGGGTTGAAGAACGTTGGGGCAACCTATCAGCGTGCCATGGTAGCTCTATTTCACGACATGATACATCACGAAATAGATGTCTAAGTGGATGACATGATAGCCAGATCTCAAATAGAAGAAGAACATTTTGATCATTTAAAGAAATTATTCGAGAGGCTAAAGAAATACAAGCTAAGGTTGAACCCGAATAAATGCACATTTGGGGTGAGGTCTGGTAAACTCCTAGGCTTTGTTGTCAGCGGTAAAGGTATCAAAGTGGATCCTGCCAAGGTAAAAGCGATACAAGAGATGTCTGCTCCTTGTACTGAGAAGGAAGTCAGAGGATTCTTGGTACGATTAAACTACATTGCCAGATTCATTTCTCACCTGACAGCTACTTGTGAACCAATCTTCAATTTACTGAAGAAAGATCAAGTAGTCAAATGGAATGATGAGTGCCAAACTTCCTTCGATAAGATCAAATACTACCTGCAAGAACCTCATGTTTTGATGCCACCAGTCGAGGGAAGACCCATGATTATGTATCTAACCGTTTTGGAAAATTCAATAGGGTGTGTGTTGGGGCAACATGACGAGTCTGGACGAAAAGAGAATGCTATTTATTACCTGAGAAAAAAGTTTACCGACTATGAAACCAGATATTCACTTCTCGAGAAAACTTATTGCGCTCTGGCATGGGCTGCTCGCCGGCTAAGACAGTATATGTTGACCTATACTACCTTATTGATATCCAAGATAGATCCAATAAAATACATCTTCGAGAAGCCTTCCCTCTCTGGGAGGATAGCAAGATGGCAGATGATCTTGATGGAATATGACATCCAGTACACTACCCAAAAAGCAATAAAGGGAAGTGTACTAGCTGATCACCTTGCTCACCAAGTTGTGGATGACTACAAGTCCATGAAGTTCGAATTCCCAGATGAAGACATCATGATGGTAAACAACTATGAAGAAATCAGACCATATGACAGACCTGAACAAGGATCCCGATGGACCCTAGTCTTTGATGGGGCATCCAACGCACTCGGAAATGGTATTGGTGTTGTACTTATTTCCCTTGAAGGATGTCATACTCCCTTTACTGCAAGACTCTGCTTCAACTGTACAAACAACACAGCAGAGTATGAAGCATGTATTTTTGGTCTCAAAGCCACCATAGATTTGGGGATCAAATACTTAAGTGTATTCGGAGATTCAGCCTTGGTCATCAGCCAGATCAAAGGAGAATAGGACACTAAGCACCAAAACCTCATCCCCTACAAAGAACATGTGTTGACATTAATCCCATATTTTGAGAAGATCACCTTCGAGCATTTCCCGCGAGAAGAAAATCAACTAGCGGACGCGCCAGTGTTTAAACCCATTCAATGTCATCCATGTTTAAACCCATTCTAGTGGGCATACGATGGCAAAGAAGATCCTATGGGCAGGTTATTACTGGTCTACTATTGAAGCAAATTTCTATCAACACTCTCGAACCTGCCATAAGTGTCAGATCTATGCTGACAAGGTGCACGTTCCTCCGGTTCCTTTAAATGTCTTGACGGCTCCTTGGCCTTTTGCTATGTGGGCCATCAATATGATTGTGGAAATCAAACCAACAGCCTCTAATGGACACCACTTCATCTTAGTGGCCATTGACTATTTCACAAAATGGGTTAAGGCGGCCTCTTTTGTTTCCGTTACCAAGAATGTTGTAGCCCGGTTTATTCAACAGAATCTCATCTATCGATATGGTATCCTGGAGAGGATCATCACAAACAATGGTACGAATCTAAACAATACTATAATCACTGATTTGTACGCGTAATTCAAGATCTAGCACCACAATTCTTCCCCTTACCGGCCAAAGATGAATGGTGTTGTCGAAGCCGCAAATAAGAACATCAAAAATATCATACAGAAAATGGCTGTCACATACAAAGACTGGCATGAGATGCTACCATTTGCTCTCCATGGTTATCGTACCACGGCGCGCACATCAACCGGGGCAACACATTACTCTCTAGTATACGGCATGGAAGTTGTCTTGCCTATTGAGGTCCAGATTCCTTCTCAAAGAATCATGAAGGATATAGGTCTGGACGAGGACGATTGGATCCAGACTCGACTTGTTCAACTGAACTTAATTGATGAGAAAAGGCTTACTACTGTCTGTCATGGTCAAATGTATCAAAAACGGATGATTAAGGCTTTCAACAAAATGGTCAGACGCCAAGTGTATCAAGTCGGGGATTTAGTGATCAAGCGTATCATATTGTCGCAAGGTGATCCCAGGGGTAAATGGACTCCTACATATGAAGGACCATTTGTAATCAAAAGCATATTCTCTGGAGGAGCCATAATATTAACCACTATGGATGGTGACGACCTGCCACATCCTGTGAACACGGACATAGTCAAAAGATACTATGCATAAGAGACCCGCTAGGTTGACACACCTAGGCAAAATAAGGGCATTCCGGCGAACCAAAAAGGTTCGGGAAAAAATTAGGGATAAAACAAAAAAAAACTGTACACCCGGCAAGTTGAAAACCCGAAAAGGCGACTTGGGCAAAAAAGGGTATTCTGGTGGACTGAAAACCCAAAAGGGCGGTCCAGGCAAAATTTAGGGAATTAAAGCGTATGACTATGACCCGTGGGATCACCTTACGAACAACCTACAAACTCAACAGTTCTGATCAATTCAATCAGCTTCGGACAAGGAAACAAATAGAAAAGACGCTCAGAGACATGAAAGCTATAGCAGAATGGGAACCCCATGAGATTATTTCACATAGCTATCTTTTCTTTGTATCAAATTTTCACTCTTTTTGCGACGGCATTCTCTTACTAGAATGTTTGTCTCATTGTACAAAAAATATTTACTCGAGTCAATACAAAGATATCCCTTTGACAGTGCAAAACTATCTATTTTTCTTTACTCTTGTTGTTTTGTTTACAAAAACGTCCAGTGATTTATTTTTGAGCATGTGCATTTGAACATAACTACTATTTACAAATGAAAAAAAATAAAGACAATCACTAATGGCTTTAAGAAGTAGGGAAATATCTCCAAGTTATTCCATAAAATCCCCCACACTGTGCAGTTTAATCCCCAACGAAACAAAACTTCCAGTTATCACTCCCCGGTAGAAGTCGCCAAATTTCTCGGGATTCCCCAACAGGTCTACAAATAATGCACAACGCTCCCCTTTTGACGACAGAGTTTATTTCTCTAAGTGGAAACTCATCAACACTTCAACTTCACAACATGAAGACTTACACTCTACATTCCCAGCAGCAGTCAGGGATTTATTTTCCCTAATCCAATAGCATTACAGTAGATTAGCTCACATACGCATACATCGCATTCATATATCATAAACATCGATGACAAGAATGCACATATCACAATCTCATTGTACCATGCATTTCATACATCATGACATTGCATACAGCTAACGTTTTACCCTTTGAAGGATAAGGTTAATCAATGACTATCATCAACAAATTAGAGATTAATACCTAAAACAGGACGAGGACCATTGTATACACGACCAACTGAACTTTCAGATACAGTTCATATATGCTCCAGACACGGATGTCATCCTGATACTCATTCAGATTCAGCTTTCAGATACAGTTTAGATACACTCCAGATACGGATGTCATCCTGATACTCATTCAGTTTCAGTTTTCAGATACAGTTCATATACGCTCTAGATACGGATGTCATCCTGATACTCATTCAGTTTCAGCTTTCAGATACAGTTCAGATATGCTCCAGATACGGATGCCATCCTGATACTCATTCAGATTCAGCTTTTAGATATAGTTCAGATACGCTCCAGATACGGATGCCATCCTGATATTCATTCAGTTTCAGCTTTCAGATACAGTTCAGATACGCTCCATATACGGATGCCATCCTGATAGTCATTCAGATTCAACTTTTAGATACAGTTCATATACGCTCCAAATACGGATGCCATCCTGATACTCATTCAGATTCATCTTTCAGATATAGTTCAGATATGCTCCAAATACGGATGCCATCCTGATACTCATTCAGATCCATGCATTCATTTCGAGGTAACCCTACTATCCAAGTTCCTTCTCATAGCCCTACTACTCAGGCTTTCCTTTCGAAGCAACCCTATTATCCAAGTTCCTTCTCCCTTATCTCCAGATAACTGTTTACAACCCTATAAGACCTGGACCCGACCAGATACGATCGATTTCACATTTCCCCAGTTGAAGTCAAACTTAGACTTGGTCTGATTTCTGTCAACAATCACCTTCAAATGGTATCTTTAAGCCCATCTCCAACAACTTTCCGTCATCTCTCAAAATGGCATCTTTAAGCCCATTTCCAACAACTTTCCGTCATCTCTCCAAATGGCATATTTTATCCCGTTCCCTATGCAATCAACAACCACATAATCGAGTGCAAATTTTTGGGCACTCTAGTGTTCAATCATCTTCCACTTTCAAGCTACGAAAGACAAACATGCCGATCTCACTTTTCAAGTTTAAGAAGATTGAACAGGGGCAGTTGTTGTACCCCAAAATTTTCCCTCTCATTTTTTATTCAAGATACTATCCTAGGTCTTCTCGAATACTCAATTTGGCTCAGAAGTTTGATCAGACAGATTCTCTTCCTAGGCAGTAAGTCAACGATTAGGGTTTGACGTTTCTCAAAGAAAACTGATTCTTCAAGGTTTCAAATGGTCTTCATAGATCTTCATGTCTCCTCAAGGATGTCCATGCCGAGTTTCGAACCTCGCGTTACAAGTTTTCTCAGTCAATGGTTCAGACGACTGAAAATGACTCCATTAACCCAAAAGTTGACCTTTTGCGAGACCAAGTTCAAGCGACTGTAAATTCTTCATTATTCGATATTTTTGAGTGGTTCTTCTTGCGTATGACTCTCCTCGATGTTATCTCCAATTTCTCTTCACAAATCAAGAGTTGATTACGTGTAGAAGATCACCAAATTCGAATGCGTTAGAAGTCACTTCATGGATTTTGACCTAATCTTAAATAACTATCGCTTGATTTCTAAGAATTGTGATTTCCTCAAATTAAGAGATCTTGAGATAATCATTTCTGCATATGGTCATAAGTGATGTTGCAAACGAGTTTATCTTCAAAGATCGAAAGAAAATTGCATTGGGAAGACTATGAAAGTTATCTAATCGTTGCAAGTCATTTGTTTGATTTCAAGTGTTCTTAATCACCATCGTTTTTGAAATTTGTTAATTCTATAAGGTTGATGATTGTTCTCAAAGCATGACTGTTTGGAAACGAAGTTCCATTTTAATCAAGTATGGTGTGCGAGTTCATTTTGAATGCAAATTTGGTTTGGACAAGAGTTGAAGATTAAGATTGTCATTTAGATGACCATGGCTTTCGGTTTGAGTTAACCAAGTTAGAATTGAATTCTTAAACATTTATTTTGTTTAGAAATTTGATTAGAGTACAAGGCGCATTGGTTTATTTGATTATTTTGTGATTGCTTGAAGTTCAAGTTACCAAACCAAGATGTTTTATTCAAAGCATTCAATTGAGAATTGCAAAGTTTAAATAAATTCAGGATTGGTACGACAAATTTCATCATTTACAAATTTATTCAAGGTCTTGTGTTCATTACATCACAAATGAAATAAAATTACACATTTTTTTGCTTTGTTTACAAAGAATTACAATGTTTTCTTTGACTACAAAGAGAGAAAAATTATTTCTTCAAGTCTACATTTCTTCATCTTCAAGCAATCCTCGCTTGCCATCCATGCCTCATGTTCATGAAACAAAGAAGAGAAAGTTAGCAATTCAAGCAAAGTGATATGTAAAGAAAATAAAAAAGAATTTCATCACTAGGGTTTGTATGTAGGAATCAGAATTTAAGTTATTTTGTTTTATCATAATCTCTCGTCTCCCATTCTTGAATATCACAAGGTTGGACCTTGGTTCACAAGAAGGAAAAGCAAATACACAGCAAGCCCAAAGTTTCCAAGCACAACAAGCCAAGCCAAGGTTGTCCAAAACATGCAACAAATATAGAAAAAATACAACAAAAAATGCAAACAAGTCAAAGCTGCCAAGCACAACAAGCCAAGGCAAGGTTGTCCAAAACATGCAGCAAATATAGTAGCAAGTCAAACAATAACAAAATATACGAACAGAACAGCAGGCCAAGCCTGCAACATAAAGAAAACCACACAGTAGAATAACAGCAGAACAACAGCAGGCAGCAGATAAAAACAAGCAAAATATAGTCCAATAGCCAAAACTGTCCAGCAATAGCAAGTAAAACCAAATATTCAACAGTATTTCGTTCAAAAAATAGCAAGCTTTCTCAACAAACAAGTTATCATCATTTTCCTGAAATTACACAAACCCTTCAGAATTTTTCAAAGAAAGAAAAGCATAGTAGCCTTATATTTTCATTGAAAGATAAAGAGAAAAAGGAATAGGCTTGAAAAGATTTCACCTAGCAATAACAGTCCCCAAACCAGCATAAGCCTGCCCACAACCTGCTGCATTTTCTGTCCAAATAGTCCAAGTACAAGAGTCCACAGGCTGCTACACATCAGTCCAAAAGTTGTCCAAAGACCAAACAGAACATGCCAAAAAAAAACTTTGTCCACCCTGCACATAATAACCTGTCCAAGGCAGGCCAAAAACTTGAACCAAAATAGGAAATCCCTAAACCTCTTGTTTCACTACATCATAAACAGTCTAGGAGTTGCACTAAAATGGAAAAAAACATCAACCTACATCAAGAAAGGATCAAAACAATATATGATAATAGTTTAAACTTATCATTTTTTCCCTCCAATTCCCATTGGGCCAGCTGATATAATACAAGAACAATCAAGCAGCAAAAGAGGGAAGGGACTGATACAAAAAACCACAGCCCAACTCCAAACTTCAACCTTAATCTCATACAACACAACCAGCAAGCTAGCTGTTAGAGAATAAAAGAGAACATGCCAGAAAACATAAACAAAACTGAACCAGCAAGAAAACCTTTACAGCAACTTAATAAAACCCTCACTCATGCTCTCAAACCCTTAGCCTATGCTAGACTCAAGTCCATAACCAATCTCTACTCAAACACTAAACCTATACCCGAACATCCCTCAAATACGCATCAACCTTCATTAACAAATCATACTCACTCAAAATTACATCAGTAATTGTTCAACCTTCTTCACCATAATAACCACAGCATAAGTACGTAGAACCATAATAAAAGATCAGAGGCTAGAAGCATCAAAGGATCGCGAAGCATACCTGACACTGTGTGATCATCAAACGCATCCCTTCCGCCACTGTCGTGAGGTAGACATCGTGATATTTGTTTCTATGTTTTTGTTAGCATTCTTTTAACATAACATTGAGGTCTGGAAGTTGATTCACTGATCCTTGGCGCAATTTCATGTTCTAATAATTTAGGGTTCGTAAACCCTAATTCTTCGACCCCTTGAATTTAGGCGAAATTAGAGGATTCTGAGATTAGAATAAGGCTGGGAAGATGAGACAGAGTTGAGATTTAGAGATTTATGGCTTTCGGCACTGTGAGAAAGAAGAGATTAAAAGATTCGCGAGAGAGAGAAGAGGGACGGATGATGTTTAAGTTTTCTGCAACCCACTCTCCTTTATGATCAGATAACTGGACCCGGGTCTAGCCCGACCCGGTCCAAGCCCAACTCTTTTTTTTAAACCCACTATCTACCTTTTTTTTACAATTTGTTTTGTTCTTTGGGCTTTGCTGTCTCAACACGTTCTAAGCCCAATCTGATTTCTGTTTCACACCCCAACATACTGCTTTACACCCTTGTTTAAATTATGTTCTTAATTTTTATCCATTTTATTTTTCATCAACTTAGTTAATAAAATTAATTAAATAAATATGTTTAGTTAACTAGAAAATTTTTAGTGTAATTCCTTAATTAATTTAATAACTCTATTAGTTTAGATTTAGTTTTAAATTCTAAAAAAAATCCAATTAAATAAAAAAGATATAACTTCAAAATTAGTTAATTTTCGTAATGAATTTAGTTTAGGACTTTGTAATTAATTTTACTAATTATTTTATGCTTAAGCTTTAATTTGTTCATTTAATTTCTAAATAACAAAAATTCTAAAAAGATAAAAAATACATGCATTTGATTTAATTCTTTAGCTAATTAATAGAATATATTTTTTTCTATTTTTATTTTAAAACTCTTTTTGCAAACAAAAATACCAAGAATTTCTATACTTTGTCAATTAATTTTATTTCATAGACTGTTATAATTTTAATTAATTGTTCGATTCGATTTGGTTGTATTGATTGCCTATTCGGACTTTTAATCACATTATTCCATCCCCATTTGTAAAATTGTACCCCCATTCCCAAAAACTCTGTAATAGTGTAGAATTTTAATTCCCGCAATTTACTAATTTCCTTATACTGTATAGTAATTAGGAGTGCATGGCAAGATTCAAAATCAATCGCTAGATAACCTAATTTCAAAGACAAAATAACTTGAATCAAAACACTTTGCACACGCGCACCTCTAGGGTAACCTCGCTCGTTGCCTTGGAAACACAGTCATGTCCCTCGAATATGGGACGCTTTAGCAAAGACCCTTCGATAAAAAAAGAAGATCGTAGTCCCTCGATGTCCCTCGATGTTGCCTTCAGTAAAACAATCTAGTCCCTTACGAAAATTGCTAAAGCGTCTCACAAGTTGCCTTCTATGACTATACAAAACGACCCGCGCCTATCCCTTCACATCAAACGATGGGGCTTCTTACCAAATCAATGGTAAGATAGCAACATCTAAAGGAGGAAAAGAACATTTAAGACCTTTCGAGTAGGTAGATTCGCTCTTAGTTGCTCGCTTGCTAACGACAAAAACATTTTTACACCAACACTTTCACTTTGAAACATTTTCAAAAAGACAAAATACTTTATACGCGTTCTTATAGAGATGAGAACCATTACAAAAACATCTTTTCAAAATCACCTTCAAAAAACACACTATACAAACACCTATTTGAACTATTTCTCGAAACAACACTTTGTATGCGTTCTTATTGAGACGAGAACCATTACAAAGACATTTTCAAAATACTTTCAAAACTCACAACACAAAAGCATAACTTTCAAAAAAAGTAAGTGATCTAGCGAGCAACTAAGAGCCCATGGAAAACCATGGATGAAAGGGGTGCTAACACCTTCCCTTTTCATAATCTACCCCCCGAACTCAAGAAAACATCTCTAAAGGTCTTTCCTGTGCTTTTTTACCTTTCCTTTTGGATAAAAGAAAAGTCGGTGGCGACTCTTGCTATCCGCACAATTGCGATCAAACACAAACGACCCGAGTCAGTTCTCCTACCGTACCACACTACAGAGTACCGTAGATGCTTAGGGTGCTAACACCTTCCCTTTGCATAACGGACCTCCATACCTTGATCTATGATCTTTTATTTCATTGTGGGTTTTGTTCGCTTTTTTCCCATTTCCCTTTGGAAACAATAAAGTGCGGTGGCGACTTCATTGTGTTGAGATAAGTCAATTGATGGCTTAAATCTCAAATCTTTACCTCTATATTTATTTTCCTACCATCACTGTCGCATTTCGTTCATCTTTGTCGTATTTGTCGACGGTGCGCGACAAAGGGGCTTTGCCCATTTTTTATGTATGTTTTAGCTTGGGGATACATGCCCCCTTTTGATATTGTATAGACAACACCGACCTTCGTGGTCGGATTTCTAATGATTTTGTTTTTCTCTTGTGTGTTTCATGTTCAATTGCCATTGTGCTTGATCTATTTATTTCGGGAAATATGGAATTTTAATTAGTGGAGGTTTGTGCTCGACCTTAGTTATAATCGACACATGTTGGGATGTGACGAGGAAGAAAAGTATGAGTTTGTACGGAAGAGTTCAAGATTACAGTCGGGGTCTTGACTTCGTGGCGTGAACTGCCCATAGCGATCTATGTGTTCTTCTTATTGGGTACTTCGACGGTGGAGCTCGGTCGAGGTTTCTCTGTCGAGCTAAGGTTTTGCTCGACCAAGAAGCGAAAAATCGCCTTTTGTTATTGGTTAAAGGCTATGTTCGTACCTCAACATGCTTTTATGGTCGAGCAATCCTTTTCTTTTGTTGGAGAGGGGTACGTTGATTGCTAGGCCCTGGTGTTTATTCGGGACTTAGCTGTAATATTGTTCCAGTTTTGTAGCGTTCCATGGTTGAGGTAGTGGTTTTCCACTTATGCGTTCGAGGTGGTAGGCTCTAGTGCTCGTTGCCCCGCAGACGCGATAAGGTCCTTCCGAGTTAGCGGTCGGCTTTCCTTCACGGAAATCTTTCGGATTTCTCTACAAGACTAGGCTTCCAACCTATAATTCGCGTTTTATGACTTTGGTGTCATGACGCGGGGCTATCTGCTGTTTTAGTGTGGGTTCGTGAAGATCTGCTCCTAATCGGATTTCTTCGACCAGGTCGAGCTCTTCCCTTAGGGACTCATCAGTTAGTTCCTCGTCTAAAGGGACTTCAGTTCATCTAGATGGCTCCAGGATTTCCATGGGGATGACTGCTTCTGTGCCATAGGTTAGTCGAAACGGGGTTTCGCCGTTTGTCGAGTGTCGTATCTTTCGGTAAGCCCATAGGACGTTGTGTAGCTCTTCGATCCACCCTTTTTTTGCTTCTCCCAACCCGCGCTTGAGTCCTCATAAGGTGACACTATTCGTCGTCTCAACTTGCCCATTGGTTTAAGGGTGTTCGACGGACGTGAAATGTTGTTTGGTGCCGAGCTTGGCGACGAACTCTTGGAAGCTTTGGTCAGTGAATTACATCCCGTTGTCGGTGACGAGCATTTATGGTATGCTGAAACAAGCAAGCAAGTTTCATTTGTAGAAATGAATTATGTTGTCAGTGAATGATGTTGACGTCCACAGTCAGGAATTTATTTTGATATGATCCTTGTATGAACGATTCGAGGATTTCCATCCTGACTAGAAGAACGACTACAGGGATAACAATGTTTTGAGTCCGTGTGGAGGTGAGAGGTGCATGTTCACGTGTCTTTGACATTTGTCCTATTTTTTGACGTGCTCCTTCGTGTCTTGCTGCATGGTAGGCCAGTAATACCCTACTCGTAGCAGCTTTCGTGCCAGATATCTTCCGCCCAAGTGTTGGGCTTTGATTCCCTCGTGGATGTCCCGTAAGATCTCAGGGATTTTGGACTCCTCGATGCATTTTAGGAGTGGGATGAAGAATCCCCGTCGATAGAGCTTATGCTCGACTACTACGTAAGAGCAGGCTCCTCATTTGATCGTATTAGCCTCTTTTTGGTCAAAGGGTAACTCTCCCTTTATGAGATAATTAAATATCGGGGTCATCCAACACAAACTGTCCCCGATGGCGTTCACCTCGGGTGACGCAGTGGGTTTTCAATACTCAGACGAGAAAAGGATTCTTGGATAACAGATTTGTTCCCACCTTTTTTCTTTGTGCTCATGAGTTTTGAGAGTATGTCGACCCGCATGTTCTATTTACGTGGTACGTGTTTAATTTTCTCCCAATCGAACTTTTTCATCCTTTCTTTGACTAGGTTCAAGTATTCGATGAGGCTATTGTTCTTGGTATGATATTCTCCTCGAACTTGAGAAGTGAAGAGCTAGGAGTCTGTGAATAGTTGTACTTCTCAGGAACTTCGGTCTTTGGCCAGCCTTAATCCTGTGAGCAGGGCCTCGTACTCGGTTTGGTTGTTGGACATGGGAAATAACGGGGTAAATGAATATTTAATCATAATGCCCTCTTTGTTTTTGAGGAGGATTCCTGCTCCGCTTCCCGTTGAAGATGGTCCACTTGTGTTTCCCGCTCGCAGGTGGTTTGTGGCTGGTCATCTTCACAACAAAGCTGGCCAGTGCTTAGGATTTAAGGGCTTTCCTAATTTTGTACTAAACTTCGAACTTCTAAAGCTCTAGGGACCATTTCAGCATTCGACCGACCATGTCTGGTCGACCTAGGAGTTGTCTCATGGGTTGGTTTGTTCGTACGACGATTGTGTGGGACAAGAAGTAATATTTGAGTCTCCTCGCCACATTGATAAGGGCTAAGGCTACCTTTTCAATTTGTTGATATCTGATCTAGAGGCCTTGTAACATTTTGCTAGTAAAGTACACTGGTCGCTGCCCCTCTAGTGTCTCACGGACGAGGGCCGCACTTACGGCCTCGATGGAGACAGCCAAATAAAGGAACAAAGTTTCTCCGCTCTTTGGTCATGATAACACGGGTGGTTGTGAAAGATCTCATTTGAGGTGGAGGAGGGCAGGCTCGGTCTACTCGAATGCCGTCTCTTTACGCAAGAGTTTGAAGAAAGGGAGTGTGTGTTGTACGGACTTTGCCACGAAGCGGGATAGCGAGGTGAGTATGCCATTCAAGACCTGTATGGATTTTTTCGAGTTAGGAGTGGGGAGATCAGAGAACTCCCTGCATTTGTCAGGGTTGGCTTCAATTCCCCATTTGGTTAGATAGAAATCGAGAAATCTGCCCGCTTTGACCCCGAAGGTGCACTTCTCTGGGTTAAACCTCACCTTTCATCGCCTTGCTTGGTCGGGAACTCTTTTGAGGTGGGCAGCATGGTCGGTTTCCGCTCAGGACTTGATGATCATGTCATCCATGTATACCTCAAGCATATCCCTTATCTCACCGCGGAAGACTTTGTTCAACATCCGCTGGTATGTTGCCCCTTCATTTTTTAGGCCGAAGGGCATTATGTTGTGGTAGTAATTGCCCGATCCGACCATGAAGGAAGTGCAATGTTTGTCGCTCATCGCCAAGGGGATTTAATTATAGCCCGAGTAAGCATCAATAAATGATAAAATCTTGTAGTTGGCCGAGCTGTCGACCAACATGTCAATATTAGGTAAAGGAAATGCATCTTTGGGGCATGCCCCCATTGAGATAAGTATAGTAAACACACATACACAATTTTCCATTATTTTTCTTAACAAGTATAACATTTGAGATCTAGGTTGAATACCAAGCCTCATAAATAAAATTTGACTCTAGGAGGTCTTCTACAGCTTTTTCAGCAGCCTCCGCTTTTTCAGGAAACAACTGTAATACGGTGGGAGAACTGACTTTTTGGTTTTATCCAAATGTGCGGATAGCTAGAGTCGCCACCGACTTTTCTTTTATCCAATATTTAGGAAAGGTGAAAAGAACATGAAATACCTTTGATAGATTTTGAATTCGGGGGGTAAGTTATGAAAAAGGAAGGTGTTAGCACCCTTTTCATCTGTAGTTATCTACGAGCTCTTAATTGCTTAGCTCACTTTTGAAAATATTGATTTGTGTGTGTGATTTGTTTGAAAATATTTTGAAATTGCCAATGTAAGGCTGACTTTGTAATGATTCTTGTATTAGTCCTCAATAATGTATACAAAGTGTTATTTTTGAAAATATGTGTTTGAAAGTGTAATGTAAAAAAAAGTTTTAAGAAAAGTTGTGAGCAAGCAATTAAGAGTTTCTTACCCACTAAAGCCTTTCTTATTCTTTTCCTTCTCCTTTAGAGATAGTACTATCTATACCAGTAGTTGGTAGGTAGCCCTATTTATTGAATGTGAAGGGACAGACGTAGGGTCATCGTATGGTCATCGAAGGAAACAAGTAAGGATACTTTACTAATTGTATCGAAGGGACTATCATCCTTTTGTAGGCAACTCGAAGGGACTAGATCATTTTGTAGGCAGCTCGAAGGGTCATCGAGGGATTATGATCTTTATTAGAAAGGGACATGATGATTTGATCGAGCGTCTTTTGCTAAAGTATCCCCACTTTCGAGGGACGTGACCAATATCATAAGGCAACAAGAGAGGTTGTCCTAGAGGTGCAAGTGTATTGATTCAGTTATTTATCTTGAATATTAGGGTTTTCTAGATTATTTTTAGTCTTGCCACGGAAATCCTAGTTACTAGCAGTTAAATACGTACAGAAAAATAAAGTGAGGAATGTAAATTCATAAGCTATTACATGGCTTTGGGAGAGGTACATAAGTATAAAAATTTGCGAGAAAGTAAACCTACGCTATTAAATCCTGTGAGCAGATACATAATTAGGAAAAAATGCGAGAAAAGAAATATACGCTATTACAATTAAAGAATGCAACCTATACAATTTTCTATGAAAATTAAATAGCAAGAAGAAAGAAAATAGAAAAAGAATGTTAAAATATTTTATGATTTTTTTTGTAGAAAAGAATTTAAGTGATAATAATTAATAAAACATAAATTCTAATTGATTTTAATATTTAAGAAAAAAAAGGTTGATTAAATAATTAATTTAGTAAATAAAAAAATATAAGAAAAAATTAATTACTTACTAAAACCCTAATCCTAATTTGTTAGTTATTAAGAAAAATGATTAGGTTAGTTAATTGTTAATTAAAAAATAATTAAGGAATAATTAAGAAAGAAAATAGAAAAATTAGGTTAGAAAAAATAACGGCATGAGGTGGGTGTTGAACCCACGCCCTTGGCCCCAAGGATCTGCATTGCTTGCCACTAGGCCAAGCGTCTATTCGCATTTGAAAATAGGAATTGAATAATATATACGAAACCTGCCTGTTAGTTTGAAAAATAATAAAAAAATATTGTGAGACGCTGGGATCGAACCCACGCCCTTCACGTTACGTGCCCTTCAAGTTTGGGTTTCTAAGGCCTCAAGTGGTTCCCATGGTTCCTTATATTTCTCTAATAATTCTCATACTAAGTTTCATGCCTTGCATCACAAGTTTGCTCAGTCAATGGGTCGAATGACTGAAAATCAACTATATTGAACAAAAAGTCAATTGTGGTCAACATACAGTCAAACTTCAATATTTTTTATCAACATCAAGATTTTAAAGTCATATTCATCATTTGATAAAGGTTTGATCATGACTCATCAAGGAAACTCTCAAATCATCAAAAGTCAAAAGTTGCCAAATTAGGGTTTTTCTAAGGAGAAGTCAACTGAACTTTGACCAAGCATAACTTTCACATACTTCATCAGATTTTCCTCAACCAAAGCTCATTTTGAAGGAAATTCAATTCTCTACTACTTTGTCTCTTTAAACTCAAATCCAAAAAATGATTCATTTGAGAGATATGGGCCAATACATTATAGGTCATTCCAAAAGTTAATAAAAAGACACTTTTTGTCAAGGCAACTCACATCAAGATAAAGTCTTCAAATGCAAAAATGATCAATATAAAAATTGTAGAGGACATATTGATATTTCCAAAAATTCAAAGAAAACCTTCAAATGACAAAAATTGAGAGAGTTATGACTAGTGAAAGTTGGGAAATTTTGAGCAAATGCATGAAGTTCAAATTGATCAAACTCGAATTTTTGGGCTAATGGGATTGTGTTTCAAGGTCCAAACGTATATTAGGCCTCATAGTGAACCTTTGAACCTATTCATACACCCCTTTGATTTTTATTCCATTTATTATTGATTTTATTTATTTAAATTCAAAATTAAATAAGTTAAAGTCAAGGCTTTTCTTACAAGGTCTAAGCCCGCAATGGTTTAACGTAATTCTTCTCTATACATTACTCTTCATTTAGATATAACATCACACAAAAACCCTTGCAGAGAAAACTATTCCAAAACTTCCAAAAATTCAATAAACTAGGGCAACACAAAACCCTTATTTCCAGCCCTTCTCAATTGAAACCAAGCATTACATTATCATCTTGAAGTTCCCAGGAATCCATCCTAATCCTCAAGCAGTCAAGATAGTACCCAGAACATCATGTTCATCCTCACCGATTTTGGTAGTTTTTTAAATTCAAACCTTTGATTTATACATTGTTAACTAATTTGATATGTTTACATGTATTCATATACATCAGTAGATCAGGTTTGATGCATAATATGTGAGCTATGGTGCAGTGGTAAACCATGCAGTGTGGAAGACTAAGGGCGTGGGTTCAACATCCACCCCTGACATTTTGTGTGATTTTGCTTCTAACTTGTTCTTAATGCAGTGTGGAAGGCTAAGGGCGTAGGTTCAACACCCACCACTGACATTTTGTGTGATTTTCCTTCTAACTTGTTCTTTTTCCCTATTATTTCCCTTAATACAACGTCGAAGGCCAAGGGCGTGAGTTCAACACCCACCCCTGACATTTTGTGTGATTTTGCTTCTAACTTGTTTTTTTTCTTTATTTTTTCCCTCAAACCCTAAATTCACTTAACCATAAAACCACAAACCTTTTTTTTACAAACCTAAAATAATTGTTTTTTTTGTAAACCCTAAAAATAATTAGGTTTTAGGTTTTTTATCATTAACCTTTTTTTAATTAATTTAATTAATCAATTATTTTGTTAACTAAAATTAATTAATTTTTAGGTTTTTCATCATTAACCTTTTTTATTAATTTAATTAATCGATTATTTTGTTAATTAAAAATAATTAATTTTTAGGTTTTTCATCATTAACCTTTTTTATTAATTTAATTAATCAACTATTTTTGTTAATTAAAATTAATTAGTTTTTAGGTTTATTTTAATCATCATTAAAAGAACCTTTTCCATTAAAAAATCATCAAAAAACTTTATTTTTTTCTCTATTTTAATTTTATTTTATTTTCATAGATAAAGTGTATGGGGTTCGCAATTTGTAATAGCTTAGATTTCTTGCTTTCCTTTTTCATTATTACGTAACTGCTTTTCGGGTTGTAATAGCTTAGGGTTTTTACTTTTCACTTTCTATTATGTAACTGCCCCAAAGTTGTGTAATAGGTTTAGGTTTATCTTTTATGCTTTTTACTTTCCGCACCTTTACCATCTTTTTTATGCTTGCTATATTACCGCTTAGTAATTAGGGTTGTATGGAAAGATAAAAACCAATCGATAGATAACCTAACTTCAAGACAAAATAACTGAATACAAAACACTTGCACATACGCACCTCTAGGGTAGCCTCTCTTGTTGCCTTTTGATTAAATAGTTATGTCCCTCGAACCTGGGGACGCTTTAGCAAAGTTCCTCCGATACAAAAGATCATATTCCTTCGATGACTCTTTCGAACTTGCCTTTGGTAAATGATCTAGTCCCTTAAATGATAATTGCTAAAGCGTCTTTACGAGTTGCCTTCGATGATTGTACGATGACCCACGCATGTCCCTTCACATCCAACGATAGGGCTTCCTACTAACTAATGGTAGGGTAGCACTATCTAAAGAGGAGGAAAATTACAATAAAGACCTTGAGTAGGTAGACCGCTGTTAATCGCTTGCTCAAAAATCTGTTTAAAACAAAAACATTTCACAGACACTTTCGAAATATTTTCAAAACACTTTATAAGCATTCTCGAGAACAGATACGAGGATCATTACAAAGTTTGCCTTACATTGGAATTTAAAATATTTTTCAAACATACACAACACAAAGCAATTTTCAAAACAAAGTGAGCTAGCGATTAAGAGCCTGTAGATAACTACAGATGAAAAGGGTGCTAACACATTCCCTTTTCATAACCTACCCCCCGAACTCAAGAAAATCTCGAAGGTCTTTCATGTTCTTTTCACCCTTTCTTTATTGGATAAAAGAAAATTTGACGGTGAATCTTGCTATCCGTAACATTTGCGATAAAACACAAAACCAAGTCGGTTCTCCCACCGTATTACAACCGTCCATGGTAGTAAGTATCATAGCACCATTGTGATCAGTGGAAATAGAACTGACTATTTTTTAAGTTGGTTCGCGAAATGTCGCGGTAAGCAAGAGTCGCCACCGTCTTTTATGTTCTCCAACATGGAAAGGAAAAAAGCACAGCAAAATTCCTTTTCGAGAATGTTTCTCGGTTCGGGAGGTAGATTATAGAAAGGGAAGGTGTTAGCACCCTTTCTATCTGTGGTTATCCACGGGCTCTTAGGTACTTGCTCACTATGTTTTCAAAATTTGTTTGCTTTTCAAGTGTGTGTGGGTTTTGAAAAAAGTTTCGTTTGAAAAATTTCTAATTAACTCTTGTATCTGTCCTCAAGAGTGTATGAAAAATTTGTTTTAAAACTTTTGAAAGTGTCAGTGTGAAAAGTTGTTTTTTTTTTGTTTTGAGAGAGCAAGTACCCAGGAGAAATCTACCTACTCTAAGGAATTAGGCTGTGTAAGAGTCTTTTAGACAGTACTATCCCACTATTGAGAAGTAGGTAGCACCGTCGTTGGAGGTATTCGGGTCAATTCGATTATTAGGGACAATGCGGTCACCAAAGCAATGGTAGGACGCCTTAGCGGTAACCCTAATGTCCTAGATCCTTTTTATCTGAGGCAACCGTTTCGAGGCAACTGGATCTTTAGACAGGAGGGCGACCTCTAAGACACCCTATACTTGATGACCACGTTCGAGGAAACCAGTGAGGCGTACCCTAGGAGTGGCATGTGCACGTGTGTTGTATTCAGTTTATGTTTATCTTTGATCATGCATTTGTGAGCTACGGATTGATTTTATTATTCATACAAGTCTTTCATGCATTTTTAACAGTTAAGAGTGTGGAAAATAAAGTGCGGAAAGGTAAATCTACGCTATTACAAGGCGCGGGTCTATACATCGCCAAAAACAAAAACCCGTTTTGGTAAATAAGTGCGAGAAAAGTAAATAAAGCGATAAAAACCTAATTAAATATTACATCCTCGGGAACAAATACATAAATAATCAAAATAAGAATAATGTGCGAATAGAAATTTAATCGGGACGTCCTTAGGGTTTTGACCCTTTTTGAGAAAAGAATTTAAGTTTTGTCCTTTTTTGCAATTTAATTAAAATATTAAACCTAGTACTAATTAATTATTTAATTAAAAAGAAAAAAAATGTTTTTTTGTGTTTTTTAAGTCTTTAATGAAAATAGAAAGAAAAGAAATTAAAAGTCAAGAAAAAAAACCCTAATTCTAGATTGTTTTTATTTATTGCAAAAAAAGTTAAAATTACCTAATTAAACTAATTAATTTGTTAGTATTTTATTTACAAAAATAACAATTAAGGTGAAATTTAATAATAATAATAATAATAATACAAATATTTTAAGTTTCTGATTTTATTATAAAAATAATTTGTTAGTTAATAATAATAATAATAATAATTAAAAGAATTAAAAAGAGAAAGAAAATAAAAAGGAAAATAAACCAGGGGGGTGTTGATGGACCCAATGGAGGTTTAGTTCTGGAAATTTAGGCCCAATAGCACAAAGCCCTTGTTGACTTCTGGAATCAGGTGCATGCTCATTGACTAGAGAACACCATAGCCTTTCATATTTGGCTATTGGTTTTGAGTGGGAAGACACTTGGCGTCTGGGATCTGGATATGTATGGTGGACGTTACTGGAGAGCGCTGCATGTAATCACATTAAACAAAATAGGAAACAATTATTTGGGTGGACCTGGGGATCGAACCCAGGTCCCAATGGTGAACGTCCAGCGTACCAACCATTACTCCACTCGCCTGCGTTTGATATTATAGTGGCCACTGAAAATAATATATGAAAATAACAATTATACTGGACAAAGCAAAGTGCGCGCCATATTTTTTGAACGGACCAACCACGCGCTTACACCTATTATCTTCTTCCTCGTTTCCCTGTAAAACAAAAGCAATTAGCGGGGGGTTTTAACCCCCACAACCTGCAAAAAGGGAAAATAGCGAATAGGTCTATGCGTTATATAAATAGGGCGCGACATGTCCATTGAATTCGTCTTGATCTTCTGAGTCCAACCATGGGCATCATTAGTCCTAATTTTGCTTGGTCAAGAAAGCCCTAAAATTAAAGCTTCGAAACCCTAGATTTCTTTAATGGCAGTTTTCGTTTCAGGGCACTATAATCAAATTAATCTGTACCATTAGCTTCAGAATGGTGTTAGCAATGCAAAGCAATGATCATAACACGTTAATGATGCATAAAACTTGAGTTTCGATTCTAGAAAAATTAAGCAAACCGTGAGTTCGTTCTGGACGTTTCTTTGAGTGTTGGCACGTGATTTTGATTGCAAATGGCTTCTGGGAATCCCTGCAATAGGTTTGAATCAAGAGAAAGCTTTGAATCGTGCTGGAAGGTGGAATTCAGTTTTCAAATTTTTCTTTAATTTTTGGAATTTTCTTATGGCTTTTGACAGCAGCTTGCACGTGTGAGGCATTAGGTTTAGGTTCTGTATATGTAGTAGAATGGAATTAGGGTTCAATCTTTGTCCAAGAATCCATGAAATAATGTTTTCAATATTTGATTTCAATCAAATCTTTTTGCACATTTTTGATTGACAAAACTTGCTAAAATTGGATATTTTGGTCCCCTTGATGTGTACACGAGATCTTCAGCTTGTCTTGAGTTCATTTGCATCACAAAAAGATTTGAAAACCATATCTTTTGAATTTTCCTACAATTAAATGAATTAAATGAATTAATATTAATAAAAATTCAATTAATTAATTAAAAATAAGAAAATAAATCAATTTAAGTTCAATGGGTCGTGCATAGGCCTTGGACAAAGTTTCAAGAAAGAATTTGAGGCCCATTAGCAAAAATGAAGTGTTTTGGGCAAAGTTGACTTTTGCAAATTCCCAAAAATTTCCCAACTTCTCCAATGCATATCTTGCTCAATTTTGATCCTATGTACATGTTCTTGGACATTTTGGAAAGGTCTTGAAGTCCTATAACCAATGCCTTTTGTCCCATGTCATTTTGATTTACCAATCTCAAGTTATGGTCTTTGACTTAAAGTGCCTTTTTGTTGACTTTTGAAATTGACCTATAATGTAGAAATTGATAACTTTTTGTGAGAGCATTTCTTGGACTTGGAATGTGAAGATGAGTTGTAGGAAATGTCATCCCCTTCAAAATGAGCATTGGATGGTATTTTTCTGATGAACCATGAAAAAGTTATGCCCTGGTCAAGTTACAGTTGACTTTTCAGCTGTCCAAAAATGGAAACTTTTGCATCTTGATGATTTTTGAGCCATGCTTGTGGAATCATGATCAAGATTTGATCAAATGATGATTATGAGCTCAAAATAAGATGTTGACCAACAATTTTGACTTTTGACTGCCAAATGACCATTTTACCCCTATAGTTGATTGTGAAGCAATTGGGGCTTTTGACTGTGCAACTTGATGCTGTGAGTCTTGAAACTTGACATGTAGATGCTTGACAATGTGTATAGGCCTATGGGACTTGATTGAGCCATTGAAAACCTCAACTTACTTGAGAGAAACAAAACCCTAATTTTGACTGGCTTAGGAGGATGTTTGACTGTGTAACCCTTGAGAGATCTTGAACCATTTGAAGATGATTCTTGACAAATCTTGAAGAATATGGGAGGGCAAATTTTGGGGTACAACAGTTGCCCCTATTCAATCTTCTTAGACCTGAGGATGTAGATTGGCTTGCGTTCCTTTCGTGATCCGAAGGTGGAAGATGATTGAACACTAGAGTGCCCAGAAATTTGCACTCGCATAGTAGAGTATCAGCAGTGTGATGGCGGGAATTGGCTTATAGATGCCAATTGGAGATAAGGTGGATAGGAGGATGGGCTTATAGATGCCATCTAGAGATGTGACAGAACCTTGTCGGGAATGGGCTTATAGATGCCATTTGGAAATGTAATGGATAGTGGTGGAGATGGGCTTAAAGATGCCATCGGGGGTGTCGATCGCGTAAGAGATTCCTTAGCGAGAACTTGTGTACTTGAGAAAGAAAGATAATTACATGGCCTGTTACAGGGGTTGATCTTCAAACTCTTCATGCAGATATGCTCTGTCTAGATACATGTATTGAATCTACAATCAATCGCTCACAGATATGCCCTGGCTAGATACAGGAATCGAATCCGGAACTTCGAAAGGTTGCTTACAGACGTGCCCTGGCTGGATACAGGTATCGAATCTACAAACAATCGCTCACAAATGTGCCCTGGCTAGATACATGAATCGAATCCGGAACTTTAAAAGGTTGCTTACAGACGTGCCCTGGCTGGATACAGGTATCGAATCTCTAAACTCTTCATGCAGACATGCCCTGGCTGGATACAGGTATCGAATCTACAATCAATTACTCACAGATATGCCCTGGCTAGATACAGGAATCGAATCTGGAATTTGTCGTCTATAGATATGCCCTGGCTGGATACAGGTATCGAATCTCTAAACTCTTCATGCAGACATGCCCTGGCTGGATACAGGTATCGAATCCACAATCAATCACTCACAGATATGCCCTGTCTAGATACAGGAATCAAATCTGGAATTAGTCGTCTACAGATATGCCCTGGCTAGATACAAGTATCGAATCTCTAAACTCTTCATGCAGATATGCCCTGGCTAGATACAGGTGTCGAATCCACAATCAAATCACTCACAGATATGCCCTGGCTAGATACAGGAATCGAATCTGGAATTAGTCTTCTACAGATATGCCCTGGCTGGATACAGGTATCGAATCTCTAAACTCTTCATGCAGACATGCCCTGGCTAGATAGAGGTGTCGAATCCACTATCAAATACTCGCAGATATGCCCTGGCTAGATACAGGTATCGAATCTGGAATTGGTCGTCTACAGATATGCCCTGGCTGGATACAGGTATCGAATCTCTAAACTCTTCATGCAGATATGCCCTGGCTAGATACAGGTGTCGAATCTACAATCAGTTACTCACAGATATGCCCTGGCTAGATACAGGAATCGAATCCGGAATTAGTCATCTACAGATATGCCCTGGCTGGATACAGGTATCGAATCTCTAAACTCTTCATGCAAACATGCCCTGGCTGGATACAGGTATCGAATCCACAATCAATCACTCACAGATATACCCTGGCTAGATACAGGAATCGAATTTGGAATTAGTCGTCTACAGATATGCCCTGGCTAGATACAGGTATCGAATCTCTAAACTCTTCATGCAGATATGCCCTGGCTAGATACAGGTGTCGAATCCACAATCAAATCACTCACAGATATGCCCTAGCTAGATACGGGAATCGAATCTGGAATTAGTCGTCTACAGATATGCCCTGGCTGGATACAGGTATCGAATCTCTAAACTCTTCATGCAGACATGCCCTGGCTAGATACAGGTGTCGAATCCACAATCAAATACTCGCAGATATGCCCTGGATAGATACAGGAATCGAATCTGGAATTGGTCGTCTACAGATATGCCCTGGCTGGATACAGGTATCGAATCTCTAAACTCTTCATGAAGATATGCCCTGGCTAGATACAGGTGTCGAATCTACAATCAGTTACTCACAGATATGCCCTGGCTAGATACAGGAATCGAATCCGGAATTAGTCATCTACAGATATGCCCTGGCTGGATACAGGTATCGAATCTCTAAACTCTTCATGCAGACATGCCCTGGCTAGATACAGGTGTCGAATCCACAATCAAATACTCGCAGATATGCCCTGGCTTGATACAGGAATCGAATCTGGAATTGGTCGTCTACAGATATGCCCTGGCTGGATACAGGTATCGAATCTCTAAACTCTTCATGCAGATATGCCATGGCTAGATACAGGTGTCGAATCTACAATCAGTTACTCACAGATATGCCCTGGCTAGATACAGGAATCGAATCCGGAATTAGTCGTCTACAGATATGCCCTGGCTGGATACAGGAATCGAATCTCTAAACTCTTCATGCAGACATGCCCTGGCTAGATACAGGTGTCGAATCTATAATCAGTTACTCACAGATATGCCCTGGCTAGATACAGTAATCGAATCCGGAATGGAGACAGTTGATAGTAATCATCTTTGGACTGACCTTTTCCTGAAAAGGCAAAACATTAGTTGTATGCAATGTCATGATGTATGAAATGCATGATGTCATGAGATCGTGTCGTATGCACTTTATCATGTATGTAAGCAGGATGTATGAAATGTGAAATGTCTAAGAATGTATTTTCGTCTAGGAAAATAAATCCTTGACGGATGCCGGGAGCTTGTTGAATCCTGGGCTGATGTTTGAAGAGTAGAATTCATCATTTCCGTTGGGGATGATGGTTGCAAGAATAAACCGGTAGGAGAAGATGACTTCGTTTGGGGAATAAACTTGTTGGAGAGATTACTCTGCGGGGAATTACTCTGTGGGAAGAGGTACTTCGCTGAGGTTTTGATGATAACTCCGCTGGGGACTCCGTTGATAAGTTATGCTGGGGAATTTGATGGATTCCGCTGGGGATAGGAAGAACTTCGCCGAGGACGATCTTTCCGTGGTAATTAGCTGAGGATAACCCAGTTATAGGCTCTGGTGGGGAATAAACCTTATGAATAAAGTCGGGGAGAGGCTTTGGCACTCTGCAGGGGATAAGTTTCCAGAATCTACTGGGGATAAGCTTCCAGAATTTACTGGGGAGATTGATTCAACTTTCCTGGGGAAACTCTTGAAATTGTACTGGGGAAGTGGCTCCACTGGGGTGTCTTGTATTCCGCCGGGGAACAATCTTATATTAAGACTGCCGGGGGTGCTTGCTTAGGAACATCTGTATACTCCGCTGGGGAATGTTGAGATCTTCTGGGGATACCCAACTTCCTTAAGGCTGACAGTAGACTAACTCTGCTTGGGGAGAGTATTGCTGACTTGCTGGAGATACTGTGCCTTTTCAGGGCTGACAGGAGACCAACTCTGCTCGGGGGAGAGTATTGTTGAATTCTGCCTTACTCTCGGGGAGTGGAGGTAACTTGGTCATGTTCTTCAGCTGAATTTACCTTGGTACCTGGTGGACAGAGCCACTAGATCTCTTAGACAACTCTTTATTTCCCCTGTTTCTAATGTCACCTGTAATTAGTCCTTTGTTTCGCATGCAAATATTTATGAGTTAGCAATTAGTGTCAAATGCATATATCAAAAATGAACATTGGACGTTCTTCGCAAGACAAAACAGAAAAAAGAAAAACAATTGGCAATTTGTCTGAAAAAGTGGATTTGTATTGATTTTGAATTTGCCTGTAAATAGGCGTTTTGTGTACAAGAGGCTGACGTCCTAGTAAGAGAACACCGCCGAACAAAAGAGTTTATACATTTTGTAAAAAGAAAACAAAACAGCTATGTGAAAAGAATAATCCCACTGGGTTCCAACTCTGCTATCGCCTTTATGTCTTCAAGCGTCTCATCACTTGGCTGCTTAGTTGAAGATGAAGCTGACTGATTGATGCCTTCTAAACCTGATAGTTGATGCCGAATTCTGGATGCAAGGTGATCCAATGAGACATAGTATTACGCTTTAATCCCTAACTTTTGCCTGGACCGCCCTTTCGGGTTTTCAGTCCACCGGGATACCCATTTTTGCCCAAGCCGCCTTTTCAGGTTTTCGACTTGTCGGGTGTACATATTTTTTCCATTTCATCCCTTATTTTTGCCCGAACCCTTTTGGTTCGCCGGGAAGCCCTTATTTTTGCCTAGGTGTGTCAACCTAGCGGGTCTTTTATTCATGCGTAGTATCTTTTTACTATGTCTGCATTGGCGGGGTGAGGAAGGTCGTCACCATCCATGGTGGTTAGAATCATAGCTCCTCCTGAGAAGATATGTTTAACCACAAATGGCCCTTCGTACGTAGGGGTCCATTTGCCCCTGGGATCACCTTGAGGAAGAATGATGCGCTTGATTACCAGGTCTCCGACTTGATACTCTTGTCGTCTGACTTTCTTGTTAAAAGCCCTGATCATCCGTTTTTGGTACGTTTGACCATGACAAATAGAGGTGAGTCTCTTTTCGTCGATTAGGTTTAATTGATCAAGTCGAGTCTGGATCCAGTCATCTTCGCTCAAACCTGCATCCTTCATTATCTAGAGAGAGGGTATCTGGACTTCAATAGGCAAGACTGCCTCCATGCCATAGACCAAGGAAAAGGGTGTTGCCCCGGTTGACGTCCTTGCTGAGGTACGGTACCCATGAAGAGCAAATGGTAACATCTCGTGCCAATCTTTGTATGTCACTGTCATCTTCTGCACAATCTTCTTAATATTTTTATTTGCCGCTTCGACAGCGCCATTCATCTTCGGCTGGTAAGGAGAAGAGTTGTGGTGCTGTATCTTGAATTGCTCGCAGAGCTCAGTGATCATCTTGTTGTTAAGATTGGTACCATTGTCCGTAATGATCCTTTCCGGGACGCCGTAGCGGCAGATTAGGTTATGCTGAATGAACCGTGCCACGACGTTCTTGGTTACCGTAGCGTAGGAAGCTGCTTCAACCCACTTTGTGAAGTAATCAGTCGCTACCAGGATGAAGCGATGCCCGTTGGATGCCGTAGGTCTGATCTCGCCGATCATATCAATGCCCCATATTGCAAAAGGCCAAGGTGCTGTCAAGACGTTCATAGGAACTGGAGGAATGTGCACCTTATCAGCATAGATCTGGCGTTTATGACATGTCCGAGAATGTTGGTAACAGTCGGCTTCCATTGTGGACCAGAAATATCCTGCCCGGAGGATTTTCTTTGCCATGGTATGTCCACTGGAATGTGTTCCGAAGGTACCTTCATGTAGCTCTGCCATGATCTTTTCTGCTTCAGTTTTATCCACACAACGCAGTAAGGTGGAATCATGGTTTCGCTTGTAGAGAATGCCATTGCTGAGGAAGAAATTTTCCGCGAACCTTCTCAGAAACTTTTTGTCATTAACAGATGCACCCTCGGGGTATTCTTGAGCTTTCAAGTACCTCTTCACTTCATGATACCAAGGTTTTTCTGTTACCTCTTCAATCTCAAGATCGCAGCAATGTGCAGGTTCGTCCAACTTCCAGATAATGATCCGGGGAGCCTCGTTATCCCATTTGACTTTGAACATGGAAGACATCTTAGCCAGCGCGTCCGCCAACTGATTCTCCTCTCTTAGGAAGTGTTTAAAGGTTATCTCTTCGAAATGGGGGATCAATGTCAACACATACTCTTTTTAAGGAATAAGATTTGGGTGTTTCGTATCCCACTCGCCTTTGATCTGACTGATCACGAGAGTGGAATCTCCGAAGACCCTCAGAAACTTGATCCTTAAGTCAATTGCAGCTTGAAGACCCATGACGCACGCCTCATACTCCGCCATGTTGTTGGTGCAGTTGAAACATAGTCGGGCAGTCAGTGGAGTATGAGTTCCTTTAGGGGATATGATCACAGCGCCGATACCATTACCCAAACCGTTTGAGGCTCCGTCAAAGTGCATAGACCATCTGGATCCTTCCTCAGGTCCTTCATCCGGTCCAGGTACTTCACAATCAGTCACTACCATGATATTCTCGTCTGGAAATTCAAAGTTCATCGACTGGTAATCGTCCACTGCCTGGTGTGCCAAATGGTCTGCCAATACACTTCCCTTGATTGCTTTTTGAGTCGTGTACTGGATGTCATATTCTGTCAGGATCATCTGCCATCTTGCTATTCTTCCGGACAAGGCGGGCTTTTCGAAGATATACTTTATCGGATCCATTTTTGAAATCAACAGAGTAGTGTGAGTCAACATATACTGTCTCAGCCGGCGAGCAGCCCATACCAAAGCGCAACAAGTTTTCTCGAGCAGCGAGTATTGGGTCTCACAGTCGGTAAACTTTTTGCTAAGGTAATAAATAGCGTGCTCTTTTCGGCCAGACTCGTCATGCTGCCCCAGCACACACCCCATTGAGCTGTCAAGTACTGTCAGGTATAAGATTAGAGGTCTCCCTTCAACCGGTGGCATAAGAATGGGTGGTTCTTGGAGATACTCTTTGATTCTGTCGAAAGCGGCCTGACATTCATCGTTCCAACGTACTACTTGATCTTTCTTCAGCAGCTTGAAGATTGGTTCACAGGTAGCAGTTAGATGTGAGATGAATCGGGCAATGTAGTTCAGCCGTCCTAGAAAGCCTTTGACTTCTTTTTCTGTCTTGGGAGTTGGCATCTCTTGTATGGCTTTCACTTTGGCAGGGTCCACTTGAATACCTTTGTCGCTCACGACGAAGCCTGGCAGTTTTCCAGATCTCACCCCGAAGGTGCACTTGTTCGGGTTCAACCTCAGCTTGTACAACTTCAGACGGTCAAACAGCTTCTGTAGATGGTCAAGGTGTTCCTCCTCAGTTTGGGACCTTGCAATCATATCGTCAACATACACCTCAATTTCATGATGGATCATGTCATGAAACAAAGCAACCATGGCACGTTGGTAAGTTGCCCCAGCATTTTTCAACCCAAAAGGCATGACCTTGTAGCAAAAGGTGTCCCACTGAGTAACAAAGGTAGTCTTTTCTATATCTTCAGGGGCCATCTTGATCTGATTATAACCTGAAAAACCATCCATGAAGGAGAACACCTTGTGCTGAGCGGTATTGTCAACCAGAACGTGGATATGAGGCAGAGGGAAATCATCCTTAGGGCTTGCCCTGTTCAAATCCCTATAATCAACACACATTCTGACCTTACCATCTTTCTTCGGTACTGGAACCACGTGGGCAACCCACTGAGGGTAATAAGTCACTGTTAGAAAACCGGCGTCGAATTGTTTCATAACCTCAGCTTTGATTTTCTCAGACATCTCTGGATGCATACGGCGGACCTTCTGTTTAACCGGAGGGCGGTCTTCCTTGGTAGGCAGGTGGTGAACCACAATGTCAGTATCCAACCCAGGCATGTCTTTGTAAGACCAGGCAAAGATTTCCACATAATCATGCAACATCTGAATCAACCGTTGTTTCACACTGAGCTCTATATTGGCACCAATCTTGACTTCCTTTCTGTCTGTCTCAGTACCCAGATTTACCGTTTCCACTGGCTCTTCATATGGCTGAATGGCCCTCTCTTCCTGGAGTAACAGTCTTGCAAGCTCACCAAGCACTTCGCAATCATCTTCACCTTCGTCTTCGGCTAAGTTGATCGGATTTTTGAAGTCATAACTGGCAGTAGCAGAGTCGTTACCAGTGAGATCCAGAGTGGATTGGAACCTGTATAGGTGAGTGTGTGTAAATATAGCTGTTTTGCAATATAGAAATAAGAAAGACAAGGAGCGCAAGATTTGAAATTCAAAAACGTCCAATGTTTTTATTCATGATATATGAAAATGACAAATAATAAGCCCTCACAAATGAAGCCACGGTGCCCCGGGTAAGACACCGGGCCATAAAGTTTCAAATTATTGTTCGTTACAAATTCAAAACAAAGGAGTTCATTACTGAGTGACAAAAGTAATAGGTATGAAATCTTTGGCAGTCCAGTTGCTTAGTCCACCGTTGGTTGTCGGGTAGATCCAGTTGTCGAATTCAGATTCCTCCACATCGTCTTCAATAGCATTTACTCCCGGGTTGGTGATGAGCACAGGAGGTCTTCCAATCCTTGCCTTACGAACAGCCCTCTGAGCTTCTGCAGTGAAACCCAAACCAAACTTGTCAGTCTTCGGAGTGAAATCAGGAAGTCGGCCCCAGTTTGCACACTCACCCTTCTCAATCACAGCCCGGGCATCCTTTAAGGAAGCCATCTTCAAAGTAGAGTCTTCTTCAGTCACAGTCTCTGCTGATGCCAGTGTCTGAGGCACCTCTTCAAAGTGTTGAAAGGGGGTCTCAATGAACTCCCCATCCATCTCTACGTACCGGAACGAGTCGAGGTGGCTGACCATATATTCCTCCTCCCCCTGAACTGTAACAATCTTCCCTCTGACCGGGTACTTAAGCTTCTGATGTAATGTGGAGGTCACAGCTCCAGCCTTGTGGATCCATGGACGACCCAGCAAGCAAGAATAGGATGGTCTGATGTCCATCACATAGAATGTAGAATCAAAAACTTGAGAACCAACCCTGATTGGAATGTCAACTTCGCCATGTACCATCCTCTTGGATCCGTCAAAGGCCCGGGCAACAATGTTACTAGGCTTGAGCTCTAACCCCTCACAATCCAACCTGTCTAGGGCCTTCTTGGGTAACACATTTAATGAAGAACCAGTGTCTACCAACACATGGGCAAGAGTAGTGCCCCTGCATTCAATAGAGACATGCAGGGCGTCGTTATGGTTCTTTCCTTTGGCAGTCAGATCAGTGTCGGAGAAACCCAAACCATTATCAACAGTTAAGTTGGCCATACAATCGGTAAATTGATCAGCTGATGTCTCTTGTGGCACGTGGGCCGTCTTCAGGAAGGTAATCAGAGCCTTGGCATGGGCCTCTGAACACAACAACAGTGATAGCATAGATATCTTAGATGGGGTGTGCCCCAGCTGCTCAACTACATTGAAATCACTCTTCTTGATAATTTTAAGAATCTCTTCCATCTCTTGCTTGGAAGCTTCAACATTGACGGTCTTCGGTGCCTCCGTCTGGGCAGGCACATCAGTAGCAGTCCCTTTGCCCTGAGCGTCAGATGACTTGGCAGCAGGGGTAGGAACAGGAACTTGATCCGGAAGGGAAGCAGGCACACATGTGGGTGTGATGACAAGAGGTCTCTGAATAGATGGAGGTGCAATATCTGGTGAAAAGAGCTTGCCATTGCGAGTGACTTTAGCAGGCCCGTTGATGTTACTGATGCCGGTACTACTATCAAACTTCTGTTTTACTCCAAGAACATAAACATCGGCCCCATAGTGCCACGGGACAGCTTTGTTAGATGTATAGGGGAGAGGCCCTGGAACAGTGATGATGATAGGCGCAATCTTCTGAGTGGACATGATTTTGACAGGCTTCTTTGAGGGAGCCTTAGGAGGGTTGTTGAAAATAGTAACAATAGAAACTTCTTCAGTATGGGTAGCAGGAAAAGCAATCTTCTCGAACAAGATCTCTTTGTTATCCATCAGGTTTTGGATGCCTGACTTCAACAAAGGACAACCAGCAGGTGAAACGGAACATAGATGGCAACCTTTACTACATCCCGGAAATAAACCGGCTAGCAACAGGTTCCTCTTGACGGTCAACAACGGAGTAACAATATCATCCACAGAGGCTACATACAGGTCTTCTTCCACCGCATTCACTCCATGTTGGGGCATGGGAGCAGTCACAACATTGGGCCTTTCGGGCGCCTCGAACTGTATTTCTTTAGCATCAATAAGGTCCTGAACCTTATTCCTCAAAGCCCAACAATCATCAGTAGAATGCCCCGGGCTATCAGAGTGATAAGCGCATCGGGCGTTGGGGTTGTACTTTGGAGATGTTGTGTTTACCACCTTCGGAGCTTCCTTGACAGTTACCAGATTAGTTGACAGTAGTTGCGGCAATATCTGAGACAGGGTCATACTGAGCCGAGTGTACTGCCTTTTGGGCCTCTCACCCCTTGGTTGATTATATTGCTGAGGAGCAGCAGCAGGCTTTGAGATTACCACCGCGTTGACAGTTTGGCGGTGTTCCAGTTTATTTTGTTTCCTCGACCCATAAACAACACTAGAGTCCTTCTTGAAGGGCTTCTTTTCAGAACTTGAGGATGCACCTTTCTGTATCTTCCCCGACTTGATACCAGCTTCTATCCTTTCACCAGTCATAATGAGGTCTGTAAACCCTGCAGAAGAATTACCAATCAGATGGTTGAAGAACGGACCAGACAGGGTCCCCAAGAACATGTCCACAAGTTCACGGTCAGTCAGCGGTGGCCGCACCCTGCCAGCCAGGTCTCTCCACTTTTGCGCGTACTCCTTAAAACCTTTACCCGTCCCAAGTGACATACCCTGGAGTTGGGTACGCGTGGGAGCGAGGTCGGAATTGTACTGATACTGCTTACAAAAAGCAGTTGCCAAGTCCACCCAGTTACGAATACTGGTTCCATCCAGCTGATAGAACCACTCGAGTTGAGCCCCTGAAAGGCTATCCTGGAAGAAATGGATCCAAAGATTCTTGTCTGCAGTATACGGTTGGATATTCCTCACATAAGATCTGAGATGCAGCTTAGGGCAGGAAGCCCCGTCGTACTTCGCAAAAGAAGGTTCCTTAAACTTGTGTGGGATCACCACCCCAGAAGACAAACCTAGATCTCCAAAATCCAGCCCAGGCACATGTTGAATCTTCATCGCACTCAGACGGTCCTCTAGTTGCTTGTACCTGTCTTCAGCAGGAGGGTATTGTTCATCATTGAAATCCGTCTCGTTGTCGGAGACCACGGGACTAGGCACCCTTCCCCCTTGGGGACTATCCTTCCCTACAGAGGAAGTAGCCTGATCAGCCTCATTCTGCAGTGTATTCCCAAACCTCCGTCCAGTGTTAAACAGCACAGTCCTCTTCTTCTTCTTCTTCAAAAGCAGAGTCTTCAATTCCTGTTGTCCCTGGGCTAAGCTCATTACCAGCTCTTGAAACTGGGCGTTCTGGGCCTGGAGGGCCTTGATAGCTTGTTCATTGGATGATTCAAGATTCATGATGATTGCTAAAATAAACAGCGAAGAAGATTAAGCAACTTGTAGAAAAAGAGTACCTATTATGCATATGATGCATGATATGCTATTTATGCAATGCATTCAAGGGTTCGAAAGTTCAAATTCGTTGTAGACAAAAAAGGAACACACGTTATATTAAGAAATAATCTGTTCAGCACATCAATGCCTCATGGGTAAAACATTACAAAATAATTAATCCCAAAAGACACTGCGCATCCTCTTTGGAGCAATGTAAGTGTTGAGGGTCTTTTCCTCGTGCAGTAGGCGGGTGAGCTCCAAGACCTTCTTCTCACTGGCATGTAGATTGGCTTCAAGAGAATTCCGCTCTTCCTTGAGTTGGATCCAGCTCTTTTGCATTTCTTCCCAAGATGTCGGCATCTCAGGATGTTGAATGGTGTATGGCACCTCTCCTTCCAAAACTGGCTCTTTGATCACGGGGAGAACATGAGGATATGGCATCACCAACTTCTGGGAGCGGGCTCGTACCCACTTGAGATAAGGCTCCAAGGGGATGGAGTTCTTGTGCCCCAGTGTCTTGCTATCTACCCTGTTGGGCATCCTCCAAGCTCTGATAAATCTCTGGCGAAGTCCTTGTGCATCGTTGTTGAAGTCAAAAACTATGTCAGGAATCAACATGTCATGAGGGCCATCCCTCCGAGCATATCCAAACTGTCTCAAATCCAGACACGGGTTATAAGTAATTCCTCCTCTGATTCCAAGTAAAGGAACATTGGGGAACTCTCCGCAACGATCAATGATAGTGACATTTTCTCTAGACCGAGAACACCAATGTATATCAGCATGTGTAAGAGTCATTAATCGTTGTGACCATCTCAAACCCCGCTCGCTCTTCAAAACTGATTGCGGAAGGTGCTAAATAAACCACCTTGCCAGGAGAGGAGTGCAGCACATGAGAACACCTCTTTTTCTCATGGTTCAAGTGTAACATGAGTGAAGGATGTCCCCGAGCAACGTAGGTATGGGATTCCTGGACATGAAGATCTTGACAGCATTGATATCTATAAGCTGATCTGGATTCGGGAACAACACCAACCCATAGACAAGGAGTGCCACAACTTCTTCAAAGGCTTGTAGGTCAAGGGCATTCCAACATTCTTGTGCTTTCTCAAACAGGAACTTTGCTAAGAATCCTTTGATACCACTTCTAACTTCCCAATATCCCTTGATGTCAGATGGTTGTAGGCATAATGCTTTAGCAACCTCTTCAAGTTTTGGTTCCCTTTCCGTACCGTTGTAGGGTAGTTGACTGAGAATGCGAACCCTCAGAAGCTGGGAAAACTCTTCCAAAGTAGGCACTAATTGATAATTCGGGAAAGTAAAACAGTGGTGCAGAGGGTCAAAGAACTGGAACAACACTTTCACCATATCCTCTTCAATGTTGGTATTGACCAAGCTGATGAGTCTACCATGCCTTTCACTGAAGGAAGAGTTCTCGGGAATCCTGGATGTAAGCTCCTTAAGCTGAGGAGGGACCCTTACAAGGTTGATCTGAATTGTCTTTCTGCGGATAGTTTCCATGTCCTGCAAAACAAGAACAAAGATGAATATTCGAACCCTTGAAGTGGTTAGTAAATGCATATGATGTTGTATGATGCCATGATGTTATGATAAAAACACACCACAAGTATTCACAAAAGGAAAACATGATAAGGCACACAAGTCACACCAGACAACCCTTAGAGTTTAGGCCAGCATGAGGTCTAGGTACTACCCTCTTGAAGTTGGTGGGCTCAAAATCTGTCCTATCAAAAGTAACCGGATTCTAAGGATCTCAATATCATTGGGTTGTTTTCTGTGTTCATTATTTTGATTTAGCCACTGAACTGGCGATCAAAATATTCCAAGAAAACAACCCTCAATGAGTGTAGTATCGAGTATCTACCAACTTCGGACTGCACCAAAGTCGGTCATCTCACTACCCCTAAAGAGGCCAGGATGGTCAAGTAAGGTTCCTAAGGTCAGTTGATGCTTCACGACACCACACGGCGGCCCCGTACTCTCCTTGACTTGACTCAAGGGTTACCGGTACTCACCAAAGTGCCACATCAACGTAGCAACTGCTTCAACCGTGTCGGTATACCCCGCACAGTTCCCTCACAGTTTATTGCTACCTAAAAGGTATCCCCCAGATCCGGGTTAGGATCTATGAAACTCCCAAAACAGGCCCACAATATTAAAGCAATCAAAACAGGCAATTGAAAACATAAGAGTGGTCTAATCCTAAGGTACACCTCACTTATTAGTGTCCCCAGCAGAGTCGCCAGTTCTGTGATCGGTGGAAATAGAACTGACTGTTTTTTAAGCTGGTTCGCGAAATGTCGCGGTAAGCAAGAGTCGCCACCGTCTTTTATATTCTGGAACATGGAAAGGACAAAAGCACAGCAAAATTCCTTTTCGAGAATGTTTCTCGGTTCGGGAGGTAGATTATAGAAATGGAAGGTGTTAGCACCCTTTCTATCTGTGGTTATCCATGGGATCTTAGGTACTTGCTCACTATGTTTTCAAAATTTGTTTGCTTTTCAAGTGTGTGTGGGTTTTGAAAAAAGTTTCATTTTAAAAATTTCTAAGTAACTCTTGTATCTGTCCTCAAGAGTGTATGAAAAATTTGTTTGAAAACTTTTGAAAGTGTCAGTGTGAAAAGTTGTTTTTGTTTGTTTTGAGAGAGCAAGTACCCAGGAGAAATCTACCTACTCTAAGGAATTAGGCTGTGTAAGAGTCCTTTAGACAGTACTATCCCACTATTGAGAAGTAGGTAGCACCGTCGTTGGAGGTATTCGGGTCAATTAGATTATTAGGGATAATGCGGTCACCAAAGCAATGGTAGGACGCCTTAGCGGTAACCCTAATGTCCTAGATCCTTTTTATCCGAGGAAACCGTTTCGAGGCAACTGGATCTTTAGACAGGAGGGTGACCTCTAAGACACCCTATACTTGATGACCACGTTCGAGGCAACCAGTGAGGCGTACCTTAGGAGTGGCATGTGCACGTGTGTTGTATTCAGTTTATGTTTATCTTTGATCATGCGTTTGTGAGCTACGGATTAATTTTATTATTCATACAAGTCTTTCATGCATTTTTAACAGTTAAGAGTGCGGAAAATAAAGTGCGGAAAGGTAAATCTACGCTATTACAAGGCGCGGGTCTATACATCGCCAAAAACAAAAACCCGTTTTGGTAAATAAGTGCGAGAAAAGTAAATAAAGCGATAAAAACCTAATTAACTATTACATCCTCGGGAACAGATACATAAATAATCAAAATAAGAATAATGTGCGAATAGAAATTTAATCGGGACGTCCTTAGGGTTTTGACCCTTTTTGAGAAAAGAATTTAAGTTTTGTCCTTTTTTGCAATTTAATTAAAATATTAAACCTAGTACTAATTAATTATTTAATTAAAAAGAAAAAAATGTTTTTTGTGTTTTTTAAGTCTTTAATGAAAATAGAAAGAAAAGAAATTAAAAGTCAAGAAAAAAAACCCTAATTCTAGATTGTTTTTATTTATTGCAAAAAAAGTTAAAATTACCTAATTAAACTAATTAATTTGTTAGTATTTTATTTACAAAAATAACAATTAAGGTGAAATTTAATAATAATAATAATAATAAAAATATTTTAAGTTTCTGATTTTATTATAAAAATAATTTGTTAGTTAATAATAATAATAATAATAATAATTAAAAGAATTAAAAAGAGAAAGAAAATAAAAAGGAAAATAAACCAGGGGGTGTTGATGGACCCAATGGAGGTTTAGTTCTTGAAATTTAGGCCCAATAGCACAAAGCCCTTGTTGACTTCTGGAATCAGGTGCGTGCTCATTGACTAGAGAACACCATAGCCTTTCATCTTTGGCTATTGGTTTTGAGTGGGAAGACACTTGGCGTCTGGGATCTGGATATGTATGGTGGACGTTACTGGAGAGCGCTGCATGTAATCACACTAAACAAAATAGGAAACAATTATTTGGGTGGACCTGGGGATCGAACCCAGGTCCCAATGGTGAACGTCCAGCGCACCAACCACTACTCCACTCGCCTGCGTTTGATATTATAGTGGCCACTGAAAATAATATATGAAATTAAAAATTATACTGGACAAAGCAAAGCGCGCGCCATATTTTTTTGAGCGGACCAACCACGCGCTTACACCTATTATCTTCTTCCTTGTTTCCCTGTAAAACAAAAGCAATTAGCGGGGGTTTTTAACCCCCACAACCTGCAAAAAGGGAAAATAGCGAATAGGTATATGCGTTATATAAATAGGGCGCGACATGTCCATTGAATTCGTCTTGATCTTCTGAGTCCAACCATGGGCATCATTAGTCCTAATTTTGCTTGGTCAAGAAAGCCCTAAAATCAAAGCTTCGAAACCCTAGATTTCTTTAATGGCGGTTTTCGTTTCAGGGCACTATAATCAAATTAATCTGTACCATTAGCTTCAGAATGGTGTTAGCAATGCAAAGCAATGATCATAACACGTTAATGATGCATAAAACTTGAGTTTCGATTCTAGAAATATTAAGCAAACCGTGAGTTCGTTCTGTACGTTTCTTTGAGTGTTGGCACGTGATTTTGATTGCAAAAGGCTTCTGGGAATCCCTGCAATAGGTTTGAATCAAGAGAAAGCTTTGAATCGTGCTGGAAGGTGGAATTCAGTTTTCAAATTTTTCTTTAATTTTTGGAATTTGCTTATGGCTTTTGACAGCAGCTTGCACGTGTGAGGCATTAGGTTTAGGTTCTGTATATGTAGTAGAATGGAATTAGGGTTCAATCTTTGTCCAAGAATCCATGAAATAATGTTTTCAATATTTGATTTTAATCAAATCTTTTTGCACATTTTTGATTGACAAAACTTGCTAAAATTGGATATTTTGGTCCACTTGATGTGTACACGAGATCTTCAGCTTGTCTTGAGTTCATTTGCATCACAAAAAGATTTGAAAACCATATCTTTTGAATTTTCCTACAATTAAATGAATTAAATGAATTAATATTAATAAAAATTCAATTAATTAATTAAAATAAGAAAATAAATCAATTTAAGTTCAATGGGTCGTGCATAGGCCTTGGACAAAGTTTCAAGAAAGAATTTGAGGCCCATTAGCAAAAATGAAGTGTTTTGGGCAAATTTGACTTTTGCAAATTCCCAAAAATTACCCAACTTCTCCAATGCATATCTTGCTCAATTTTGATCCTATGAACATGTTCTTGGACATTTTGGAAAGGTCTTGAAGTCCTATAACCAATGCATTTGGTCCCATGTCATTTTGATTTACCAATCCCAAGTTATGGTCTTTGACTTAAAGTGCCTTTTTGTTGACTTTTGAAATTGACCTATAATGTAGAAATTGATAACTTTTTGTGAGAGCATTTCTTGGAATTGAAATGTGAATATGAGTTGTAGGAAATGTCATCCCCTTCAAAATCAGCATTGGATGGGATTTTTCTGATGAACCATGAAAAAGTTATGCCCTGGTCAAGTTACAGTTGACTTTTCAACTGTCCAAAAATGGAAACTTTTGCATCTTGATGATTTTTGAGCCATGCTTGTGGAATCATGATCAAGATTTGATCAAATTATGATTATGAGCTCAAAATAAGATGTTCACCAACAATTTTGACTTTTGACTGCCAAATGACCATTTTACCCCTACAGTTGATTGTGAAGCAATTGGGGCTTTTGACTGTGCAACTTGATGCTGTGAGTCTTGAAACTTGACATGTAGATGCTTGACAATGTGTATAGGTCTATGGTACTTGATTGATACATTGAAAACCTCAACTTCCTTGAGAGAAACAAAACCCTAATTTTGACTGGCTTAGGAGGATGTTTGACTGTGCAACCCTTGAGAGATCTTGAACCATTTGAAGATGATTCTTGACAAATCTTGAAGAATATGGGAGGGAAAATTTTGGGGTACAACAACCACCAAAAAAATATTTTTGATAATAAATGGCCCTTTGTATATGGGAGTCCATTTTCCCCTGGGATCACCTTCTGGGTGGATAATGCGCTTTATTACCAAATCACCATCCTGGTATACCCGATGTTTGACTTTCCTGTTAAAGGCTTTGATCATGCATTTTTGATACATCTGACCATGACAAACAGTCGCAAGCATTTTTTCATCGATCAAATTTATTTGGTCCAGTCGAGACTGAATCCATTCGCCTTTATCTAAACCTGCATCTTTCATAATCCTTAGGGAAGGAATCTGGACTTCAACAGGTAAGATAACCTCTATACCGTAGACTAGAGAGAACTGGGTTTCACCAGTTGATGTATGTACTGAAGTGCGATAACCATGAAGAGAAAATGGTAACATTTCATGCCAATTTTTGCATGTCATTGTCATCTTTTGCAAGATCTTCTTGATATTCTTGTTGGCGGCTTCCACTGCGCCATTCATCTTTTGTCGGTACAGAGAAGAATTGTGATGCTTAATCCTGAACTGCATGAAGAGTTTCGTGATCATAGTATTGTTAAGATTGGTACCATTGTCCGTGATGATCGTTTTAGGGATGCCATACCGACAGATATGGTTGTATTTAATGAACCGAGCCACAACATTCTTGGTAATGGAAGCAAACGAGGCTACTTCAACCCACTTCGTGAAGTAATCAAAAGCGACCAGGATGAAACAATTCCCATTGGAACCAATAGTATTAATCTCTCCAATCATATCAATTCCCCACATTGCAAACAGCCAAGGATCAGTCAAGATATTCAAAGGAACCGAAGGCACATGTACTTTGTCAGCATAAATCTGGCATTTGTGGCAAGTTCTGGAATGATGATGGCAATCAGTTTCCATAATAGACCAATAATAACCCACTCTCAGAGTCTTCTTAGCCATTGTATGCCCACTGGAGTGAGTACCAAAGACTCCTTCATGCACATCTTTCATAATTTTCTCAGCTTCCTTCTTGTTTATACAACAAAGCAAAGTCGAATCGTGGTTGTGCTTGTATAGCAAGGAAAATACTTTATGCTGAGCGGTGTTGTCAACTAGAACATCAATATGTGGAAGCGGAAAGTCATATTTAGGGATTTCCTTGTTAAAATCCCTGTAGTCTATACACATATACACCTTTTCATCCTTCTTAGGTACTGGAACCATATTTACAACCCACTGAGGATAGAATGTAATAGCTAAGAAACCTGCATTGAATTGCTTCTTACGACGAACCTTCTATTTTATAGGAGGAGAAACTTCCTTCATCGGTAAACGGTGAACCACAATGTCTCTATCAAGCCTTGGCATGTCTTCGTATGACCAAGAAAAGATCCCAACATAGTCACGCAACATCTAGATAAATCTCTTTTTGAGATTGTCTTCTAGGTTGGCACCTATCTTGACTTCTTTCTTGTCCTCTTAAGTACCCAAGTTCACAACCTCGATTGGCTCTTCATGCGGTTGTATGGCTCTTTCTTCCTATATTAACAGACTAACAAGCTCTCTAGGTACTTCACAATCTTCCTCACCTTCGTCCTCGGTTTGGTAGATCGGATTTTCGAAGTCATAATTGGCAATAGCAGAATTGTTATCAATGGGATCCAGGGTGGATATGGATCTGTAATTTGTTGTATGGGTGTGTGTAAGAACACATAGCTATTCTGAAAGCAATAAATTAAAATAAAGACAAAAAGCACAAAATTTGAATGCAAACATCCAATGATTTATTAAATGAAAATATGCGATGAAAAATGACAACCCTAAAAAATGGACCGTTGTGCCCCGAGTAAGGCACAAGGTTTAAAGTTATTGTTTAAATTACATAACCAAAAACTTTAAAGCAAGAAAATATAAAATAGCATTTACTCCTGACTAAAGGAGATTGGTATAAAGTCTTCATCCTTCCAATTGTTGAGCCCATTACTGGTAGTAAGGAAAATCTAATTGTCTATGTCACAGTCGCTATCAGCGTCTTCCACGTCGTTGACTTGATTTTTGTGAACTCCATTATTGTTGATGCGGAATGGCGGTCTCCCAGAATTAGAACGAGCACGAAAGACATCCCTCTGAGCCTTTGAGGTGAAACCCAAACCAAATTTATCATACTTGTAAGGGATGATGGGAAGTTGACCCCAAACAGTGCCACCACCTTTTTCTACCACATCCTTAACGTCTTTTAGATAAGCCATCCTTGGTGGAATCCTGGTAACCTCGGGAATAGTAGGAGTAGCTTTGTCAATAGGGGTTGTCTAGGAATAATTTCAAAGGTCTAGGGAGGAGTCTCGAATAATTCCCCATCCATCTCAACATACTTGAAGGAATTAAAATGGCTCACCATGTATTCTTCTTCTCCGCAAACTGTAATGATTTTTCCTTTTACGGGATACTTCAACTTTTGGTGTAAAGTAGAAGTAACAGCGCCTTCCCCATGAATCCAAGGGTGTCCAAGAAAACATGAATAGGCTAGACGAATGTCCATCACATAGAAAGTAGAGCCGAAGACCTGGTGTTGTACCCAAAAATTTGCCCTCCCATTTCATCAATATTTTCTCACCACAAGACCCTTGGAGCTCAAGATCCAGTTAGGGTTTGCTCTGCTCAAGACTCCTCCTTGCACTGTTGACCCAAATTAGGGTTTGAGTTTGCACAAAGATGTTTTGACCTAAAATGCCCAAGATAACTTTCATGCTTCATGTTGGACTCACAAGTTTATCCATACCAAGTTTCAAGCCTTGATTCCAATCTTTGCCCAGCCAATTGGACAGTTGACCTAGAAATCAGCTGTATTGGGGAAAAAGTCAACTATAGTCAATTGACAGTCAAACCTCATGATTTGTGACCCACATCAACATTATGAACTCATATGAACCATTTGATCAAGTTTGGATCACAATTCCACAAGAAATTTGATCAGATCACCAAAAGGGCAAAATGGTCATTTTTAGGGTTTTGACTGCACAAAGGCAATTTTTGACTGTTTGACCTAGCCAATGGCAAACCAAGCTCACATATGGACTCAAGGACTCAATGGCATGGTCTTGACATATTCAACAAATTCAAAAGATTCCAAATGCACAGGATTAACAGATGAATTTTCCAGTCAACTGATCAAATTTGACTGTATACTGAAAAGTCAAACTTTGACTTTTTGGTCAAAATCAAGTGTCAAGATTCATTTTTCATCAAGACATGCCAAATTATGAAACTTATTCATCAAGAAACCAAAAATTACAAATTAGGGTTTGAAATGAAGAAATTTCATAACTTAGAAATTTTCTAAGTTATGAAATTTCCTAATTTTTTCCTAACTTTGTCCCATCTTTTCATCAAGATATATTTGGATTCAAACAAAACTCAAAACATGAAAGTTATATTCAATTGCAAAATCTACAACTTTGATTCACAAAGTTTCCTCAAAAGAAGCTTGTAGCTCAAGTTATGATATTTGGAATAGGGGTGCAAAAACATTCTTAACTTAGAAATTTTTTGACCTATTTTAGGCAGGATTTTTGCCTAACTTCATGGCCACTTTTCACATTCTTCCACTTGGAATTTCAACTTGAATTACAAAGATGGATTGTAGTACACATTCCAAGCTTTCCAAATTGTCCAAGAACTCATCAAACACCCTTGTGATTAGGGAGATTCGAATTTGTCAAGATGGGCAAAAGTCACTTTGTTCATGGCCAAATTCATGTACATAACATTGGCATTTTGAACTCAGCTTGCACAAACTAGATTACAGGCCTTTTATCTCATCCACACTCAAAAATTTAATGCATGTACTTTGTGTTCATGTCTTGTTTTGTGTATTTAACCATTACATACAAGATTAAGCCATATTTGGAAAAAGCATTTTAGCCATTTTTGAAAAGGTGCACTTTATGTCAATTTCACAAATCAAAGAGGTACAAAGAAATCTTTGAGGCACAAGTTCATGAGCAAATTCCACTGATCAGGGAGAGAAAGTGCAGCATGCTTGAGGGCCTGTAGGAGCCTACAATCTAACTTGACAACTCTTGCTTAGATAAGAAGAAAATTTGCATTTTGTATCACAACAGACATTCCTGCAAGAACCAACTCAAGCAAACTTTGTGAACACATTGCATACTCCCTAACCAACCTAGAACACGAGCCCTTAACCTTCAATACCTCCTCATCCATCAAAGCACCTTTTTTCTGCAAAACAGAGTCCCTGTTGCAGATTGACCTCCACAGTTCATTTCCATCGTGCGTTTTCATCCAAACCAGTTCAAATACATTCCCTACCATTCATACAAACTATCCCAAGCCTTGGAAACAGACTGTAACAGCCATATCCAAGTGTGCCATTTTCACTTTTCTCTCTTGCAGGTTGACTTCCATGGAGTGATTCAGAAGGATTCAAGGCACACCAAGCATAGAGGAAGTATCCTTGGACCTCAGGCAAGCTGTATAAATCCTCAAATTCCATTGAAAGTGCCTCCATTGTTGCACACGATTCATGCTGAACAGGTAAAAGTTTGAACTTCTATCTCTCTATCCAAGCATATCTAGGCTTAGGTTTGTGAAGAAGTTATGTCCTACTCATGGCCCTGAAGCTACCCATAGCCTTACTTCTCATTTATATTGTGTGTGCTGCACGAATTTTGGACATGAACATTTGAAAAAAGCTAGGTCAGGAATTGGGGGAGGAGAAATTCTCTCTCATTTCTGAGAGTTAAATCAAGTTCTTGATATGTATGGAATCGTGACAAGATGCTCTACACTTTTGATGTTGTAAGTTTTTGTTAAAAACCAAGGGATCAGAAGTTAGCAGATGGAGATGGAAACGCGCGTTTTCTTTGTTTGAATATTGCTGGAGGTTAAAGACAACTTCCTTTGGGCTGGGCCTGAGTTATTTTTCTGTTTGCACCACTATTTCCCACTTACACCCCCTTGGCCCATTGTGTGATTTTTTTAATCATTTTTGACTTTTTATTTTTTCCTCTGACTTATTATTTTTTGTCAAAATATAAAAAATATCAAAAACTTTTTTCCACTCATTTTTGCATTTATTTTGAATTTATTTATTTTATTTAGATTCATACATATAAATAAACATAATACTCTTTTATTTAAAATACTAAAAAATAACACAAAATACCTTTACTTTCTGATTTTATTTTATTTTATCTTTTGAAAACATTTTCTAAAAAAATATACTTTTTTTGATAAATAATAAATATTTTATTTTTGTATATATTTAGTATAGTTAATACATAATATAAATACTTATATATTTATTAGAATATTTAGGGTAAAATATAAAAATAATACATTTTTATTTTTATTAATATTTAACCTCAAAAATTACTTTTTTTACAATATACTTCCCTTTTATTTATTTTTGTACATAATTAATAAATATTGTATATGATAAATAATAAATACTATTTATTTACAAAATTAGGGTTTTGCCCTAAACATGAAAATATCCAAAATTAACCTTTTTTTTATTATTTTTATTTCACTTGTAAATAATCATACACTTACACAAATACATTGACACATTTACATTGCTTTATTCTTATACATTTGCTTATTCTTATACCTTGATACATATTACATTTGAGATCGCAATTCGATTTGGTTGTAAATTTATTTGGACACTACTCTCCTATTAAGTCTATCCCCATTTGTAAATACTTGTACCCCCACTCCCAGATACTTATTTGTAATAGCGTAGACTTTAAATTCCCGCAATTTATCGCTTTCAAATATACCATGGTTAGACCTAGGGTTTGTATGTACATAAAATCAAACGCTAGATAACCTAATACAAAGACAAATGCATGAAATCAATACACAATTCACACTTGCACCCCTAGGGTAATCCCGCTTGTTGCCTTCCAAAATGGGCCATGCTTGCACGTCGAGTTTCTTTGGCAAAACAAACAAAATGATCATAGTCCCTCGATGACGCTTTCGAAAGTCGCCTAATCAAAATGATCATAGCCCCTTCAAGCAAATTGCCAAAGATACTTGGCACCATTGCATTCATGGTCCATACGATGACCCGCGCCTGTCCCGTTAACATCCTAACGCAAGATTGTTCACCAAATACAATGGTGGAACAAAATTGTTAAAAGGGTTAAAACATGAGAAAAACCTTTGAGTAAATTTAGGGGTAGACAACTCTTAGTTACTTGATCAAACTTGCAAAACACACTTGCCTACTTTTCAAAATCCACTCCACAAACACTTTCAAAAACAAACTTCCAAAAACATTTGAAATATCTTTTCAAAAAGACAAACACCTTTGTATATACTCAAACACGAGTCATTACAAAGGTTGCCACCACAATGGCCTCTTTTCAAAACATTTTCAAAACACACACACACACACACACACACACACACACACACACACACACACACACACACACACACACACACACACACACACACACACACACACACACGCACACACACACACACCACAATTCCAAACAATTGAAAATCAAAGGCAAGTGATCTAAACAAGTAACTAAGAGCCCATGGATAACCATGGATGAAAAGGGTGCTAATACCTTCCCTTTTCATAATCTACCCCCCGAACCCACGAAACATCTCAAAAGGTTTTTCCTGTGCTTTTTAACCTTTCCTTTAGGATAAAATAAAAAGTCGGTGGCGACTCTTGCTAAACCGAACAAGTGCGAATACAAACGCAAAAACTCAAGTCAGTTCTCCCACTGTATCACAGAACTGGCGACTCTGCTGGGGATTGATTCAAAAGTGGGGTTACCTTAGGGTTTAGATCACCTTTACATTCTTGCTTTGATTGCCTTGATTGCTTTACTTTTTGGGTCCTTGTTTGGGTTTGTTGTAAATCCTACACCCGGATTTGGGGGCACCTTTTTAGGTAAATAGCAATAAAACTGTGAGGGAACTGTGCGGGGTATACCGACACGGTTGAAGCAGTAAGCTATGTTAGTGTGACATATTTGTGAGTACCGGTAACCCTTGAGTTCAATCAAGGAGAGTACGGGGCCGCTGAGTGATATCGTGAAACACTAACGAACACTTAGAACCTTAATTGACCATCTTAGCCTTTTTAGGGGTAGTGAGATGACCAAATTTGGTGCAGTCCGAAGTTGGTAGATACTCGATACTACACTCATTGAGGGTTGTTTTCTTGGAATATTTTGGTCGCCAGTTAAGTGGCTAAACCAAAACAATGAACACAGAAAACAATCCAATGATATTGAGCTCCTTAGAACCCGGTTTCTATTCTAGGACAGGATGAGCCAACTAACTTCAAGAGGGTACTTACCTACAAACCCCATGCAAGCCTAAACCTAAGGACTTGTTTTGCTTTGTGTGAATATGATTACCTGTATATACACTCACTTGCTTTTGCATGCATGTACATAACATCATGACATCATACCATAGCATTTTCAATAACCATTTCAAGGATCTCGAGGGTTCTTTTGATGCAGGGTTACATTGAACCAGACGTCTACCAAAGGGCAAGAGGTTTCTCCTCTAAACAAATGCCATCAAAGATCAAGTGCAACAGCTTGAATCAGGGGCTATGACCCACTTGACATGGTGAGCTTGATTCTCGTGGAAAGACATCCACCGGTGCAGAGTTCTCCAATCAAAGATCAAGTACAACAACTTGAATCAGGGGCTATGACCCACTTGACATGGTGAGCTTGATTCTCGTGGAAAGACATCCACCGGTGCAAAGTTCTCCGATCCAAGAGCAAAGTTCAACCTCTAACATTCTCTTGTGTTTACCCCAAGAGGTCCTTAAAAGCATGCATCCACATATCATGCATGGCATCATGACAGATTTTTTTTCCTTTTTCAGGTTTCCTTACTCTCATACTGTTTATTTCAGTAAGAGATGGCTCTAGAGAGGACTGTCAAGGATATCCAGGACCAGACTGCTCAGCTGCAGGAAATGTTCTTGAACCTGTCTCTGGGGCAAGAAGAAATGAAGGCTCTCCTCACAACGGGCATGGTCCAGGGGAATTCAAACAATGCCAGGAGTGATCAGTTGGAGGCACTACAGTCTGAGCTGACTACAATGAGGATCCAAATGATGGGGCAACTGGTGGGCCAGATGGCTCTCATCCAGGGCTTGGCTCAAAGACAAGAGGAACTCAGAGTTCTCGTCAACCAACTACTTCGGAACAACCAACTGGGGCAAACATCTGAGGTTGAAGAGCAAGTCACCACTCAACCCCCATCCAGACAAGAAGACAAGGGGAAGGCTCCTCTGCTTGCTTCAGGGTCACAAGCCCAACAATAACCTCGCCAGCGTCAACGGGGTAATCGGTGTAATCAAAATACGTCGGGAAGACAGTTCACTGAGACTGACATACCGTCATCTCTAATACTAGAGCGCTTGTTGGAAGTCAATCTGACTGCTTTGAGGGACCCTATTCGGAAGCCCAATACCTCCGCTCCTAACTATCATCCCGGTGCATTTTGTGTGTACCACTCCTATAGCCCGGGACATGACACAGACGACTGTTGGGCCTTGAAGAACAAGATTCAAGATCTGATTGACATTGGAGTGCTGAGGTTCATGCCAAACGGTGAAATGAAAATCTTCCGTTAAGGGTTTCTCCACCTGAAGTGACAAAGCTCGAACTGAGAGACTTTTGCTTCATTTGAATTTTCAAAGTTGTAATTTCTTTTGTTATTCAAACAATTAACTGTTAATGTCAAACTTTGCTTTATTAATGCATTGCATATGTTTGTCTTGAATTCATCCATTCGTTTTCACTACTCTTATGCTTTCTTTATGATATTTAACTCTTGATAAAAAGCTGCAAGCCTTTAGAGGGAGGATGACGAAACAATACCATAATCTCATACAGTATGCTTTTGAATAGACCTTGCTGATGATGTACAGGCATTTCTTTCAATTCCCAAACACTGGAGTTATAAGGAAGATAATCCCTAGTCAACCCCTTCGAGCCAAAGAAGTAGGAGTTTTCTGTTCTAAACGAATCAAAACCTTTGATATAAACCTGGGGCAGGGTAGTATCTCAGTTAATTCAAAATAAAAGTGCGCATTAAAATCGCAAACTCTCAGTTCGTAACACAACGAACGACGTCAACAAAAAAAGCATTCCTCTGGAATCAAAAGACAGTGATGGTTCCCTATCACATAGGCAGTCATTATCTCTCAAAAGAAAAAGCCCACCAAGCCAAAACCTGTAAAGGAGGCTTAAGAAAGCTGGGGCATCCCGCTGACTGTGATCTCGAAAACAGAGACAGTCAGGCAAAAGTTAGGGATAACAAATCAAAAGAAAGAGGTCATTACAAATCCTCAACAACATGAAAAATGTTGAAAAAGAAAAAGGAGATGATGACTGTCTTCCAAAATTCAATTGGTGAACCATCACCCAAAAGTCATTCCAAACTCGAACAGAGTGCGACGCACAATTAACTGAGCTTAGGGTTGAAGAACATCACGAAGAGCGGGTGGGTACAAGTATACTTTGAGCCTTTATCCTTTGTTTCTAAACCGTGAACCAAACCACGTTACAACCCTTCAAAAGTCCTAATTGAAGCATGAGTTAGTTCGAAAGCATACTGTTACAAAAGGTATCCTGACTCCTGTAAGGCTTTGCTTTAAATCTTGTGTTGATTTGTCTTATAAAAAGTTTTCTGCTAAAAAACGCATTTTTCAAAAAAAAAACTTCGAGACAAACATAAACTTTGCATTGCTTGAATATCACTGTTTGCATTTGGCTATTTTTTTGACAGCGAAGAAATTCATACAATGAATGTTCGGAGGAACGAAAACTCTCTCAGTGAACAAAATCACTTCAAAAGGATGACACTTCCATTACAAAAATCTCCTATCAACAAGGGGGCATGACATGTCACCATCCAGCACACATGGGGCAGTCCAGTCAAGATTTCAACAAATCTCTCAAAAGTTCAGTGAACTTGGGGCAAGTCTCCTTCATCACCACTTGGGGCATTCGAATGTCAAAAGTGTTCAACAATTCCTTCATCACCTGTTGGAAGATACAGTCCATATGTGCTCCAGACACGGTTGCCATTCTGTCACATTTCTTAAGTTCCAGATCAACACCTGTAACAAGCCAGGAAAGTATCTGTGGACGACTGATTATGGATTAACACCTGTAACAAGCCAGGAAATTATCTACATGAAGAGATTGAAGATCAACACCTGTAACAAGCCAGGGAACCATCTTTCTTTCTCAGGTCAGAGATCAACACCTGAAACAAGCTAGGACAGTATCTCCTTGAGCAACCTGATCAATACCTGCAATGATCAAAAGATTCTCGACTTCCCCAGCCAGAGAGCCTTCCAGAATCTAATTCCCCTCAGAGTCAAGTTTCAAGATCCCCAGCGGAGCTAAAACTTCCAACTGTCAATCCCCAGTGAAGTTCATCAAATTCCCCAGCATAACATATCAACGGTATCCCCAGCGGAGCTCTCATCAAAACCGCAACGAAGTATCTCTTCCCACAGAGTAATTCCCCGCAGAGTAATCTCTCCAACAAGTTTATTCCCCAACGGAGTCGTCTTCTCCTACCGATTTATTCTTGCAACCATCATCCCCAGCGGAAGCAAAGAACTCTACTCTTTAAAACATCAGCCCAGGATTCAACAAGTTCCCGGCACTCGTCAAGGATTTATTTTCCTAGACGAAAATACATTCATAGACATTTCACATTTCATACATCCTGCTTACATACATGATAAAGTGCATACTACACTACCTCAGGACATCATGACATCATGCATTTCATACATCATGGCATTGCATACAACTGATGTTTTGCCTTTTCAGGAAAAAGGTCCATCCGAAGATGATTACTATCAACTGTCGCAATTCCAGATTCGATACCTGTATCTAGCCAGGGCATATCTGTGAGTAACTGGTTGTAGATTCGATACCTGTATCCAGCCAGAGCATGTCTGCATGAAGAGTTTAGAGATTCAATTCCTGTATCCAGCCAGGGCATATTTGTAGACGACCAATTCCAGATTCGATTCCTGTATCTAGCCAGGGCATATCTGTGAGTAACTGATTGTAGATTCGATACCTGTATCCAGCCAGGGCATGTCTGCATGAAGAGTTTAGAGATTCGATTCCTGTATCCAGCCAGGGCATATCTGTAGACGACCAATTCCAGATTTGATTCCTGTATCTAGCCAGGGCATATCTGTGAGTAACTGATTGTAGATTCGATTCCTGTATCCAGCCAGGGCATGTCTGCATGAAGAGTTTAGAGATTCGATTCCTGTATCCAGCCAGGGCATATCTGTAGACGACCAATTCCAGATTCGATTCCTGTATCTAGCCAGGGCATATCTGTGAGTAACTGATTGTAGATTTGATTCCTGTATCCAGCCAGGGCATGTCTGCATGAAGAGTTTAGAGATTCTATTCCTGTATCCATACAGGGCATATCTGTAGACGACCAATTCCAGATTCGATTCCTGTATCTAGCCAGGGCATATCTGTGAGTAACTGATTGTAGATTCGATTCCTGTATCCAGCCAGGGCATGTCTGCATGAAGAGTTTAGAGATTTGATTCCTGTATCCAGCCAGGGCATATCTGTAGATGACCAATTCCAGATTTGATTCCTGTATCTAGCCAGGGCATATCTGTGAGTAATTGATTGTAGATTCGATTCCTGTATCCAGCCAGGGCATGTCTACATGAAGAGTTTAGAGATTCGATTCCTGTATCCAGCCAGGGCATATCTGTAGACGACCAATTCCAGATTCGATTCTTGTATCTAGCCAGGGCATATCTGTGAGTAACTGATTGTAGATTCGATACCTGTATCCAGCTAGGGCATGTCTGCATGAAGAGTTTAGAGATTCGATTCCTGTATCCAGCCAGGGCATATCTGTAGACGACCAATTCCAAATTCGATTCCTGTATCTAGCCAGGGCATATCTGTGAGTGATTGATTGTAGATTCGATACCTGTATCTAGCCAGGGCATATCTGCATGAAGAGTTTAGAGATTTGATACCTGTATCCAGCCAGGGCACGTCTGTAAGCAACCTTTTGAAGTTCCGGATTCGATTCTTGTATCTAGCCAGGGCATATCTGTGAGCAATCGATTATAGATTCAATACCTGTATCCAGCCAGGGCATGTCTGCATGAAGAGTTTGAAGATCAACCCCTGTAACAGGCCAGGAAATTATCTTTCTTTCTCAAGTATGCAAGTTCTCGCTAAGGAATCTCTTACGCGATCGACACACAATTCCAAATGGAATATATAAGCCCATTCCCGACAAAGTTCTGTCACACCTCCCGATGGCATCTGTAAGCCCATCTCCACAACTATCCATTACACTTCCAAATGGCATCTATAAGCCCATTCCCGACAAGGTTCTGTCACATCTCTAGATGGAATCTATAAGCCCATCTGTGATCGGTGGATCTGGAACTGACTGTTTTAACGCTGGTTCGCGAAATGTCGCGGAAGCAAGAGTCGCCACCGTCTTTTATTTTCTCCAAATGGAAAGGACAAAAGCACAGAAAAATTCCTTAAAGAGATTGCTCTCGGTTCGGGAGGTAGATTATAGAAAGGGAATGTGTTAGCACCCTTTCTATCCATGGTTATCCATGGGCTCTTAGATACTTGCTCATTGTGTTTTCAAAATGGTTTGTTTGCTTTTCAACTGTGGGTTTTAAAAAAAGTTTCTTTGAAAATTTCAGTTCGACTCTTGTATCGGTCCTCAAGAGTGTTTGAAAAGTTGCTTTCGAAAGCTTTTTGCAAAGGTGTCGGTGTGAAAAGTATTTTTGATTTGTTTTGAAATTAGAGCAAGTATCTAGAGTCGTCTACCTACCCTAAGGAATTCGTCTGTGTAAATGTCCTTTAAAGTAGTGCCATCCCACCATTGAGAGGTAGGTAGCACCACCGTTGGAGGTGTTCGGGTCAATTCGAGGGTTCGGGACATGGTGATCACCGGAGCAATGGGAAGACACCTTAGAAGCTACCCTCATGCCAGGTTCCCGGATCATGAGGACTTACTAAGACATCCTCTACTCGACGATCACCTTTCGAGGGGAAAGGCAACAGTGAGGCGTACCCTAGGGGTGGTGTGTGATTTGTGTGTCGTTTTCAGATATTTTTGTCTTTTGTCATGTCATGGGTGATCTACACATTTGTTTTTATTTAGACATTCATTCTTGCATGCCATTATTAACAGTTAAAAAGTTGCGAGAAATGTAAAGTTCCTAAACTATTACAAAGGCGCGGGTCCACATCGCCAAATTAAATCCAGGACCCGATTTGACATAAAATAAAGAAATAAAGTGCGAGAAATATAAAATGTCCGAGTTACATGGCTTTGGGAGAATTACATCAACATTTAAAAAAAGGAAATAAAAATGCGAAGAGAATTAAATCGAAAGCGAGGGCGTTGGACCCTTTTTAATGAAATTAAATTATATTGACAAATTAATTAAATTAAAATGAAAAGAAATTATTGTTTGTATTTATGAATTTTTATGAGAATTAAATGAAATTAAAATATTAATTAACCCTAATTCTAGTTTTTTTTTAATTTATTAAGAAAAGCATTAAAATTTAACCTAAAATTAAACCTAATTAATTAGTGCAATTTTATTTACATGAAAATAATATTTAATAATTAATCATGGTGAGGGAAAAAGAAAAAGATAAAATTGATTAACCCTAATTCTACAAATTTTGAATTTATTAAGAAAAATGCCCAAATTAATCCTAGAATTGAAAACTAAATTAATTAATGATTTTTATTTACAAAAATACTAAAATAAAATATATTTAGATTTTTATGACTTTCTGATTTTTTGTTATTTTTATATTTTTATGAAAATAAATTAGTTTAAAGAATTAAAGAGAAATTAATTAAAACAAATAAAATAGAAAAATATAAAAAGGAATAAAAGAAGCAAACCATGGGGGGTTCTGTCCCCAATTGGAGGTTAAATTCAGCATTTTTGGCCCAATAGCCCTTGGCCTTGTTGACTTTCATGGAAGCGTGTGCACATGTTGACTGATGCCTAGGATGTTCTTCAAATCTCCACCTTTAGATTGCCTCCAGTGGCCATGTGGCACACCTGGATTAGGGGCGTATGATGGTCTTCAGGGAAGAAACTGCACAGGATGATGTTAGGAAAAATATTATTGAAAGGGAGGGGGACCTGGGGTTCGAACCCAGGTCCCAGAGGTTACCAATACACATGCCTGCCACTGGAGCTATTGACGCGTTTTGAATATATAATAACAAATAAATATCATAAGATAAAACAAGCGTTAGTGGCAGATTTTAGCGCGAAATTCAAACGAGCCAACCATGCCTTGCCACCTAGTCTTCTTCTTCCTCGTTTGTATTTTTACCTGAAACATAAAAAGACTTAGAGGGGGTTTTAAACCCCCCCAAAATATGCCCTTTTCAAGAATAGCGATTAGGCCATCTTGCTTCATAAATTGGGCGCGACTGTTGCATTCGATTCGTCCAAGTGACCTGAATTTAACCATGGCCCTGAGATGTTCTAATTTTACAAGATGCGTAAACGCCCAATTCAAAACTTGAGGAACCCTAAAACATTCCAATGGTGGATTCGCGTATGGATGAGGAAAACTCAATTAAAATATACAGTTAGCTTTAGAATCAATCAATTAGTGTAAATCAGTAAAGAAAACACATGAAAAATGCATAGAATTCATGATACGATTATGAGTATTTTCGTGAAAAGTATGACTTAGATATACCAATTCTTTGAGTATGGGACAATGTTCTTGATTGGAATAGTCTCCTCGTGGCCTTGGCAAGCTAGTGGAATGGTTGTATGGCCTTGAAACGCCTTGGAATGGTGTTTTCAGTATTTGAGTTTTCTTGAAAAAATGCAAGGTTGTTTATGGCTTTTTGGGCGCAGCTTCAGGTTATGAGCTTTAGGGTTAGCATCCTGCTTATGTATGGAATGATTAGGGTTGAAAATTGGATCAAAAAAACCTTTGCATTGATGTAGAGAATATTTGATTTTCATGCATAATCTTTCAAATCTTTTCATGCATACTTGATACCAATCATGTTCAATTACCTTTATTCTTTCCAAATCTGATCATGCACGAAATCTTGAGGTTATTCCATGCATAAAAAGATTTAAAAAGTTTGCTTTGGTATTTTCCACATATTTATTTTAATTAAATGAATTATTAGCAATTAAAAATTCAAATAAATAAATAAAAATGATGAATAACTTCCCTTTGGGCCAAATGGTCGTGCACATGCTTTGGATGATGAATCTTGGAAGAAAATATGGCCCATTAGCAATTTTAAGGCATTTGAAGCAATGTTGACTTTTCAAAATACCCAAAAATTTCCCAACTTCCACAAGGCATATCTTGCTCAATTTTTAAGATTTGATCATGTTCTTGGACATTTTGGAAAGTTCTTGAAGTACTTTAACCAATGCCTTTGGTCCCATGTCATTTTGATTTACCAATCTCAAGTTATGGCCTTTGACTTAAAGTCCCTTTTTGTTGACTTTTGAAAATGACCTATAATGTTGAAATTGATAACTTTTTGTGAGAGAATTTCTTGGACTTGAAGTATGAAGAGGAGTTGTAGGAAATGTCTTTCTCTTCAAAATGAGCTTTGGATGGAATTTTTCTGATAAACCATGTGGAAGTTATGCCTTGGTCAAGTTATAGTTGACTTTTTCAACTGTCCAAATATGGAAACTTTTGCATCTTGAGACTTTTTGAGCCAAGCTTTGAGAATCATGATCAAGCATTGATCAAATTGTGTTTGTGGCTTCAAAATAAGATGTTGACCAAAAATTTGGACTTTTGACTGTCAAATGACCATTTTGCCCCTGCAGCTGACTGTAGTGCAATTAAGGTTTTTGACTGTGCAATTTTGTGCTGTAAGTCTTGAAACTTGGCATGAGGATGCTTGACTATGTTTATAGGCATGTGGGACTTGATTGGACCCTTGGAAACTTCATTTTCTTTGTCAGAACCAAAACCCTAATTTTTGACTGTTAGGAGGCCCTTGAACTGTGCAACCCTTGGGGAGATTTTGAAGCATGCTCTTTGCAAATTTTGAAGAATATGGGAGGGAAAATTTTGGGGTACAACAGTTGCCCCTGTTCAATCTTCTTAGACCTGAGGATGCAGATTGGCTGACGTGCCTTTTGTAATCCGAAGGTGGAAGATGATTGAACACTAGAGTGCCCAGAAATTTGCACTCACATGTTAGCAGTGTGATGGGGGAATGGGCTTATAGATGCCATTTGGAGATTGATGGATAGGATGATGGGCTTATAGATGCCATGCTAAGAGATTATGGAGGGTGGATAGGCTTATAGACGCCATCTGGGTGTCGATCGCGTAAGAGATTCCTTAGCGAGAACTTGTGTACCTGAAAAAGAAAATGATTACCTGACCTGTTACAGGAGCTGGTCTTCAGATTCTTTGTATAGATGTGTCCTGACTGGTTACAGGAGCTGGATCTGGAGCTTCAAACGGTGATGAATGAACCAGGGATGGTTACTACCTCAACAGGAACGGTGAGAGAACCTTGGGCGATTACTACCTCAACAGGAACGCTGAGAGAATCTTGGGCGACTTCTACCTCAACAGTAACGCTGAGAGAATCTTGGGCGACTTCTACCTCAACAGTAACGCTGAGAGAATCTGGGGACGATTACTACCTCCGCAGTAACGGGGAGAGAATCATAGGCGACTTCAACCTCAACAGTAACGCTGAGAGAATCTTGGGCGACTTCTACCTCAACAGTATCATTGAGAGAATCTTGGACGACTTCAACCTCAACAGTAATCATTGAGAGAATCTTGGATATCTTCAACCTCAACAGTAACGCTGAGAGAATCTTTAGATGATTACTACCTCCTCAGTAACGGGGAGAGAACCATAGGCGACTTCTACCTCAACAGTAACGCTGAGAGAATCTTGGGAGACTTCTACCTCAACAGTAACGCTGAGAGAATCTTGGGCGACTTCTACCTCAACAGTAATGCTGAGAGAATCTTGGGCGACTTCTATCTCAACAGTAACGCTGAGAGAATCTTGGGTGACTTCTACCTCAACAGTAACACTGAGAGAATCTTGGGCGACTTCTACCTCAACAGTAACGCTGAGAGAACCTAGGGCGATTACTACCTCCGCAGTAACGGGGAGAGAACCATAGGCGACTTCTACCTCAACAGTAACGCTGAGAGAATCTTGGGCGACTTCTACCTCAACAGTAACGCTGAGAGAATCTTGGATATCTTCTACTGAGTCTTTATCAGGAAAATCTGTTAGGGGTCGATTTAACTAGACTAGAGAAGGCCTTTGACTGGATAAGAAACAGGAAAATCTTAGGGTCGATTTAACTGAACCGGTCTAGGTCTTGAAATCTTCAACTGGATAAGAAACAGGGAGATCTTAGGGTCGATCTAACTGAACCAGAGAAGGCCTTTGACTGGATAAGAAACAGAAAAATCTTAGGGTCGATTTAACTGAACCGGTCTAGGTCTTGAAATCTTCAACTGGATAAGAAACAGGGAGATCTTAGGGTCGATCTGACTGAACTAGAGAAGGCCTTTGACTGTATAAGAAACAGAAAAATCTTAGGGTCGATTTAACTGAACCGGTCTAGGTCTTGAAATGTCTTCAACTGGATAAGAAACAGGGAGATCTTAGGGTCGATCTAACTGAACCAGAGAAGGCCTTTGACTGGATAAGAAACAGAAAAATCTTAGGGTCGATTTAACTGAACCGGTCAAGGTCTTGAAATATAGCTGAGAACTTAACTGGATCTTTCCTGGAAGGTAAAGGTCAGTCATATGCAATGCATGATATGGATCAAGCAATGATGTTCTCAACATAAATGAGATTGTAAGATATGATGCATAGATGCATGCTATAATGTATGAAAATGTGATGTTTATGAATGTATGTTTTCGTCTCAGGAAAGTAAATCCTTGACGGATGCCGGGAGGTCACTCCTGGGCTGATGTTGAAGAATAGATTTTTTGCTTCCGCTGGGGATGATAGTTGCAAGAATATCGGTAGGAGAAGATGACTCCGTTGGGGAATAACCTTGGAGAATGGATTTCTCTGCGGGGAGAAAAGTATTTTAACGATCTTGCTGGGCAACCAATACTCTGTGGGGAGAGAGATACTTTGCTGGAATGTTGATGGTAATTTTGCTGGGGATAAGAAGACTTCGTCGAGGACGATCTTTCCGTGGCTTTTGGCTGAGGATAACCCAGTTATATCCTGGTAGGGGAATAACTCTTGAATAAAGCCGGGAGACGCGTTCGTGTTCTACGGGGATAAGCTTCCAGAATCTACCGGGGATAGGCTTACTGCTTGGGGAGATGGATTCCAACTTTTCCTGGAGAAACTGGATTGGACTCTCCTGGGGAGATTTTGAATTGTAATTTTTGTAAGTTGAAAGAGGGAACTTATGTAGGGTTGCCTAATGATGAGCTCGTGTAAAACCGTATCTTGGAAAGAAGGACACCTATGTAGGGTTACTGATGACGAGCTTGTGTAAAACTTCATCTTTGGAAAGAGAGAACCCGTGTAGGGTTTCTGGGTGACGAGTCCATGTAAAACTGCATCTGGAGTTTTGAGAAGGAAACCTGTGTAGGGTTTACTGATGACGAGTCCGTGTAAAACTACGTCTGGAAAGAGATAACCTGTGTAGGGTTACTTCGGGATAAGTTCGTGTAAAACTTCTGGAGGAATCGGTGTAGGGTTACCTTGAGATAAGTCCGTGTAAGACTTCTGGAGGAACCGGGGTCAGGTTACTGCAGGTTAAGTTCGTGTAAAACTTCTTGATGGACCGGGGTAAGGTTATCTTGAGATAAGTCCGTGTGAGACTTCTGGAGGAACCGGGGTAAGGTTACTGCAGGATAAGTTCGTGTAAAACTTCTTGATGAACCGGGGTAAGGTTATCTTAAGATAAGTCCGTGTGAGACTTTATTTGAGAATTATGAAGGAACCGGTGTAGGGTCGCCTGTGGATGAGTCCGTGTAAGACTTTGTCTGAAAGTTGAGAAGGAACCGGTGTAGGGTTGCTTGATTAAGTGGATGATTGTCCTGTTTGGTTTCGGATGTTAACCCATGATCTGGAATTTGTAAAGGTAGATGGTAATCATCCTTTCCTTGGTATTTTGGTTGATAGAGCAACTGGATCGCCTGGACGACTCATTATTGCCCCTGTTTCGGAGGTGAGGGGAAAAAATACCTTGTGGCGGTAGTTGACAAATCTTCTGGTAGACAGGTGACGAGATGCCGGGACATAGTCGTACGCTCTTTATCCCTAACTTTTTCCTGGACTGCCCTTTCGGGTTTTCAGTCCACCGGGATACCCATTTTTGCCCAAGCCGCCTTTTCAGGTTTTCGACTTGCCAGGTGTACAGATTTTTTTCCATTTCATCCCTTATTTTTGCCCGAACCCTTTTGGTTCGCCGGGAAGCCCTAATTTTTGCCTAGGTATGTCAACCTAGCGGGTCTTTTATCGTGCGTAGTATCTTTTCGAATATGTCCACACTCTTAGAATATAGGGAGGTGCCCCTGTTGTTGTGTTGCCATGCCACCAGAAGGTGTTTGATCAGGCAAGATTCGTTGCTGGAGTGCCCCAAGTGACCCAGGCAGAGATTTGCCCCAGGCTATTTGGCCTTTGAGAGATTCTCCGAATCTTGACTTAATTACCCCAGATGATGGACAATAATCACGTCTGCCCCTGGATTGGAAGTGCTTTTGTTCACTAGGTATTCATCGTGCGAATTTCCCTGCTGTTCGAACAAAAGGTCATATGCGAACAAAGTTATGTTAAAAATGCAAAGCTTATGTCTGTCTTGAAGGTTTTGAAAATGCATTCTTTTCATAAAACAAGTGAATGTTTGTAAAACGTGATGTCAACTCCGTATTTTACCGCAAGCCTTAAGGAGTCAGGATACCTTTCGTAACAGTATGCTTTCGAACTAACCCATGCTTCAGCTAGGACTTTTAAGGGTTATAACGTGGCCTGGTTCACGGTTTAAGAAACAAAGGATAAAAGGCTCAAATTTATTTGTACCCACCCACTCTTCGTGATGTTCTCCAAACCTAAACTCAGTTGATCGTACGTTAGACCTTGTTTGAGTCTTGTCCTGATATTCCGGTGGTGGTTCGGATGTTGACAGTTTATTTTGAATAGGCAGTCATTTCTTTTCTGGTTGAGGGTTTGTAAGACCTCTTTCTTCTTTTTTTGATTTTGTTATCCCTGTTTTTTTTTGCCTGAACTGTTTCTTTTTGTGATTACAGTCAGCGGGATGCCCCAATTTTTATAAGTCTCCTTCATAGGTTTTGACTTAATGGGCTTTTATTTTGAGAAGTAATGACTGCCTATCCTTATGATTATTCGGAATCATCATTGTCTTCTTTTTTTTTGTAAGGACCTCTTTGGTGCCATTTGTTATGCACTTGGATCAACTGAGAGAACTACCCTGCCCCAGGTTATGATAAAGGGTTTTAATTTTCAAAAAGAAAAACTCCTACTTCTTTGGCTCAGAGGGGTTGACGAGGGATTATCTTCCTTATAACTCCAGTGTTTAGGAATTGAAACAATGCCTGTACCTCATCAGCGGGGTCCGTTCAAAAGCATACTGTAGAGATCGTGGTATCGTTTTCGTCATCCTCTCTCAAGAGGCTTAGGATTTTCAATCCAGAGTTGATTATCAGAAAAAATATGAAAATAATTTTGAAAAATAGCGAATGCGAATATATTGATTCAAAATAGACATAAGCGATGCATTAATGGAATAACAACGTTTAACATGAATAAATGTTTAAACAATCAAAGAACAACACAACTTGAACATTCGAATGAACAAAAGTTTTCTAGTCTCAGGGCTTGTTACTTCAACTGGTGAGCCTTGGAGGGATGGTAGAAAAACTCAGCCTGACCATCTTGTGTGAACTCCAATGCTCCTTCATCAATTAGGTCTTGGATCTTGTTCTTCAGAGCCCAACACTCATTTGTATCATGTCCTGGACAGGCAGAGTGGTAGGCACACCTTTTATTGGGATCATAGATAGGAGATGCTGTGTTGGGGTTCCGGGGATGAGCCCTTAATGTGATCAGGTTCAACCTCAACAGGCGTTGTAAAGCTTGAAACAGCGACATATTGAGCTGGGTGAATTGCCTCCTGGGCTTGTCTGGCTGGAGCTGGTGAGATTGATGTTGAGTTGGTGACCCTGAAGCCACTTGAGGAGCTTTTCCCTTATCTCCTTGTCTCAAAGGTGGTTGAATGATGACTGGCTCTCCAACCTTAGATGTTTGCCCCAGTTGGTTACCCTGAAGCAGTTGGTTGACAAGAACCCCGAGCTCTTCTTGTCTTTGAGCTAAGTCTTGGATGATAGTCACCTGCCCCTGCATCTGGGCTTTCAATGCATCCACTTCAGCTTGCAGATGTTTCAGCCGTTCGTCCTCAGCGCTGTTCCTGATCAAAGTCCCCATGAGAAGTGTTCTCAGCTCCTCCTGCCCCTTGGATAGATTCAGGAGGATTTCCCCGAACCGAGTCTCTTGAGCAAGAAGGTCCTGGTTGTATTGTTGGGAAGCCATTGCTGAAATAAACAGCGCAGATGGTAAGTGACCTGCAACAAGGATACCTATTATGATGATGTGTATGATATGCATGCAATGTTTTCAAGGACCTCGCAGGGTAAACAAGAAATTTGTTAAAATTTAAAACCGGTAGCTTGATTGAAGGAATTTCGTGTTGCTGAGAGTCCTTCTTCAAGTGTCAAAGCTCACCATATCGAGTGGGTCATAGCCCCTGACAATCATGGCTAGAGGAAAATAAATCCCCTTTGCCCCTTGCTTAGACATTCTAATTTATTATGACCTGCATCACAAGCCCTTGAGATCCTTGAAATGGGTTAGGATGTATGCAATGGTATGATGTTATGGTATGCATGGAGTGATATATGTAAACCCTGTTATGAGCCCCCAATTAAGGACTATAAACAAAACCTGCAAGAAACTCAAGTGTCAGATAACAAGCATGCAAGTAGTCAAGTTGGAAGGCACACAAGTCACACAAGAAAAACCCTTAGAGTTAGGCCTGCATGGGGTCTGGGTATTACCCTCTTGAAGTTGGTGGGCTCAACCTGTCCTATCAAAGTAACCGGGTTCTTAGAGGATCCCAATATCATTGACTACCCTCAATCGGTCATAACTCCAGCATCGCAATCTTTTCTTGCGGCCAGAACCATCACGAGAGTTTAGCCTCAATGGGCGTAGCATACTGCTACTGTTCTAATGGCCAAGTTGTGTCAATTAAGGTTCTAAGGTTGTTGGTGCTTAATGAATCCTCAGAAGACCCATATTCTCCTCGTTGCAACACAAGGGATATCGGTACAGACCAAGGTGCCACACCAACGTAGCCACTGTTTCACCCGTGTTGGTCTACGCCGGACAGGTCCCTCACAGCTTATGCTACCTAAACAGGGTATCCCCAGATCCGGGTTAGGATCCATGTAACTCCCATGCAACCCACAAATTTAAAGCAGACAGGTCAATACAATTGAAAACACAGTTATGAACTAACCCTAAGGTACACCTCACTTTAAGTTTAAGTCCCCAGCAGAGTCGCCAGTTCTGTGATCGGTGGATCTGGAACTGACTGTTTTAACGCTGGTTCGCGAAATGTCGCGGAAGCAAGAGTCGTCACCGTCTTTTATTTTCTCCAAATGGAAAGGACAAAAGCACAGAAAAATTCCTTAAAGAGATTGCTCTCGGTTCGGGAGGTAGATTATAGAAAGGGAATGTGTTAGCACCCTTTCTATCCATGGTTATCCATGGGCTCTTAGATACTTGCTCATTGTGTTTTCAAAATGGTTTGTTTGCTTTTCAACTGTGGGTTTTAAAAAAAGTTTCTTTGAAAATTTCAGTTCGACTCTTGTATCGGTCCTCAAGAGTGTTTGAAAAGTTGTTTTCGAAAGCTTTTTGCAAAGGTGTCGGTGTGAAAAGTATTTTTGATTTGTTTTGAAATTGGAGCAAGTATCTAGAGTCGTCTACCTACCCTAAGGAATTCGTCTGTGTAAATGTCCTTTAAAGTAGTGACATCCCACCATTGAGAGGTAGGTAGCACCACCGTTGGAGGTGTTCGGGTCAATTCGAGGGTTCGGGACATGGTGATCACCGGAGCAATGGGAAGACACCTTAGAAGCTACCCTCATGCCAGGTTCCCGGATCATGAGGACTTACTAAGACATCCTCTACTCGACGATCACCTTTCGAGGGGCAAGGCAACAGTGAGGCGTACCCTAGGGGTGGTGTGTGATTTGTGTGTCGTTTTCAGATATTTTTGTCTTTTGTCATGTCATGGGTGATCTACGCATTTGTTTTTATTTAGACATTCATTCTTGCATGCCATTATTAACAGTTAAAAAGTTGCGAGAAATGTAAAGTTCCTAAACTATTACAAAGGCGCGGGTCCACATCGCCAAATTAAATCCAGGACCCGATTTGACATAAAATAAAGAAATAAAGTGCGAGAAATATAAAATGTCCGAGTTACATGGCTTTGGGAGAATTACATCAACATTTAAAAAAAGGAAATAAAAATGCGAAGAGAATTAAATCGAAAGCGAGGGCGTTGGACCCTTTTTAATGAAATTAAATTATATTGACAAATTAATTAAATTAAAATGAAAAGAAATTATTGTTTGTATTTATGAATTTTTATGAGAATTAAATGAAATTAAAATATTAATTAACCCTAATTCTAGTTTTTTTTTAATTTATTAAGAAAAGCATTAAAATTTAACCTAAAATTAAACCTAATTAATTAGTGCAATTTTATTTACAAGAAAATAATATTTAATAATTAATCATGGTGAGGGAAAAAGAAAAAGATAAAATTGATTAACCCTAATTCTACAAATTTTGAATTTATTAAGAAAAATGCCCAAATTAATCCTAGAATTGAAAACTAAATTAATTAATGATTTTTATTTACAAAAATACTAAAATAAAATATATTTAGATTTTTATGACTTTCTGATTTTTTGTTATTTTTATATTTTTATGAAAATAAATTAGTTTAAAGAATTAAAGAGAAATTAATTAAAACAAATAAAATAGAAAAATATAAAAAGGAATAAAAGAAGCAAACCATGGGGGGTTCTGTCCCCAATTGGAGGTTAAATTCAGCATTTTTGGCCCAATAGCCCTTGGCCTTGTTGACTTTAATGGAAGCGTGTGCACATGTTGACTGATGCCTAGGATGTTCTTCAAATCTCCACCTTTAGATTGCCTCCAGTGGCCATGTGGCACACCTGGATTAGGGGCGTATGATGGTCTTCAGGGAAGAAACTGCACAGGATGATGTTAGGAAAAATATTATTGAAAGGGAGGGGGACCTGGGGTTCGAACCCAGGTCCCAGAGGTTACCAATACACATGCCTGCCACTGGAGCTATTGACGCGTTTTGAATATATAATAACAAATAAATATCATAAGATAAAACAAGCGTTAGTGGCAGATTTTAGCGCGAAATTCAAACGAGCCAACCATGCCTTGCCACCTAGTCTTCTTCTTCCTCGTTTGTATTTTTACCTGAAACATAAAAATACTTAGCGGGGGTTTTAAACCCCCCCAAAATATGCCCTTTTCAAGAATAGCGATTAGGCCATCTTGCTTCATAAATTGGGCGCGACTGTTGCATTCGATTCGTCCAAGTGTCCTGAATTTAACCATGGCCCTGAGATGTTCTAATTTTACAAGATGCGTAAACGCCCAATTCAAAACTTGAGGAACCCTAAAACATTCCAATGGTGGATTCGCGTATGGATGAGGAAAACTCAATTAAAATATACAGTTAGCTTTAGAATCAATCAATTAGTGTAAATCAGTAAAGAAAACACATGAAAAATGCATAGAATTCATGATACGATTATGAGTATTTTCGTGAAAAGTATGACTTAGATATACCAATTCTTTGAGTATGGGACAATGTTCTTGATTGGAATAGTCTCCTCGTGGCCTTGGCAAGCTAGTGGAATGGTTGTATGGCCTTGAAACGCCTTGGAATGGTGTTTTCAGTATTTGAGTTTTCTTGAAAAAATGCAAGGTTGTCTATGGCTTTTTGGGCGCAGCTTCAGGTTATGAGCTTTAGGGTTAGCATCCTGCTTATGTATGGAATGATTAGGGTTTAAAATTGGATCAAAAAAACCTTTGCATTGATGTAGAGAATATTTGATTTTCATGCATAATCTTTCAAATCTTTTCATGCATACTTGATACCAATCATGTTCAATTACCTTGATTCTTTCCAAATCTGATCATGCACGAAATCTTGAGGTTATTCCATGCATAAAAAGATTTAAAAAGTTTGCTTTGGTATTTTCCACATATTTATTTTAATTAAATGAATTATTAGCAATTAAAAATTCAAATAAATAAATAAAAATGATGAATAACTTCCCTTTGGGCCAAATGGTCGTGCACATGCTTTGGATGATGAATCTTGGAAGAAAATATGGCCCATTAGCAATTTTAAGGCATTTGAAGCAATGTTGACTTTTCAAAATACCCAAAAATTTCCCAACTTCCACAAGGCATATCTTGCTCAATTTTTAAGCTTTGATCATGTTCTTGGACATTTTGGAAAGGTCTTGAAGTACTTTAAGCAATGCCTTTGGTCCCATGTCATTTTGATTTACCAATCTCAAGTTATGGCCTTTGACTTAAAGTCCCTTTTTGTTGACTTTTGAAAATGACCTATAATGTTGAAATTGATAACTTTTTGTGAGAGAATTTCTTGGACTTGAAGTATGAAGAGGAGTTGTAGGAAATGTCTTTCTCTTCAAAATAAGCTTTGGATGGAATTTTTCTAATAAACCATGTGGAAGTTATGCCTTGGTCAAGTTACAGTTGACTTTTTCAACTGTCCAAATATGGAAACTTTTGCATCTTGAGACTTTTTGAGCCAAGATTTGAGAATCATGATCAAGCATTGATCAAATGATGTTTGTGGCTTCAAAATAAGATGTTGACCAAAAATTTGGACTTTTGACTGTCAAATGACCATTTTGCCCTTGCAGCTGACTGTAGTGCAATTAGGGTTTTTGACTGTGCAATTTTGTGCTGTAAGTCTTGAAACATGGCATGAGGATGCTTGACTATGTTTATAGGCATGTGGGACTTGATTGGACCCTTGGAAACTTCATTTTCTTTGTCAGAACCAAAACCCTAATTTTTGACTGTTAGGAGGCCCTTGAACTGTGCAACCCTTGGGGAGATTTTGAAGCATGCTCTTTGCAAATTTTGAAGAATATGGGAGGGCAAATTTTGGGGTACAACACCATCCTCCTATCCACCATCTCTCCAAATGGCATCTATAAGCCCATTCCCGCCATCACACTGCTGATACTCTTTTATGAGAGTGCAAATTTCTGGGCACTTTAGTGTTCAATCATCTTCCACCTTCGGATCACGAAAGGCATGCAAGCCAATCTACATCCTCAGGTCTAAGAAGATTGAACAGAGGCAACTGTTGTACCCCAAAATTTGCCCTCCCATTTCATCTATTTTCTCACCACAAGACCCTTGGAGCTCAAGATCCAGTTAGGGTTTGCTCTGCTCAAGACTCCTCCTTGCATTGTTGACCCAAATTAGGATTTGAGTTTGCACAAAGATGTTTTGACCTAAAATGCCCAAGATAACTTTCATGCTTCATGTTGGACTCACAAGTTTATCCATACCAAGTTTCAAGCCTTGATTCCAATCTTTGCCCAGCCAATTGGACAGTTGACCTAGAAATCAGCTGTATTGGGGAAAAAGTCAACTGTAGTCAATTGACAGTCAAACCTCATTATTTGTGACCCACATTAACATTATGAACTCATATGAACCATTTGATCAAGTTTGGATCACAATTCCACAAGAAATTTGATCAGATCACCAAGAGGGCAAAATGGTCATTTTTAGGGTTTTGACTGCACAAAGGCAATTTTTGACTGTTTGACCTAGCCAATGGCAAACCAAGATCACATATGGACTCAAGGACTCAATGGCATGGTCTTGACATATTCAACAAATTCAAAAGATTCCAAATGCACAGGATTAACAGATGAATTTTCCAATCAACTGATCAAATTTGACTGTATACTGAAAAGTCAAACTTTGACTTTTTGGTCAAAATCAAGTGCCAAGATTCATTTTTCATCAAGACATGCCAAATTATGAAACTTATTCATCAAGAAACCAAAAATTACAAATTAGGGTTTGAAATGAAGAAATTTCATAACTTAGAAATTTTCTAAGTTATGAAATTTCCTAATTTTTTCCTAACTTTGTCCCATCTTTTCATCAAGATATATTTGGATTCAAACAAAACTCAAAACATGAAAGTTATAGTCCATTGCAAAATCTACAACTTTGATTCACAAAGTTTCCTCAAAAGAAGCTTGTAGCTCAAGTTATGATTTTTGGAATAGGGGTGCAAAACATTCTTAACTTAGAAATTTTTTGACCTATTTTAGGCAGGATTTTTGCCTAACTTCATGTCCACTTTTCACATGCTTCCACTTGGAATTTCAACTTGCATTAGAAAGATGGATTGTAGTACACATTCCAAGCTTTCCAAATTGTCCAAGAACATATCAAACACCCTTGTGGTTAGGGAGATTCGAATTTGTCAAGATGGGCAAAAGTCACTTTGTTCATGGCCAAATTCATGTACATAACATTGGCATTTTGAACTCAGCTTGCACAAACTAGATTACAGGCCTTTTATCTCATCCACACTCAATAATTTAATGCATGTCCTTTGTGTTCATGTCTTGTTTTGTGTATTTAACCATTACATACAAGATTAAGCCATATTTGGAAAAAGCATTTTAGCCATTTTTGAAAAGGTGCACTTTATGTCAATTTCACAAATCAAAGAGGTATAAATAAATCTTTGAGGCACAAGTTCATGAGCAAATTCCACTGATCAAGGAGAGAAAGTGCAGCATGCTTGAGGGGCCTGTAGGAGCCTACAATCTAACTTGACAACTCTTGCTTAGATAAGAAGAAAATTTGCATTTTGTATCACAACAGACATTCCTGCAAGAACCAACTCAAGCAAACTTTGTGAACACATTGCATACTCCCTAACCAACCTAGAACACGAGCCCTTAACCTTCAATACCTCCTCATCCATCAAAGCACCTTTTTTCTGCAAAACAGAGTCCCTGTTGCAGATTAACCTCCACAGTTCATTGCCATCGTGCGTTTTCATCCAAACCAGTTCAAATACATTCCCTACCATTCATACAAACTATCCCAAGCCTTGGAAACAGACTGTAACAGCCATAGCCAAGTGTGCCATTTTCACTTTTTTCTCTTGCAGGTTGACTTCCATGGAGTGATTCAGAAGGATTCAAGGCACACCAAGCATAGAGGAAGTATCCTTGGACCTCAGGCAAGCTGTACAAATCCTCAAATTCCATTGAAAGTGCCTCCATTGTTGCACACGATTCAAGCTGAACAGGTAAAAGTTTGAACTTCTATCTCTCTATCCAAGCATATCTAGGTTTAGGTTTGTGAAGAAGTTATGTCCTACTCATGGCCCTGAAGCTACCCATAGCCTTACATCTCATTTATATTGTGTGTGCTGCACGAATTTTGGACATGAACATTTGAAAAAAGCTAGGTCAGGAATTGGGGGAGGAGAAATTCTCTCTCATTTCTGAGAGTTAAATCAAGTTCTTGATATGTATGGAATCGTGACAAGATGCTCTACACTTTTGATGTTGTAAGTTTTTGTTAAAAACCAAGGGATCAGAATTTAGCAGATGGAGATGGAAACGCGCGTTTTCTTTGTTTGAATATTGTTGGAGGTTGAAGACAACTTCCTTTGGGCTGGGCCTGAGTTATTTTTCTGTTTGCACCACTATTTCCCACTTACACCCCCTTGGCCCATTGTGTGATTTTTTTAATCATTTTTGACTTTTTATTTTTTCCTCTGACTTATTATTTTTTGTCAAAATATAAAAAAATATCAAAAACTTTTTTCCACTCATTTTTGCATTTATTTTGAATTTATTTGTTTTATTTAGATTCATACATATAAATAAACATAATACTCTTTTATTTAAAATACTAAAAAATAACACAAAATACCTTTACTTTCTGATTTTATTTTATTTTATCTTTTGAAAACATTTTCTAAAAAAATATACTTTTTTTGATAAATAATAAATATTTTATTTTTGTATATATTTAGTATAGTTAATACATAATATAAATACTTATATATTTATTAGAATATTTAGGGTAAAATATAAAAATAATACATTTTTATTTTTATTAATATTTAACCTCAAAAATTACTTTTTTTACAATATACTTCCCTTTTATTTATTTTTGTACATAATTAATAAATATTGTATATGATAAATAATAAATACTATTTATTTACAAAATTAGGGTTTTGTCCTAAACATGAAAATATCCAAAATTAACCTTTTTTTTATTATTTTTATTTCACTTGTAAATAATCATACACTTACACAAATACATTGACACATTTACATTGCTTTATTCTTATACATTTGCTTATTCTTATACCTTGATACATATTACATTTGAGATCGCAATTCGATTTGGTTGTAAATTTATTTGGACACTACTCTCCTATTAAGTCTCATCCCCATTTGTAAATACTTGTACCCCCACTCCCGGATACTTATTTGTAATAGCGTAGACTTTAAATCCCCGAAATTTATCGCTTTCAATTATACCATGGTTAGACCTAGGGTTTGTATGTACATAAAATCAAACGCTAGATAACCTAATACAAAGACAACTACATGAAATCAATACACAATTCACACTTGCACCCCTAGGGTAATCCCGCTTGTTGCCTTCCAAAATGGGCCATGCTTGCACGTCGAGTTTCTTTGGCAAAACAAACAAAATGATCATAGTCCCTCGATGACGCTTTCGAAAGTCGCCTAATCAAAATGATCATAGCCCCTTCAAGCAAATTGCCAAAGATACTTGGCACCATTGCATTCATGGTCCATACGATGACCCGCGCCTGTCCCGTTAACATCCTAACGCAAGATTGTTCACCAAATACAATGGTGGAACAAAATTGTTAAAAGGGTTAAAACATGAGAAAAACCTTTGAGTAAATTTAGGGGTAGACAACTCTTAGTTACTTGATCAAACTTGCAAAACACACTTGCCTACTTTTCTAAATCTACTCCACAAACACTTTCAAAAACAAACTTCCAAAAACATTTGAAATATCTTTTCAAAAAGAAAAACACCTTTGTATATACTCAAACACGAGTCATTACAAAGGTTGCCACCACAATGGCCTCTTTTCAAAACATTTTCAAAACACACACACACACACACACCACAATTCCAAACAATTGAAAATCAAAGGCAAGTGATCTAAATAAGTAACTAACAGCCCATGGATAACCATGGATGAAAAGGGTGCTAATACCTTCCCTTTTCATAATCTACCCCCCGAACTCACGAAACATCTCAAAAGGTTTTTCCTGTGCTTTTTAACCTTTCCTTTAGGATAAAATAAAAAGTCGGTGGCGACTCTTGCTAAACCGAACAAGTGCGAATACAAACGCAAAAACTCAAGTCAGTTCTCCCACCGTATCACACCTGGGAACCCACTTTAATTAGAAGATCAACCTCTCCATGCACCATTTTCTTTGAACCATCAAAATCTCTTACCACAATGTCACTGGGTTTTAGCACAATCCCTTCACAGTCAAGTTTGTCTAAAGTAGCTTTTGCCAATACATTCAATGAGAGAACTGTGTCCACCAGTACATGGGATAAGGTAGTGCCCCTACACTTAATAGAGACATGCAGGGCCTTATAATGGTTCCTTCCTGTGGGAGTTAAGTCAGCGTTAGAAAAGCCTAGCCCATTATCGATTGTCAGGCTAGTAACACAATTTTCAAACTGATCAATGGATATTTCCTGCTGTATATGAGAAAATTTCAGAAACTTTACCAGAGCCTGGGCATGGGCTTCAGGGCACAACAACAGAGATAGCATAGATATTTTGGAGGGGGTCTGCCCAACTGTTCAACGATCTTATAGTCACTATTTCGAATAATTTTCAGTACTTCTTCCATCTCTTGCTTTGAGGTATCTTCAATAGTAACCTCTTTCGATGCCTCAGTCTGGGCAGGCTCAGTCATATGTTCTTCGCCTCGAGTTTCAATAGTTGATTCAGTGGTAGTGATACGAACTAGTGTAATAATGGCTTTTGGAGAGATCTCTGGAGAGAAAACCCTTCCACTTCTGGTAACTTCACCAGTCCCAGCAATATTGCCAACATTGGGATCCATAATTTTAGTATTTTTATCTTCGATAGTCAACGGTTCTTGCTTGACGCCATGGTAGTAGATATCAACTCCATAATTCCAAGGGATAGCCTTGTCAGAGGAATATGGAATTGGCCCAGACGTGGTAATGATCAGAGGAGCAACCCTAGGTTCGGAAGTAATCTTCACAGGACCCTTAGAAGTGATCCTTACAGGAGTACCGAAAATTAAAGACATGTCTTCAAGCTTCAGGTCTTGAGACATACTCTCTACATAAGGAGTATTCTCAAATAGAATTACACGGTCATCCATCAAACGTTGAACACCTTCTTTCAGCAGTGCACAACCATTGGATCGGAACACACAGTAGTAGCACGTTTCAATGCAACCCAAAAATAAACAGGATTGCAACAGCTTCTTCTTAATAATCATTAAAGGAGTAGTCGATTCATTCACAGTAGAAACATAAGAAACATCATAAATAGCATTAACGCCCTTATCATGATTAGGCATAGGTGTCGTGATCACATTAGGAGTCTCAGGAGGATCAAATTCAATCTCCCTAGTGTCAATCATGTCTTACATCTTATTCTTCAGAGCCCAACAATTGTTAGTGTCATGTCCGGGACTGTTGGAGTGATATGCATACCTTGCATTGGGATTGTAACAGGGAGAGAAAGTATTAGGATTCTGAGGAGGGTCCTTCAATGTGATCAGTTCTGCCTTCAACATGTGTTACAATGCTTGAGACAACGACATGTTGATTCTTGTGAACTGTCTCCTGGGTGCATCCTGCCTATGTTGATTACTCTGTTATTTTTGTTGTGGTACTGGCATGAGATTAGAGATCAGAACTGCCCCCACATATTGGTTGCGGTTACTCTTACTACGACCCTTCTGGCCGTACACAACATTGGATTCTTTCTTACCATTATAAGACTTCTTCACGGTATTCAAAGATGTAGCCACCTGAATTTTACCGCTTCTGATTCCATTCTCAACATGTTCTCCTGTTAATATCAGTTCAGTGAAACCGGCTGAAGAACTTCCAAGTAGGTGATTATTGAAAGGACATGTTAGCATGCTCATGAACATGTTAACCAATTCCCTATCAGCCAAATGAGGTTGAACTTTGCCTGCAAGATCTCTCCATTTCTGTGCGTACTCTTTAAAACCTTCCTCACAATCCATGGACATACTCTGTAGTTGCATACGGGTTGGTGCCAAAGTAGAATTGTATTGATACTGTTTATAAAAAGCTGCAGCCAAATCTTCCCAGATATGGGTATTGGTACCTTCGAGTTGATAATACCATTCTAGTTATGTTCCAGACAGATTCTCTTGAAAGAAATGCAACCACAATTTCTTATCAGCAATATGTAGTTGAATTTTCCGAACATATAATCTCAAATGCAGCTTCGGGCAAGAAACACCATCGTACTTGGAAAAGGTATGAGTTTTGAACTTAGGAGGAATGACGACTCCTGAGACTAAACGCAATTCTTCAAAATTCAAGCAGGCATCTTCTGGATCTCCATAGCTTTCAGGCGTTCTTCTAACAGCTTATACTTCTCGTCAGCAGGGGGATATTGCTCATCCAAATAATCCTCTTCCTCTTCATCAGGAAACTTGTCAGAACTAAGGTTATTTCTTTCAGTTTTAACACTTTTACCATCTTCATCCTGGTTGTCATCGTCTGATGGGATATTTAGATCTTGAGCTCTCTTGACTGGACCTTTGAACCTCCTCTCCATGCTGAGGATGCTGATTGGTTTCTTTGTCTTCTTCCTCTTCCCATTGGACTTGAGCGCCTTCAGTTCTTCTTGCCCCTTGGCTAAGTTTAGGAACATCTTTTGGAACTGGGCATTCTGAGCCTGGAGATCTTTGACTGACTGTTCAAGAGCCATTTTCTGCTGAAATAAACAGCAAGAAGATGAGAAAACCTATCTTGGAAACTTGTTATGTAATGATATGTATGGTATATAGATACTTATGCAATGTTTTCAAGGACCTCGCGGGATTTAAATTTATTAATAAAAAGGAAACAACAACAAATATTCTTGTTAGTAAGTTCAGATTATAAATGCCTTTTAGGCTTACAATGAAAACCAAAAGGGTTACAAAGGAATAAATTATGACTCAAGTCTCCCATGGACGCTTCCTCTTTATGTTGACATATGCATTAAGGCTCTACTCTTCGTGAAGGCATTTGGTCAGTTCCAATACTTTCTTCTCACTGGCATAGAACTGAGTCTCAAAAGTGTCCCTTTCTTCTTTCAGTTGAATCCAAGACTTCTGTAGCTCTTCAAGGTCACTAGGCATATCTAGATGAAGAACAGTATGAGGAATATCTTCTTCAGCAATAGGCTTTACAATTAGGTAGGACAATGAGATATGGCATTATAATATTTTGAGCACGATATCGCACCCATCTGAGGTAAGGCTCCAGAGGTATGGAGTTTTTCTATCCCAAAGTCTTACTATCAATCTTATTCACCATTTCCTAAGTACGTATAAACCTTTGACGGTAACTTTGAGGATCGTTCTTGTAATCGAATACAATACCCTGGATGAGCATATCATGAGGATCGTCTCTTCGAGCATAACCAAATTGAAGTAGAGCTAGGGAAGGGTTGTAAGTGATACCTCCCCTTATTCCAAGGAGTGGAACATTAGTGAATTCCATATAACGGTCAATAACAGTGATATCATCCTGAGATCGGGAACATCAATAGATATCTGAATGAGAGAGTGACATCATCCTTTGAAACCACCACAAACCTTGTTCATTCTTCATCACTAATCAGGGAAGGTGCAAAATAAATCACAGGAATAGTAAAGGTATGCAACATATAAGAGTCCCTCGCTTCCTCATAGTACGAGTGTGAAGAGAATGAAAAATATATCTAAGAAAAGTAGGCACAAGATTATGAGTAAGAAATATTTTTGATGGCGTTTACATCTATGAGTTGGTCTAGATTAGGGAATAGTACCAAATCATAGATCAAGAGAGCCAAGATCTCCTCGAAAGCATGAAAACTCCTAGCATCCAAAAACAACTGATCTTTCTCTATCAAAAATTTAGCAAGAAGGCCCTTGACTCCACTTCTTGTTTTCCAATTAGATACAATGTCGGACTGCTTCAAATGTAAGACTGCTTCAATATCTTCAGGTTTTGGAAATTTCTCTAAACCGGTGAAGGGTGTCTGATCAAGAATAGGTACTCCGAGTAGCTTAGATAACTCTTCTATTGTGAGTACCAACTGATAATCTGGAAAGGTAAAACAGTGATGCTCAGGATCAAAGAACTGGAACAGAACACTCATCATGTCTTCTTCAAAACTTGAGGTAACCAAACTGAGTAGATAACCATGCCTTTTGGTGAATAGAGAGTTTTCAGGAACCTTTGAGACTAACTCCTTAAGCTGGGAAGGTACCCTTACAAAGTTGATCCAGATAGTGTTTCTATGAGCGGAGGCCATAACCTATAACAAATAATAAAGATAAATCCCTAGGTCCTTGAAATGGTTAGTGAAAATGTTATGTTATGATGATATGATGTTATAATGTCTTGTTCATGTTATATAGGTAGAAAACACAAACAAGTCACACAAGAGCCTTATGTTAAAAGGCTTGCATGAAGTCCATAGGTAAGTACCCTTTTCCATTGAAGTTAAGTTGGCTCAACCTATCCTAAAATAGTAACCGGGTTCTAGAAATCTCATATCACAGATCTTTCTTGCAAGCTTTATTTTAGCACGGCAACTGGCTTACCACTAAAACATCCTGAAAGTCAAATCTCAATGAGTGTAGTTTCAAGTATCAATCAACCTTGGACTACACCAAAGCCGACTATCTCACAACCTTCTAATGGCCAAGATGGTTCAATTAAGGTTCTCAAAATATTTCCTACAAAGATCTTTAATGCCTCAAGTTTGCGCAAGTATCGACTAGGTCAAAATAATCTCCTAAGCACTGATGCCTCAAATTAGGGTTTGAGCTTGTACAAAGGCAGTTGGATTTCTAACGTTTCAAATGACTTTCATGGATCATTATGGACCCTCGGGATTATTTTTGTCAAGTTTCAAGTCTTGGATCACAATTTTCCAAGAAAGTCATTCAAATTACCAAAAGGGCAAAATGGGCAAAATTAGGGTTTTGACTGAAAATGATCGAACTTTGATTTTTGACCTAATACTTGGCTTATTGGTTGGAAGCATGATCTCAAGGATCCAAGCGCGTCATTTTGACCTAATTGCATATTTCAATTCATCTCCTGAGATCAGTGGATTAATAGACAAAATTCGGTCAACTGGTGGGAAAAGTCAATTGTATACTAAAAAGTCAAACTTTAACTTTTTTACCAAAGTTGAGTCCCAAAAATCATATTTCATCAAGACATCCAAAATATGAAATTTGGTCATCAAAAATCAAGAAAGTCAAAAATCTAACTTTTGCAAGACTTAGAAAATTTTCTAAGTTAAGTTCATTGTTTCATGACATCTTGTCACTACAATTCAAAATAGCTCAAGATGTTACAAATAATTCAAGTTATTACGAAGTGGCATTTTCGCAAGTTTACAAATCCTAAACTTTGTATTTCCTGTACTTTTTCCTTTGACTCAAAACCTTGCCGCAATGCTCTGCCTTTGATACAATGTGCATAAATTGCTCCACAAACCAAACTTGTTTCATACTGCAAACTATGTTGTCCAAGTTATTGCTGAACAAAATATGATATGCTACTTCTATACATTGCCACAACACTCCAAAACCCTACTCAATTGTTATCCTACAAAACCTTGTGATATGCTGCACCACAAACCTGTCACAAAACCTATATATGTTGTCCTATACAGTCCAAAATCTACAAAAGGGACTATTTGATAAGACATAGAGAGGATTTTCTGAGGGAAAAAGAGAGAAGAGAAAATCAAAACTTTTGTAAAACTCAACTCATCTTCAACTTTGTTTTCAATCACAAAACAGAAAAATCCTCAACCCATTATTGTATAACCTTGCAAACTCTCCCATAAACCCTCTAAACACTTCACATCACATAGATATTGTTCAAGCACAAGAACAATTTCTGTAGTGCCCTTATTCTCGACTTCTAAACAAAAGACAGTACTACACAAACTTGACTGTTTAGAGTTGGTTCAGTAACCTCCAACATAAAAGGAGGTCTAGAAGCTTCCTGGAGTTTCGTTAAGGTCCACACAACATCTTGAAGGGTATTCAGACTCAAAACCTAAAGTGCAGTTTCAAGGTAAGTCATATTAATCTTTCATTTTCCATACATCATTTTTGGTTTATTTCTGAAGATAAGATGTAGCAATCACTACTCTTGAAGATAATCATTTACTTGCTATTAATTTTTATCATTTATATGTTGAAAACTGAGTGATACATGCAAAAGAATGGTGATAGAGGCAAAAAAACTGCAACACAAGTCGACGCATACCTACATGGGTCGACTCATTCTAAGTGGAAAAATAAGGTATGAGTTAACACATGGCCTTATGCATCGAATCATACTTCTATCCAAGTCCCAAAATAGAAAGATGGAAGGTACATGAGTCGACACAAAATGTGTATGTGTCGACACAAGTAGGAAATGAGTCGACACATCACATTATGCGTCGACTCATACTGAGTTGATTTGGTTTGGCAGGGGCAAGGAAAGTTATGTGTCGATGCATAACAGCATGTGTCGACACATAATAGTTTTAAATACAGTTTTTCCTTCTTTTTACACTGTTTTTTCATTGTATATATATATATATATATATATATATATATATATATATATATATATATATATATATATATATATATATATATATATATATATATATATATATATATATATATATATATATATATATATATATATATATATATATATATATATATATATTCTTCATTACTGTCCAATTATTAGATATGGTTGTAATAATTAGACACCTATTTCATCCCCATTTGCAAATTGTATTCCCATCCCCCTAATGATGTAATAGCTTAGGATTTAAATTTCTGCAAATTTACCGCTTTTCATATATTCACTAGTAAGATAGGGTGTGTATGATAAGATAAAATCAACAAGTAGACCACCCTAAACAAATACTAAATGCATGCAATCAAACACACTATTCACACATGCACCCTTAGGGTAATCTCACTTGTTGCCTCGGAAAAATAGTCATGTCCCTCGAATATGGGCGTTTTAGCAAAGACCCTCGATAAAAGATCGTAGTCCCTCAATGACCCTCAATGTTGCCTTCGATAAACGATCTAGTCCCTAAACGAAATTCTTAAAAGGTTCCATAGGTTGCCTTCTATGACTATACAAACTTCCTACGCCCGTCCTTTCACATCCAACGATGGCGTTTCTTACCAAATCAATGGTAAGATAGCAACATCTAAAGGAGGAGGAAAATAACATTAAGACCTTTTGAGTAGGTAGGATGCTCCTAGTTGCTCGCTTGCTCACAAAAAAAACATTTTATACACCCACACTTTCATTTTGAAACATTTTCAAAAGACAATGCTTTTTGTACGCATTCTTATAGAAACGAGAACCATTACAAAGATACTTTTCAAAATAACTTTCAAAAACACATTCCATAAATACCTCTTTGAACTATTTTCAAAAACAACACTTTGTACGCGTTCTGATAGAGACAGATCCATTACAAAGACATTTTTCAAAATACTTTCAAAACCCACACCACAAGCACATTTTCAAACAAAAGCAAGTGATATAGCAAGCAACTAAGAGCCTGTAGATAACTACGGATGAAAAGGATGCTAATACCTTCCCTTTTCATAACCTACCCCCCGAACTCAAGAAATAATCTCGAAAGGTCTTTCCTGTTCTTTTCAACCTTTCCTTATTGGATAAAAGAAAAGTCGATGGAGAATCTTGCTATCCGCAACAATTGCGATCAAACGTAAAACACCCAAGTCAGTTCTCCCACCGTATTACAGAACTGACGACTCTGTTGGGGAATATACTTAAAATTAGGGTTACCTTAGGGCTAGATCACCTTTACTTGCTTTTCATTGTTTTACTTGCTTTTCATTGTTTGACTTGCTTGCTTTATATTATGGTTCTTTGTTTGGGCTTGTTTTGATCCTCTACCCGGATCTGGGGCACCTTTTAGGTAAGTAGCAATAGATTATGGAAAATGTACGACATAGACCGACATAGTTGAAGCAATGGCTACGTTAGTGTGGCGCATTTGTTGGTACAGGTATCCCTTGTGTTGAATCGAGGAGAATACGGGGCCGCTGAGCGACGTCATGAAGCACTAACTGACTTTAGAACCTTAATTGAACAACTTGGCCATTAGGAAGTAGTGAAATAGTCGGCTTTGGTTCCGACCAAAGATTGGTTGATACTCGATGCTACGCTCATTGAGATTGGACTTTCGGGATATTTCGGTCGCCATTAAAGAGGCTTGCGCTGAAACAATACCCGATGAAGAAAGATCAGTGATATTAAGATCCCTTAGAACCCAATTACTATTACTAGGACAGGTTGAGCCAACTAAAGTTCAAGATGGTACTTACCTACGAACCCCATGCAAGCCTAAACCTAAGGACTTGTCTGCTTTGTGTGTATATGACTATTTGTACATAACAACTTGCTTGTTTGCATACTTGTACATAACACCATGACATCATACCATAGCATTTTCAATAACCATTTCAAGGATCTCAAGGGCCTATGATGCAGGGTCATGTTGAACCAGATGCCTATCAAGGGGCAAAAGGATTCATTCTCTATTCAAACACCGTCAAGACCAAAGTACAATAACTTGAGTCAAGGGCTACGATCCACTTGACATGGTGAGCTTGATTCTCGTGGAAGAACATCCACCGATACGAAGTTCTCCAATCAAAGTTGTTGATCAAAATTCAACTTCTAACATTTTCTTGTGTTTACCCTATGAGATCCTTGAAAACATGCATCCACATACTATGCATCATATCATGACAGGATTTTCCCACACAGGTCTCTCATTTGCTTACTATTTATTTCAATAGAGATGGATCTAGAACAAACTATCAAGGACATTCAGACTCAAAATGCTCAACTTCAGGAAATGTTCTTGAACCTATCCAAGGGGAAAGAAGAGGTGAAATCACTCATTACTAGGAGCATGACCATGAAGAATCCTGAGGACAACAAAGATGACCAGTTGGAACGGCTACAAACTTAAATGGCAACAATGAAAGTCCAGATGATGGGACAAATGGTAGGCTAGATGGCCTTGATCCAAAACTTAGCTCGGGGGCAAGAGGATCTAAGGACCCTCGTCAACAAACTTCATCAAGACGGTTGCAATCGTATAAAATAAACAGTCGAGAGTAGGGATCAAGTCATTATTCATCCTCCCATGAGACAAGGAGTCGGTTTGGTGGAGAGCAGACTGTTCCAAATTACTGCCACATCACGAGTCCAACAACAACCTCGCCAACAACAACAGGGGAATCAGCGCAAAGAGGTCACACCTAAGAGATAATTTACCAGGATCGACATGTCTCTAGCTCAGGTGCTAGAACACATGTTGAAAGCAGGGCTAATTACATTAAAGGCTCCTCCCCGGAATCCTAACACTGTTGCTCCTAGTTACCATCCCAAGGAGAGATGTGCATACCATTCTGATAGTCTTGGGCATGATACAAATGGTTGTTTGGCTCTGAAGAACATAATTCAAGACTTAATCGATGAAGGAGTGTTGGAATTTACACAAGACGATCAACTGGAGCTCTTCTACCACCCCTCAAGGGCATCCAATTGAAGTGACGGTCTGGGTGAGGAAATTTTTTGTTTATTCGAATTTTCAGTTGTAATTTCTTTGTTTACTTAAACACTTATCTTTATGTCAGACTTTGATTACTCTCATTAATGCATTAAATATGTTTGTATTGAATTAATCCATTCATTTTCACTCTATTTAAACTATGCTTTTTACTCCATTTATAATATTCAACTCTTGTTTCAAAAAGTTGCAAACCTTTAGAGGGAGGATAACAAAAATAATGCCATAATCTCATACAGTATGCTTTTGAACAGACCCTGCTGACGATGTACAAGCATTTGTTTCACACCCTAAACACTGGAGTTATAAGAAAGTTAATCCCTAGTCAACCCCTTCGAGCCAAAGAAGTATGAGTTTTTTCTTTTCCATACAAATTAAAACCTTTAATCAAAACCTGGGGCAGGGTAGTCTCTCAGTCAATTCAAATGTGTGTTCAGTCACAGACTTTCACTTCATATACAACGAGTGACACCAAAAACATCCATCTGAATCAAAAGATGGTGATCCCATAAGCTAGGCAGTCATTACCTCTCCAAAAGAAAAAAGCCTACTAAGTCAAAACCTACGAAGGAGACTTAAGAAAAGTTAGGGCATCCCGCTGACTGTAATCTCAAAACAAGAACATTCAGGAAAAAAGAATCAGAGATAATAAATCAAGAAGAGGTTACTACAAATCCTCGACAACATGAAAAGTGTTGCAAAACTGACTGCCTTTTCAAATAAACTTCCAAATATCTGAACCATCATTCCAGATTCAATTGGAATTCAAACGCACAATTAACTAAGTTTAGGATTGAAGAACATCACGAAGAACGGACGGGTACAAATACACTTTGAGCCATATACTTTGTTTATTAAATCGTGAACCAGACCATGCTACAACACTTTCAAAGTCCTAATTGAAGCATGGGTTAGTTCGAAAGCATACTGTTACAAAAGGTATCCTGACTCCTGTAAGGCTTGATCTAAATCCTGAGTTGAATTTTCTTACAGAAATTATTTTATCTTGCTAAAACTCATTTTCAAAACTTCAAGACAAGCATAAACTTTGCATTATTTAAATGTCGTTGTTTGCATATGGCTAATTGTTTGACAGCGGAGAAATTCACACGACGAATATCCAGTGAATGAAAACTCTTTCAATGAACAGAACCACTGCAAATGGGATGACACTTTCAATGAAAATAAACAAGCGGGCATGACATGTCACTATCCAATTCGTCTGGGGGCGTTCAAGTCAACATTCCAAGAAATCTCCCAAGAAATGCTGAATAACCAGGGGCAGGTCTGTATCTGAGTCACTTGGGGCATTGAATGTGAATTCCAACAAAGGGTTATATACAGTCAGGCAAACATTTCCTAGAAGTGCTACAAACACTTGCTACTAGGGGCAGTGACAAATCCCCTACAAAGTCCTTTTTATAGGGTGATCCTAAGCCAGAGTTTCAATCTCTGAAAACTTCTCCCCAAATGAGTCGATCTCAAGAATCCTCGAGGAGTTCTTCCAAAAGAAAACACCTCTCCAGCTGATTGGCAACAGGGTTTATTTCCCCAACAAACTACAGATTCCCCAGCTTGAGTTTGCCTCTCCGGCTACTACAAATCAAGGGACCACAACCCCTCGTACCTAGTAGACTTTTCTATAATCCCCTGTGAGTTGCTGCAAAACCTGGGAGACAACCAGATAACAATTAATTTCTTTGTCCCCAACAGGTTATTAACTCCCTTTATCTTCCATCAAGAGATAGCTCCCTAGTAAAACAACGGACAACTCAAACTCCTGGACTCTTTTCCCCAAGCGGAAATCAACACTCTCCACAGAGTTTTCTTCTCAAGCAAAATCAATAATCCCCAGCAGAGTTCTCCTCAAACAACAACACATGAATCCCCAGAGGAAACATTCTAAAAACAAGGTCTAGAAAGGTGTGCATAATCTTCATCCCCAACGGCCGTCCGAGATTCAGCTTCCCAAAACTCCCCAACACTTGTCAAGGATTTATTTTCCAATACAAAATTACATTCCGACAATATTTCATGCATCATATTTACATACATGATAAATGCATACAACATAATCTCATTTATTTTGAGAACATCATTGCGCCATGCACTTCATACACCATGACATTGCATGCAGCTAACTCTTTACCTCTTCAGGAAAGATCAGTCAAAAGATGGCTACCGTCAACAATTTTCAAAAAGTTCAGAGATTAATACCTGAAACCAGGCAGGGAAACTATCTCAACAATCGACAAAAACAAGTTTCATATTAATGCTTGAAACCAGACAGGACAATGATCTACATGACCAATTGAAGTAATCTTACCGGGCTCCTTCTCATACACTCTTCTAGATACAATTCAGATACGCTCCAGATACGGATGCCATTCTGATACTCATTCAGATTCAGCTTTCAGATACAGTTCAGATACGCTCCAGATACGGGTGTCATTCTGCCACTCATTCAGCATATTTCTCAAATACAGTCCATATACAATCCAGATACGGATGTCATTCTGACACTTATTTAGCACACCTTTCAAATACAGTTCAGATACGATCCAGATACGAATGTCATTCTGACACTCATTTAACATACCTTCCAAATACAGTCCAAATACAATCCAGATATGGATATCATTCTAACACTCATTCAACATACCTTCCAAATACATTTCAGATACAATCCAGATATGGATGTCATTCTGACACTCATTCAACATACCTTCCAAATACAGTCCAGATACGGATTTCATTCTGACACTCATTTAGCACGCCTTTCAAATAAAGTTCAGATACAATCTAGATACAGATTTCCTTCTGACACTCATTCAACATACCTTCCAAATACAGTCCATATACGATCCAGATACGAATGTCATTCTGACACTCATTTAGCACACCTTTCAAATACAATTCAGATACGATCCGGATACAGATGTCATTCTGACACTCATTCAACATACCTTCCAAATACAGTCCAGATACGATCCAGATACAGATGACATTCTGACACTCATTCAACATACCTTCCAAATACAATCCAGATACGATCCAGATACGGATGTCATTTTGACACTCTTTTAATATACCTTTCAAATACAATCTAGATACGATCCAGATACGGATGTCATTCTGACACTCATTCAGCATATTTCTCAAATACAGTCCAGATACGATCCAGATACGGATGCCATTCTGATACTCACTCAGACTCAACTTTCTAATACAGTTCAGATACAATCCATTTATGGATATTATTCTGATACTCATCCCACTACATCTACTATTTCAGTATAAATCAACCAGAGATTTATTCTGATACTTCTTCAAATTTTTGTCACCAATCACTTTTGGATGGCATCTGTAAGCCCATATCCGACAACTCTCCATCATCTCTCCAAATGGCATCTTTAAGCCCATTCCCTATGCAATCAACCACCACATCATCGAGTGCAAATTTCTGGGCACTCTAGTGTTCAATCATCTTCCACCTTCAAGTCACGAATGGAAGACTCGTCAATCTATCTCTTCAGGTTTAAGAAGAATGAACAGGGTCAGCTATTGTAGCCCAAAATTTACCCTCTCATTTCTCAAAATATTTCCTACAAAGATCTCAATGCCTCAAGTTTGCGCAAGTATCGACTTGGTCAAAATAATCTCCTCAACACTGATGCCTCAAATTAGGGTTTGAGCTTGTACAAAGGCAGTTGGATTTCTAATATTTCAAATGACTTTCATGGATCGTTATGGACCCTCAGGATTATTTTTGTCAAGTTTCAAGTCTTGGATCACAATTTACCAAGAAAGTAATTCAAATTACCAAAAGGGAAAAATGGGCAAAATTAGGGTTTTTACTGAAAAGGATCGAACTTTGATTTTTAACCTAATACCTGGCTTATTGGTTGAAAGCATGATCTCAAGGATCCAAGCATGACATTTTGACTTAATAGCATATTTCAATTTATCTCTTGAGATTAGTGGATTGATAGACAAAATTCGGTCAACTGGTGGGAAAAGTCAATTGTACACTAAAAAGTCAAACTTTGACTTTTTTACCAAAGTTGAGTCCCAAAAATCATATTTCATCAAGACATCCAAAATATGAAATTTGATCATCAAAAATCAAGAAAGTCAAAAATCCAACTTTTGCAAGACTTGGAATTTTTTCTAAGTTAAGTTCATTGCTTCATGACATCTTGCCACTACAATTCAAAATAGCTCAAGATGTTACAAATGATTCAAGTTATTACGAAGTGGCATTTTTGCAAGTTTACAAATCCTAAAATTTTGCCTGGACTTTTTCCTTTGACTCAAAACCTTGCCACAATGCTTTGTCTTTGATACAATGTGCATAAATTGCTCCACAAACCAAACTTGTTTCATACTGCAAACTATGCTGTCCAAGTTATTGCTGAATAAAAAATGATATTCTACTTCTATATATTGCCACAACACTCCAAAACCCTGCTCAATTGTTGTCCTACAAAACCTTGTGCTATGCTACACCACAAACATGTCACAAAACTTGTATATGATGTCCTATACAGTCCAAAATTTGTCCAGAAAACCAGTCCAAAACTGCTCTATGCAGTCTGCTCCAACCTGCATCATAACAACCATAAACTTGCACCAAAATGGAAAAATAAAATTGTATGGAAAAAGTATCAAAGCAGTAGGAAAAACAGTTCAAAACAACTTATTTTGTTTCCCTCCTAAACCTCAGTCAAAGATCTACAAAAGGGATTATTTGATAAGACATAGGGAGGATTTTCTGAGAAAAAATGGAGAATAGAAAAAAAAAACTTTTATATAACTCAACTTATTTTCATAAGACTCTGCTCATCTTCAACTCTGTTTTCACTCATAAAACAGAAAAATCCTCAACCCATTATTGTACAACCTTGAAAACTCTCCCATAAACCCTCTAAACACTTCACATATTATAGATATTGTTCAAGCACAAGAAAAGTTTTTGTAGTACCCTTATGTTGTACCCCAAAATTTTCCCTCTCATTTATCAAGTAATCTCTCACAAGACCTCTTTTGGTTCAAGACTGCACTAGGGTTGATCAGCTCAAGACACCTCCTTAAGCACTGATGACAGAAAATTAGGGTTTGAGATTGCACAAGGATAAATGTAATTTTAATGCCCCATATTACTTTCATGTATCATTTTTGACTCTCAATAATTCTCATGTCAAGTTTCAAGTCTTGGATCACATTTTTGCTCAGTCAATTGATTCAGTTAACCTAAAATCAACTGTATTGGGGAAAAAGTCAACTATGGTCAATTTACAGTCAAACTTCATAAATGTTGATCCATATCAAAATTATGAATTCATATATGTCATTTGATCAAGTTTGGACCATAATTCCTCAAGAAATTTGATCAGATCATCAAAAGGGAAAAATGGTCAAAATTAGGGTTTTGACTAAAGAAGTGCAATTTCTGATTTTTGACCTAGCAATTGGTTGATTGGTTAGAGGAATGATCTCAAGGATTAAATTGCATCATTTTTACCTAATGGCATGACTCAAAACTTCCCTCAAGATCAATTGATTGATAGTTGATTTTCAGTCAACTGTTCAAAAGTCAATTGTACACTGAAAAGTCAAACTTTGACTTTTTGGTCAAAATCAAGTGTCAAAGATCACAATTCATCAAAACATGTCAAAATATTAAACTTGTTCATAAATAAATAAAAAAAATCAAGATTTCATTTGAGTCAATTTTTTCACAACTTTGAGTCAATTTTTCACCATGATGCAAGATGATTCAAAGGAAACTTACAACATGGAAGTTGTAGATATCAATGAGATATAAAAAACTGTAGAACACAACTTCTCCTATGAATGCATGGATTTCAAGTTATGATTTTGTGAATACATGTTCATGAAACTTGGAAACTTAGTGAAATTTTGCTCTAGTTTAGGCAGGATTTTGACCTAACTTCATGGCAATTTTTCACATAGTTCCAAGAGTAATTTTCAAAAATGACCAACATAGAGGTTGTATAGTATGCTACAAGATTTCCAAAATTTCCAAGAACTCATTGAGATCATGCTTGAGCTAAGAGAATCGAAGAGATAAAGTTAGGGTTTCATTCTTAATTTACAAGGCAGAATTTGTGATGAAAACTTGACCAATTCATAGCCATGATGCATAATATTTGATTTACAGACCTCAAACTTGTTAATCACTCCATAATTTAATGTTTATACAACTGATTGATCAATTGTCCAATTGATTCAAGCATTATCCAAACCAAATTGCCATTTTGGGAAGAAAGTAACCATTCCATTCTAGTAAAGTTGCTTTAATCACAAAGTCAACTTGTCTTGAGCATTGAACTTGTTCTTTCTGCACAAGAATCCCCTACACAATCGGAACAAGCATGTTTAAAAGTTACAACCACCCTACAAGCTTTGTACTTCACATTGTAACAAGATGTTTCAAGCTTGCTTCATAAACAAGCAAAAATCCCATAACTTGTGCTTTTGTGATTCTGACCATCTCAAGTCTCTAAACCTTTTCCTTTATATCAAGACACTCTTATTCAACTTAACACACGATTTTACAAGCTCTCAAACTCCCTCAAAATCCCCAAAACCAAAAATTGCCATACAAGCACAAAAACTTGTCATTTCTGATTTTGGAATCCAATCTCCAAATCCCCTCGTGTGTTTCATGGCCAAACCATCCATAAAGTTTCTAATGCACATATAGAAGATATCCAAGTCCCTGTTTTAAGACTGTAATCACATTTCCATCATCCACCATTTTTGAAACTCAAGCTTGCAACTTGACTTGAGTAGCGAGTTTCAGCCATCTTCAAAGCAAAGCAAGACTTGTGTGATACGGTGGGAGAACTGACTTGAGGTTTTGCGTTTATGTTCGCAAATGTTTCGGTTTAGCAAGAGTCGCCACTAACTTTTTATTTTATCCAAAGGAAAGGTCAAAAATCACAGGAAAGACCTTTGAGATGTTTTCTTGGGTTCGGGGGGTAGATTATGAAAAGGGAAGGTGCAAGCACCTTTTTCATCCATGGTTATCCATGGGCTCTTAGTTACTTGTTTAGATCATTTGCTTTTTCTTTTCCAATTGTTTGAAATGGTGTTTTGTGTGTGGTTTTGAAAATATTTTGAAAAGAGGTCATCGTTGTGGCAACCTTTGTAATGATTCTTGTTTGAATTTATACAAAGGTGTATTGTCTTTTGAAAAGATATTTCAATGTTTGAAAGTTTGTTTTGGGAAATTGTTTTGAAATTATGTTGTGAGGTGTGTTTGAAAATAACAAGGATGTTTTTGCAAGTTTTGATCAAGTAACTAAGAGTTGTCTACCCTATCTACTCTAAGATCTTTCCTACACATTTTTAACCCTTTTGACAGTGTTATTTTACCATTGCGTTTGATAAACAACCTTGTATTTGGATGTTAAACGGGACAGGTGTGGGTCATCGTATTGACCATGATAGCAATAGTGCTAAGTATATTTAGCAAATGTTTGAGGGACTAGATCATTTTGTATAGGCAACCAAGATAGCGTCATCGAGGGACTATGATCTTTTGTTTTGTTTTTGTTTTGCCAAGATACTCAACATGCATACCATGGCCATTTTCAAGGCAACAAGTGGATGAAACCATAGGGGTGCATGTGTGCATTGTGTTGTCAATTTACATGCTTTTAGGTCTTTGTATTAGTCAACCTATTTGTTTTGATTTTGGACATTTGCATACAAACCCTAATCTCTATCATGGCATATTTGAAAGCATAAAGTGCGTAAAATAAATCTACGACTATTACAACATTGATATGGGGAGGGGGATACAATTTTTGAATGGGGGGTATTTGCAAAAAAATAAAACCCTAATGTTTACTATTACATCCAAATTGAATTTCTTGCATTAAATAATAAATAAACAATATTTAAACAAGCAAATAAAATATAAGTATGCAAAATATATGAATATGCAAAAAAAATGTTTTTGTTTATTTTTATGTTGTAAAAATAAAATATTTAATGTATTAAAAAAATAGAAATAAAAGATTATTTTTGTCAAGGGTAAGAACCCTAATTTTCTTTAAGAAAAATATATGTATTAATAATATTGTTTATATACAATAAAATAAAAATAATGAAATATGTACAAATGGTCAAAAAATGAAAATATATTTAAAAAAATATTATCTAAGTATGTAAATAATAATAATAAAAATATAATATTATTTATGTATTATTTTCAAGTTTTTTATTAAAGTATATACTAATTGATAATTATTTTCATGTTAGAAAAATAAAATAAAATATAAAAATAAATGTGAAAATTTATAAAAATATTTTTTGTAAGTTTTTATATTTAGAAAAAAATAGAATAAAATCATAAATGAAAAATAAATAGAAAAATGCAAAAATATAAAGAAATGGGCCAGGGGGTGCAATCAGCAAACTGGAGGTGCAAAAAGCAAGCCAAGCCAAGGCCCAGCCCACTGAACTTCATCTTCAACCTTTGTCAAACAAAATACGCGCGCCTGATTCAAATATCCAACTCCTGCATACGTGCTCTAATGCAAAAACTCATAACACAAAAGTTGTAGCATTTTTCAAGACGATTCCAACCATATAAAGAACTTAATCTAACTCTCAAAGACCAGAGAGAATTTCTCTGGCCCTAATTTCTAACCTAACTTTTTCAGGAAGTTCATGAATCAAATTCTCTTAACACGTTTAACTTAAATGAAATCTAAGCATATGTACAGCTTCAAGGCTATGAGTACTACATTTTTTATTCACAAACCTAAGCCTAATGATTCCTAAATAGAGAGATAGAAAGGTGACAAATACCTGTTTCAAATGAACTCGTGTATGGCAATGTGGAGCTTTTCAGTGAGGCCTGAGGTGCTTGGGAGCATGCCTGAACTTCCTCTGACCTTCCCTAATGCCTAGTTTGCTTTGGACTTGCTTGAGCAAGCTTGTAGAACTCAACCTGCTCAAGCTGAAAACAGAAATGGTGAAGCTTGAAAATGGAGTTACAGACACTATCCAATGATTGGGATAGCTTGGATAGGTTATAAGTAATGTATTGGAACAAGTTTGGGGTAAAATGCACGAGCAACTTGTGAGATGGAAGTGAAACTGCAGGGAGTGCCCTGTTTTGCAAGAGGAAGGTGATTTTGTGTTTTGGAAGGTTTGAGGGTTCAATTACTCGTTTTTCTGGCTCAATGCAAAGTGTAAAACCTGTCTCCAATGCTTGCAAGAGTTGGTTCTAACAGATATGCCAGTTGTGTGATTTTGGCAAGTTTCTTGGTTATGAAGCAAAAAATGAGAAGTGGCAAAGAGCATGCCTGTACAGGCTAGCTCTAACCCTGCATACATTGTGTGAGCTTGGCCCCAAGTTTGTGGATTTCTTTTGCTATACAAGATTTGGTTCAAGGCTCAAGAATGCAATTTGACATAAAGCAAATTTGACAAATGGCAATGTTGCCTTTTTACTATTTTTGGACTTAATTATTGAGTATGGAAGGGTTTAGGGACCTGTAATCAAGTACAAACAATGCTGGATGGAAGTTGCAACTTGTAGCAACATGAATCATGCCATGGATCAAAGTGAGTTTTTTCCAAATTCAAACCTTCGATTCTCCCTAACCACAAATGATTTTGGAGAGTTCTTGGACATTTTGGAAAGCTTGTAACATGCTCTATAATCCATATTTGAAATGTATTTTGATGTTCCAAGTGGAACTAGGTGAAACATTGCCATGAAGATAGGTCAAAATCCTGCCTAAACTAGGGCAAAATTTCACTAAGTTAAAAGTTTCATGGACCCTTATTCCAAAAATAATAACTTGAAATACAAGCTTCTTTTGGGAAAACTTTGTTAATCAAAGTTGTAGATTTTGTGTATGACTAAAACTTTCATGTTGGAAGTTTTGTTTGAATCCAATTGCATCATGGTGAAAATGTTAGGAAAAGTTGGGAAAATTAAGAAAATTTCATAACTTAGAAAAATTCTAAGTTATGAAATTTTTCAATCTTAAACCCTAATTTGAAAAATTAGGCTTCTTGATGAAAAAGTTTCATGTTTTGACTCATCTTGATGAAAAATGACCCTTGGCACTTGATTTTGACTAAAAAGTCAAAGTTTGACTTTTCAGTGTACAGTCAAATTTTGATCAGTTGACTGAAAAATTCATTTGTCAATCCAATGCAATTGAGATCTTTTGAACCTTGTGAATAGGTCAAGATGATTCCATTGAGTCCTTGAATCCATTATTGAACCCAATTTTCCATTGGCTAGGTTAAAAATCAGAAATTGCCCTTGTGCAGTCTAAACCCTAAAAATGATCATTTTGCCCTTTTGATGATCTGATCAAATTTCTTGAGGAGTTGTGGTCCAAACTTGATAAAATGGTTCATATGAGTCTATAATGTTGATGTGGATCAAAAATTGTGAGGTTTGACTGTAAATTGGCCACAATTGACTTTTTCCCCAATATAGTTGATTTCTAGGTCAATTGTCCAATTGACTGGGCAAAAATTTGATTCAAAGTTTGAAACTTGGTAGAGGCAATCTTATAAGTCCAACATGAAGTATGAAAGTCACTTTGAGTATTGAAAGTCCAAAAATCTCTGTGCAAACTCAAACCCTAATTTAGGTCATCAGTGCAAGGAGATGCCTTGAGTAGAGCAAACCCTAATCCTGGTTGGAGTTCAAAGAGTCTTGTGAGGGGAAATATTGATAAAATGAGAGGGAAAATTTTAGGGTACAACAGATTCCCCTGTTCAATCTTCTTGAACCTAAAGAGTTAGATTGGCGAGTTTGCCTTTCATGACTCGAAGGTAAAAGAGGATTGGACACTAGAGTGCCCGTAAATTTGCACTCGTCAAAATGTAGCTGAGGGAATGGGCTTAAAGATGCCATTTGGAGATGGTAGAATCTTGCTGGAGATGGACTTAAAGATGCCATCCAAGACTGTTTGTTGAAAATCAGGAGAATGAACAACAGAATGGTATCCGTATCTGGAACGTATCTGAGTTGTATCTGGAGATTGGATTCGTATGAGCAAAAGAATGGCATCCGTGTCTGGAGTGTATCCGAGTTGTAAATGTATTTGATTCTTGAATGAATATCAGAATGATTGTCGTGTCTGGAGTGTATTTGTATTGTATCTGAATTCTAAATATGCGACAGAGAAACATCTGTGTATGGAGCATCTCTGGGCGGGGGATAAATTCCGAATGAGTGACAGAATGGCAACCGTGTCTGGAGCGTATCTGGACTGTATCTAAAGTTGAGATCTGTATGAGTAGCAGAATGACTTTCGTGTCTGGAGTGTATCCGTACTGTCACTGGGATCTGGACAAGTGACAGAATGACTTCCGTGTCTGGAGTGTATCTGATCTTGAGGTTGATAGTTGACTCTGAATGAGAGATAGAATGGCTTTTGTGTCTGGAGCGTATCTAGTATGTATCTGATTGATGAAGTCTGAATAAGTAGTAGAATGACCGCCGTGTCTCGGGTGTATCTATATTGTATCTGAATAATAGATCTGAATGAGTAGCATAATGACTTCCATGTCTTGGAGTGTATCTGTACTGTATCTGAAACCTTTGAATAGTTTTTAACAATAGCTTTTAATCTTATCCTGAAAGGGTAAAACGTTATCTAAAACACAAAGTTATGTTGTATGACATGTATGATGCAATAAAATATGGTCTATCAATGTTTATGATATATGAATGTAATGGATGCGCATGTAAGCTGATTAGCTGTCTTGTTGAGGAAAATAAATCCTTGATAGCTGGAGATAATGAAATCTTTGACTGCTGCCGGGGGAAATAAATCCTTGACCGCTGTTGGAGATTCAAAATCTTTGATTGCTGGGAATGAGAAGTCTTTGGACCACTGTTGGGGATAGAAAATCCTTGGCGACCTGTGGGGATTTTGACAACTTCTGTGGGGATGTGAGAATCCTTCATGACTTTCCTGGGGAATAAGGAAAACTCTGACAATCTCTATTGGGGAATTGAAACCTTGGAGGCTTCCACTGGAGAAATGAGAATGAGAATCTTCGATTTGTTGGGAAATAACTGTGGAGAGAATGTTTATTCTGTGGAAGAGTTTTCAAGAGCTGGAGTTGTATGCCAATCTATTGAGAAATTTTCTGAAGTGGTCGTCTGATTTCTAAGATAACTTGTAGGGGAATCTTCTGATTTTAAGACAAATCTCTGGGGAATTGGAGGGAACTAGATGGTCTTCCACCGGGGTTTAAGGTTGAAGTTTTGGACTCCGTTGGCGAAGAAAGTTTTATCTTCACTGAGGGTTTGCAGTTCAAAGTTTTCTGGCTCCGCTGGGGATTAGGAGTTTGGAAACTTAGTTCTGATGGGGATTTTGAAACTTAACTCCACTGTGGATATGTATTTCAAGGCTTTAGCTCTGCTGAGGATTTTTCCTGGAATAGCCTAAAGACGTTTTCCCATACTTCCAATCTGTCAATAATTATTCTTTCTTATTTCGTTTTATTTGTAAGCAGTGATTATATTCAAATGCATATGCTCATTTAATTAATCATTGGACGTTTTCAAATAAAACACAAGCGTAAAAAGAAAGAAAAGGCAAACAAATTTCTGCACTTTGAAGTATCTTTGTATTAACTTTGTGTAAGTATTTTGTACAAAGGAGACAGACATCCTAGTAAGAGAGTGTTGTCATGAAATTGAGAAGAAGAAAATTTATACAAAGAAAGATGGCTATGTGTAATAATTCCATGGGGTTCCCATTCTGCTATAGCCTTCGTAACTCTGAGTATCTTGTCCATTCGTTGATTCGTCCGTAGATGATTGGGTTGATCAGAAGCTTGGAGCTTGTCTGCAAAGTGATTGTCCTTAAAGTGATCCGACGAGACATAGTCATATGCTTTAATTCCCTAACTTTTGCCTGGATTGCCCTTTCGGGTTTTCGATCCACCGGGAAACCATTTTTTGCCCAAGTCTCCCTTTCGGGTTTTCAACTTGCCGGGTGTACAGATTTCTTTGTTTATCCCTAATTTTTGCCTGAACCGCCCTTTCGGGTTTTTGATTCATCGGGATGCCCATTTTTTCCCAAGTCGCCCTTTTGGGTTTTCAACTTGTCAGGTCGTTTATGCGTAGTATCTTTTGACTGTGTCTTTGTTCGCAAGGTGCGGCAGGTCATCACCGTCCATGGTGGTCAAGATCATTGCCCCACCAGAAAAGATGTTTTTGATCACAAATGGTCCTTCGTAAGTAGGAGTCCATTTTCCCCTGGGATCACTTTGCGGCAAGATGATCTGCTTGATTACAAGGTCCCCGACTTGATATACTTGTCTCTTGACTTTCTTGTTGAAGGCCTTGATCATACATTTTTGATACGCCTGACCATGGCAAACAGCAGTAAGTCACTTTTCGTCAATCAAGTTAAGTTGAACAAGCCGGGTCTGAATCCAATCGTCTTCACTCAAACCAGCATCTTTCATGATTCTCAAGGAGGGAATCTGAACCTCGATAGGTAAAACAGCTTCCATGCCATATACCAAAGAAAAGGGTGTTGCCCCAGTTGAAGTGCGTGTCGTGGTATGGTACTCGTACAGAGCAAACGGTAACATCTCATGCCAGTCCTTGTAGGTGACTATCATCTTTTGAATGATCTTCTTGATATTTTTGTTCGCGGCTTCGACAGTACCATTCATCTTAGGCCGATAGGGAGATGAATTGTGATGTTGAATCTTGAACTGCTCGCACAGAGCGGTGATCATAGTATTGTTCAAATTTGTACCATTGTCAGTGATGATCCTGTTGGGGATATCATACCGGCATATGAGGTTCTGCTTGATGAAGCGGGCAACCACATTCTTTGTAACGGAGGCGAAGGAAGCTGCTTCGACCCACTTGGTAAAGTAATCAATGGCCACCAGGATGAAACGGTGTCCATTGGATGTTGTAGGCTTGATCTCTCCAATCATGTCGATTCCCCACATCGCGAATGGCCAAGGAGTTGTTAAGACATTGAGGGGAACTGGAGGTATATGTACCTTGTCCGCGTAGATTTGGAATTTGTGACAAGTACGGGAGTGTTGATGACAATCAACTTCCATGGTAGACCAGTAGTAGCTTGCCCGTAGAATCTTCTTAGCCATCGCATGACCGCTTGAGTGGGTGCCAAAGGTGCCATTATGTAGTTCAACCATGATCTGCTCAGCTTCAACCTTGTCCATACAATGGAGTAGGACACAATCAAGATTGCGCTTGTATACGATACCATTGCTCATAAAGAACTTGGAAGCGAACCTCCTTAAGAACTTTTTGTCGTTGACTGAAGCTCCTTCAGGGTATTCTTGTGCTTCGAGATACCTTTTGACGTCATGAAACCACGGTCGGTCCACCACTTCTTCGGTATTAATCTCGTGACAATGTGCAGGTTCATCCATTCGTTCAAGGGTGATTTGAGGTGCCTCATTATCCCAGTTAAGTTTAAAAATGGATGACATTGTAGCTAGCGCATCTGCTAGCTAATTCTCTTCTCGCGGGAAGTGCTCGAAGGTAATCTGCTTGAAGTGTGGTAACAATGTCAAGACATGTTCTTTGTAAGGGATGAGGTTTGGATGTTTAGTATCCCACTCTCCTTTGATTTGACTGATAACCAAAGTTGAGTCCCCAAATACAATCAAAGATTTGATTCCCAAGTCAATAGCAGCCTTGAGACCAAAGATACAAGCTTCATACTCGGCCATGTTGTTTGTGCAGCTGAAGTAGAGTTTAGCAGTGAAAGGTGTATGGCAACCTTGTGAAGAGATAAGTACCGCGCCGATACTGTTCCCAAGTGCGTTGGAGGCACCATCAAAGTACAGAGTCCATCGGGATCCTTGTTCAGGTCCGTCATACGGTTTGTTTTCTTCAATTTTGCTCAAAGTCATGATATCCTCGTCGGGAAAGTCGAACCTCATGGATTGGTAATCTTCAACAACTTGATGGGCCAGATGATCGGCTAGCACACTCCCCTTTATGGCTTTTTGGGTCGTGTATTGTATATCATATTTGGTGAGGATCATCTGCCATCTAGCGATTCTTCCGGATAGAGCAGGCTTCTCGAAGAGGTTCTTGATCGGATCCATCTTAGAGATCCGCAGAGTGGTATATGTCAACATATACTGCCTCAGCTGGCGAGCAGCCCATACCAAAGCGCAGCAAGTTTTCTCAAGCAGTGAGTAGCGAGTCTCACAGTCGGTAAAATTTTTGCTAAGGTAATAAATGGCATGCTCTTTTCAGCCAGACTCGTCATGTTGGCCCAGTACGCACCCTATTGAATTCTCCAGGACAGTCAGATACATGATTTGCGGTCTTCCTTCGACGGGTGGTATCAAGATAAGAGGTTCCAGCAAATACTCCTTGATTTTATCGAAAGCAACTTGACAGTCATCATTCCATTTAACCACCTGATCCTTATTCAACAACTTGAAGATTGGTTCACAGGTAGATGTTAGGTGAGAGATGAACCTTGCAATGTAGTTTATGCGTCCCAAGAAACTTCTGACCTCCTTCTCAGTGCGAGGGGCAGGTGTTTCTTGTATAGCTTTGAATTTGGCCGGATCAACCTCAATGCCTTTGTTACTGACGATGAATCCCAAAAGTTTATCAGACTTGACTCCGAAAGTGCACTTGCTAGGGTTCAGTCTGAGCTTGTACTCCTTCAATCTGACAAACAGCTTTTGCAGATGGTCGAGGTGTTCTTCTTCTGTCTGTGAACGGGCTATCATATCGTCTACATAGACTTCAATCTTATGATGTATCATGTCATGAAACAAAGCTACCATGGCGCGCTGATAGGTTGCCCCGACATTCTTCAGTCCGAATGGTATCACTTTATAGCATAAGGTACCCTATTGCGTAACAAAAGTAGTCTTCTACATGTCTTCGGGGGCCATTTTGATCTGGTTATACCCTGAAAATCCATCCATGAAAGAGAATACCTTGTGTTAAGCTGTATTGTCAACCAAGATGTCAATGTATGGTAGTGGAAAGTCATCTTTAGGGCTAGCCCTATTTAGGTCTCTGTAATCCATGCACATTCTGACTTTCTTGTCCTTCTTAGGCACGGGCACAATGTTAGCAACCCATTATGGATAGGAAGTAACAGCAAGAAAGCCAACATTGAACTGCTTCATCACTTCAACTTTGATCTTTTCAAACATGTCGGGCCTCATTCTGCAGACTTTCTGTTTAATTGGTGGACAGTCTTCTCTTGTAGGGAGACGGTGAACCACAATATCTGTATCCAGTCCCGGCATGTCTTCATAGGACCAGGCGAAGATCTCAACATATTCATTCAATAGCTGAACTAAGTGCTCTTTGACACTTGGCTCCAGGTTGGCACCCACTTTAACCTCTTTTATGTCTTCCTCTGTTCCCAAGTTGATAGTCTCTAACAACTCCTCGTGAGGTAGAATAGCCCTTTCTTTCTGTTGCAAAAGTCTGGCCAACTCTCCAGGCACTTCACAGTCTTCATCACCTTCGTATTCGGCATGATTGACCAGATCTTCAGAGTCACTGAAGGCCATAGCAGAATTGTTACCCATGGAATCCGTAATGGATGGGTACCTGCATTTTGTGAGTGTGGGTGTGTGTAAGGGATAGCCACCTTTAAACAAATAAAAATGTAAAAGGAAAGAAAATGAACACAAAAGTTTATATATGAAAACGTCCATGATTCATTAAAAATGGCATATGAAGATGAAAAATCAAGCCCTTACAAATGGACCTATATGCCCCGGGTAAGGCATAAGGCAAAAAGTGTACGAATTATTTAAAAATTATTACAGACCAACAGGAAATGTTCAAAAGATGAATTACTGATTGATGAAAGTAATGGGAACCAAGTCTTTCGCCTCCCAGTTGTTCATTCCTCCTTCAATAGTTGGAAAGATCCAGTCTTCAAAATTGCTTTCTTCTTCATCCTCCTCTAAAGAATGAAATCCATGATGAGTGATTTCCAATGGCGGTCCTCCAGCCCGGGAGTGACGTACAGCCTTCTGACTAGCAGCAGTGAAACCCAAGCCGAACTTATCTGTCTTGTAAGGAAAATCTGGCAGTTGACCCCATATTGTGCTTCCTCCTTCCTTGATCACAGCCTCTGCATCTTTAAGGGATGACATCCAGGACACAGGTTTGGTAATGATGGGCACAGAAGTCATTGTTTTGGCTACCGCCACTTCAGGAGAAACCTCTTCAAAGTGCTGAAAGGGGGTCTCGATGAATTCACCATCTAATTCAACATAGCGGAATGAATTCAGATGGCTTATCATATACTCCTCCTCGCCACGAACTGTCACAATTTTCCCCTGGACTGGGTACTTAAGCTTCTGATGCAGAGTGGACGTCACGGCCCCAGCATGATGAATCCATGGTCTTCCTAACAAGCAAGAGTAGGAGGGACGGATATCCATGACATAAAATGTGGAGTGGAAAGTTTTAGTACCCACTTTAATTGGGATGTCCACCTCCTCATGGACCATCCGCTTAGAACCATCAAAGGCTCTTACAATGATATTGATGGGCTTTAAGGTCAAACCTTCACAGTCCAATTTGTCCAATACTTTCTTAGGCAAGACATTTAAAGACGACCCGGTATCAACCAGAACATGAGCAAGAGTGGTCCCTCTGCATTCCACCGAGACATGCAGCGCGTCATTATGCTTTCTTCCCTTAGATGTTAGATCGGCATCAGAGAAACCAAGACCATTGTCGGCGGTAAGGCTAGCTACGCACTCTTGAAACTTATCCGTAAAAGTTTCTTGAGGCACGTGGGCCGTCTTCAGAAATTTGATCAAGGCTTTGGCATGGGCTTCGGAACAGAGTAATAGGGCCAGCATAGAGATTTTTGAAGGGGTTTGCCCCAAATTTTCTACGACATCATAGTCGCTTTTCTTAATTATTTTTAAAATCTCCTTCATCTCCTTTTGAATGGTCTCAGGGATAACCAAAGGTTGAGCCCTCGTCCTGACGGGCGCCTCTTGGATCCCCTTACCTTTATCAGCAGTAATAGCAGAGGGTACAACTTCGGGAGTTATGATTTCTTCAATTACTGGAGTTCGTACAGATGCGTTGACGGGCACCGGAGTAACCTTAGGAGCACTTGAGGGTCCAAAGATTTCCCTTGGAGGAGCAATCTCCGGAGAGAATATTCTTCCGCTGCGGGTGATCTTACTTGTCCCCGGAATATTTCCTACATCAGGAGTCTCTTCATCGGAACTTTCTTCAACTGATTCGATCTGCTTAACACTGTGGTAGAAGATCTCTCCTCCATAATTCCACGGTATTATCTTGTTGGACTTGTATGGGATAGGCCCCGATATTGTTATCTTCAGAGGTACAAACTTTGGATCGGGTGTAATCTTAACAGGTCTTTTAGAGACCTTGGAAAGATTGTCGGAAATGGTGATTATAGCAACATCGTTGATTGGAGTAACAGGAGTTTTCTTGAAGAGGATTTCTTGATTATCCATCAGGCGTTGGATGCCTGACTTCAATAGCGGACAGTCGGATTGCAAGGTCGAACAAAGGTAACAACCTTTTTCACAGCCTGGGAAAATCCAGGCTTTCAACAGATTCATCTTGATCATTGGCAACGGAGTCATTAAGTCATCAACAACAGTAACATAAAGATCTTCTACAACATCATGGACATTATAACCATGTTTTGGCATTGGAGCAGATATCACATTAGGCTTTTCGGGTGCGTCAAACTCCACCTCCTTGGCATCTATTAAATCCTGGATCTTATTTTTAAGGGTCCAACAGTTGTTGGTGTCGTGCCCCACACTGTCCGAATGATAGGCACACTTTGCATTTGAATGGTAATAGAGAGAAGAGGTATTTGGGTTCTTTGGCGCCTCTTTCAAGTTTGTAAGGTTTAACTTTAACAGATGAGGGAGAACCTGAGCAGGTGTTATATTGATCCGGGTGAATTGCCGTGCAGGCCTTTCCACCCTGGCTTGGTTAGCTCTGGGTTGAATGCTTCGAGGTTGATCGACTGCGGAATTCTGAATCATCACAGCCCCCACCGCTGGTCGGCGCTCCATTCTTCCTTGATTTCTCTGGGAGTAAACAGCATAGATCTCTTTCTTGGCTGGAAAGGTCTTCTTGATAGCAGCGGAAGCAGATGCATCCTTCTGAATTTTACCGCTCTTAATGCCAACTTCGACTCTTTCACCAGTCAGAATTAATTCGGTGAACCCTGCAGATGAGCTCCTGATTAAATGATTAAAGAATGGACCTGACAGGGTCCCCAATAACATATCCACAAGCTCTCTCTCAGACAATGGTGGTTGCACCCTTCCAGCCAAGTCCCTCCACTTCTGGGCATACTCCTTAAAGCCCTCATTAGAGACCATACCCATACTCTGTAATTGAGTACAAGTAGGCGCTAAATATGCATTATATTGATATTGTCTGTAGAAGGCAGCAGCCAAATCCTCCCAGTTATGTACATCAGATCTTTCAAGTTGGTAGAACCAATCCAATTGCGTTCCTGAAAGACTATCTTGAAAAAAATGGACCCACGGATCCTTATTAGAAGAGTGAGGTTGGATCTTTCTGACGTAAGACCGCAGATGCATCTTCGGACAAGAAAAACCATTGTATTTAGCAAATGTAGGCACCTTGGATTTGGGGGGAATCACAATCCCATCAACCAACCCTAGTTCTTCGAAATCCAGCCCAGGTACTCTTTGTACCTCCATGGCTGCCATCCGATCTTCCAGATTTTTATACTTGTCGTCCGCAGGAGGGTACTGCTGCTCAGAGTAATCTTTATCCTCTTCTTCTTCTTCTTCAGCCTCAGACTCGGAGGGCGTTGTAGCTCCTTTTCCTTTGCCAACCCCTTCATCAGACATCGAGGGGAAATCCAGGACTCTTCTGGCTTGGTTCTCAAATCTCCTTCCCATAGTGGCCACACCAACTCTTTTCTTTTTCTTTTTCTCCTTTTCTTTTTCCAGTAGACCTTTGAGCTCCTCCTGACCCTTTGCCAAGGTCATGAGTACCTGTTGGAACTGTGAATTCTGCGCCTGTAGATCTTTGACTGTCTGCTCTATATCCATCTTGCTGAAATAAACAGCAGAGAGATAAGGAAACCTGGTGTGAAGACCTGTTTATGCATATGATGAATGATATGTATTCATGTAATGCATTCAAGGGTTCAAAAATTTAAATTTGTTGCAAACAAAAAAGAACGCACGTCATATTAATAAGATAGAATTTGTTAGTACATAAGTGCCCCATGGGCAAAAAATAATACAAAATTATAATGTAAAAATAAATTGCGCATCCTTTTCGGTGCTATGTAGGTGTTGAGAGTCATCTCTTCATGGAGTTGACGAGTAAGTTCCAAAACCTTCTTCTCACTGGCGTAGAAGCTGGCTTTAAAAGTGTTTTGTTCTTCCTTGAGCTGTATCCAACTCTTTTACAAATCTTCCAATGATGTTGGCATGTCAGGATGTAGGAGGGTGTATGGAACCTCTCCTTCCATAACAGGCTCTTTGATTATAGGCAGAATGTAGGGGTAAGGCATCATAAGACTCTGGGTACGGGTTCGTACCCACTTGAGGTAAGGCTCAAGGGGGATGGAATTCTTGTGCCCCAATGTCTTACTGTCCACTTTGTTGGGCATCCTCCAAGCTCGGATAAACCTTTGTCGAAGTCCTTGAGCGTCATTGTCAAAGTCAAAAACCAAGTCTGGAATCAACATGTCATGAGGGCCATCCCTTCGGGCATACCCAAATTGTCTCAGAGCCAAACAGGAGTTGTAGGTAATTCCTCCTCTAATGCCAAGTAGTGGGACATTAGGGAATTCCCCAGAATGATCAATGATGATGACATTTTCTCTGGACCGAGAACATCAATGAACATCAGAATGTGTAAGAGTCATCAATCGTTGTGACCACCTAAAACCTTGCTCATTCTTCAAGACTGATTAGGGAAGGTGAGAAATAAACCACCTTGCTAGAAGAGGAGTACAGCATATGAGAACACCTCTTTTCCTCATTGTTCGTGTGTGAAATGAGTGGAGGATGTCCCCAAGCAATGTATGCACAGGATTCCGAGATATAAAAATCTTAATAGCATTCACATCTACTAGCTGATCAGGGTTTGGGAACAAGACCAACCCATAGATGAGGAGTGCTACAATCTCTTCAAAATCTTGCAGATCTAGAGAGTTCCAGCAGTCTTGTGCCTTCTCAAACAGAAACTTTTCCAAGAAACCCTTGACACCACTTCTGGTTTCCCAATGACCTTTTATATCAAATGGTTGCAAGTGTAAGGCTTGAGCAACATCTACAGGCTTTGGTTCTCTTTCCGTACCGTTGTAGGGTAGTTGATGGAGAATAGGAATCCTCAGGAGTTGAGAAAATTCCTCCAAAGTAGGCACTAGTTGGTAATCAGGCAATGTGAAGCAATGGTGTAGGGGGTCAAAGACCTGGAAGAGAACTTTCACCATGTCTTCTTCAATGTTGGAGTTGACCAAGTTGAGAAGTATACCATGTCTTTCACTGAAGAGATAATTCTCTGGAATCTTGGAAGCAAGCTCCTTGAGTTTAGGAGGGATCCTTACAAGGTTGACCTGGATTGTTTTTCTGCGGAGTGATTCTATAACCTACAAAACAGGAACAAAGATGAAGATCCAAACCCTTGAAATGGTTAGTGAATGCATATGATGCTTTATGATGTTCATGATGTATGCACAAGTATATGTACAAGCAGGTCACACAAGTTCCTAGTTTCAGGCTTGCATGGGGTTTCATAGGTAAGTACCCTCTTGAAGTTAGTTGGCTCAACCTGTCCTATAAATAGTAACCGGGTTCTAAGGAGCTCAATATCACTGGATTATTTTCTGTGTTCATTGTTTCAGTTTATCCACTTAACTGGCAACCGAAATATTCCAATAAAATAACCCTCAATGAGTGTAGTATCGAGTATCTACCAACTTCGGACTGCACCAAAGCCGGTCATCTCACTACCCCTAAAAAGGCCAAGATGGTCAAGTAAAGGTTCTAAAAGTTCTTAGTGCTTCATGACATCACTCAGCGGCCCCGTATTCTCTTTAATTGACTCAAAGGCTACCGGTACCCATAAATATGTCGCACTAATATAGTTATTGCTTCAACCATGTCGGTATACCCTGCACAGTTTCCACAACGTATTGCTATTTACCTATGAATGTTTCCCAAATCCGGGTAGAGGATTTCAAACCCAAACAATAAAACCAAGTGTAAAGCAATCAAAGCAAACAAGGTAAGCATGTAAATGTGATCTAAACCCTAAGGTAACCCCACTTTTATAATAATCCCCAGCAGAGTCTCCAGTTCTGTGATACAGTGGTAGAACTGACTTGAGGTTTTTCGTTTATGTTCGCAAATGTTTCGGTTTAGCAAGAGTCGCCACCGACTTTTTATTTTATCCAAAGGAAAGGTCAAAAAGCACAGGAAAGACCTTTGAGATGTTTTCTTGGGTTCAGGGGGTAAATTATGAAAAGGGAAGGTGCAAGCACCATTTTCATCCATGGTTATCCATGGGCTCTTAGTTACTTGTTTAGATCACTTGCTTTTGCTTTTCCAATTGTTTGAAATAGTGCTTTGTGTGTGGTTTTGAAAATATTTTGAAAAGAGGCCATCGTTGTGGCAACCTTTATAATGATTCTTGTTTGAATGTATACAAAGGTGTATTGTCTTTTGAAAAGATATTTCAATGTTTGAAAGTTTGTTTTGGGAAATTGTTTTGAAATTATGTTGTGAGGTGTGTTTGAAAATAGCAAGGATGTTTTTGCAAGTTTTGATCAAGTAACTAAGAGTTGTCTACCCTATCTACTCAAAGATCTTTCCTACACATTTTTAACCCTTTTGACAGTGTTGTTTTACCATTGCATTTGGTAAACAACCTTGTATTTGGATGTTAAACAGGACAGGCGCGGGTCATCGTATTGACCATGATAGCAATAGTGCTAAGTATCTTTAGCAAATTTTTGAGGAACTAGATCATTTTGTATAGGCAACCAAGATAGCGTCATCGAGGGACTATGATCTTTTGTTTTGTTTTTTTTTTGCCAAGATACTCAACATGCATACCATGGCCATTTTCAAGGCAACAAGTGGATGAAACCCTAGGGGTGCATGTGTGCATTGTGTTGTCAATTTACATGCTTTTAGGTCTTTGTATTAGTCAAGCTATTTGTTTTGATTTTGGATATTTTCATACAAACCCTAATCTCTATCATGGCATATTTGAAAGCATAAAGTGTGTAAAATAAATCTACGACTATTACAACATTGATATGGGAAGGGGGATACAATTTTTGAATGGGGGGTATTTACAAGAAAATAAAACCCTAATGTTTACTATTACATCCAAATTGAATTCCTTGCATTAAATAATAAATAAACAATATTTAAACAAGCAAATAAAATATAAGTATGCAAAATATTATGAATATGCAAAAAAAAATGTTTTTGTTTATTTTTATGTATGTAAAAATAAAATATTTAATGTATTAAAAAAATAGAAATAAAAGATTATTTTTGTCAAGGGTAAGAACCCTAATTTTCTTTAAGAAAAATATATATATTAATTATATTGTTTATATACAATAAAATAAAAATAATGAAATATGTACAAATGGTCAAAAATGAAAATATATTAAAAAAATATTATCTAAGTATTTAAATAATAATAATAAAAATATAATATTTTTTATGTATTATTTTCAAGTTTTTTATAAAAGTATATACTAATTGATAATTATTTTCATGTTAGAAAAATAAAATAAAATATAAAAATAAATGTGAAAATTTATAAAAATGTTTTTTTGGTAAGTTTTTATGTTTAGAAAAAAAGAATAAAATCAGAAATGAAAAATAAATAGAAAAATGCAAAAATATAAAGAAATGGGCCAGGGGGTGCAATCAGCAAACTGGAGGTGCAAAAAGCAAGTCAAGCCAAGGCCCAGCCCACTTAACTTCATCTTCAACCTTTGTCAAACAAAATATGCGCGCCTGATTCAAATATCCAACTCCTGCATACGTGCTCTAATGCAAAAACTCATAACACAAAAGTTGTAGCATTTTTCAAGACGATTCCAACCATATAAAGAACTTAATCTAACTCTCAAAGACCAGAGAGAATTTCTCTGGCCCTAATTTCTAACCTAACTTTTTCAGGAAGTTCATGAATCAAATTCTCTTAACACATTTAACTTAAATGAAATCTAAGCATATGTACAACTTCAGGGCTATGAGTACTACATTTTTTATTCACAAACCTAAGCCTAATGATTCCTAAATAGAGAGATAGAAAGGTGACAAATACCTGTTTCAGATGAACTCGTGTATGGCAATGTGGAGCTTTTCAGTGAGACCTGAGGTGCTTGGGAGCTTTCCTGAACTTCCTCTGACCTTCCCCAATGCCTAGTTTGCTTTGGACTTGCTTGAGAAAGCTTGTAGAACTCAACCTGCACAAGCTAAAAACAGAAATGGTGAAGCTTGCAAATGGAGTTACAGTCACTGTCCAATGATTGGGATAGGTTATAAGGAATGTATTGGAACAGGTTTGGGGCAAAACGCACGAGCAACTTGTGAGATGGAAGTGAAACTGCAGGGAGTGCCCTGTTTTGAAAGAGGAAGGTGATTTTGTGTTTTGGAAAGTTTGAGGGTTCAATAACTCGTGTTTCTGGCTCAAGGCAAAGTGTAAAAAATGTCTCTAATGCTTGCAAGAGTTGGTTCTAACAGATATGCCAGTTGTGTGATTTTGGCAAGTTTCTTGGTTATGAAGCAAAAAATGAGAAGTGAAAAAGAGCAGGCCTGTATAGGCTAGCTCTAACCCTGCATACATTGTGTGAGCTTAGCCCCAAGTTTGTGGATTTAGTTTGTTGTACAAGATTTGGTTCAAGGCTCAAGAATGCAATTTGACATAAAGCAAATTTGACAAAAATGGCAATGTTGCCTTTTTACTATTTTTGGATTAATCTCTTGTGTAATCCTCCCATGATCAGAACAACGCCTCAAACCAATGGATTTGCACTTAATTATTTAGTATGGAAGGGTTTAGGGACCTGTAATCAAGTACAAACAATGCTGGATGGAAGTTGCAACTTATAGCAACATGAATCATGCCATGGATCAAAGTGAGTTTTTGCCAAATTCAAACCTTCGATTCTCCCTAACCACAAATGATTTTGGAGATTTCTTGGACATTTTGGAAAGCTTGTAACATTATCTACAATCCATATTTAAAATTCATTTTTATATTCCAAGTGGAACTAGGTGAAAAATTTCCATGAAGATAGGTCAAAATCCTGCCTAAACTAGGGCAAAATTTCACTAAGTTAAAAGTTTCATGGACCCTTATTCCAAAAATCATAACTTTAAATCCAAGCTTCTTTTTGGAAAACTTTGTGAATAAAAGTTGTATATTTTGTGGATTAATACAACTTTTATGTTGGAAGTTTTGTTTGAATCCAATTGCATCATGTTGAAAATGTTGGGCAAAGTTGGGAAAAATTAAGAAAATTTCATAACTTAGAAAAATTCTAAGTTATGAAATTTTTCAATCTTAAACCCTAATTTGCAAAATTAGGTTTCTTGATGAACAAGTTTCATGTTTTGACTCATCTTGATGAAAAATGACCCTTGGCACCTGATTTAGACCAAAAAGTCAAAGTTTGACTTTTCAGTGTATAGTCAAATTTTGATCAGTTGACTGAAAAATTCATTTGTCAATCCAATGCAATTGAGATCTTTTGAACCTTGTGAATAGGTCAAGATGATGCCATTGAGTCCTTGAATCCATGCTGGAACCCAATTTTCCATTGGCTAGGTTAAAAATCAGTTATTGCCCTTGTGCAGTCAAAACCCTAAAAATGACCATTTTGCCCTTTTGATGATCTGATCAAATTTCTTGAGGAGTTGTGGTCCAAACTTGATCAAATGGTTCATATGAGTCTATAATGTTGATGTGGATAAAAAATTGTGAGGTTTGACTGTAAATTGGCCACAGTTGACTTTTTCCCCAATACAGTTGATTTCTAGGTCAAATGTCCAATTGATTGGGCAAAAATTTGATTCAAAGTTTGAAACTTGGTAGAGGAAATCTTATAAGTCCAACATGAAGTATGAAAGTCACTTTGAGTATTGAAAGTCCAAAAATCCCTGTGCAAACTCAAACCCTATTTTAGGTCATCAGTGCAAGGAGATGCCTTGAGCAGAGCAAACCCTAATCTGTCTGGAGTTCAAAGAGTCTTGTGAGGGGAAATCTTGATAAAATGAGAGGGCAAATTTTGGGGTACAACAAATTGCAACAAATTCAGGGAGGTCCAGGCAAGCTAACCTGATCATCTTCACTCTTCAAAACTTACTCAAAGTCCATACACAAATCCAGCTGCAAGAGGTTAGTTTTCAAACTTCAATATCTTGATACAAGCATCCTTTGTGCATACATTCTGAAGTAAAAATGTAGATATTATTTCCCTCAAGCTCACCATGTCCCTAGTTTGCATTTTACTTTTTTGTGCTTGGATAAGTTTGATTCTGACCAGTTAGGGTACACATTTGTTATCAAACAAAATTAAGTTTAACCTTTGATTTTTAGCTTAATTAAATTGTATGGTTAAACTGATGATGAAGTTTCCAGCAAGTTTCATGTTTGTACTTTTTAAAATGGTCAAGAAATGAGAAATTTACAAGGTTAACAATGGTGGACATGGTGTCTGCGCGCGCATGACGGAGGAAGAAGATGATTTCAAACAGTCAGGGCAAGACTTGTATTATATACTTATTATTGTGTTTAAGTTAACGGATGTATCACCACCCCCAGTGGTTAAAGCACGCGCCTGTAACCTGAGGGACCTAGGTTCGAGCCTCAGTGGTACCCTTTTGGTTCTTTTTCATATTTCCTCTCAGTTTTTTGTTTGAAGGCATGCGTTGGGCTCCCTATTGTTGGACCTGGTATTTTACTTATCTCATACTCCCTGTTTCATTTTCATACATCCTGGCCCATTTTCTTTCTTTTATATTTTTATTTCCTTTATTATTTTTATTATTATTATTAATATTATTTTTATCTTTACTAATAAAAAATCCAAAAATATTATTATTATTATTTTAACATTTATTTATTTTTCTTTGTAAAAAACAAAAAGACTAAAAAATATTTTCTTAATGAATTTAACCTTCTTTTTTTATAATTAATATTTAGATAATTAGGTTTAGTTATTATATTATATTATTATTTTCATAATTAATTAATTTATAACTTAGGTCTATTTTAATTGATTAACTTTCATTTTTTTTCCTTAATTTAAAACTTTTTTTCATAAAAACCCCTAAAAAATACTTTTTAATTTAAATGCTTTCTTAATTAGTTTTATTTAATTTTTTTTTTAACTAATCTTTTTTAATTAGGTTTAGATTAAAACCCCTTTCATAAAAATCCAAACAAAAATCATGTTTTTTTTCCATTTGCATTTGTATATTATTATTTATTCAATTCTTGTACATTTATTCAATATGGTTGTAATAGTTAATTAGGTTTAATTTTCTTGCAAAAATCCCCATTTGTAAATTTGTATACCCCCTCCCCTAATGATGTAATAGCTTAGTATTTTTATTTTCTGCAATTTATCATTTTATATAAATGCTAGTAATTAGGGTTTGTATGGAAAGATAAAATCAACAAGTTAGCAAACCCTAATTCAAGATAAACAAGCATGCAAATCCAACACATTTGCACACTTGCACCCTTAGGGTAATTCCACTTTGTTGCCTTACAAAAATGGTCATGTTATGCATGTGGGATATCTTAGCAAAAAGAAATCAAATACAAGATCATAGTCCCTCGATGACGCTATCAAATGTTGCCTTTAAAAATGATCTTAGTCCCTCAAAGAGAATTGCTAAGACATTTCACAATATAGCAATATCAATGGTAAGATAGAAATATCAAAGGAAAGGAAGAAATGAACTAAGACTTTTGAGTAGGTAGATTGTTCCTAGTTGCTTGCTCAATTTCAAATCAAACACTCTTGCTTATTTTCAAAACAAGCACCAATACTTTCAAAAACACTTTCAAAACATCTTCCAAACTTGAAACATTTTCAAAAGCTCAACACTTTGTATACGTTCTTACGAACGAGAACTATTACAAAGTTTGCGTAAACGATGGCGCCTTTTCAAAATACTTTCAAAAAACACACAAAGCACATTTTCAAACAAAAGCAAGTGATGTAGAAAGCAACTAAGAGCCCATAGATAACTATGGATGAAAAGGGTTCTAACACCTTCCCTTTTCATAATCTACCCACCGAACTCAAGAAATAATCTTAAAGGTCTTTCATGTTCTTTTCGGCCTTTCCCTTTGGACAAAAGAAAAGTTGGTGGTGACTCTTGCTAACCGCAACATTTGCGATAAAACGCAAAACACCTAAGTCAGTTCTCTCACCATATCACAGAACTGGCGACTCTGCTGGGGAATAATCTTAAAAGTGGGGTTACCTTAGGGCTAGATCACATTTATTTTATTTCATTGTTTGATTTTGTTTGCTTTACATTTTGGTTCTTTGTTTGGGCTTGTTTGAATCCTTTACCCGGATTTGGGATACCTTATAGGTAAGTAGCAATACATTGTGGAAACTATGTGGGGTATACTGACATGGTCTAAGCAATAGCTACGTTAGTGCGACATATTTGTGGGTACCGGTAGCCCTTGAGTAGTCAAGGAGAATATGGGGCCGCTGAGTGATGTCATGAAGCACTAACTAACTTTTAGAACCTTTACTTGACCAACTTGGCCATTAGGACGTAGTGAGATGACCGGCTTTGGTACATTCCGAAGTTGGTAGATACTCGATACTACACTCATTGAGGTTTGGCTTTTTGGGATATTTTGGTCACCGTGAAAGAGGCTTGTGCTGAAACAACACCCGAGAAGACAGACCAGTGATATTGTGATCCTTTAGAACCCGGTTACTATTTCTAGGACAGGTTTGAGCCAACTAAACTTCAAGAGGGTACTTACCTATGAGACTCCATGAAAGCCTAAACCTAAGGATTTGTTTGCCTTGTTTGTATATATTTACTTGTACATAACATCATAAACATCATAACATCATACTCATTCTCACTAACCATTTCAAGGATTATTGGGATTTATCTTTATACTATTTTGTAGGATATGGCTTATATCCACAAGAACACTATCCAAGTCAATCTCGTAAGGATTCCTCCTCAACTCAAAGAGTTAGCATCAAGGGTTCCTGAGAATTCTCCATTCACTGAAAGACATGGTCGTCTCCTAAACTTGGTTACCTCTAACACTGATGAAGATATGATGAAGGTGCTTTTCCAATTCTTTGATCCTCTACACCATTTCTTCACTTTTCCCGATTATCAACTTGTGCCAACTTTGGAAGAGTTCTCCCAACTCTTTAGGATTCCCATTCTCAATCAACTACCCTTCAACGGTACAGAAAGAGATCCAAAACCTGAAGAGATTGCCCAAGCACTACACTTGCAACAATTTGATATCACAACTAATTGGGAAACAAGAAGTGGTGTCAAAGGTTTCTTAGCCAAGTTATTATTTGAGAAAGCTCAAGATTGTTGGAACTCCTTGGACTTAAAAGCTTTTGAAGAAATTTTGGCCCTTCTCATCTATGGGATGGTTTTGTTCCCAAATTCTGACCAACTCATAGATACAAATGCTGTCAAAATCTTCATGTCTTGTAACTCGGTGCCTACCTTGTTAGGAGATATCCTTCATTCTTTTCATTCTCGCACTATGAGAAAGAGAGGAATCCTCATGTGTTGCACTCCTCTCTTGGCAAGATGGTTTATTTCGCATGTTCCCCGATCTGTGTTGAAGAACAAGCAAGGTTCAAGATGGTCTCATAGGTTGATGACGCTCAGACATTGAGATGTTCATTGGTGTTCCCGATCCTTGGAGAATGTTACTATCATCGACCATTATGGAGAATTCCCTAATGTCCCCTTTATTGACATTATAGGAGGTATCACTTACAACCCCTGCTTAGCCTTACGACTGTTTGGTTACGCCCAAAGGGATGGTCCACGTGAGATGCTTATCCAAGGAGTGGTATTCGAATACGAGAGCGACGATCAAAGCTACCGTCAGAGGTTTATCCGAGCTTGGAGGATGGTAAGCAAGATGGATAGTAAGACTCTAGGAAACAAGAATTCCATTCCCCTCGAGCCTTACCTTAAATGGGTGCGAGCTCGTGCTCAGAAACTTGTGATTCCTTATCCCTCCATCTTACCAGTCATCATGGAGCATGTGGTTGAAGGAGATGTTCCCTACACTATCCTCCACCCCGACATGCCAACTTCTCTCGAAGACTTGCAAAAAGGATGGATTCAGCTTAAGGAAGAATGAGATACTTTCGAGGCTCAATTCTATGCTAGTGAGAAGAGGGTCTTGGAGCTTACGAAGCAGCTACAAGAAGAGCAAAGTGTGAACGCCTACCTTGCGTCGAAGAGGATGCGTTCAATCTTTTAGAGTTATTTTGTAAGCCCAAGAGGCATGTTGTAATCTTTTCAAGTTAATTAATAAAAATTGACGTTTGTTCACTCTTTTGTCTATACAAATTTAAATTTCAGTAATCCTTGAAATCATTTGCATATACATTCCATGCATCATAACATGACATGTTTTCACATAACATATTTCCTTATCTTTCTATTGTTTACTTCAACAAGATGGATCTAGAGAAAACTGTGAAGGATCTCCAGGCACAAAACTCTCAATTCCAAGAGACTCTACTAGCCCTAGCCAAGGGTAAGCAAGACATGATGGCATTACTGGCAGTTAAGAAGAAGCCCAAGAAGAAAGCTCTACTCAACATGGGTAGAAGGTTCAAGGAGACAGTCTGTCAGATCCCAGTAGGAGAAGATTCATCTGAAGAAGATGAGAACCAGATTGGTGAGGTCAAGAGTACTCGGGATGACTGTGTTAATGATCAAGCATCTGATGATGATTATTTCGACGAGCAGTATCCACCCGCCGATATCAAATATAAGCAGTTAGAAGACAAATTGAAAGCTATTGAAATCTAAGTCGTCCCCGGTTTAGATTTTGATGATTTGGGTTTGATCTATGGGGTAGTCATTCCCCACAAATTCAAAATATCAATCTTTGCAAAGTACGATGGAGTTTCTTGTCCAAAACTCCACTTGAAATCTTATGTGCGCAAGATACAGCCACACACTACTGATAAGAAGCTCTGGGTCCACTTTTCTAAGAGAGCTTGGCCGAAACGCAACTTGAATGGTTTTATCAGTTAGATGGTTCCCGTATCAATACCTGGGAATATTTAGCTACCGCATTCTATCATCAGTACCAGTATAACGCCGACTTGGCGCCAATAAGAGTTTAATTACAAGATATGACTATGGGAAAGAATGAAGGATTCAAAGAATATGCACAAAAGTGGAGAGACCTCGCCAGTAGGGTTCAACCACCCTTGACTGATAGGGAGCATATTTACATGTTCATTGGCACTTTATCTGGTCCTTTCTTTAATCTGTTGGTTGGCTTCTCTTCTTCTAGTTTCACCGAATTAATCTTAACCGGTGAAAGAGTTGAAAGTGGCATCAAAAGTGGGAAGATCTATGTGGCATCTACCTCCACTTCCAATCCTATCAAGAAACCTTTTTCTGCAAAGAAGGAAATCAATGTTGTGTACGGGTCAAGGTCTTGTACTAAGAAGAATGATCATCCATCTGTTAATGATGTCCGAATCTCCAACCCAACTCCTACTCCAAGACCATCTGCAAATCATCAACATTTTGAAACTCCAAGAAGACAATTTATGGGGTTAGGCATGTCACTGTATCAAGCCCTTCAACATTTTCTAAAGGATAATTTAGTGACATTGCGCGATCCACCTGCCAACCCAAATACCTCTTTGCTAAAGTATAATCTGAACACTAAATGTGCTTACCACTAAAGCAGCCCCGGGCACGAGACTGACTAGTGCTGGGCCTTAAAGAATAAAATCCAAGATTTGATTGATAACAAGACTGTTGAATTTGATCCTCCTCCAACTCCGAATGTAATCACCGCACCTATGCCGAAACATGACAAGGGTGTCAATGAAGTCAACGCCATGGGTGATTCTGATGAAGAAGCCGTATTTGAAGATTGGGTGTATCCAACTACAACGGAGTTGAAGAATTGGCACACAAAGGACTTTGTGCCCATATCCTTCATTGAGGAGTAATCTACTTGTTATTGCTTTTCTTTCAATTCAAGAACATTTTGTTTATAATATTCAACAATGACTTTAAGCCATGTGCCTGGCCCGGGGCACTTTGGTCCATTTGTCAAGGGTTTTTATTTATGTTCATCTAATCATATGATCATTCAGTACATTGGACTCTTTTGCATTCAAATATTTGTGTTTGTTGTCTTTCTTTTCTTTTCAAATACATTTTCAAAAATAGCCATGTATCTTACATGCACACACACACACACATTGTTGCAGGTCCTCATCCACTCTAGATCCTATTGCCAATGACTCTATTATTGCCGAATATGACTTCGAATATCCAATTAACCAAGCCGAAGACGAAGGCGGGGAAGATTGTGACATACCGGGAGAATTAGCCATACTTCTATTACAAGAGGAAAAAGATATTCAGTCACACGAAGAGTCAGTTGAAGTCATCAATCTGGGTACTGAGGCAGATAAGAAGGAAATCAAGATCGGCGCTAACTTAGAAGACAGCGTCAAGAGAAGGTTAGTTCAGATGTTGCATGATTATGTGGAAGTATTTGCTTGGTCTTATGAATATATGCCAGGGTTGGATACCGATATCGTAGTTCATCGTCTGCCGACAAAAGAAGATTATCCTCCTGTTAAACAAAAAGTTCATCACATGAGACCTGATATGTCTGAGAAGATCAAAGCTGAAGTAATGAAACAGTTTGATGCAGGGTTTCTAGCTGTGACATCCTATCCCCGATGGGTTGCCAATGTGGTGCCAGTGCCGAAAAAGGACAGAAAAGTTCGTATGTGCGTAGACTATAGGGATCTGAATAGGGCAAGCCCCAAGGATGACTTCTCTCTACCACACATTGACGTCTTAGTTGATAACACTGCTCAGCATAAAGTCTTCTCTTTCATGGACGGTTTATCCAGCTATAATCAAATAAGGATGGATCCTGAAGACATGGAGAAGACTACTTTAGTTACGCAATGGGTCACCTTCTGCTACAAGGTCATGCCGTTTGGATTGAAGAATGCAAGGGAAACGTATCAAAGGGTTATGGTAGCTTTGTTTCTTGACATGATACATCATGAAATAGAGGTATATGTGGACGATATGATTTCCAGATCACAAACTAAATAAGTACATCTCGATCACCTATACAAACTATTCGAAAGGCTGAAAAAGTACAAGTTAGTGTTAAACCCTAACAAGTGCACGTTTAGAGTACGATCTGGAAAGCTTTTAGGTTTTGTTATCAGCAATAAAAGCATTGAAGTTGATCTTGGCAAGGTAAAGGCCATCCAAGAAATGCCACTCCCTCATTCTGAAAATGAAGTTATGGGATTCTTGGGTCGTCTGAATTACATCTCCCGCTTCATATCACACTTGACTGCTACTTATGAGCCAATCTTCAAACTCTTGAAGAAAGATCAGGTAGTCAGATGGAATGATGAATGCCAAGCTGCCTTCGACAAAATCAAAGAATACCTACAAGAACCTCCTATTCTCATGCCTCTAGTTGAAGGAATACCTTTGATCATGTACTTGACAGTACTAGAGAATTCTATGGGGTGTGTTTTGGGCCAATATGACGAGTCTGGCCGAAAAGAGCATGTTATTTATTACCTGAGCAAAAAGTTTACTGACTATGAAACCAGATATTCACTGCTCGAGAAAACTTGTTGCACTCTGGCATGGGCTGCTCGCCGGCTGAGACAGTACATGTTGACTCATACCACTCTCTTGATTTCTAAGATGGACCCAATCAAGTACATCTTCGAGAAACCTACCCTTTTCGGACGGATAGCCAGATGGTAAATGATCTTAACTAAGTACGACATTCAATACAATACACAAAAGGCCATCAAAGGAAGCATACTAGCAGATCATTTGTCCCATCAAGCTATGGATGATTATCAGTCTATGAACTTCGACTTCCCTAACGAGAACATCATGCTAGTAACCGACTGTGCGAAACCTGGACCGTATGACGGACCTGAACAAGGATCCCGATGGACTATGGTCTTCGATGGGGCTTCCAACACCTTAGGTAACAGATTTGGTGTTGTGATCATCTCTCCTAAAGGTTGCCACACTCCTTTCACTGCCAGACTATGCTTCGATTGCACGAACAACATGGCCGAATATGAAGCGTGCATCTTGGGTCTGAAAGCTGCCATTGACTTAAGGATTAAACATTTGAATGTGTTTGGGGATTCCACCCAAGTGATTAGCCAAGTAAAAGGATATTAGGACACTAAGAACCCTAATCTCATCCCTTACAAGGAACTTGTGATATCCATAATTCCTTACTTCTAAGAGATCACCTTTGAGCACTTCCCTAGGGAAGAAAATCATTTGGCAGACGCTTTGGCAACCATGTCTTCAATGTTCAAGGACGGATGGGATAACGAGGCCCCTATGATTACAATTGAGAGATTAGATGAACCTGTACATTGTTGTGAACTTGACACTGACGCGGAAAAGCCTTTGTACCATGAGGTGATGAGATACCTTGAAGCACAAGAGTATCTAGAGGGAGCATCTATCAATGACAGAAAGTTCTTACGAAGATTTTCAGCTAAATTCTTCTTAAGTAACGAAATATTGTACAAACGCAACCATGACTCCACTATACTCCGATGTGTGGATAAGAAGGAGGCAGAGGAAATCATGGAAGACATGCACGATGGACTCTTTGGTACTCACTCAAGTGGACATACGATGGCCAAGAAGATCTTGAAGGCTGGCTACTATTGGTCAATAATGGAGACTGATTGCCATCAACATTCTAGGACTTGTCACAAATGCAAAATTTATGCTGACAAGGTCCATGTGGCTCCTATCCCTCTGAACATCATGACTGCTCTGTGGCCATTTGCAATGTGGGGCATTGATATGATTGGAGAAATCAAGCCCACTGCTTCCAACGGACATTACTTCATTCTTGTCGCTATCGACTATTTCACCAAATGGGTCGAAGCCGCATCATTTGCCTCAGTCACCAAGAATGTGGTAGCCAGATTCATCAAACACAACCTCATCTGCCGTTATGGTATCCCTGAAAGGATCATCACTGACAATGGGAGTAACCTCAACAATTCCATGATTACTGAGCTTTGCACTCAGTTTAAGATCAAGCATCACAATTCTTCTCCATATAGACCTAAAATGAATGGCGCAATCGAAGCGGCCAACAAAAACATCAAGAAGATTGAGTAGAAAATGGTAGTAACCTATAAGGATTGGCATGAGATGTTTTCGTTTTCTCTACAAGGTTACCGCACTTCAGCTAGAACTTCAACTGGGGAAACTCCCTTTTCCTTAGTCTATGGCATGGAAGTTGTTTTGCCAATAGAAGTTCAGATTCCCTCACTAAGGATCATGAATGAAGCAGGCTTAGACGAAGATGAGTGGATTCAAACAAGATTGGATCAACTGAACTTGATCGATGAGAAGCGACTGGCTACTGTTTGTCATGGTCATACGTACCAAAAATGGATGATCAAGGCTTTCAACAAAAAGATTAAGCATTGGGTATATCAAACTGGTGGTGACTTGGTGATAAAGCGCATCATTCTGCCACAAAGCGACCCCAGAGGCAAATGGACTCCCACCTACGAAGGGCCATTTGTTGTCAAAAGAGTCTTCTCTGGCGGTGCCATGATGCTGACTACCATGGATGGTGAAGACTTCCCACATCCTATAAACACAGACATATTTAAAAATACTACTCATAAGAGACCCGCTAGATTGACACACCTAGGAAAAATAAGGGCATCCCGACAAACCAAAAGGTTTGCGCAAAAATTAGGGATATATGCAAAAGATTGTACACCCGGCAAGTTGAAAACCCGAAAGGGTGACTTGGGAAAAAATGGGTATCCTGGTGGGCTGAAAACCCGAAAGGGCGGTCTAGGAAAAAGTTAAGGATTAAAAGCATATGACTATGTCCCGTGGATTCACCACAGTCAACTTTAGCACCAAGGTCCGAGTTCAAACGGTCCAAGATCAATCCAATCAATTTCTGTCAACGGCAAGGGGCATTCGAAGACATTGGGGCAATATTAGAGTTGGAAGGCAATGAGATCATTTCACATGGCTATTTGTTTTTGTTTTCAATTTTGTTTTCCTTTCGACGATTTCCTCTTACTAGCATCTCTGCCTATTTGTACAAAAAAAATGCCTATTCATGGGTAAAATATCAATACAAATATAATTTGAAGTGCAAACATCATGCCTTTGTTTTGAACGCAAACTTGTCCAATGACTAAAATTGAATGAACATATGCATATGAACATAATTAAAATTGTTTGGCACATATGACTTAAGAAGTAACAAGCACCTCTTTAATGAATATGGAATATCCCCACAGAGTTATTTCATTAACATCCTCCTCAACAAAGTTACTCACAAAGTCTCTTTGCATAGGATAATCTCCAACCAGAGTCTCAATCTCTTGGCAACTCTTTCCCCAGCTAAGTTGAATCTTACAAGTAGAAGCCTTGTGGATCTCTTCCTAAAAAGAAGTCACCTCTTCAGCAGTTTATCAACAAGGTTTATTTCCCCAACATGGTTTATTTCCCCAACAAACAATGAGTAGCATAACTCCCCAGCCGAGTACAAGATTCCCCAGCTTTAGTCTATCTTCTCCAGCTGAGCCTGTGACACCCCAAATAATCCGATTATTAAATAATTAGAATTTTTAATTATTAATTTAATTGGAAATTTAATTATTGGTATTTTTGGATTATTGGAATTAATTTAATTAATTAAAGGAAAGAAGTATTGGTGGTGTGGAGAGTGATTAGAGGGTGTGAAGGGTAAAATACTCTACTCTTACTAATTACTAATTTAATTATTTTATTGGAATAATAAAAGGAGTATTAAAAGGAAAAAGAAGAGAAAGAGAGTTATTTTGGAATATTCATCATACGTGCATTTGAGAAGAGGAAAAAGAAGGAGAAAACCGGAAGCGTCAGAATTCGAAGAACCCACAAGGTAAGGGGTGATTTCGATTAGTTAATTCGTATTATCGGTTTAGATATTCAATAGTATGGATCATAGTATGTTAGGTAATCCCGGTTTGGAATTCTAGGGTTCCGTAGAATTGTCCCTATTGCGTCGAATTGTAGGTTGAAAACCATTAGGGTGTCAGATGATAAAAAGGAATGATGAAATAATGTTGTTTGATGTTATAATGGTGCAAAATGGATGTGTTTTGGTGTTTCTCATGTTGCAATTCGTATGGGTATGTTTGGAGTTGGTTTAGAATGAATAAATGCTGTCAAAAGTGCAGAATTTAACTCTGCAGGTCGTGGGAACCGGTTTCCAGTGGGGAGGAACCGGGTTCCACTGTGTGAATTTATAAAAACTGGCAAAAATGCACGTAGGAACTGGTTCCTGTATAGGTAGGAACCGGGTTCCCATACATTTTTCCAGAAGCGTGATTTTTGAACTTCGCAAGAACCGGTTCCTGCATATGTAGGAACCGGGTTCTGCTGTAACTTTTTGAAAAATATTAAACTTTGAAAATTCATAACTTTCAAACCGTAAGTCCGTTTTGAGTGCCGTTTTGGACGTTATTTCTTAAATTTAATGCTCTATTTTATAAAATGAAAATATTTCCTAAAACCTGAAATTATTTTGAAAATGAGTCAAATCCCGGAATAAGTGATTATTGGCTAACGCACATGGGTGTGTATGTAGCAGTGAACCTGTGATGGATGGATGTATTAGTACTGTGTGAATGAAAGGCATGTTTATGTTGCTAATGATGGTGTGCATGATCGTTGAGATATCATGTTTTTGGTTTTGGTTCAGTTATGATAAATTGATGTATTTCATAGACTAATTTGATGTTGCATGCTAGTGATGTGCGTGCATATGCATTGTTTTGGTGAAGTTAATTCCCATTGTGTGGAATTTGACTTGTATTGTCGTTGACCGATACCCGGGTGATGATGAGTGGTTAGGATGGATTCGTGTCCGGGTGTTTATGGACGAATCGATGGTTGCTGTATCCGGTTGAGGATGGATCAGTGTTGGGTGACTTGGTCACATATTGGTACCACATGCATTGTGTCTGTATTTGTGTTTGCATGGAATTGTAACATGTTAGGATGTCTTCCAGTGTTACAATTCTTTGGTTGATTATTGATTTGTGCATAATGACTTGTATGATTAGAACTGCGTGTTGAATCTGAATTTATGCTAAAATGGGTGAAATAATATGCTTGTGATATAATGTTGATTGAGAAGCTTATAATGTGTGTTAATTATGAGAAATCTCACCCTTACTTTAACAATTTCATATTAAAGTTAGCAGCTCAGGAGTTGGTGAGGATGGCTCTAGAGCTATGTTACTTTAAGTCCGTGTGTCAGTGTCGTGCTCTGATAGGTTGTAACACTGGGGAACGTTTAGTTGAGGAATTAGTTATTATTCAATTGTTTCTTTGAATTTCATTGGGAATAATTATGTTTTGGTTTATTCCGTTTTGGTTATGGTATTTTTCCGCTGTGTAAGACATGGTCTTAAGTTGATTGAATTATTTGAATAATGACCCTCAGTGTAGCATGACTATTGTTTTATTGGAAGTTTTATTTATTTCATAATTGTGACATCCCTTGTTCCGTGTTAACTCTGATGGAATATGTCTTTAATCATTGATATAATTAATATTATTCGGGGTATTTTAGAAGGGGTGTTACAGAGCCTGTTACACCCAGCTGAGAATATCCTCCCCAAGCTAAGTCTGTCCTCCATGACTGAGTTTATACTCTCCAACTTGAGTTTGCCTTTTAGATTATTACAAATCATAGGGCCACAACCCCTAATCCCCAGTAAAGTCATCAATAAAACCTTTACTATCTCCAAAGATACTATGAAGCCTGGACCCGACCAGATATTAGCACAATTTTCAAGTTACTATGAAGCCTGGACCCGACCAGATAATAGTCAACTTCTCAAGTTACTATAGAGCCTGGATCCGACCAGATATTAGTGTAATCTTTCAAATACTATGAAACCTGGACCCGACCAGATAATAGTTTAACTCTTCAAGATATAGAAGAACCAGGACTCAACCAGACCAAGGTTTAATTTCTTTTCCCCATTAGAGTTTTCCTATACCCCAACAAGTTATTGTGAAGCCTGGATCCGACTAGATAGCAATTACCCTCAGAAATTCATTGTGAAACCTGGAACCCGACCAGATAACAACTAAATCCCCAAATAGTTTATTGTGAAACCTGGACCTGACCAGATAACAACTAATCTCATCAACCTCAGAAATCTGCAAAGCCTGGACCCGACCAGATGTGATTTTTCCAGCAAGTTATTGTGAAACCTGGAGCCCGACCAGATAACAATTAACTACGATCCCCGGAGAGACACTGAAGCCTGGACCCGACCATATAATAGTATAACTTTTCCAAAACCATGAAACCTGGACCCAACCAGATAGTAGTTACCACTTTAAGTCACTGTAGAGCCTGGATCCGACCAGATAACAGTTAACTTCCTTGTCCTTAGCAAGTTGTTGTAAAGCCTAGACCCGACCAAATAACTATTCAATTTCAAGAAATTTTCTACAAAGCCTGGAATCCGACAAGATAACAGTTAATTTATTTCTTCCCCAGTAAGTTACCGTGAAGCCTGGATCCAACCAGATAGTAGTTGACTTCCTCATCCTCAACAATTTGTGAAGCCTGGATCTGACCAGATAACAACTGACATTCAAGAGGTATTCCCCAACAGAAGCATCCTTTCAACAAAGTTTGAAGATATGTATATTCTTCATCCCCAACGGCAATCAGGGATTTAACCTCCCAGAATTTCCTCAGCAGTAGTCAGGGATTTATTTTTCTGTACAAAAACATGCACCTCACATTCATACATCATAGCATGTACATACAAAACGCATTTAGCATAATACCACATCTGGTGAACATCATGCATACATCTGCATTTTACTAACTCTTTTTCTCACAGGTAAAACATCAAGTTTTAGTGTGAATCAACAAGAGATGTATGTTGATACTTCTTCCAGTGTTTACCAACATTCCTCCAAATGGCATCTATAAGCCCATTCACAATCCATCTTCGAGTGCAAATTTCTGGGCACTCTAGTGTTCAATCATCTTTCACCTTTAAGTCATGAATGGAGGATCCGCCAATCTAACTCTTCAGGTTTAAGAAGATTGAACAGGGGAAGCTGTTGTACCACAAAATTTTCCATCTCATTTATCAAGTAATCTCTTACAAGATCTCCTTTGGTTCAAGACTGCACAAGGATTGATCAGCTCAAGACACCTCCTCAAGCACTGATGACTGAAAATTAGGGTTTGAGATTGCACAAGGATAAATGGACTTTTAATGCCCCATATGACTTTCATGGATCATTTTATACTCTCAATAATGCTCATGTCAAGTTTCAAGTCTTGGATCACATTTTTGCTAAGTCAATTGATTCAGTTGACCTAAAATCAACTGTATTAGGGAAAAAGTCAATTATGGTCAATTTACAGTCAAACTTCATAATTTTTTATCCATATCAACATTATGAATTCATATATGTCATTTGATCAAGTTTGGACCATAATTCCTCAAGAAATTTGATCATATCATCAAAAGGTCAAAATGGTCAAAATTAGGGTTTTGACTGAGGAAGTGCAATTTCTGATTTTTGACCTAGAAATTGGTTGATTGGTTGGAGGAATGATCTTAAGGATTAAATTGCATCATTTTTACCTAATGGCATGACTCAAAACTTCCCTCAAGATCAATTGATTGATAGTTGATTTTCAGTCAACTATACACTGAAAAGTCAAACTTTGACTTTTTGGTCAAAATCAAGTGTCAAAGATCATAATTCATCAAAACATGTATGTGATCGGTGGATCTGGAACTTACTGTTTAACGCTGGTTCGCGAAATGTCGCGGAAGCAAGAGTCGCCACCGTCTTTTATTTTCTCCAAAGGGAAAGGACAAAAGCACAGAAAAATTCCTTATAGAGATTGCTCTCGGTTCGGGAGGTAGATTTATAGAAAGGGAAGGTGTTAGCACCCTTTCTATCCATGGTTATACATGGTCTCTTAGATACTTGCTCATTCGTGTTTTCAAAATTATTTATTTGCTTTTCAACTGTGGGTTTTAAAAAAAGTTTCTTTGAAAATTTCAGTTCGACTCTTGTATCAGTCCTCAAGAGTGTTTGAAAAGTTGCTTTCGAAAGCTTTTTGAAAAGTGTCGGTGTGAAAAGAAGTTTTTTTGATTTGTTTTGAAATTAGAGCAAGTATCTACGAGTCGTCTACCTACCCTAAGGAATTCGTCTGTGTAAATGTCCTTAAAGTAGTGTCATCCCAACATTGAGAGGTAGGTAGCACCACCGTTGGAGGTGTTTGGGTCAATTCGAAGGTTCGGGACATTGTGATCACCAGAGCAATAGGAAGACACCTTAGAAGCTACCATCATGCCATGTTCATGGACATGAGGACTTACTAAAACATCCTCTACTCGACGACCACTTTTCGAGGGGCAAGGCAACAGTGAGACGTACCCTAGGGGTGGTGTGTGATTTGTGTGTCATTTTCAATTACATTTGTCTTGTTCATGCATTGGTGATCTACGCTTTGTTTTTATTTTTGGCATTCATTCTTTCATGTGGTTATTAACAGTTAAAAGATGCAGGAAGATAAAAGTCCTACGCTATTACAAAGGCGCGGGTCTATATCGCCAAATTAAACCAAGACCCGATTTGAAATAAATAAAGTGCGAAAAAATAAATATCCTAATTAATCTATTACATGGCTTTGGGATAATTACATGAAATTTATAAAAAGGAAATAAAATAAACGCGAGAAATAGAATTATGATCGAATGCGAGGGCGTTGGACCCTTTAAAGGAAATTACATTGCAATTAATAAATTAATTAAGTTAAATAAAAGAAAGAATTTGTTTTTTTTTTTGGAGTTTTTGTATTTATGGAGTTTAATAAGAAAATTAAATGAAATTAAAACCCTAATTCAAAACTATTTTTAATTTATTAAAAAAAGATATTTAAATTTGACCTAATTTTAATTAATTATTTACATGGCAATTTATTTACAAAATAAATAATTAATCATTAATAATGGTAAAATAAAATAAAAAATAATTAATTATTAAATATGGTGAAAAGAAAGGAAAAAGAATAAAAGTAATTAAAACCCTAATTCTACATTTTTTAGTTTATTAGAAAAGACATTAAAATTGAACCTAGAATTAAAAACTAAATTAATTAATAGAATTTATTCATAAAAACATTTAAATAAAATATACTTATATTTTTTTGTCTTTCTGTTTTTTTTTTGTTATTTTTATATTAAATAAAAATTAATTTAAAGAATTAAAATAAATGATGTAATTAAAATAAATAAGAGAGAAAAAAATAAAAAGAGAAAAAAAAAAGCAAACATGGGGGGTTTGTTGGCCCTTTTGGAGGTATCATTGTAGCAATCAGGCCCATGGAATGCTAGCCTTTGGTTGACTTTCTTGGCTTGTGTGTGGCACGTCTGACCTATGCACATGGTGGTCTCCAGATCAAGGCCATTGGATTGATACTCTGAGACATGTGGCACGCTTGGATAGTGGATGTATGGTAGACTTATGAAGGGAGCGCTACATGTAAACATGGAAAGAAAAATAATATGGAGAAAGGAAGGGACCTGGGAATCGAACCCAGGTCCCAAGGCTTGCCAGCACTACGTTCCACCAACTGATCCATTAGCGTGTTTGTAATATAATATGACAAATAAACAACATAATGCAAAACAATGATTAGTGGTGTTTTTCGCGCGAAATTCAAACGCGCCTGTGAGCAATGGACACGTCCTCCATCTTCTTCATACTGCCTGCAAAATAAAAAGAGATAGCGGGGGTTTTAAACCCCCACTAAGTGGTAAATGTGAAAATAGCGAATAGGCCCTGGTTGCTCATAAATTGAGCGCGACATGTGTAATGGACTTGTATGAAGGTCGTGAGTTCAGTGGTCCAGGTCTTGTTGGCCAATTTTTCCCCAAGCGTAAAGCCCTAATTTTACAGCTCTGAAACCCTAGCAAACTTCAATGGTGGATTCATATATAGGGCACAAAAACTCAATTGAATGGCATAGTTAACTTCAGAATGATTCAATTAGTATAAATCAACAGAAAAAATGCAATGAGGATGCGTATAAATTGAAACACGAATTTGACAAATGTTAAGAACAGGACGGCATCATGTTACCAATTCTTTGCGTTAGAAGCGTGGAAAAGGATTCAGTTAGGTTCAGTGATGCCTCAGAAAGCTTTTGGAATTGGTTAGAAGCTTTGAATCACGCTCTATGTGTGAAATCAGTTTTGGAACTTTTGACAAAAATTGCAAAGTTTGTTCTTAGGTTTGGGCGCAGCTTCCAGGTCCTTTGCACTAGGGTTGTGATCAGCTTAAGTATGCCAATGGATTAGGGTAGAAATTTCAGTCCAAAAATCCTTGTAATCATGAATCAAATATTTGATTTTAATGGCATCTTTTCAAATCTTTTTCTCATGAATAACATGCCAATTTGCACCAAATCTTCCCTTTTTTGATGTGCACGAGATCTTGAGTAACCAATGAGGGCATATGCTGCATAAAAAGATTCAAACACATTTGTTTAGTATTTTTTTCATATTTTATTTAATTAAATGAATTAATGGTGATTAAAATTCAAATAAATAATAAAAAATGATGAAATAAATCCCCTTTGGGTCAAATGGTCGTGCATAGCCTTTGGATAATGATTCTTGGAAGAAAATGTGGCCCATTAGCAATTTTGAGGCATTTGAAGTAAAGTTGACTTTTCAAAATTCCCAAAAATTTCCCAACTTCCACAAGGCATATCTTGCTCAGTTTTTAAGCTTTGATCATGTTCATGGACATTTTGGAAAGGTCTTGAAGTCCTCTAACCAATGTCTTTGGTCCCATGTCATTTTGATTTACCAATCTCAGGTTATGGTCTTTGACTTAAAGTCCCTTTTTGTTGACTTTTGAAAATGACCTATAATGTTGGAATTGATAACTTTTTGTGAGAGCATTTCTTGGACTTGAAGTGTGAAGAGGAGTTGTAGGAAATGTCTTTCTTTTCAAAATGAGCTTTGGATGGAATTTTTCTGATAAAACATGTGGAAGTTATGCCTTGGTCAAGTTACAGTTGACTTTTTCAACTGTCCAAATATGGAAACTTTTGCATCTTGAGACTTTTTGAGCCATGCCTTGAAAATCATGATCAAGAATTGATAAAATGATGTTTGTGGCTTCAAAATAAGATGTTGACCAAAAATTTGGACTTTTGACTGTCAAATGACCATTTTGCCCCTGCAGTTGACTGTTGAGCAATTAGGGTTTTTGACTGTGCAATTTTGTGCTGTAAGTCTTGAAACTTGGCATGTGGATGCTTGACCATGTTTGTAGGCATGTGGGACTTGATTAGACCCTTGGAAACTTCAATTTCTTTGCCAGAACCAAAACCCTAGTTTTTTACTGTTAGGAGGCCCTTGAACTGTGCAACCCTTGGGGAGATTTTGAAACATGTTCTTTGCAAATTTTGAAGAATATGGGAGGGAAAATTTTGGGGTACAACAGTTGCCCCTGTTCAATCTTCTTAGACCTGAGGATGCAGATTGGCTGACGTGCCTTTCGTAATCCGAAGGTGGAAGATGATTGAACACTAGAGTGCCCAGAAATTTGCGCTCACATAGTAGTGTGATGGTGGGAATGGGCTTATAGATGCCATTTGGAGATTGATGGATAGGATGATGGGATTATAGATGCCATCTGGGTGTCGATCGCGGAAGAGTTTCCTTAGCGAGAACTTGCATTCCTGAAAAAGAAAATGATTACCTGGCCTGTTTCAGGAGCTGGTCTTCAAACTCTTATGTAGATGCGCCCTGACTGGTTATAGGAATTGAATCTGGAGCTTCAAACAGTGATGAATGAACCAGGGATGGTTACTACCTCAACGGGACGGTGAGAGAACCTTGGGCGATTACTACCTCAACAGTAACGATGAGAGAACCTGGGGCGACTTCAACCTCAACAGTAACGCTGAGAGAATCTTGGATGTCTTCAACTGGATAAGAAACAGGGAAATCTTAGGGGCGATCTGACTGAACCAGAGAAGGCCTTTGACTGGATAAGAAACAGGAAAATCTTAGGGTCGATTTAACTGAACCGGACAAGGTCTTGAAATCTTCAACTGGATAAGAAACAGGGAGATCTTAGGGTCGATCTGACTGAACCAGAGAAGGCCTTTGACTGGATAAGAAACAGGAAAATCTTAGGGTCGATTTAACTGAACCGGACAAGGTATTGAAATCTTCAACTGGATAAGAAACAGGGAGATCTTAGGGTCGATCTGACTGAACCATAGAAGGCCTTTGACTGGATAAGAAATAGGAAAATCTTAGGGTCGATTTAACTGAACCAGGCAAGGTCTTGAAATCTTCAACTGGATAAGAAACAGGGAGATCTTAGGGTCGATCTGACTGAACCAGAGAAGGCCTTTGACTGGATAAGAAACAGGAAAATCTTAGGGTCGATTTAACTGAACAGGACAAGGTCTTGAAATCTTCAACTGGATAAGAAACAGGAAGATCTTAGGGTCGATCTGACTGAACCAGAGAAGGCCTTTGACTGGATAAGAAACAGGAAAATCTTAGGGTTGATTTAACTGAACCGGACAAGGTCTTGAAATCTTCAACTGGATAAGAAACAGGGAGATCTTAGGGTCGATCTGACTGAACCAGAGAAGGCCTTTGACTGGATAAGAAACAGGAAAATCTTAGGGTCGATTTAACTGAACCAGGCAAGGTCTTGGAATCTTCAACTGGATAAGAAACAGGGAGATCTTAGGGTCGATCTGACTGAACCAGAGAAGGCCTTTGACTGGATAAGAAACAGGAAAATATTAGGGTCGATTTAACTGAACCGGACAAGGTCTTGAAATCTTCAACTGGATAAGAAACAGGGAGATATTAGGGTCGATCTGACTGAACCAGAGAAGGCCTTTGACTGGATAAGAAACAGGAAAATCTTAGGGTCGATTTAACTGAACCAGGCAAGGTCTTGGAATCTTCAACTGGATAAGAAACAGGGAGATCTTAGGGTCGATCTGACTGAACCAGAGAAGGCCTTTGACTGGATAAGAAACATGAAAATCTTATGGTCGATTTAACTGAACCAGGCAAGGTCTTGGAATCTTCAACTGGATAAGAAACAGGGAGATCTTAGGGTCGATCTGACTGAACCAGAGGAGGCCTTTGACTGGATAAGAAACAGGAAAATCTTAGGGTCGATTTAACTGAACCAGGCAAGGTCTTGGAATCTTCAACTGGATAAGAAACAGGGAGATCTTAGGGTCGATCTGACTGAACCAGAGAAGGCCTTTGACTGGATAAGAAACAGGAAAATCTTAGGGTCGATTTAACTGAACCAGACAAGGTCTTGGAATCTTCAACTGGATAAGAAACAGGGAGATCTTAGGGTTGATCTGACTGAACCAGAGAAGGCCTTTGACTGGATAAGAAACAGGAAAATCTTAGGGTCGATTTAACTGAACCAGACTAAAGTCTTGAAATATAGCTGAGAACTTAACTGGATCTTTTCCTGAAAGGTGAAGGTCCGTCATGTGCAAGGCATGATATGAATCAAGCGATGATGTTCTCAACATAAATGAGATTTGTAAGATATGATGCGTATATGCATGCTATAATGATGTATGAACATGTGATGTTTATGAATGTATCTTTTTGTCTTAGGAAAATGAATCCTTGACGGGTGCCGGGAAGTCACATCCTGGGCTGATGTTTGAGAATAGTGCTTTGTTGTTTCCGCTGGGGATGATAGTTGCAAGAATACCGGTAGGAGAAGATAACTCCGATGGGGAATAGACTTGGCGAATGGATTACTCTGCGGGAATAAAAGTACTCTAGTGGTCTTTCTGGGGAGCAACACTCTGTGGGAAGGGAGGTACTTTGCTGGAATGATGGTAACTTCGCTGGGGATACCATTGTTGTGTTGGAAGTGTTAATGGACTTCGCTGGGGATAAGAAGACTTTGTCGAGGACGATCTTTCCGTGGCTTTTGGCTGAGGATAACCCAGTTATATCCTGGTAGGGAAATAACCTTTGAATAAAGCCGGGAGACGCGTTCATGCTCTGCGGATGACAAGCTTCCAGAATCTACTGGGGATAAGCTTACTGCTTGGGGAGATGGATTCCAACTTTCCTGGGGAAACTGGATTGGACTCTCCTGGGAAAGTTTTTGAACTGTATCGGGGAAGTGACTCCATTGACTGCCTGATATACCGCCGGGGAACAATCTTTAGACTAAGACTGTCGGGGATGCTTGTTAAGAATGCACGTATACTCCACTGGGGAATGTTGAGATCTACTGGAGGATACCCAACTTCCTTAAGGCTGATAATATAACTCTGCTTGGGAGAGTGTATTGGCTTGCTGACTCACTCTCTGGGGGAATTAAGATGTACCGGTTACATTCTTTGGGTGAACCTACCTTGATACCTTGATGGACAGAGCAATTAGCTCGCTTAGACCACTCATTATTGCCCCTGTTTCTGAGGTGGGAGAGGAAGACTTGTGAGGTACTGATAGTTGTTGATGGACGAACCTTCTTCTGGTAAGCAGGTGACAAGATGACAGGACATAGTCGTACGCTTTCGATCCCTAACTTTTGCCTGGACCGCCCTTTTGGGTTTTCGGTCCACCGGGATACCCATTTTTGCCCAAGCCGCCTTTTTAGGTTTTCGACTTGCCGGGTGTACAGATTTTTTTCATTTCATCCCTTCATTTTGCCCGAACCCTTTTGGTTCGCCGGGAAGCCCTTATTTTTGCCTAGGTATGTCAACCTAGCGGGTCTTTGATTATGCGTAGTATTTTTTGACTATATCCACGCTCTCAGAATGTAGGGAGTTGCCCCTGTTAGAAGTGTTTTGTCATGCCCCAGAAGATGTTTAATCAGGCAAGATTCGTTGCTGGAGTGCCCCAAGTGACTCAGGCGGAGATTTGTCCCAAGCTGGTTGGCCTTTTGAGAGATTCTCTGAATCTTGACTTAACTGCCCCAGATGATGGACAATAGCCATGCCATGCCCCTTGATTGGAAGTGCTTTTGTTCACCAGGTATTCATCGTGTGAATTTCCCTGTTGTTCAAACAAATAGTCATATGCAAACAATGTTATATCAAGAATGCAAAGTTTATGTCGGTCTTGAAGATTTTGAAAATGCATTCTTTTTCATAAAACAAGTGAATGTTTGTAAAACGTGATGTCAACTCCGTATTTTATCGCAGGCCTTAAGGAGTCAGGATACCTTTCATAACAGTATGCTTTCGAACTAACCCATGCTTCAGCTAGGACTTTTAAGGGTTATAACGTGGCCTGGTTCACTGTTTAAGAAACAAAGGATAAAGGCTCAAATTTTATTTGTACCCACCCGCTCTTCGTGATGTTCTTCAAACCTAAACTTAGTTGATCGTGCGTTAGACCTTATTTGAGTTTTTGTCCTGATATTCCCGTGATGGTTCGGATATTGATGATTTATTCTGAATAAGCAGTCATTTTTTTTTGTTTGTTGAGGGTTTGTAAGACCTCTTTCTTTTTCTGATTTTTGTTATCCCCTTTTTTTTTTGCCTGAGCTGTTCTTTTGTGATTACAGTCAGCGGGATGCCCCAGTTTTGTAAGTCTCCTTCATAGGTTTTAACTTATTGGGTTTTTATTTTTGAGATGATGACTGCCTTCCTTTATTGATTATTCGGAACCATCACTGTCTTCTTTTTTTTGTAAGGACCTCTTTGGTGCCATTTGTCATGCACTTGGATCAACTGAGAAAACTACCCTGCCCCAGGTTATGATAAAGGGTTTTAATTTTCGAAAAGAAAAACTCCTACTTCTTTGGCTCAGAGGGGTTGACGAGGGATTATCTTCCTTATAACTCCAGTGTTTAGGGATTGAAACAATGTCTGTACCTCATCAGCGGGGTCTGTTCAAAAGCATACTGTAGATTGTGGTATCGTTTTCGTCATCCTCCATCAAGAGGCTTAGCATTATTAATCGAGCGTTGATCATCAGAAAAAAATATGAAAATAATTTGCATATAGTGAATACGAATATATTGCTTCAAAATAGACGTATGCGATGCATTAATGGAATAACAACGTTTAACATGAGTAAATGTTTGAACAAAAGAAAATTACAACTTGAAAATCCTAATGAACAAAAGTCTTTTCATCTTTAGGGCTTGTTACTTCAAATGGTGAGCCTTGGAGGGATGGTAGAAAAACTCAGCCTGACCATCTTGTGTGAACTCCAATGCCCCTTCATCAATCAGGTCCTGGATCTTGTTCTTCAGAGCCTAACACTCATTTGTATCATGTCCTGGACTGGCCGAGTGGTAGGCACACCTTTTGTTGGGATGATAGGTAGGAGATGCTGTGTTGGGATTCCGGGGATGAGCCTTTAATGTGATCAGATTCAATCTCAACAGGCGTTGTAAAGCTTGAAACACCGACATGTTGAGCTGGGTGAATTGCCTCCTGGGCTTGTCTGGCAGAAGCTGGTGAAGTTGCTGCTGAGTTTGTGACCCTAAAGCCATTTGAGGAGCTCTCCCCTTATCTCCTTGTCTCAAAGATGGTTGAATGATGACTGGCCCTTCAACCTTAGATGTTTGCCCCAGTTGGTTACCCCGAAGCAGTTGGTTGACGAGAACCCCGAACTCATCTTGTCTTTGAGCTAAGTCTTGGATGATAGTCACCTGCCCCAACATCTGGGCTCTTATTGCATCCACTTCAGCTTGCAGATGTTTCAGCCATTCGTCCTCAGCGTTGTTCCTGACCAAAGTCCCCATGAGAAGTGCTCTCAACTCCTCCTGCCCCTTGGATAGATTCAGGAGGATTTCCCCGAACCGAGTCTCTTGAGCATGGAAGTCCTGGTTGTATTGTTGAGGAGCCATTGCTGAAATAAACAGCGCAGATGGTAAGTGACCTGTAGAGAAAGGTACCTGTAATGCAATGATGTGCATGTAATGTTTTCAAGGACCTCGTGGGGTGAACAAGAAATTTGTTAGAGATTGAATCCGGTGGCTTGATTGAAGGAACTTCATATTATTGAGAATCCTTCTTCAAAGGGTCAAAGGCTCACCATATCCAGTGGGTCATAGCCCCTGACTTTAGTCATCATGTCTGGTTTTGATTTCCAAACAAACTTGGTTAGGGGAACCTTCTTCAAGAGTCAAGACTCACCATATCAAGTGGGTCATAGCCCCTGACTTAAGTCCTCAACCTGGCTAGGAGAAAATAAATCCCCTTTGCCCCTTGCTGGACATTCTGATTCATCATGACCTGTATCACAAGCCCTTGAGATCCTTGAAATGGATTAGCCTTTATGTAGGATGCATGCAATGGTATGATGGTATGATATGCATGGGGTAATGTAGGTAAACCCTATTATGAGTCCCAATTAAGGACTATAAACAAACCCTGCAAGAAACTCAGTAAACCTTATTATGAGTCCCAATTAAGGACCATAAACAAAACCTGCAAGAAACTCAAGTGTCAGATAACAAGCATGCAAGTGGTCAAATACGAAGGCACACAAGTCACACAAAAGAGCCCTTAGATTTTAGGCCAGCAGGAGGTCTAGGTATTACCCTCTTGAAGTTGGTGGGCTAAACCTGTCCTATCAGAAGTAACCGGGTTCTAGAGGATCCCAATATCACTGACTACCCTCGATCGGTCATAACTCCAGCATCGCAATCTTTTCTTGCGGCCAGAACCATCACGAGAGTTTAGCCTCAATGGGCGTAGCATACTGCTACTGTTCTATTGGCCAAGTTGGGTCATTTAAGGTTCTAAGGTCTGTTGGTGTTTAATGACTCCTCAGAAGACCCATATTCTCCTCGTTGCAACACAAGGGATATCGGTACAGACCAAGGTGCCACACCAACGTAGCCACTGTTTCACCCATGTCGGTCTACGCCGGACAGGTCCCTCACAGCTTATGCTACCTAAACAGGGTATCCCCAGATCCGGGTTAGGATCTATGTTACTCCGATGCAACCCACAATTTAAAGCAAACAAGTCAAAACAATTGAAAACACAGTTATGAACTATCCTAAGGTACACCTCACTTTATAAGAATCTCCCCAGCAAAGTCGCCAGTTCTGTGATCGGTGGATCTGGAACTGACTGTTTAACGCTGGTTCGCGAAATGTCGCGGAAGCAAGAGTCGCCATCGTCTTTTATTTTCTCCAAAGGGAAAGGACAAAAGCACAGAAAAATTCCTTATAGAGATTGCTCTCGGTTCGGGAGGTAGATTTATAGAAAGGGAAGGTGTTAGCACCCTTTCTATCCATGGTTATCCATGGGCTCTTAGATACTTGCTCATTCGTGTTTTCAAAATTGTTTGTTTGCTTTTCAACTGTGGGTTTTAAAAAAAGTTTCTTTGAAAATTTCAGTTTGACTCTTGTATCAGTCCTCAAGAGTGTTTGAAAAGTTGCTTTCGAAAGCTTTTTGAAAAGTGTCAGTGTGAAAAGAAGTTTTTTTGATTTGTTTTGAAATTAGAGCAAGTATCTACGAGTCGTCTACCTACCCTAAGGAATTCGTCTGTGTAAATGTCCTTAAAGTAGTGCCATCCCACCATTGAGAGGTAGGTAGCACCACCGTTGGAGGTGTTCGGGTCAATTCGAAGGTTCGGGACATTGTGATCACCAGAGCAATAGGAAGACACCTTAGAAGCTACCCTCATTCCATGTTCATGGACATGAGGACTTACTAAAACATCCTCTACTCGACGACCACTTTTCGAGGGGCAAGGCAACAGTGAGACGTACCCTAGGGGTGGTGTGTGATTTGTGTGTCATTTTCAATTACATTTGTCTTGTTCATGCATTGGTGATCTACGCTTTGTTTTTATTTTTGGCATTCATTCTTTCATGTGGTTATTAACAGTTAAAAGATGCGGGAAGATAAAAGTCCTACGCTATTACAAAGGCGCGGGTCTACATCGCCAAATTAAACCAAGACCCGATTTGAAATAAATAAAGTGCGAAAAAATAAATATCCTAATTAATCTATTACATGGCTTTGGGATAATTACATGAAATTTATAAAAAGGAAATAAAATAAACGTGAGAAATAGAATTATGATCGAATGCGAGGGCGTTGGACCCTTTAAAGGAAATTACATTGCAATTAATAAATTAGCTAAGTTAAATAAAAGAAAGAATTTGTTTTTTTTGGAGTTTTTGTATTTATGGAGTTTAATAAGAAAATTAAATGAAATTAAAACCCTAATTCTAAACTATTTTTAATTTATTAAAAAAAGATATTTAAATTTGACCTAATTTTAATTAATTATTTATATGGCAATTTATTTACAAAATAAATAATTAATCATTAATAATGGTAAAAGAAAAGAAAAAATAATTAATTATTAAATATGGTGAAAAGAAAGGAAAAAGAATAAAAGTAATTAAAACCTTAATTCTACATTTTTTAGTTTATTAGAAAAGACATTAAAATTGAACCTAGAATTAAAAACTAAATTAATTAATAGAATTTATTCATAAAAACATTTAAATAAAATATACTTATATTTTTTTGTCTTTCTGTTTTTTTTTTTTGTTATTTTTATATTAAAGAAAAATTAATTTAAAGAATTAAAATAAATAATGTAATTAAAATAAATAAGAGAAAAAAATAAAAAGAGAAAAAAAAAAAGCAAACATGGGGGGTTTGTTGGCCCTTTTGGAGGTATCATTGTAGCAATCAGGCCCATGGAATGTTAGCCTTTAGTTGACTTTCTTGGCTTGTGTGTGGCACGTCTGACCTATGCACATGGTGGTCTCCAGATCAAGGCCATTGGATTGATACTCTGAGACATGTGGCACGCTTGGATAGTGGATGTATGGTAGACTTCTGAAGGCAGCGGTACATGTAAACATGGAAAGAAAAATAATATGGAGAAAGGAGGGGACCTGGGAATCGAACCCAGGTCCCAAGGCTTGCCAGCACTACGTTCCACCAACTGAGCCATTAGCGCGTTTGTAATATAATATGACAAATAAACAACATAATGCAAAACAATGATTAGTGGTGTTTTTCGCTCGAAATTCAAACGCGCCTGTGAGCAATGGACACGTCCTCCATCTTCTTCATGTTGCCTGCAAAATAAAAAGAGATAGCGGGGGTTTTAAACCCCCACTAAGTGGTAAACGTGAAAATAGCGAATAGGCCCTGGTTGCTCATAAATTGAGCGCGACATGTGTAATGGACTTGTATGAAGGTCGTGAGTTCAGTGGTCCAGGTCTTGTTGGCCAATTTTTCCCCAAGCGCAAAGCCCTAATTTTACAGCTCTGAAACCCTAGCAAACTTCAATGGTGGATTCATATATAGGGCACGAAAACTCAATTGAATGGCATAGTTAGCTTCAGAATGATTCAATTAGTATAAATCAACAGAAAAAATGCAATGAGGATGCGTATAAATTGAAACACGAATTTGACAAATGTTAAGAACAGGACGGCATCATGTTACCAATTCTTTGCGTTAGAAGCGTGGAAAAGGATTCAGTTAGGTTCAGTGATGCCTCAGAAAGCTTTTGGAATTGGTTAGAAGCTTTGAATCACGCTCTATGTGTGAAATCAGTTTTGGAACTTTTGACAAAAATTGCAAAGTTTGTTCTTAGGTTTGGGCGCAGCTTCCAGGTCCTTTGCACTAGGGTTGTGATCAGCTTAAGTATGCCAATGGATTAGGGTAGAAATTTCAGTCCAAAAACCCTTGTAATCATGAATCAAATATTTGATTTTAATGGCATCTTTTCAAATCTTTTTCTCATGAATAACATGCCAATTTGCACCAAATCTTCCCTTTTTTGATGTGCACGAGATCTTGAGTAACCAATGAGGGCATATGCTGCATAAAAAGATTCAAACACATTTGTTTAGTATTTTTTTCATATTTTATTTAATTAAATGAATTAATGGTGATTAAAATTCAAATAAATAATAAAAAATGATGAAATAAATCCCCTTTGGGTCAAATGGTCGTGCATAGCCTTTGGATAATGATTCTTGGAAGAAAATGTGGCCCATTAGCAATTTTGAGGCATTTGAAGTAAAGTTGACTTTTCAAAATTCCCAAAAATTTCCCAACTTCCACAAGGCATATCTTGCTCAGTTTTTAAGCTTTGATCATGTTCTTGGACATTTTGGAAAGGTCTTGAAGTCCTCTAACCAATGTCTTTGGTCCCATGTCATTTTGATTTACCAATCTCAGGTTATGGTCTTTGACTTAAAGTCCCTTTTTGTTGACTTTTGAAAATGACCTATAATGTTGGAATTGATAACTTTTTGTGAGAGCATTTCTTGGACTTGAAGTGTGAAGAGGAGTTGTAGGAAATGTCTTTCTATTCAAAATGAGCTTTGGATGGAATTTTTCTGATAAAACATGTGGAAGTTATGCTTTGGTCAAGTTACAGTTGACTTTTTCAACTGTCCAAATATGGAAACTTTTGCATCTTGAGACTTTTTGAGCCATGCCTTGAAAATCATGATCAAGAATTGATCAAATGATGTTTGTGGCTTCAAAATAAGATGTTGACCAAAAATTTGGACTTTTGACTGTCAAATGACCATTTTGCCCCTGCAGTTGACTGTTGAGCAATTAGGGTTTTTGACTGTGCAATTTTGTGCTGTAAGTCTTGAAACTTGGCATGTGGATGCTTGACCATGTTTGTAGGCATGTGGGACTTGATTAGACCCTTGGAAACTTCAATTTCTTTGCCATAACCAAAACCCTAGTTTTTTACTGTTAGGAGGCCCTTGAACTGTGCAACCCTTGGGGAGATTTTGAAACATGTTCTTTGCAAATTTTGAAGAATATGGGAGGGAAAATTTTGGGGTACAATAGTTGCCCCTGTTCAATCTTCTTAGACCTGAGGATGCAGATTGGCTGACGTGCCTTTCGTAATCCGAAGGTGGAAGATGATTGAACACTAGAGTGCCCAGAAATTTGCGCTCACATAGTAGTATGATGGTGGGAATGGGCTTATAGATGCCATTTGGAGATTGATGGATAGGATGATGGGCTTATAGATGCCATCTGGGTGTCGGTCGCGTAAGAGTTTCCTTAGCGAGAACTTGCATACCTGAAAAAGAAAATGATTACCTGGCCTGTTTCAGGAGCTGGTCTTCAAACTCTTATGTAGATACGCCCTGACTGGTTACAGGAATTGAATCTGGATCTTCAAACAGTGATGAATGAACCAGGGATGGTTACTATCTCAACGGGACGGTGAGAGAACCTTGGGCGATTACTACCTCAACAGTAATGATGAGAGAACCTGGGGCGATTTCAACCTCAACAGTAACGGTGAGAGAATCTTGGATGTCTTCAACTGGATAAGAAACAGGGAAATCTTAGGGGCGATCTGACTGAACCAGAGAAGGCCTTTGACTGGATAAGAAACAGGAAAATCTTAGGGTCGATTTAACTGAACCGGACAAGGTCTTGAAATCTTCAACTGGATAAGAAACAGGGAGATCTTAGGGTCGATCTGACTGAACCAGAGAAGGCCTTTGACTGGATAAGAAACAGGAAAATCTTAGGGTCGATTTAACTGAACCAGGCAAGGTCTTGGAATCTTCAACTGGATAAGAAACAGGGAGATCTTAGGGTCGATCTGACTGAACCAGAGAAGGCCTTTGACTGGATAAGAAACAATAAAATCTTAGGGTCGATTTAACTGAACCGGACAAGGTCTTGAAATATTCAACTGGATAAGAAACAGGGAGATCTTAGGGTCGATCTGACTGAACCAGAGAAGGCCTTTGACTGGATAAGAAACAGGAAAATCTTAGGGTCGATTTAACTGAACCGGACAAGGTCTTGAAATCTTCAACTGGATAAGAAACAGGGAGATCTTAGGGTCGATCTGACTGAACCAGAGAAGGCCTTTGACTGGATAAGAAACAGGAAAATCTTAGGGTCGATTTAACTGAACCAGGCAAGGTCTTGGAATCTTCAACTGGATAAGAAACAGGGAGATCTTAGGGTCGATCTGACTGAACCAGAGAAGGCCTTTGACTGGACAAGAAACAGGAAAATCTTAGGGTCGATTTAACTGAATCGGAGAAGGTCTTGAAATCTTCAACTGGATAAGAAACAGGGAGATCTTAGGGTCGATCTGACTGAACCAGAGAAGGCCTTTGACTGGATAAGAAACAGGAAAATCTTAGGGTCGATTTAACTGAACCAGGCAAGGTCTTGGAATCTTCAACTGGATAAGAAACAGGGAGATCTTAGGGTCGATCTGACTGAACCAGAGAAGGCCTTTGACTGGATAAGAAACAGGAAAATCTTAGGGTCGATTTAACTGAACCAGGCAAGGTCTTGGAATCTTCAACTGGATAAGAAACAGGGAGATCTTAGGGTCGATCTGACTGAACCAGAGAAGGCCTTTGACTGGACAAGAAACAGGAAAATCTTAGGGTCGATTTAACTGAATCGGAGAAGGTCTTGAAATCTTCAACTGGATAAGAAACAGGGAGATCTTAGGGTCGATCTGACTGAACCAGAGAAGGCCTTTGACTGGATAAGAAACAGGAAAATCTTAGGGTCGATTTAACTGAACCAGGCAAGGTCTTGGAATCTTCAACTGGATAAGAAACAGGGAGATCTTAGGGTCGATCTGACTGAACCAGAGAAGGCCTTTGACTGGATAAGAAATAGGAAAATCTTAGGGTCGATTTAACTGAACCAGGCAAGGTCTTGGAATCTTCAATTGGATAAGAAACAGGGAGATCTTAGGGTCGATCTGACTGAACCAGAGAAGGCCTTTGACTGGATAAGAAACAGGAAAATCTTAGGGTCGATTTAACTGAACCAGGCAAGGTCTTGGAACCTTCAACTGGATAAGAAACAGGGAGATCTTAGGGTCGATCTGACTGAACCAGAGAAGGCCTTTGACTGGATAAGAAACAGGAAAATCTTAGGGTCGATTTAACTGAACCCGACAAGGTCTTGGAATCTTCAACTGGATAAGAAACAGAGAGATCTTAGGGTCGATCTGACTGAACCAGAGAAGGCCTTTGACTGGATAAGAAACAGGAAAATCTTAGGGTCGATTTAACTGAACCAGACTAAAGTCTTGAAATATAGCTGAGAACTTAACTGGATCTTTTCCTGAAAGGTGAAGGTCAGTCATGTGCAAGGCATGATATGAATCAAGCGATGATGTTCTCAACATAAATGAGTTTTGTAAGATATGAAGCGTATATGCATGCTATAATGATGTATGAACATGTGATGTTTATGAATGTATCTTTTTGTCTTAAGAAAATGAATCCTTGACGGGTGCCGGGAAGTCACATCCTGGGCTGATGTTTGAGAATAGTGCTTTGTTGTTTCCGCTGGGGATGATAGTTATAAGAATACCGGTAGGAGAAGATAACTCCGTTGGGGAATAGACTTGGCGAATGGATTACTCTGCGGGAAGAAAAGTACTCTAGTGGTCTTGCTGGGGAGCAACACTCTGTGGGAAGGGAGGTACTTTGCTGGAATGATGGTAACTTCGCTGGGGATACCATTGTTGTGTTGGAAGTTGTGATCGGTGGATCTGGAACTGACTGTTTAACGCTGGTTTCGCGAAATGTCGCGGAAGCAAGAGTCGCCACCGTCTTTTATTTTCTCCAAATGGAAAGGACAAAAGCACAGAAAAATTCCTTATAGAGATTGCTCTCGGTTCGGGAGGTAGATTATAGAAAGGGAAGGTGTTAGCACCCTTTCTATCCATGGTTATCCATGGGCTCTTAGAGACTTGCTCATTTGTGTTTTCAAAATGGTTTGTTTGCTTTTCAACTGTGGGTTTTAAAAAAGTTCCTTTGAAAATTTCAGTTCGACTCTTGTATCGGTCCTCAAGAGTGTTTGAAAAGTTGCTTTCGAAAGCTTTTGAAAAGTGTCGGTGTGAAAAGTATTTTGATTTGTTTTGAAATTAGAGCAAGTATCTAGAATCGTCTACCTACCCTAAGGAATTCGTCTGTGTAAATGTCCTTAAAGTAGTGTCATCCCACCATTGAGAGGTAGGTAGCACCATCGTTGGAGGTGTTCGGGTCAATTCGAGGATTCGGGACATGGTGATCACCGGTGCAATGGGAAGACACCTTAGAAGCTACCCTCATGCCATGTTCATGGACATGAGGACTTACTAAAACATCCTCTACTCGACGATCACCTTTCGAGGGGCAAGGCAACAGTGAGGCGTACCCTAGGGGTGGTGTGTGATTTGTGTGTCGTTTTCATTTATGTTTATCTTGTTCATGGATTGGTGATCTACGCGTTGCTTTTATTTTGACATTCATTCTTTCATGCGAATTGTTAACAGTTAAAAGACGCGAGAAGGTAAAAGTCATACGCTATTACAAAGGCGCGGGTCCACATCGCCAAATTAATCCAGGACCCGATTTAAAAATAAAGTAAAGTGCGAGAAATATAAATGTCTAATTAAGTTATTACATGGCTTTGGGAGAATTACATGAATATTCACAAAAAGAGGAAATAAAAATAAAATGCGAGAATAGGTAAAATCGGGAATGCGAGGGCGTTGGACCCTTTTAAAGAAATTGAATTAAAATTACGAAATTAATTAAATTAAATGTGAAAGGAAATTATTTTTGAGTTTTTTGTATTTATGGATTTTAATGAGAATTAATGGAATTTAAACCTAATTCTAACTATTTTTAATTTATTAAAAAAAACATGTTAAAATTGAACCTAAAATTAACCTAATTATTTACATGGCAATTTATTCACAAAAATAATATTTAATAATTAAATAGGGTGAAAAAAGGAAAAAGAATAAAAGTATAAATCCTAATTCTACATTTTTTAATTTATTAAGAAAAACATTTAAAATTAAACCTAGCATTAAAACTAAATTAATTAATAAGATTTTTTACAAAAAATGTTAAATAAAATATATTTTGTTTTTTGTCTTTTCTGATTTTTATTATTTTGTTTTATGTTAAAGAAAACAAATCAATGTAAAGAATTAAATTAAAAAACAAATAAAATAGAAAGAAAATAAAAAGAAGGAAAGGAAGCAAACCCATGGGGTGTTGACCCCAATTTGGAGGTCATGTGGTAGCAATCAGGCCCAAGAAGCTTGGCCCTTTCTGACTTTTCAATGATCATGTGTGGACGCGTTGACTGAGACATTCCATAGACCTTGAATCCTGGCCACTGGATGGACGTTGTGGGACAAGTGGCGTGCTGGAGCGTAGAGCGCATGGTAGTCTTTTGGATTGAAACTGCATGGAATCACATGGAAGCAAAATATATTAAGAGAGTGAGGGGACCTGGGAATCGAACCCAGGTCCCAGTACCTATTGGACAACGCATCAACCAGCTATGCCATTTGCTTTCTTTGTCATTATAGTGGAATGCAATTAATATATAACAAAACAAAACGCTAATGCTGTTAATTCAAAAAACGCGCTAAGACTTGAATTGGCCAATCACCGGTTGACAGCATGCCTTCTTCTCCACTCGTTCTGCGTTTTTCCTGAAAAAACAAACTAAATAGCGGGGGTTTTAAACCCCCACTAAATGATGAACATAAAAATAGCGAATAGGCCGTCGTGGTTCATAAATTAGGCGCGAGGTATGGAATCAATTGGTCATAAGCTTCTGATTTCAATGGCGTGGGTCTCGTGGTCTGATTTTTCCTGAAGAGGAAACCCCTAATTTTGCAACTCTGAAACCCTAGCAAGCTTCAATGGTAACTTCACATACATAGCACGAAAACTCAATTAAATTGCATGGTTAGTTTCAGCATGATTAGATTAGTGTAAAACAACAATTAAATTGTATGAAAAATGCCCAGATATTGAAATACGATTATGCATAAAGTATGAGAAATTTCAACTTCTATCTACCAATTCTTGATGCTATGGGCGTGGAAGAGGATTCAGTCAGGTTCAGTGATGCCTCAGAAATCTTTTTCAATTGGTTAGAAGCCTTGAATCGCTTTGGAATGGTGTTTTCACTTTTCACTTTTTTCACAAAAATTGCAAAGTTGGTTTTTGATATGGGGCGCAGCTTTCTGGTTTTTGGCATTAGGTTTTGCATCTGACTTATGTATATGATGGATTAGGGTTGAATCTTGAGCCAAAAGATCAATGCATTGATGTATGGAATATTTGATTTTCCATGAATATCTTTCAAATCTTTTCCATGTGATTTTGATGCCAATCATGGCCAAACCTTTCCTTTTTTGTTGTGCACGAATCTTGAGTCTTTAAGGAGAGCAAATGCTGCATAAAAATATTCAAATGCATTGGTTTAGTATTTTTTTCATATTTTATTTAATTAAATGAATTAATAGTAATTAAAAATTCAAATAAATAATAAAAAATGATTAAATAAATCCCCTTTGGGCCAAATGTTTGTGCATAGCCTTTGGATGATGAATCTTGGAAGAAAATGTGGCCCATTAGCAAATTTGAGGCATTTGAAGTAAAGTTGACTTTTCAAAATTCCCAAAAATTTCCCAACTTCCACAAGGCATACCTTGCTCAATTTTTAAGCTTTGATCATGTTCTTGGACATTTTGGAAAGGTATTGAAGTCCTCTAACCAATGCCTTTGGTCCCATGTCATTTTGATTTACCAATCTCAAGTTATGGCCTTTGACTTAAAGTCCCTTTTTGTTGACTTTTGAAAATGACCTATAATGTTGAAATTGATAACTTTTTGTGAGAGCATTTCTTGGGCTTGAAGTGTGAAGAGGAGTTGTAGGAAATGTCATTCTCTTTAAAATGAGCTTTGGATGGAATTTTTCTAATAAACCATGTGGAAGTTATGCCTTGGTCAAGTTATAGTTGACTTTTTCAACTGTCCAAATATGGAAACTTTTGCATCTTGAGACTTTTTGAGCCATGCCTTGAAAATCATGATCAAGAATTGATCAAATGATGTTTGTGGCTTCAAAATAAGATGTTGACCAAAAATTTGAACTTTTGACTGTCAAATGACCATTTTGCCCCTACAGTTAACTGTTTGAGCAATTAGGGTTTTTGATTGTGCAATTTTATGCTGTAAGTCTTGAAACTTGGCATGAGGATGCTTGACCATGTTTGTAGGCATGTGGGACTTGATTGGACCCTTGAAAACTTCAACTTCTTTGCCAGAACCAAAACCCTAGTTTTTGACTGTTAGGAGGCCCTTGAATTGTGCAACCCTTGGGGAGATTTTGAAGCATGCTCTTTGCAATTCTTGAAGAATATGGGAGGGCAAATTTTGTGGTACAACAGTTGCCCCTGTTCAATCTTCTTAGACCTGAGGATGCAGATTGGCTGACGTGCCTTTCGTAATCCGAAGGTGGAAGATGATTGAACACTAGAGTGCTTAGAAATTTGCGCTCACATAGTAGTGTGATGGTGGGAATGGGATTATAGATGCCATTTGGAGATTGATGGATAGGATGATGGGCTTATAGATGCCATGCTAAGAGGTGATGGAAGGTGGATGGGCTTATAAATGCCATCTGGGTGTTGATCGCGTAAGAGATTCTTTAGCGAGAAGTTGCGTACCTGCAAAAGAAAATGATTACCTGACCTGTTACAAGAGCTGGTCTTCAAACTCTTTGTGTAGAGCTGTCCTGACTGGTTACAGGAATTGAATCTGGAGCTTCAAACGGCGATGAATGAACCAGGGATGGTTACTACCTCAACAGGAACGGTGAGAGAACCTTGGATGATTACTACCTCAACAGGAACGCTGAGAGAATCTGGGGACGATTACTACCTCAACAGTAACGCTGGGAGAATCATAGGCGACTTCAACCTCAACAGTAACGCTGAGAGAATCTTGGATGTCTTCTACTGAGTCTTTATCAGGAAAATCTTTTAGGGATCGATTTAACTGGACTAGAGAAGGCCTTTGACCGGATAAGAAACAGGAAAATCTTAGGGTCGATTTAACTGAACCGGTCTAGGTCTTGAAATCTTCAACTGGATAAGAAACAGGGAGATCTTAGGGTCGATCTGACTGAACCAGAGAAGGCTTTTGACTAGATAAGAAACAGGAAAATCTTAGGGTCGATTTAACTGAACCAGACTAGGTCTTGGAATCTTCAACTGGATAAGAAACAGGGAGATCTTAGGGTCGATCTGACTGAACCAGAGAAGGCCTTTGACTGGATAAGAAACAGAAAAATCTTAGGGTCGATTTAACTGAACCAGACTAGGTCTTGGAATCTTCAACTAGATAAGAAACAGGGAGATCTTAGGGTCGATCTGACTGAACCAGAGAAGGCCTTTGACTGGATAAGAAACAGAAAAATCTTAGGGTCGATTTAACTGAACCGGTCTAGGTCTTTGAAATCTTCAACTGGATAAGAAACAGGGAGATCTTAGGGTCGATCTGACTGAACCAGAGAAGGCCTTTGACTGGATAAGAAACAGAAAAATCTTAGGGTCGATTTAACTGAATCGGTCTAGGTCTTTGAAATCTTCAACTGGATAAGAAACAGGGAGATCTTAGGGTCGATCTGACTGAACCAGAGAAGGCCTTTGACTGGATAAGAAACAGAAAAATCTTAGGGTCGATTTAACTGAACCGGTCTAAAGTCTTGAAATGTAGCTGAGAACTCAACTGGATCTTTCCTGAAAGGTAAAGGTCAGTCACATACAATGCATGATATGGATCAAGCAATGATGTTCTCAACATAAATGCGATTTGTAAGATATGATGCGTATATGCATGTTATAATGTATGAAAATGCGATGTTTATGAATGTATGTTTTTGTCTAGGAAAGTAAATCCTTGACGGATGCCGGGAAGTCATATCCTGGGCTGATGTTGAAGAATAGATCTTTGCTTCCGCTGGGGATGATAGTTGCAAGAATACCGGAAGGAGAAGATAACTCCGTTGGGGAATAAACTTGGCGAATGGATTACTCTGCAGGGAGAAAAATACTCTAACGATCTTGCTGGGAAGCCATACTCTGGGGAAGAGGTACTTTGCTGAAATGTTGATGGTAACTTCGCTGGGGATACCATTGTTGTATTGGAAGTGTTGATAGACTTCGCTGGGGATAGGAAGACTTCGTCGTGGACGATCTCTTCGTGGCTTTTGGCTGAGGATAACCCAGTTATATCCTGGTAGGAAAATAACTCTTTGAATAAAGCCGGGGGACGCGTTCGTGCTCTCCGGGATTAAGCTTCCAGAATCTACTGGGGATAAGCTTACTGCTTGGGGAAATGGATTCCAACTTTCCTGGGGAAACTGGATTGGACTCTCCTGGGGAAGTTTTGAACTGTATCGGGGAAGTGACTCCATTGAATGTTTGGTATACCGCCGGGGAACAATCTTTAGGTCAAGACTGTCGGGGACGCTTGTTAAGAATGTCTGCATATGCTAGGGAATGTTGAGATCTGCTGGAGGATACCCAACTTCCCTAAGGTTGACTGTAACTTTGCTTGGGGAGAGTGTATTGACCTGCTGGCTCACTCTCTGGGGAGTTAAGATATACTGGTTATGTTCTTCAGCCGAACCTACCTTGATACTTGGATGGACAGAATCATTAGACCGTTTGGACGACTCATTACTGCCCCTGTTTCTGAGGTGGGAGAGGAAGACCTGTGAGGTGCTGGTAGTTGTTGATGGACCCCCTTTCTTCTGGTAGGCAGGTGACAAGGTGGCAGGACATAGTCGTACACTTTGATCCCTAACTTTTGCCTGGACCGCCCTTTCGGGTTTTCAGTCCACCGAGATACCCATTTTTGCCCAAGCCGCCTTTTCAGGTTTTCGACTTTCCGGGTGTACAGATTATTTTCATTTCATCCCTTATTTTTGCCCGAACCCTTTTGGTTCGCCGGGAAGCCCTTATTTTTGCCTAGGTGTATCAACCTAGCGGGTCTTTAATTTTGCGTAGTATTCTTTCGACTATGTCCGTTCTCTCGGAATGTAGGGAATTGCCCCTGTTAGAATTGTCTTGCCCTGCCATCAGAAGACGTTTGATCCGGCAAGATTCGTTGCTGGCATGCCCCCAAGTGATTTAGGCGGAGATTTGCCCCAGGCTATTTGGACTTTGAGAGATTCTCTGAATCTTGATTGGACTGCCCCAGATGATGGACAATGATCAGGCCATGCCCCTCGATTGGAAGTGCCTTTGCACACTAGGTATTCATCGTGCGAATTTTCCTGCTGTTCAAACAAAAAGTTATATGCAAACAAAGTTATGTTAAAAAATGCAAAGCTTATGTTTGTCTTGAAGATTTTTTGGAAATGCATTCTTTTTCATAAAACAAGTGAATGTTTGTAAAACGTGATGTCAACTCCGTATTTTATCGCAAGCCTTAAGGAGTCAGGATACCTTTCGTAACAGTATGCTTTCAAACTAACCCATGCTTCAGCTAGGACTTTTAAGGGTTATAACGTGGCCTGGTTCATGGTTCAAGAAACAAAGGATAAAGGCTCAAATTATTTGTACCCACCCGCTCTTCGTGATGTTCTTCAACCTAAGCTCAGCTGATCGTGCGTTAGACCTTGTTCGAGTCTTTGTACTGATATACCAGTGATGGTTTGGATGTTGATAGTTCATTTTGAATAGGCAGTCCTTTTCTTTTGTTGAGGATTTGTTGGACCTCTTTCTTTTTTATTTTGTTATCCCTAAATTTTGCCTGAACTGTTCCTTTTGTGATTACAGTCAGCGGGATGCCCCAGTTTTATAAGTCTCCTTCATAGGTTTTGACTTAATGGGTTTTAGTTTTTCTTTGGTAATGACTGCCTGTCTTTGTGATTATTCTGAACCATCAATGTCTTTTGTTTTGTAAAGACCTCTTTGGTGCCATTTGTCATGCACTTGGATCAACTGAGAGACTACCCTGCCCCAGGTTATGATTAAGGGTTTTAAATTTCGAAAAGAAAAAACTCCTACTTCTTTGGCTTAGAGGGGTTGACGAGGGATTATCTTCCTTATAACTCCAGTGTTTAGGAATTGAAACAATGCTTGTACCTCATCAGCGGGGTCTGTTCAAAAGCATACTGTAGATTGTGGTATCGTTTTCGTCATCCTCCCTCCAGAGGCTTAGCATTATTAATTGAGCGTTGATCATCAGAAAAAATATGAAAATAATTTGCATATAGTGAATACGAATATATTGCTTCAAAACAGACGTATGCGATGCATTAATAGAATAACAACGTTTAACATGAGTAAATGTTTGAACAAAAGAAAATTACAACTTGAAAATCCTAATGAACAAAAGTCTTTTCATCTTCAGGGCTTGTTACTTCAAATGGTGAGCCTTGGAGGGATGGTAGAAAAACTCAGCCTGACCATCTTGTGTGAACTTCAATGCTCCTTCATCAATCAGGTCCTGGATCTTGTTCTTCAGAGCCCAACACTCATTTGTATCATGTCCTGGACTGGCAGAATGGTAGGCACACCTTTTATTAGGATCATAGATAGGAGATGTTGTGTTGGGGTTCCGGGGATGAGCCCTTAATGTGATCAGATTCAATCTCAGCAGGCGTTGTAAAGCTTGAAATAGCGACATGTTGAGCTGGGTGAATTGCCTTCTGGGCTTGTCTGAATGAACCTGGTGAGGTTGATGCTGAATTTGTAACCCTGAAGCCCTTTGAGGAGCTCTCCCCCTATCTCCTTGTTTCAAAGATGGTTGAACGATGACTGGCTCTTTACCCTTAGACGTTTGCCCCAGTTGGTTACCCTGAAGCAGTTGGTTGATGAGAACTCCGAGCTCTTCTTGTCTTTGAGCTAAACATTGAATGGCAATCACCTGCCCCAGCATCTGGGCTTTCAATGCATCCACTTCAATTTGCAGATATTTCAGTCGTTCGTCCTCAGCGCTGTTCCTGACCAAAGTCTCCATGAGAAGTGTCCTCAGCTCCTCCTGCCCCTTGGATAGATTCAGGAGGATTTCCCCGAACCGAGTCTCTTGAGCAAGAAGGTCCTGGTTATCTTGTTGGGAAGCCATTGCTGAAATAGACAGCGAGAAGGGTAAGTGACCTGCAACAAGGGTACCTGTTATGTAATGATGTGTATGATATGCATATGCAATGTTTTCAAGGATCTCGCAGGATAAACAAAAAGATTGTTAGAATCTGGTAACTGGTGGCTTGATTGAAGGCACTTCATATTGTTGAGAGTCCTTCTTCAAGGGTCAAAGGCTCACCATATCCAGTGGGTCATAGCCCCTGACTCAAGTTATCAACCTGGCTAGGGGAAAATAAACCCCCTTTGCCCCTTGTTGGGATAGTTGATTCACCATGACCTGCATCACAAGCCTTTGAGATCCCTGAAATGGGTTAGTCCTTATGTAAGATGCATGCAATGGTATGATGTTATGCTATGCATGGGGTAACGTAGGTAAATCCTATCATGAGTCCCAATTAAGGACTGTAAACAAAACCTGCAAGAAACTCAAGTGAACCCTGTTATGGTCCCAATTAAGGACTAAAGACAAAACCTGCAGGGAACTCAAGTGTCAAATAACAAGCATGCAAATAGTCAAGTATGAAGGCACACAAGACAGCCCTTGGAGTTTAGGCCATCATGAGGTTTGGGGTACTACCCTCTTGAAGTTGGTGGGCTCAACCTGTCCTATTAGAAGTAACCGGGTTCTAAGGGTCCCAATATCATTGGATTGCTTTCATTGTTCATCATTTCGATTTAGCCACTGAACTGGCGACCGAAATATTCCAGGAAAGCAACCCTCAATTGAGTGTAGTATCGAGTATCAACCAACCTCGGACTGCACCAAAGTCAGTTATCTCACTACCCTAAAGAGGCCAAGATAGTTCAATTAAGGTTCCTAAGGTCAGTTGATGCTTCACGACACCACGCGGAGGCCCCGTACTCTCCTTGACTGAACTCAAGGGTTACCGGTATACACCAAAGTGCCACATCAACGTAGAAGACTGTTTCAACCATGTCAGTATACCCCGCACAGTTCCCTCACAGCCTTGTTGCTACTTTCTAAGAAGGTATCCCCAGATCCGGGTTAGGATCTATAGAACTCCCAAGACAGTCCCACAATTTAAAGCAAGCAAATCAATACAATTGAAAACACAGTTATGAACTAATCCTAAGGTACACCTTACTTTATAAAGATATCCCCAGCAGAGTCGCCAGTTCTGTGATCGGTGGATCTGGAACTGACTGTTTAACGCTGGTTTCGCGAAATGTCGTGGAAGCAAGAGTCGCCACCGTCTTTTATTTTCTCCAAATGGAAAGGACAAAAGCACAGAAAAATTCCTTATAGAGATTGCTCTCGGTTCGGGAGGTAGATTATAGAAAGGGAAGGTGTTAGCGCCCTTTCTATCCATGGTTATCCATGGGCTCTTAGATACTTGCTCATTTGTGTTTTCAAAATGGTTTGTTTGCTTTTCAACTGTGGGTTTTAAAAAAGTTCCTTTGAAAATTTCAGTTCGACTCTTGTATCGGTCCTCAAGAGTGTTTGAAAAGTTGCTTTCGAAAGCTTTTGAAAAGTGTCGGTGTGAAAAGTATTTTGATTTGTTTTGAAATTAGAGCAAGTATCTAGAGTCGTCTACCTACCATAAGGAATTCGTCTGTGTAAATGTCCTTAAAGTAGTGCCATCCCACCATTGAGAGGTAGGTAGCACCACCGTTGGAGGTGTTCGGGTCAATTCGAGGATTCGGGACATGGTGATCACCGGAGCAATGGGAAGACACCTTAGAAGCTACCCTCATGCCATGTTCATGGACATGAGGACTTACTAAAACATCCTCTACTCGACGATCACCTTTCGAGGGGCAAGGCAACAGTGAGGCGTACCCTAGGGGTGGTGTGTGATTTGTGTGTCGTTTTCATTTATGTTTATCTTGTTCATGGATTGGTGATCTACGCGTTGCTTTTAATTTGACATTCATTCTTTCATGTGAATTGTTAACAGTTAAAAGACGCGAGGAGGTAAAAGTCCTATGCTATAACAAAAGCGCGGGTCCACATCGCCAAATTAATCTAGGACCCGATTTAAAAATAAAGTAAAGTGCGAGAAATATAAATGTCTAATTAAGTTATTACATGGCTTTGGGAGAATTACATGAATATTCACAAAAAGAGGAAATAAAAATAAAATGCGAGAATAGGTAAAATCGGGAATGCGAGGGCGTTGGACCCTTTTAAAGAAATTGAATTAAAATTACGAAATTAATTAAATTAAATGTGAAAGGAAATTATTTTTGAGCTTTTTGTATTTATGGATTTTAATGAGAATTAATGGAATTTAAACCTAATTCTAACTATTTTTAATTTATTAAAAAAACATGTTAAAATTGAACCTAAAATTAACCTAATTATTTACATGGCAATTTATTCACAAAAATAATATTTAATAATTAAATAGGGTGAAAAAGGAAAAAGAATAAAAGTATAAATCCTAATTCTACATTTTTTAATTTATTAAGAAAAACATTTAAAATTAAACCTAGCATTAAAACTAAATTAATTAATAAGATTTTTTACAAAAAATGTTAAATAAAATATATTTTGTTTTTTGTCTTTTCTGATTTTTATTATTTTGTTTTATGTTAAAGAAAACAAATCAATGTAAAGAATTAAATTAAAAAACAAATAAAATAGAAAGAAAATAAAAAGAAGGAAAGGAAGCAAACCCATGGGGTGTTGACCCCAATTTGGAGGTCATGTGGTAGCAATCAGGCCCAAGAAGCTTGGCCCTTTCTGACTTTTCAATGATCATGTGTGGACGCGTTGACTGAGACATTCCATAGACCTTGAATCCTGGCCACTGGATGGACGTTGTGGGACAAGTGGCGTGTTGGAGCGTAGAGCGCATGGTTGTCTTTTGGATTGAAACTGCATGGAATCACATGGAAGCAAAATATATTAAGAGAGTGAGGGGACCTGGGAATCGAACCCAGGTCCCAGTACCTATTGGACAATGCATCAACCAGCTATGCCATTTGCTTTCTTTGTCATTATAGTGGAATGCAATTAATATATAACAAAACAAAACGCTAATGCTGTTAATTCAAAAAACGCGCTAAGACTTGAATTGGCCAATCACCGGTTGACAGCATGCCTTCTTCTCCACTCGTTCTGCGTTTTGCCTGAAAAAACAAACTAAATAGCGGGGGTTTTAAACCCCCACTAAATGATGAACATAAAAATAGCCAATAGGCCGTCGTGGTTCATAAATTAGGCGCGAGGTATGGAATCAATTGGTCATAAGCTTCTGGTTTCAATGGCGTGGGTCTCGTGGTTTGATTTTTCCTGAAGAGGAAACCCCTAATTTTGCAACTCTGAAACCCTAGCAAGCTTCAATGGTAACTTCACATACATAGCACGAAAACTCAATTAAATTGCATGGTTAGTTTCAGCATGATTAGATTAGTGTAAAACAACAATTAAATTGTATGAAAAATGCCCAGAAATTGAAATACGATTATGCATAAAGTATGAGAAATTTCAACGTCTATCTACCAATTCTTGATGATATGGGCGTGGAAGAGGATTCAGTCAGGTTCAGTGATGCCTCAGAAATCTTTTTCAATTGGTTAGAAGCCTTGAATCGCTTTGGAATGGTGTTTTCAGTTTTCACTTTTTCACAAAAATTGCAAAGTTGGTTTTTGATATGGGGCGCAGCTTTCTGGTTTTTTGGCATTAGGTTTTGCATCTGACTTATGTATATGATGGATTAGGGTTGAATCTTGAGCCAAAAGATCAATGCATTGATGTATGGAATATTTGATTTTCCATGAATATCTTTCAAATCTTTTCCATGTGATTTTGATGCCAATCATGGACAAACCTTTCCTTTTTTGTTGTGCACGAATCTTGAGTCTTTAAGGAGAGCAAATGCTGCATAAAAAGATTCAAATGCATTGGTTTAGTATTTTTTTCATATTTTATTTAATTAAATGAATTAATAGTAATTAAAAATTCAAATAAATAATAAAAAATGATGAAATAAATCCCCTTTGGGCCAAATGGTCGTGCATAGCCTTTGGATGATGAATCTTGGAAGAAAATGTGGCCCATTAGCAAATTTGAGGCATTTGAAGTAAAGTTGACTTTTCAAAATTCCCAAAATTTCCCAACTTCCACAAGGCATATCTTGCTCAATTTTTAAGCTTTGATCATGTTCTTGGACATTTTGGAAAGGTCTTGAAGGCCTATAACCAATGCCTTTGGTCCCATGTCATTTTGATTTACCAATGTCAAGTTATGGCCTTTGACTTAAAGTCCCTTTTTGTTGACTTTTGAAAATGACCTATAATGTTGAAATTGATAACTTTTTGTGAGAGCATTTCTTGGGCTTGAAGTGTGAAGAGGAGTTGTAGGAAATGTCATTCTCTTTAAAATTAGCTTTGGATGGAATTTTTATGATAAACCATGTGGAAGTTATGCCTTGGTCAAGTTATAGTTGACTTTTTCAACTGTCCAAATATGGAAACTTTTGCATCTTGAGACTTTTTGAGCCATGCCTTGAAAATCATGATCAAGAATTGATCAAATGATGTTTGTGGCTTCAAAATAAGATGTTGACCAAAAATTTGAACTTTTGACTGTCAAATGACCATTTTGCCCCTACAGTTGACTGTTTGAGCAATTAGGGTTTTTGACTGTGCAATTTTGTGCTGTAAGTCTTGAAACTTGGCATGAGGATGCTTGACCATGTTTGTAGGCATGTGGGACTTGATTGGACCCTTGAAAACTTCAACTTCTTTTCCAGAACCAAAACCCTAGTTTTTGACTGTTAGGAGGCCCTTGAACTGTGCAACCCTTGGGGAGATTTTGAAGCATGCTCGTTGCAATTCTTGAAGAATATGGGAGGGAAAATTTTGGGGTACAACAGAAGTGTTAATGGACTTCGCAGGGGATAAGAAGACTTTGTCGAGGACGATCTTTCCGTGGCTTTTGGCTGAGGATAACCCAGTTATATCCTGGTAGGGAAATAACCTTTGAATAAAGCCGGGAGACGCGTTCATGCTCTGCGGATGACAAGCTTCCAGAATCTACTGGGGATAAGCTTACTGCTTGGGGAGATGGATTCCAACTTTCCTGGGGAAACTGGATTGGACTCTCCTGGGGAAGTTTTTGAACTGTATCGGGGAAGTGACTTCATTGACTGCCTGATATACCACCGGGGAACAATCTTTAGACTAAGACTGTCGGGGATGCTTGTTAAGAATGCATGTATACTCCGCTGGGGAATGTTGAGATCTACTGGAGGATACCCAACTTCCTTAAGGCTGATAATATAACTCTGCTTGGGAGAGTGTATTGGCTTGCTGACTCACTCTCTGGGGGAATTAAGATGTACCGGTTACGTTCTTTGGCTGAACCTACCTTGATACCTTGATGGACAGAGCAATTAGCTCGCTTAGACCACTCATTATTGCCCCTGTTTCTGAGGTGGGAGAGGAAGACTTGTGAGGTGCTGATAGTTGTTGATGGACGAACCTTCTTCTGGTAAGCAGGTGACAAGATGACAGGACATAGTCGTACGCTTTCGATCCCTAACTTTTGCCTGGACCGCCCTTTCAGGTTTTCGGTCCACCGGGATACCCATTTTTGCCCAAGCCGCCTTTTCAGGTTTTCGACTTGCCGGGTGTACAGATTTTTTCATTTCATCCCTTCATTTTGCCCGAACCCTTTTGGTTCGCCGGGAAGCCCTTATTTTTGCCTAGGTATGTCAACCTAGCGGGTCTTTGATTATGCGTAGTATTTTTTGACTATATCCACGCTCTCAGAATGTAGGGAGTTGCCCCTGTTAGAAGTGTTTTGTCATGCCCCAGAAGATGTTTAATCAGGCAAGATTCGTTGCTGGAGTGCCCCAAGTGACTCAGGCGGAGATTTGTCCCAAGCTGGTTGGCCTTTTGAGAGATTCTCCAAATCTTGACTTAACTGCCCCAGATGATGGACAATAGCCATGCCATGCCCCTTGATTGGAAGTGCTTTTGTTTACCAGGTATTCATCGTGCGAATTTCCCTGCTGTTCAAACAAATAGTCATATGCAAACAATGTTATATCAAGAATGCAAAGCTTATGTCTGTCTTGAAGATTTTGAAAATGCATTCTTTTTCATAAAACAAGTGAATGTTTGTAAAACGTGATGTCAACTCCGTATTTTATCGCAAGCCTTAAGGAGTCAGGATACCTTTCGTAACAGTATGCTTTCGAACTAACCCATGCTTCAGCTAGGACTTTTAAGGGTTATAACGTGGCCTGGTTCACGGTTTAAGAAACAAAGGATAAAGGCTCAAATTTTATTTGTACCCACCCGCTCTTCGTGATGTTCTTCAAACCTAAACTTAGTTGATCGTGCGTTAGACCTTATTTGAGTTTTTGTCCTGATATTCCTGTGATGGTTCGGATATTGATGATTTATTCTGAATAAGCAGTCATTTTTTTTTGTTTGTTGAGGGTTTTTAAGACCTCTTTCTTTTTCTGATTTTTGTTATCCCCTTTTTTTTTTGCCTGAGCTGTTCTTTTGTGATTACAGTCAGCGGGATGCCCCAGTTTTGTAAGTCTCCTTCATAGGTTTTGACTTATTGGGTTTTTATTTTTGAGATAATGACTGCCTTCCTTTATTGATTATTCGGAACCATCACTGTATTCTTTTTTTTGTAAGGACCTCTTTGGTGCCATTTGTCATGCACTTGGATCAACTGAGAAAACTACCCTGCCCCAGGTTATGATAAAGGGTTTTAATTTTCGAAAAGAAAAACTCCTACTTCTTTGGCTCAGAGGGGTTGACGAGGGATTATCTTCCTTATAACTCCAGTGTTTAGGGATTGAAACAATGCCTGTACCTCATCAGCGGGGTCTGTTCAAAATCATACTGTAGATTGTGGTATCGTTTTCGTCATCCTCCATCAAGAGGCTTAGCATTATTAATCGAGCGTTGATCATCAGAAAATAATATGAAAATAATTTGCATATAGTGAATACGAATATATTGCTTCAAAATAGACGTATGTGATGCATTAATGGAATAACAACGTTTAACATGAGTAAATGTTTGAACAAAAGAAAATTACAACTTGAAAATCCTAATGAACAAAAGTATTTTCATCTTTAGGGATTGTTACTTCAAATGGTGAGCCTTGGAGGGATGGTAGAAAAACTCAGCCTGACCATCTTGTGTGAACTCCAATGCCCCTTCATCAATCAGGTCCTGGATCTTGTTCTTCAGAGCCCAACACTCATTTGTATCATGTCCTGGACTGGCCGAGTGGTAGGCACACCTTTTGTTGGGATGATAGGTAGGAGATGCTGTGTTGGGATTCCAGGGATGAGCCTTTAATGTGATCAGATTCAATCTCAACAGGCGTTGTAAAGCTTGAAATAGCGACATGTTGAGCTGGGTGAATTGCCTCCTGGGCTTGTCTGGCTGAAGCTGGTGAAGTTGCTGCTGAGTTTGTGACCCTGAAGCCATTTGAGGAGCTCTCCCCTTATCTCCTTGTCTCAAAGATGGTTGAATGATGACTGGCCCTTCAACCTTAGATGTTTGCCCCAGTTGGTTACCCCGAAGCAGTTGGTTGACGAGAACCCCGAACTCATCTTGTCTTTGAGCTAAGTCTTGGATGATAGTCACCTGCCCCAACATCTGGGCTCTCATTGCATCCACTTCAGCTTGCAGATGTTTCAGTCGTTCGTCCTCAGCACTGTTCCTGACCAAAGTCCCCATGAGAAGTGCTCTCAACTCCTCCTGCCCCTTGGATAGATTCAGGAGGATTTCCCCGAACCGAGTCTCTTGAGCATGGAAGTCCTGGTTGTATTGTTGAGGAGCCATTGCTGAAATAAACAGCGCAGATGGTAAGTGACCTGTAGAGCAAGGTACCTGTAATGCAGTGATGTACATGCAATGTTTTCAAGGACCTCGCGGGGTGAACAAGAAATTTGTTAGAGCTTGAATCCGGTGGCTTGATTGAAGGAACTTCATATTATTGAGAATCCTTCTTCAAAGGGTCAAAGGCTCACCATATCCAGTGGGTCATAGCCCCTGACTTTAGTCATCATGTCTGGTTTTGATTTCCAAACAAACTTGGTTAGGGGAACCTTCTTCAAGAGTCAAGACTCACCATATCAAGTGGGTCATAGCCCCTGACTTAAGTCCTCAACCTGGCTAGGAGAAAATAAATCCCCTTTGCCCCTTGCTGGACATTCTGATTCATCATGACCTGCATCACAAGCCTTTGAGATCCTTGAAATGGATTAGCCTTTATGTAGGATGCATGCAATGGTATGATGGTATGCTATGCATGGGGTAATGTAGGTAAACCCTATTATGAGTCCCAATTAAGGACTATAAACAAACCCTGCAAGAAACTCAGTAAACCTTATTATGAGTCCCAATTAAGGACCATAAACAAAACCTGCAAGAAACTCAAGTGTCAGATAACAAGCATGCAAGTGGTCAAATACGAAGGCACACAAGTCACACAAAAGATCCCTTAGATTTTAGGCCAGCAGGAGGTCTAGGTATTACCCTCTTGAAGTTGGTGGGCTCAACCTATCCTATAAGAAGTAACCGGGTTCTAGAGGATCCCAATATCACTGACTACCCTCGATCGGTCATAACTCCAGCATCGCAATCTTTTCTTGCAGCCAGAACCATCACGAGAGTTTAGCCTCAATGGGCGTAGCATACTGCTACTGTTCTATTGGCCAAGTTGGGTCATTTAAGGTTCTAAGGTCTGTTGGTGTTTAATGACTCCTCAGAAGACCCATATTCTCCTCGTTGCAACACAAGGGATATCGGTACAGACCAAGGTGCCACACCAACGTAGCCACTGTTTCACCCATGTCGGTCTACGCCGGACAGGTCCCTCACAGCTTATGCTACCTAAACAGGGTATCCCCAGATCCGGGTTAGGATCTATGTAACTCCGATGCAACCCACAATTTAAAGCAAATAAGTCAAAACAATTGAAAACACAGTTATGAACTATCCTAAGGTACACCTCACTTTATAAGAATCTCCCCAACAGAGTCGCCAGTTCTGTGATCGGTGGATCTGGAACTGACTGTTTAACGCTGGTTCGCGAAATGTCGCGGAAGCAAGAGTCACCACCGTCTTTTATTTTCTCCAAAGGGAAAGGACAAAAGCACAGAAAAATTCCTTATAGAGATTGCTCTCGGTTCGGGAGGTAGATTTATAGAAAGGGAAGGTGTTAGCACCCTTTCTATCCATGGTTATCCATGGGCTCTTAGATACTTGCTCATTCGTGTTTTCAAAATTGTTTGTTTGCTTTTCAACTGTGGGTTTTAAAAAAAGTTTCTTTGAAAATTTCAGTTCGACTCTTGTATCAGTCCTCAAGAGTGTTTGAAAAGTTTCTTTCGAAAGCTTTTTGAAAAGTGTCGGTGTGAAAAGAAGTTTTTTTGATTTGTTTTGAAATTAGAGCAAGTATCTACGAGTCGTCTACCTACCCTAAGGAATTTGTCTGTGTAAATGTCCTTAAAGTAGTGCCATCCCACCATTGAGAGGTAGGTAGCACCACTGTTGGAGGTGTTCGGGTCAATTCGAAGGTTCGGGACATTGTGATCACCAGAGCAATAGGAAGACACCTTAGAAGCTACCCTCATGCCATGTTCATGGACATGAGGACTTACTAAAACATCCTCTACTCGACGACCACTTTTCGAGGGGCAAGGCAACAGTGAGACGTACCCTAGGGTGGTGTGTGATTTGTGTGTCATTTTCAATTACATTTGTCTTGTTCATGCATTGGTGATCTACGCTTTGTTTTTATTTTTGGCATTCATTCTTTCATGTGGTTATTAACAGTTAAAAGATGCGGGAAGATAAAAGTCCTACGCTATTACAAAGGCGCGGGTCTACATCGCCAAATTAAACCAAGACCCGATTTGAAATAAATAAAGTGCGAAAAAATAAATATCCTAATTAATCTATTACATGGCTTTGGGATAATTACATGAAATTTATAAAAAGGAAATAAAATAAACGCGAGAAATAGAATTATGATCGAATGCGAGGGCGTTGGACCCTTTAAAGGAAATTACATTGCAATTAATAAATTAATTAAGTTAAATAAAAGAAAGAATTTGTTTTTTTTGGAGTTTTTGTATTTATGGAGTTTAATAAGAAAATTAAATGAAATTAAAACCCTAATTCTAAACTATTTTTAATTTATTAAAAAAAGATATTTAAATTTGACCTAATTTTAATTAATTATTTACATGGCATATTATTTACAAAATAAATAATTAATCATTAATAATGGTAAAAGAAAAGAAAAATAATTAATTATTAAATATGGTGAAAAGAAAGGAAAAAGAATAAAAGTAATTAAAACCCTAATTCTACATTTTTTAGTTTATTAGAAAAGATATTAAAATTGAACCTAGAATTAAAAACTAAATTAATTAATAGAATTTATTCATAAAAACATTTAAATAAAATATACTTATATTTTTTTGTCTTTCTGTTTTTTTTTTGTTTTTTTTATATTAAAGAAAAATTAATTTAAAGAATTAAAATAAATAATGTAATTAAAATAAATAAGAGAGAAAAAAATAAAAAGAGAAAAAAAAAAGCAAACATGGGGGGTTTGTTGGCCCTTTTGGAGGTATCATTGTAGCAATCAGGCCCATGGAATGCTAGCCTTTGGTTGACTTTCTTGGCTTGTGTGTGGCACGTCTGACCTATGCACATGGTGGTCTCCAGATCAAGGCCATTGGATTGATACTCTGAGACATGTGGCACGCTTGGATAGTGGATGTATGGTAGACTTCTGAAGGGAGCGCTACATGTAAACATGGAAAGAAAAATAATATGGAGAAAGGAGGGGACCTGGGAATCGAACCCAGGTCCCAAGGCTTGCCAGCACTATGTTCCACCAACTGAGCCATTAGCGCGTTTGTAATATAATATGACAAATAAACAACATAATGCAAAACAATGATTAGTGGTGTTTTTCGCGCGAAATTCAAACGCGCCTGTGAGCAATGGACACGTCCTCCATCTTCTTCATGCTGCCTGCAAAATAAAAAGAGATAGCGGGGGTTTTAAACCCCCACTAAGTGGTAAACATGAAAATAGCGAATAGGCCCTGGTTGCTCATAAATTGAGCGCGACATGTGTAATGGACTTGTATGAAGGTCGTGAGTTCAGTGGTCCAGGTTTTGTTGGCCAATTTTTCCCCAAGCGCAAAGCCCTAATTTTACAGCTCTGAAACCCTAGCAAACTTCAATGGTGGATTCATATATAGGGCACGAAAACTCAATTGAATGGCATAGTTAGCTTCAGAATGATTCAATTAGTATAAATCAACAGAAAAAATGCAATGAGGATGCGTATAAATTGAAACACGAATTTGACAAATGTTAAGAACAGGACGGCATCATGTTACCAATTCTTTGTGTTAGAAGCGTGGAAAAGGATTCAGTTAGGTTCAGTGATGCCTCAGAAAGCTTTTGGAATTGGTTAGAAGCTTTGAATCACGCTCTATGTGTGAAATCAGTTTTGGAACTTTTGACAAAAATTGCAAAGTTTGTTCTTAGGTTTGGGCGCAGCTTCTAGGTCCTCTGCACTAGGGTTGTGATCATCTTAAGTATGCCAATGGATTAGGGTAGAAATTTCAGTCCAAAAACCCTTGTAATCATGAATCAAATATTTGATTTTAATGGCATCTTTTCAAATCTTTTTCTCATGAATAACATGCCAATTTGCACCAAATCTTCCCTTTTTTGATGTGCACGAGATCTTGAGTAACCAATGAGGGCATATGCTGCATAAAAAGATTCAAACACATTTGTTTAGTATTTTTTCATATTTTATTTAATTAAATGAATTAATGGTGATTAAAATTCAAATAAATAATAAAAAATGATGAAATAAATCCCCTTTGGGTCAAATGGTCGTGCATAGCCTTTGGATAATGATTCTTGGAAGAAAATGTGGCCCATTAGCAATTTTGAGGCATTTGAAGTAAAGTTGACTTTTCAAAATTCCCAAAAATTTCCCAACTGCCACAAGGCATATCTTGCTCAATTTTTAAGCTTTGATCATGTTCTTGGACATTTTGGAAAGGTCTTGAAGTCCTCTAACCAATGTCTTTTGTCCCATGTCATTTTGATTTACCAATCTCAGGTTATGGTCTTTGACTTAAAGTCCCTTTTTGTTGACTTTTGAAAATGACCTATAATGTTGGAATTGATAACTTTTTGTGAGAGCATTTCTTGGACTTGAAGTGTGAAGAGGAGTTGTAGGAAATGTCTTTCTCTTCAAAATGAGCTTTGGATGGAATTTTTCTGATAAACCATGTGGAAGTTATGCCTTGGTCAAGTTACAGTTGACTTTTTCAACTGTCCAAATATGGAAACTTTTGCATCTTGAAACTTTTTGAGCCATGCCTTGAAAATCATGATCAAGAATTGATCAAATGATGTTTGTGGCTTCAAAATAAGATGTTGACCAAAAATTTGGACTTTTGACTGTCAAATGACCATTTTGCCCCTGCAGTTGACTGTTGAGCAATTAGGGTTTTTGACTGTGCAATTTTGTGCTGTAAGTCTTGAAACTTGGCATGTGGATGCTTGACCATATTTGTAGGCATGTGGGACTTGATTAGACCCTTGGAAACTTCAATTTCTTTGCCAAAACCAAAACCCTAGTTTTTGACTGTTAGGAGGCCCTTGAACTGTGCAACCCTTGGGGAGATTTTGAAACATGTTCTTTGCAAATTTTGAAGAATATGGGAGGGTAAATTTTGGGGTACAACAATGTCAAAATATGAAACTTGTTCATCAAGAAATCAAAAAGTCAAGATTTCATTTTGAAAAGTCAAAATTTCCAAACTTAGAAATTTTTCTAAGTGTTGGAAACTTCATTTTTTTCACAACTTTAAGCCAATTTTTCACCATGATGCAAGATGATTCAAAGGAAACTGACAACATGAAAGTTTTAGATCTCAATGAGATCTAAAACATTGTATAATAAAACTTCTCCTAGAAATGCATGGATTTCAAGTTATGATTTTGTGAATACATGTTCATGAAACTTGGAAACTTAGTGAAATTTTGCCCTAGTTTAGGCAGGATTTGACCTAACTTCATTGCAATTTTTCACATAGTTACAAGAGAAATTTTCAAAAATGACCAACATAGAGGTTGTAGAGGATGTAACAAGATTTCCAAAATGTCCAAGAACTCATTTAGATCATTCTTGAGCTAAGAGAATCGAAGAGATGAAGTTAGGGTTTCATTCTTGATTTACAAGGCAGAATTTGTGATGAACACTTGACCAATTCATAGACATGCTGCATAATCTTTGATTTTCAGACCTCAAACTTGTAAATCACTGCATAATTTAATGTTTATACAAGTGATTCATCAATTTTCCAATTGATTCAAGCATTATCCAAACCAAATTGCCATTTTGGGAAGAAAGTAATCATTCCATTCTAGTAAAGTTGCTTTAATCACAAAGTCAACTTGTCTTGAGCATTGAACTTGTTCTTCATGCACAAGCATCCCCTACACAATCATAACAAGCATTTTTAAAGGTTACAACCACCCTACAAGCTTTGTACTTCACATTGTAACAAGATGTTTCAAGCTTGCTTCAAAAACAAGCAAAAATCCCATAACTTGTGCTTTTGTGATTCTGACCATCTCAAGTCTCCAAACCTTTTCCTTTATATCAAGACACTCTTATGCAACTTAACACACGATTTTATAAGCTCTCAAACTCCATCAAACTCCACAAAACCAAAAATTGCCATACAAGCACAAAAACTTATCATTTTTTATTTTTGAATCCAATCTCCAAATCCCCTCGTGCGTTTCTTGGCCAAACCATCCACAAAGTTTCTAATACACATATAGAAGATATCCCAGTCCCTGTTTCAAGACTGTAATCACATTTCCATCATCCACCATTTTTGAAACTCAAGCTTGCAACTTGACTTGAGTAGCGAGTTTCAGCCATCCTCAAAGCAAAGTAAGACTTGGAACACATTTAGGGAGGTCTAGGCAAGATAACCTGATCATCTTCACTCTTCAAAACTTACTCAAAGTTCATACACAAATCCAGCTGCAAGAGGTAAGTTTTAAAAATTCAATATCTTGATACAAGCATCCTTTGTGCATACATTCTGAAGTAAAAATATAGATATTATTGCCCTCAAGCTCACCATGTCCCTAGTTTGCATTTTACTTGTTTGTGCTTGGATAAGTTTGCTTCTGACCAGTTAGGGTACGCGTTTGTTATCAAACAAAAATAAGTTTAACCTTTGATTTTTAGCTTAATTAAATTGTATGGTTAAACTGATGATGAAATTTCCAGCAAGTTTCATGTTTGTACTTTTTAAAATGGTCAAGATATGAGAAAGTTACAGGGTTAACAATGGTGGACATGGTGTCTGCGCGCGCATGAAGGAGGAAGAAGATGATTTCAAACAGTCAGGGCAAGACTTGTATCATATACTTATTATTGTGTTTAAGTTAACAGATGTATCACCACCTCAGTGGTTAAAGCGCGCGCTTGTAACCTGAGGGACCTGGGTTCGAGCCCCAGTGGTACCCTTTTGGTTCTTTTTCATATTTCCTCTCATTTTTTTGTTTGAAGGCAGGCGCTGGGCTCCCTATTGTTGGACCTGGTATTTTACTTATCTCATATTCCCTGTTTCATTTTCATACATCCTGGCCCATTTTCTTTCTTTTATATTTTTATTTCCTTTATTATTTTTATTATTATTATTATTAATATTATTTTTATCTTTACTAATAAAAAATCCAAAAAATATTATTATTATTATTTTTACATTTATTTATTTTTCTTTGTAAAAAACAAAAAGACTAAAACATATTTTCTTAATGAATTTAACCTTCTTTTTTTATAATTAATATTTAGATAATCAGATTTAGTTATTATATTATATTATTATTTTCATAATTAATTAATTTAGAACTTAGGTCTATTTTAATTGATTAACTTTCATTTTTTTTCCTTAATTTAAAACTTTTTTTCATAAAAAAACCCTAAAAAATACTTTTTAATTTAAATGCTTTCTTAATTAGTTTTATTTAATTTTTTTAACTAATCTTTTTTAATTAGGTTTAGCTTAAAACCCCTTTCATTAAAATCCAAACAAAAATCATGTTTCTTTTCCATTTGCATTTGTACATTATTATTTATTCAATTCTTGTACATTTATTCAATATGGTTGTAATAGTTAATTAAGTTTAATTTTCTTGCGAAAATCCCCATTTGTAAATTTGTATACCCTCTCCCCTAATGATGTAATAGCTTAATATTTTTATTTTCCGCAATTTATTATTTTATATAAATGCTAGTAATTAGGGTTCGTATGGAAAGATAAAATCAACAAGTTAGCAAACCCTAATTCAAGATAAACAAGCATGTAAATCCAACACATTTGCACACTTGCACCCTTAGGGTAATTCCACTTTGTTGCCTTATAAAAATGGCCATGTTATGCATGTGGGATATCTTAGCAAAAAGCAATCAAATACAAGATCATAGTCCCTCGTTGACGCTATCAAATGTTGCCTTTTAAAATGATCTTAGTCCATCAAAGAGAACTACTAATATATTTCACAACATTGTTATCATGGCTATACGATGACCCACGCCCGTCCCTTTACATCCAAAGATAGGGCTTCTTACCAAATCAATGGTAAGATAGCAATATTAAAGGAAAGGAAGAAATGAACTAAGACTTTTGAGTAGGTAGATTGTTCCTAGTTGCTTGCTCAATTTCTAATCAAACACTCTTGCTTATTTTTAAAACAAGCACCAAGACTTTCAAAAACACTTTCAAAACATCTTCCAAACCTGAAACATTTTCAAAACCTGAACACTTTGTATACGTTCTTACGAACGAGAACTATTACAAAGTTTTCCTAAACGATGGCGCCTTTTCAAAATACTTTCAAAAAACACACAAAACACATTTTCAAACAAAAGCAAGTGATCTAGTAAGCAACTAAGAGCCCATAAATAACTATGGATGAAAAGGGTGCTAATACCTTCCCTTTTCATAATCTATCCCCCGAACTCAAGAAATAATCTCAAAGGTCTTTCCTTTTCTTTTCAGCCTTTCCCTTTGGATAAAATAAAAGTCGATGGTGACTCTTGCTAATCGCAACATTTGCGATAAAACGCAAAACACCCAAGTCGGTTCTCCCACCGTATCACACCTTATTCGCAACTTCTAAACAAAAGATAGTACTACACAAACTTGACTGTTTGGAGTTGGTTCAGCAACATTCAACATAAAGGGAGGTCTAGCAGCTTCCTGGAGTTTCGTTAAGGTCCACACAACATCTTGAAGGATATTTAGACTCAAAACCTAAAGAGAAGTTTCAAGGTAAGTCATCTTAATCTTGCATTTTTCATACATCATTTTTGGTTTATTTCTAAAGATAAGATGTAGAAATCACTACTCTTGAATTTAATCATTTACTTGTTGTTCATTTTTATCATTTATTTGTTGAAAACTAACTGATACATGCAAAAGAATGGTGATAGAGGAATAAAAACTACAACATGAGTCGACACATACCTACATGGGTCGAATCATTCTAAGTGGAAAAACAGGGTATGAATCGACACATGGCCTTATGCATCGACTCGTACTGCTATCCAGGTCCCAAAACAGAAAGATGGAAGGTGCAAGAGTCGACATAAAATGCGTATGTGTCGACACAAGCAAGAAATGAGTCGACACATCCTATTATGTGTCGACTCATACTAAGTTGATTTGGTTTGGCAGGGGCAAGAAAAGTTATATGTCGATGCTTAACAACATGTGTCGACACATAATAGTTCAAAATGCAGTTTTTCCTTTTTTTTACACTGTTATTGCATTGTATATATATATTCTTCATTATTGTCGAATTATTCAATATGGTTGTAATAATTAGACACCCATTTCATCCCCATTTGCAAATTGTATCCCCATCCCCCTAATATTGTAATAGCTTAGGATTTAAATTTCCGCAAATTTACTGTTTTTCATATAATCGCTAGTAAGATAGGGTGTGTATGATAAGATAAAATCAACAAGTAGACCACCCTAAACAAATACTAAATGCATACAATCAAACACACTATTCACACATGCACCCTTAGGGTAATCTCACTTATTGCCTCGGGAAAATAGTCATGTCCCTCGAATATGGGCGTTTTAGCAAAGACCCTCGATAAAAGATCATAGTCCCTCGATGACCCTCAATGTTGCCTTCGATAAAATATCTAGTCCCTAAATGGCATTGCTAAAACGTTCCATAGGTTGCCTTCTATGACTATACAAACGTCCCACGTCCGTCCCTTCACATCCAACGATGGGGTTTCTTACCAAATCAATGGTAAGATAGCAACATCTAAAGGAGGAGGAATAGAACATTAAGACCTTTTGAGTAGGTAAGATGCTCCTAGTTGATCTCTTGCTCACAACAAAAACATTTTATACACCCACACTTTCATTTTGAAACATTTTCAAAAGACAATGCTTTTTGTACGCGTTCTTATAGAAACGAGAACCATTACAAAGACACTTTTCAAAATCACTTTCAAAAACACATTCCACAAATACCTCTTTTAATTATTTTCAAAAATAACACTTTGTACGCGTTCTTGTAGAGACGAGAACCATTACAAAGACATTTTCCAAAATACTTTCAAAACCCACATCACAAGCATATTTTCAAACAAAAGCAAGTCATTTAGCAAGCAACTAAGAGCCCGTAGATAACTATGGATGAAAAGGGTGCTAATACCTTCCCTTTTCACAACCTACCCCATGAACTCAAGAAATAATCTCGAAAGGTCTTTCCTATTATTTTCAACCTTTCCTTATTGGATAAACGAAAAGTCGGTGGCGACTCTTTCTATCCACAACAATTGTGATTAAACGCAAAACACCCAAGTCAGTTCTCCCACCGTATTATATGAAGGGACAGGCGTAGGGTCATCGTATGGTCATTGAAGGCAACAAGTAAGGATACCTTAGCAATTGTATCAAGGGACTATCATCATTTTATAGGCAACTCGAAGGGAGTAGATCATTTTGTAGGCAGCTCGAAGGTCATCGAGGGATTATGATCTTTATTTGAAAGGGACATGATGATTTGATCGAGTATCTTTTGCTAAAGTATCCCCACTTTCGAGAGACGTGACCAATATCATAAGGCAACAAAAGAGTTTATCCTAGAGGTGCAATTGTTCTAAGTGTATTGATTCAGTTATTTATCTTGAATATTAGGATTTTCTAGATTGTTTTTAGTCTTGCCACGCAAATCCTAGTTACTGGCAGTTAAATATGTAAAGAAAAATAAAGTGTGGAATTTAAAGTCCTAAGATATTACATGACTTTTGGAGAGGTACATAAGTATAAAAATACGTGAGAAAGTAAACCTACGACATTACATCATGTGAGCAGTTACATAATTAGGAAAAAATGCGAGAAAAGAAATCTATGCTATTATAATTAAAGATGCAACCTATACAATTTTCTATGAAAATTAAATAGCAAGAAGAAAGAAAATAGAAAAAGAATGTTAAAATGTTTTATGATTTTTTTTGTAGAATATAATTTAAGTGATAATAATTAATAAAACATAAATTCTAATTGATTTTAATATTTAAGAAAAAAAGGTTGATTAATTAGTTAATTTAGTAAATAAAAAAAATACAAGAAAAAATTAATTACTAACTAAAACCCTAATCCTAATTTGTTAGTTATTAAGAAAAAGGATTAGGTCGTTAATTTTTAATCAAAAAATAATTAAGGAATAATTAAGAAAGAAAATAAAAAATTAGGTTAGAAAAATAGGGTAAAAAAATAATTGCATGGGGTGTGTGTTGAACCCACGCCCTTGGCCCTAAGGATCTGCATTGCTTGCAACTAGGCCAAGCGCTTGTTGGTATTTGAAAATAGGAATTGAATAATATATATGAAACATACGTGTTAGTTTGAAAAATAATTTTAAAAAATTATGAGACGCAGGGATCGAACCCACACCCTTCATGTTACATGCCTCCATCTCAACCAACTGCGAGAAGCACCGGAGCCCTAGCTTTGGTCGTCTTCTCCGGCGAGGTCATTCTTCAACCTGCAAAAATATGTATTCTAAACAAGTGAACCGGAGACCACATATGTAGGAGAACACATAAATATATTCTAAACAAGTGAACCGGAGAAGCACCGGAGCCCTAGCTCAGGTCGTCTTCTCCGGCGAGATCATTCTTCAACCTGCAAAAATAATGTGTGTTAGAGATTAAGAAGGAGCTTATCCCCCTAATTCGACCCTTGCGAATCCAATGGAGGAATTCTTTTTCGCTAATTTAACCTGTACAGTGAGATACGATCAAAACAAAGCAACACAATGCAATAATGGTGATGGAGTATTCTGGCATCATGGGCCTCATGCAAGGGATAAAACTTGTGCTATTTTGTCTCGGGAACACATTGAAACTGTTAGTTTAAATCAAAGCCTCATAAATATCAAAATATGAATTTCAAAACATATGTAAAAGCGATGATGTTTGGAATGCATGTTTTAGGGACTGTTAATCATCAAGAATGATTGGAACTTACTCTATGATACCTCAGGGATTGATTTGAATGGTCACCTAGCCTTGAGGATGGGTGAAAGCTGGATTTCCAGTTCAACCTTTTCCTTTCAAATTTCAATCTCAAAACTCTTGTTTCTTGAGCAGCCTTGCCTATTTTTTATTTTGTCTGAATATGTAGTGTTCCTATAGGAGAAAATATTAGGTTAAGAGGTGGGCTTGGACATCATGTGAAACATATCTTTGATTTCGTTTGAAAATAGGTTGAAATATTACAAAACCATAAAGATTTGATTCACAAATAGGTCTACACGGTTTGTAGCATGACCTTGGGCCTAAAAAAGATTAAGATCACAAGCCTTTTATGCCTTATACATTTATTTAATATTTATTTGATTTAATTTTGAATTTAAATGAATAAAAATCAAAATAAATGAAATAAAAACTAAAATGATGCATGAATGGACTTAGAGGTCCTCTAAGGTGTCATGAACATGTTTAGACCTTAAAAGATAGGTCCATTAGTCCAAAAATTCAAGTTTGCTCAAATTGAACTTCCTGCATTTTCTCAAAATTTCCCAACTTACATAAACAATATCTCACTCAATTTTTATCATATGAAGATGATCTAAGACTTTTTGGAAACCTCGAGATATCCTCTACAATCTTCATGTTGGTCATTTTTTCATTTGAAGACTTTAACTTGATATAAATTGCTTTGATAAAAAGCGTCTTTTTGTTGACTTTTAAAATGACCAATAATGTTTTGGTTGAGAATTTTCTGATGAAGTATGTGAAAGTTAAGCTTGGTCAAAGTTCAGTTGACTTCTCCTTAAGAAAACCCTAATTTAGTAATTTTTGATTTTTGATGAATCTTGAGTTTTCTTGATGAATCATGATCAACCCTTGATCAAATGATTAATGTAACTTCAAAATGTTGATGTTGACCAAAAATTTTGAATTTTGACTGTAAATTGGTCGAAGTTGACTTTTTGCCCAATATAGTTGATTTTCAATCATCTGACTAATTGACTGAGCAAACTTGTGCTGCAAGGCTTGGAATTTGGCATGAGGATTATTTGAGACATATGAGAAACCATGAAATCCACTTGAGGCATTAGAAGTCCAATTTTCCTTGAGAGAAGAAAAATCCTAGTTGTAGGTCAACTGCTTAGGATGAGGGTTTGTCTGATCAATCCTTGAATAGTCTTGAGAAATTGAGAAACCTTGGAGCATGGGTATACCTATTGAAATAATTTGTCTTGAATAATGGGAGGGAAATTTTGGGGTACAACAACTGCCTACGCCTATGTTGTACTACTACCCTAGCGGATGGATCTATAACAAGTTGGTGACAGGCAACCTCAGGGTCGAGTCAGTGCATCTCTGCAACGCTCCACACAAACATGTCAACATTCTCCCTCAAGCAGGCTTTAAGTTGCTTCCTCACGAGGTCGGGGAGCCCATCATCGATCTTCACGCCTGTGTTTGGGTCTTTGTCGAGGGGGATAAACTCGAAGTCTCCATCTGGGATGGGTCAGAGAGGATCTTGTTCACCATTGGGGGCATTGAGTTCATCTTTGTCAAAGCGGGTGTCGAGGTTAATGGAGTCGACCTTTGGTGGAGTTTTTTATTCTTCAACTCGAGCAGTTTTGTCCGCTGATGTAGCCGCTATTGTCGAGGTGGTTGCTCTTTTAGTAGATCGTGGCCTAGTGTCGTCCATGTTTTGCCCTTTGGAAGCTGCGTTGAAACATATCATGGCAGTTGAGATGTCTCCATGGATGGTGGCGACGCGGGCCCTCTTGGTGTAGAACTTCATCTTTAAATGCACCATGGAGGGTACGATAGTCAACTCAGTCAATATTGGTCTCCCCAGTGGTACTAATAGCACTTTGTTCTATCGGCCCCGGGCTTTGTAGAGGTGGGTCGAGAATTCTTGACCCTGTTGTCCTTAAACTCAACATTGGATCACTCTACAAGGATGCGCTCGCAGGAAGTGGTCAGTAGGGTGTATTCGATGAACTACCCGGTTGGTTCTCTATACCCGCGGAGGTCGTAAGGTTTCTCCTCCCTTCTCTTCTCCCCTGTTCATCAAGAAGAGCCCGCATCATTGTTCCACGGGACGTTAGTTGGTCAGCGGTTCCTTGAATCGCGGGCATTGTTGGTAGCCTCTTTTTCCTCGTAGTCCATGTATGCCCGGGCTTTTTTGAGGAGTGCATTAAAATATTTGGGGGGCTCAATGCTGACGGCCTTTCTAAATTCAGTGCTTAGGAGGATTCCCATCTCGAGCAAGTATCTCTTCATGTGATCGGCATAGGGAACCTGAATAGCCTCGCGGTTGATAGTGATGCATGGCTTCAAAGCCACCGATATGGTCGACAAGGTCATCAATGTCGTTGTATTCCTTCAGAAGGGGAGGATTCTCCATCCCTTTAGGAATAGGGGCCTCCATGATGGCCTGGGACAGCGGACCGTAGGGTTCGTCTTTGCCACTTCTTTCTTGGGAGCGGGAGGGGGGATCGGTAGTAGCGGCAATCTTTGTATCAGTCTTGGTCACAAGAAGGGTTCCTCGGTCGAGACTTCTATTTTTCTCCCTTGTCTCTTTTCTCTTCTAGGGATCATCATTCTTTGTGCGGGAGGGGGGGGGACTATGCTTCTTGATAGCTTCAGGTTGGGTCCTCTCCAATGCAGGACCTTGGCCAGTATGCGGGGAGTTAGGCTCTGAGAATCGTCTCGTCTGTGTCTCCTCGGGGGAGATTGAGAGTGGTCCTTGTTCTGTTGGGGAGGAGGAGTTCGAGAATTAGGTCTTAGGTGATTCCTAGGGGACTAACTAGTTTGTTCCAGCATCATCAGGCTCTCACCCTATGCAAAGATCATGTAATTTTTTTGGCTAATTGCTGTGAACAGGGCTCTAGTCATGGCGTTAGTGTTTTCGAGAATGGAGATCTCCTGATACGCAGCTGGCTCGTAATTCTTTCGAGGATGGTGGGTGTCGTCACATGGATATAAGTGGGTGGAGGAAGATGCGATCATCCCATCCCAGGGGTCTTGCTCGGGGGCGGCAACATTGTTGTTGTTTGTTGTGTTATTATTGTTTCCAACGTCGGTGAAGTGAACATTCTGGTCATTGTTGATAGCTTGGTCGGCCATGACAAAGGTTGAGAAATAGTTGATTTGATCTTAGGTTAGTGAAAGATTGGGAAGAAGATTCCCATAGATGGTGGTATTGATCGTACATAATCAGAAGGGGTCGTCAAGGCCCACGAGCTTTAAGTTAAGCAACGATTGAATGTGAAGTGAGGGGGTACCTACAAGATACTCTGGTGCCAAAGTAAGAGTCTATACAATTAGAGTGCAAGCAACATAAATGAGTTAGAATAAGTGAATGAATGAATGAATATCTAACCCTCTCGAGTGATACGGTTTATATAGCCCCCAACATTGGGACAAGGTCTTCAGTGTTGGGCCATGATGAGGCCTAATAATGAAGACTACCAGGGTTTACAGGTGTATGAAGTCCAGCACGTGGCCTCCTCCCTGGTAAATTTCCCCGAGAAAGTAGGGAAGTTGGACTGGTTCTTCTCGGAGGGCAGGATGATGACATTGTGGACATGTGGGTCATGCTTTTCTAATGGACACGTGGGGAAATGTCCAACGGTCCTCAGTTTGGGCTGCATGCTCTTGGGTCTTTGTAAAGGTGCTGGATCGAGCCTCCCCAACAGTGTGGCAAGTGTCGGCCCAGTCTAGAACAAGTACCTTCTAACATCTATGTTCTCTATTTGAAATGTGACTAATTTTCTAATCGGTTCCCTTACATTGAATTGTGATTATCTTGCAAATATTTGTTATACCCCAATTTTTGCCCCTAAGATTTCATATCATCTCATGTCATAATGCATCAAGGTCCCACATTAGGGTTGGTTCTCTCTTTCTACTTTATCCCATCTTTAATTTTGATCTTGAGAGGTTACCAAGCACCTTGAATTATGTATGTTTTGCATGTGTTCTTTTAACTAATATCAATATGTTTGTATATGTTTCTTTGAATGTTCATATTGTAGGTGATCACAATTGCATTCATCTCAATATCTAATCTAGGGTTTGAGGGGTGATTCTCAATCAAATGGTTCTCTAATGGATTGCAAGAGCTCCACCTTCAAGTTCATGTCTATGTCATCAAATATTTGTGGTTCAAGGAGCACTCTCACTTTATTTAAGTCAAGATCTCCTCAAAGTTGGTGGTGGCATTCATCAAGAAGATTCATAGGTTCATGTGTTTTTTTCTATGCCTTATTTAACAAGCTTCATTTAGACTTAAGATCCATATTTTAGTGTGATTAAAGACAGCATCATTTCAATACCTATTATGATTTATCATTCCTTATTTTGTCAAGAAAGTTCAAAGAGATTCAAGGTTGGCTCAATAAGTTTTACCTAATTGAGAAAATGCTTGATTCAGTGATTACAAGTGCAAAAATATCTCAATTCTCAACATTTTGAGTTTTTTATTTTTTCTACTTATTCTTATCATCATCTACAACAACCTCTCTTCATATGACAAGATCCAATTGTGCAAGAAAAATCATCAAAAGTTGAAAGGGGTTTCAAGTCATTTTAACACTCTTTGAGCTAGGGTTTATTGACTTTTAAGGACCATATCTTGCTCATTGTTTGAGACTTTTTTTTGGTTCCAAATCAATTATTCTCTTCAAAGGGTCCTTAACAAGCTCTCTTTAGAAGTCTAAGGCTTATTTTGAATGGAAGATCACTAAAAGTTGAGAAAGATGACAAGTCTCCTTGAAAGGGCCTTGAATTTTAGGGCTTGACTTCAAATGATCATAACTTGGTCAACTTTTATCTCCTTGAGCCCATTCTTCTTCCACAATAATCTTTAGGATGCAATCTTCATGTTTTCTTTTGTGTTCAAAGCTTGAAAATGGTTAGAAGATACCTCGAGAGCTCAAAAGATTGTAGGTTATTTCATGGATTTTCATCAACTTCACAAGGTCATAACTCTCTCATTTTTTGGATTTTTTGAATGATTCAAGAATCAAAATGCTCTTTAAGAAGTTTACTTCATACCATCTTTATTTACCAAAACCTAATTTTGAGTGGGAGGCCATGTATGAAGGAAAGATGTTATAGGTCACTTTTGAGCTCAAAACTTAGAAATTTTTCAAAGTCCACAAATCTGTGTGTTTTTTCCAAATTCAATTGATCATAACTTTCAACTTAGATAACCAAATGGAAACTTTAAAAGCACATTGTTAAGCTTGATTGTTCATCTTTCTAAAGAATCCAAGATTGTTTCATAAAGGTCCCTGAGCCGTTTGCATCACGGTTGTAAAGTTGATGCTTTGAAACTGAAAAATCACTTGAAGTCAGTTTGCAATTTCCATAATATGGCTTCTAATCACCAAATTACCACGTGTTTTCCACTTAAACATGATTAGAAAAGATGTTTAAATCATTTAGAGTGTCAAAATGCATCATTTGGATGATTTTTTATGAACATGTGGTCACACTTTCTTCAAGATCACAGGTATGCATGATTTCCACTCAAATTACACCATTCACCCCTCTTATTGATTCCATTCACTTCTCCTATAAATAGAGATCTCCTCTACTTCATTTTACAAGCTTTAGAGAGCTAAAAACCTTTGTCGGACTCTCTCCATAACTCATAATTATGCAACTTCAAATTCAATTCTAAATCATCTTTTGACCCAATTTCTTTGCTGATTATTCATCCTTGAACTTCACTAAAGCTAACAGAAGAAGAACCAAGTCTTAAAGTATCCTGAATCATGCTAGCCAAGTCAAGTTTCAGAGCTCTGAACTGGAACTTCAACAGGTAGATTCCTCCATTAATTCTCTTCAAATTTGTTGCTACAATGTATATCTCATCACTTTGATACTGATCACGTCATTAGTTTTTAACTGGAAGTGAGTTTTAATCATGAATTTTTGAATCCCTTTCCAACATTTTTCTTCTGGTTTTTCTCAAATCGACTGAGCTGTGGTTTAAACAAATTTTTCGCGAGGGTAAAGTTAGGATCACCTGGAAGAGACAAACCAAATGATACTAGTTTGAACTTTTAACAATTCCGTTTGAAGAATTTTATAAGAACCCAACACACAGAGGTCTAGAGGTTGAAGACGACCTACATGTCGTTCTTCAACCAATGATATCGTGATAATTGTTTTATTTTAATTGGCCGAATTTAATTGGTTTTGTGTGTTTTATAATAAGGTTCATATCAAGTATAATGCGGCAGTTCCTTTGGATCTGTTTACTAACACGTTTTGACTATGATCAAATGATCCACATTATTTTGATATTATTTTTATTTTCTGATTTTTGATTTAATTGTTTTAAACTTCAAAATTTCATTAAAAAATTCATTTCAACTTCCAAAAATTTGAAAAAATCTCAAAAAGACTTTTGATTTTTTTCTTTTTGACTCTTATTTTTTCACAATTTTATTTTATGATTTGGTATTTTTTTATAATTTTTCACTTTATTTAAATTGTTTTAATTGTTTAAAAATAATTTTCTTGATTTTTAAATTCTGGAAAAATTATGAAAGGATCCAATGACCTCTTGACAAATATTGGTGACCACATTTTATTTTTATTTCTGATTTTTACTTTTTTTTTTACAAATTTTAGTTTATTTTGCTTATTTCTTTAAATTTTAAAAATAGTTTATGACTTTAAGAAATTCTGGAAATTTTTGTCAACACTTATTGACTTTTGTTTGACCTCTGACTTTTTTTAAGGATTTTTATTTGGTGTTTTAATATACTTTGTGTATTTTACCAATTATTTCACTTCTATTAATCATTTTAAATATTGTTTTTTCAAGTATTATTTTATTATTTTTGTTTGGTCTTAATTTGAGTGTTATTTTGGGACAAGTTCCTCAACCTCATTGGATCTTGGGTGTTGATAGGTTGAAAAACCAAATCCACCAAAATAGATGAATGATGTTAATGATATTTGAAACCCTAATTTCATCTGATACATCCATTCCCTCTTCATCTTATGCCTTTCTTACTTGCGCTACATGTTGTTGGAGAATAATCTACATATCATTTTTCTAATATGTGGTACATAGATTGCTATTGATCGACCTCAAAATAGGTGTGGCTTCTACATAAGTCCACTTACGATTGCTTAACATAGCGTTAAATTTGTCTTGGTTCAAGAACTGATCATTCGTTGCCTAAACCTATGTTTGCAAGCCCAGGCATGTTAATTTGAGACCTTTAATCCAATAACCTTGAGGTTCATTTTTAGGAGGCTTTGATCTTATCAAGCCTCTAATGAATTTTCATGAATTTTGGTCTAAGTGGATCATTTAAACATCATTGATCATATGTGCATACCTTGAGTACTTGAAGTTAATGATATACTTGACAAAAAGCAAATGAAGTTTGTTATTGAGAAGCTTTTATTTTATCAATCTTATAACGAGTTTTCAAATGAAATTTCCAAGATGGTCATTCAACTAACCTTTAACTTCTAATTCATTAACAATTGACTTTATTTTAGGTTTTTTTTTTTTTACTTTGTGCCTTTACTTTATACTTTTACTTTATCCCTTTTATTTTTATTCTTTTACTTTTATGCACCATTTACTTTAGCATTTACATTTCATGCTATTTTTATCTTTGCTCATTTGAGCATTTATCTTTATGTCATTTTATCTTTGCTCATTAGAGCTCTTATTTTATTTTTTAAATACACTTAATAATCAACTTGAAGAATAAAAAACTTTAAGGTTACTTAGACTATTTGGTTACTATCCTTGGCATAATGGAGTTGTGGACCTCTTGGACTTAGGATTAGAAGCCTTGATTACCCTTGGGACCTTGTGACTCTATTGTTGTTTTGTCTGAAGTTCTTGGGGTTTACCCCAAGACATTGGGTTGATTTTCTTTGTATGCAGGATATTCTGATTATGTGCTTTGTCTGTGATTGGAAATTCTTCTGTATACAGCCGCTACTCTGCCTAATTTTTGTGAAGACTTAATTCATCTGAAGCTTGGTAATTCTAAGAGGTTTAGTATCTTTGTTTGCTTTGTTTCAATCCAAAGAATGAGAATCTACATTGAATTTATATGTCAAGTGTTGGCTTCTTGTTGGTTAGATGGTTATTTTCCCTAGCTTTTACTTTATGCTTTAGGATGGTCCCTTCATCTCCTCCTATCTTCTTTAACTTCAAAATCTTCTCCCTCTTTTTCCAAACTCTTCTTGTTTTCTAACTTGAACCGCTTTCATGATAAACTTGGACTTAGGTCTATGCATTTTCAAAATCTTTTCTTAATCAAACTTTAACCAACTTAATCATACTTTGACATTTTTGTGTGAAGACTAAAAGTCAATCAAACTCATTTAAACCATTTTGCCACTTTGTCTTTTTACTTTAAAAGTGTTTTTCTCAAAAGATTAGACTCTTGTTAATCCTTGTAGTGATGCGAGCTAATATACTTCTATTATATGTAGTAAAGTGAGATATTTTCCACTTGAGTTTTGAGTGAGACTTTGTTGATTTTAAAATCCAAGTTAGATCCTCCACTTCGAGATGATGAAAATTCTCTTTTCTCATAATCATGGGTAGTAAGTATATTTTCCACTCGGATATGATGATGATGTCTCTTCTCTTAAAATTAACAAACACACTTGTATTTTAAATTTTTTGAAGTGAACTACGAGTACCCTGATCCCCTATTGCACGGAAGGTAATACGTAGGTACTAAAGGTTCGCAACTGCAGCGGATACAAAAATTGTAAAAAAAATACTTCTTTTCTCATCTCCACCATCTATTTTTCTATACATCTTTTATAGTCAAATGAAAAAAATATTCAAAGAGGTTCATATGGAGTACGATAGATGTTTAGGGTGCTAATACCTCCACTTTTCATAACCAACCCCCATACCTAGATTCTCTTCCCCTCTTTTTGGGTTTGTTCACTCTTTTCCCATTTCCTTTGGAAACAATAAAGCACGTTGACGATTTTATTTGATCTATGCGAGTTAAGTCAATCCAATGGCTTAGTCTCAACATTTTCACCGCTACAATGTCAAACTTCTTAGAAGCCACTATGTAACGACATTTCTTTCAGGCATAATATCAATCAGCTTGCATGCATTCCATGTCTCAACATTACTTTCAGTTTCAGGCATAACATGAAACAATTTGCGTGCATTCAAATCAACACCATATTTTCCCGTGCACAACAAGAGTACTTTGGAATTAGAATACATCCAAGAGTTCTATTCCATGTCTTACTAAGAGTATTAATAATAGATCAAAAGAATTATGCTGCAAATAATTATTGTGGTTGTTACTTGCATAATACTGGAAAAATAGAACAAGCCAATGTACTATTATAGTGAAATATTATTCCCACATCGGTTTTTAGATAAACAACACAAGTGTTTATAAAAGAAAACATACATAATATTAATAAAATGAGACAACAACCTAGTGGCAAGTGGTTTGACATGTGTCCTTAAGAGACCAGGTTCAATTCTTGGCTGTGGCAAAAAATTTAGTTGGATTTTTCTTAATTCTTTCTTAAAATAGTGGATTAAAAATAATTATAATTAATAATTAATAATTCAATAATTTAATTATAAATATAAAATATATAAAAAATCCACGTGGATTTAAATAAATAAATAAATGCCACATGGACTGCTACACTAGAAAAAGAGGGAATCTCGAGTGAAATAGTGCGTCCAAGGACCTAAATGACGGAATCTAGGTATTACGAGGGGGGCTTTAACAAAAAATCTTTTACATGGGTTAACATTACTGGGGATGTTGTATATTTTACCCACAATTTAATATATAGTCCATAATTATTTTAAGTTTTTCTTTTGAATAAAAGAGTTCAAGATATTTTATTGATAATCAAATGACCGATACTCATATGAAAAGGATTTTAAAAAATAGAGATAGTTGTAATTCTAGCTACTCTCTTGAATTGATGAACAAATTTTATTAGTTTGTCAAAAACAAAAACTCACTATAAAATTGAAAAAAAGTAATTAATAAATAATGTTTACAGTAATCAATATATAAATTTAAGGATAAATTTTTATTACCGAATATGAAACTTTGGAAATGAAACTTTGGAATTTGTTGGGGGCCAAGGGTTTTGTGAGGAAATCAACTCATTGTTTTTGTGATGGTATAGGTAGCAACTTCACAACTCTTTGCTTGATCTTTTCTCTTACAAGATGGAAATCAATCTCAAGATGCTTTGTCCTCTCATGAAAAATTGGATTCATGGCTATATGTATAGCAATTTGGTTATAATAATATAATGCATGTGGCTTGCAACATGTGACATGTAGATCTCACAAATGTAGAGAAGCCAAATAAATTCACAAATGGTTGATCTAAGAGCCCTATACTCTTCTTAAGATGAGGGTCTCTCTATAATTTGTTGCTTCTTTGTATTCTAAGATACAAGGGACGATCCTGTAAAGAAACACTAGCCTAATGTAAACTTCCTAAAATCTAGACATCCTTCCCAGACTACATCATATTACCCTAAGACTTGTGTATCTGATGATCTAGGGAACAATAATCCCTTGCCAGGATTTCCCTTCAGGTACCTGATGACTCTGCGGGCCGCATGGTAATGAACTCAACCTGTCCTATCAGAAGTAACCGGGTTCTAAGGGTCCCAATATCACGGGATTGCTTTCATTGTTCATCGTTTCGATTTAGCCACTGAACTGGCGACCGAAATATTCCAGGAAAGCAACCCTCAATTGAGTGTAGTATCGAGTATCAACCAACCTCGGACTGCACCAAAGTCAGTTATCTCACTACCCTAAAGAGGCCAAGATAGTTCAATTAAGTTTCCTAAGGTCTGTTGATGCTTCACGACACCACGCGGAGGCCCCGTACTCTCCTTGGCTGAACTCAAGGGTTACCGGTACACACCAAAGTGCCACATCAACGTAGCAGACTGTGTCAACCATGTCGGTATACCCCGCACAGTTCCCTCACAGCCTTGTTGCTACTTTCTAAGAAGGTATTCCCCAGATCCGGGTTAGGATCTATAGAACTCCCATGACATTCCCACAATAATAAAACAAGCAAGTCAATACAATTGAAAACACAGTTATGAACTATCCCTAAGGTACACCTCACTTTAAAAATAGTCCCCAGCAGAGTCGCCAGTTCTGTGATCGGTGGATCTGGAACTGACCGTTTAACGCTGGTTCGCGAAATGTCGCGGAAGCAAGAGTCGCCACCGTCTTTTATTTTCTCCAAATGGAAAGGACAAAAGCACAGAAAAATTCCTTAAAGAGATAGTTTCTCGGTTCGGGAGGTAGGTTATAGAAAGGGAAGGTGTTAGCACCCTTTCTATCCATGGTTATCCATGGGCTCTTAGATACTTGCTCATTTGTGTTTTCAAAAATGGTTTATTTGCTTTTCAACTGTGGGTTTTAAAAAGTTTCTTTGAAAATTCCAGTTCGACTCTTGTATCGGTCCTCAAGAGTGTTTGAAAAATTGCTTTCGAAAACTTTTTGAAAATGTGTTGGTGTGAAAAGTATTTTGTTTTGTTTTGAAATTTAGAGCAAGTATCTAGAGTCGTCTACCTACCCTAAGGAATTCGTCTGTGTAGATGTCCTTTAAAGTAGTGCCATCCCACCATTGAGAGGTAGGTAGCACCACCGTTGGAGGTGTTCGGGTCAATTCGAGGTTCGGGACATGGTGATCACCAGAGCAATAGGAAGACACCTTAGAAGCTACCCTCATGCCAGGTTCCCGGATCATGAGGACTTACTAAGACATCCTCTACTCGACGATCACCTTTCGAGGCAAGGCAACAGTGAGGCGTACCCTAGGGGTGGTGTGTGCGATTCGTGTGTCGTTTTCAGATATTTTTGTCTTTTGTCATGTTATTGGTGATCTAGCGCTTGTTTTTATTTGTCCATACATTCTTTCATGCCTTGATTAACAGTTAATAATTGCGGGAAAAGTAAAAGTCTAAAGCTATTACAAAAGGCGCGGGTCCACATCGCCAAAATTTCTCGAACCCGATTTGACAGAAAAAATAAAGAAGGTAAAGAAAATAAAGTATTAAAAGTGCGACAGATTAATTACATGGCTTCGGGAGAGATACATAAATATTAAACGAAATAAAATAAATATGTGAATAAGAATTAAACGAGGGCGTTGGACCCTTTTTGCAAAATTAAATTAAACGATGAATTAATTAAAATTAAAAAGAAAAGAAATTGTTTTTGGTGTTTTTTAGTATTTTATGATTTTAATGAAAAAGAATTAAATGCAATTAAACCTAATTCTACAATTTTTATTTTATTATGAAAACATTGAATTTTAACCTAAAATTAACCCTAATTAATTTACATGCAATTTAATTATAAAAATAAATATCTAATATTTAATTATTATGGGAGAAAAAGAAAAAGGAATAAAAATTTAATTAAAACCCTAATTCTATATTTTTTAGATTTTTATTTAAAGAATTAAAATTGAAACTTAATTTAAAAAAAAACTAGTTAATTTATGAATTTATTTACAAGAAATATTAAAATAAAAAAAAACATATTTTTTTTTTTTCTTTTCTGATTTTTTTGTGTGTTTGTATTTTTATAAAAATAATTAATTAATTAAAAAAACAACAATTAAAAGAAAGTAAAAATAAAATAAAGAAAAATAAAGAAGTTTGCAAACCTAGGGGGTTCAGACCCCAAATAGGAGGTATAGCCTTGGTAATTCAGGCCCAATGCCCTTCAGGCCTGGTTGACTTAGGCGCCAGCGTGTAGCAGCGTTGACCAGGGTCTACCCTGTACCTCAGAGCGTGACCTCTTGATCCTCTCCCTTGGGACGCGTGGACGGTTTGATCGTATTGTGCACGGTGCGTCTTTACATTGAACCTGCATGGAATCATTAAATACAAAATAATATGAAGGGGGTGAAGACCTGGGGCTCGAACCCAGGTCATGAACATTGCCAGCACGTACGTATACCACTAAGCCATTCCGCGCGTTTTGTATGTAATATAATAAACAAATAATATCAAATAAAACGAAGGCGTTAGTGGGTTTGAGCGCGCAAATTCAAAAGAGCCAATCATGGCTGGCCACCACATCATCTTCTTCATTGATTTTTATTTTCCTGAAATACAAACATATTAGGCAACGGTTTTTTAAGTGTTCTTTTAGGCCACTTTCTGGAAAATAGCGAATAGCCATTGGATGCTCATAAATTGAGCGCGAGGGTGGATTCATAATCGTCTAAGCATGCTGATTTGAGTCATGGTACTATGGTGGTCTGATTTTACCGCGTTTGGAAACCCCCAATTTCAAGCTTGCAAAACCCTAATTTGCATCCATGGTGAATTCGCATACAGTGCATAAAAATCCAATCAAAGGACATGGTTAGCTTTAGAACACATTGCTTAGCATGAATCTACAAATAAAATGCCATGAATATGCGTAAATTGTAAAGCACGATTATGAAAAAAAGTGAGAAAATTTGGACTTCTGTACAGTGATTCAAAGGGTTATGATTGATGTTTTTGATCCAGGAAGATTGCTTGAGGTCCTTGGAAGGCAATAGGATGAGTCTCGTGGCTTGAAACGACCTGAAAACCTGTTTTCAGAATATGAGTTTTCAAAGAAAATTTCAAGTTTTGTTTTCTATGTTCTTGCGCAGCTTAGTGTTTTTTTGCATTAGGTTTTGATTCCTTGTATAAGTATGAGTGAATTAGGTCAAAAGTCTGACCAAAAGAATCCAAGATTTGATTGTTCAATATTTGATTTTCAAGCATTAGTTTTTCCAATCTTTTCATGCTATTTTGTACCAATCATGATCAATTCACTTCAAATATTTCCATATTTGATTATGCACGAATTATTGAGTATATTTCATGCACAAAAAGATTTTATTTCATTGGTTTTATATTTTTCATGTATTTTATTTGATTAAATGAATTATTAATAATAAAAAATTCAAATAAATAAATAAAAATGGAGAAAAACTTCCCTTTGGGCCAAATGGTCGTGTGCATGCTTTGGATGATGAATTGTGGAAGAAAAATAGGCCCATTAGCAATTTTAGGTCATTTGAATCAATGTTGACTTTTCAAAATATCCAAAAATTTCCCAACTTCCACAAGGCATAACTTGCTCAATTTTTAAGCTTTGCTCATGTTCTTGGACATTTTGGAAAGGTCTTTGAGTCCTCTAACCAATGTATTTGGTCCCATGTCATTTTGATTTACCAATCTCAAGTTATGGCCTTTGACTTAAAGTCCCTTTTTGTTGACTTTTGAAAATGACCTATAATGTTGAAATTGATAACTTTTTGTGAGAGCATTTCTTGGACTTGAAGTATGAAGATGAGTTGTAGGAAATGTCTTTCTCTTCAAAATGAGCTTTGGATGGAATTTTTCTGATAATCCATGTGAAAGTTATGCCCTGGTCAATTTACAGTTGACTTTTTCAGCTGTCCAAATAAGGAAACTTTTGCATCTTGATGATTTTTGAGCCAAGCTTTGAGAATCATGATCAAGCATTGATCAAATGATGTTTGTGGCTTCAAAATGAGATGTTGACCAAAAATTTGAACTTTTGACTGTCAAATGACCATTTTGCCCCTATAGTTGACTGTAGTGCAATTAGGGTTTTTGACTGTGCAATTTTGTGCTGAAAGTCTTGAAACTTGATATGAGGATGCTTGACCATGTTTATAGGCATGTGGGACTTGATTGGACCTTTGGAAACTTCATTTTCTTGATCAGAACAAAAACCCTAATTTTGACTGCTTAGGAGACTCTTACACTGTGCAACCCCTGGGGAATTTTGAAGCATGACTTGGCAATTTCTTGAAGAATATGGGAGGGAAAATTTTGGGGTACAACAGTTGCCTCTGTTCAATCTTCTTAGACCTGAGGATGCAGATTGGCTGACGTGCCTTTCGTAATCCGAGGGTAGAAGATGATTGAACACTAAAGTGCCCAGAAATTTGCGCTCACATAGTAGCAGTGTGATGATGGAATGGGCCTATAGATGCCATTTAGAGATTGATGAATAGGATGATGGGCTTATAGATGCCATCGGGATGTTGATCGCGTAAGAGATTCCTTAGCGAGAACTTGCGTACCTGCAAAACAGAAAATGATTACCTGACATGTTGCAGGAGATGTTTTCAGATGCTTGGTATAGATGTGTCCTGACTGGTTACAGGAGCTGGATCTGGAGCTCCAAACGGTGATGAATGAACCAGGGGTGGTTACTACCTCAGCATGAACGGTAAGAGAACCTTGGGTGACTTTAACTTCAACAGCAATCATTGAGCAAAATCTTGGGATTACCACCTCCGCAGGATCGGGAAGAGAACCATAGGCAATTATAGTCTCAAAAGCGGACGTTTGAGAAAAACCTGGATTGGAATTATCATCTCCGCACCGTTGGGGAGAGAACCATAGGAAATTATAATCTCAACAGCGGACGTTTGAGAAAAACCTGGGATGGAATTATCATCTCCGCACCGTTGGGGAGAGAACCATAGGAAATTATAATCTCAAAAGTGGACGTTTGAGAAAAACCTGGGATGGAATTATCATCTCCGCACCGCTGGGGAGAGAACCATAGGAAATTATAATCTCAAAAGCGGACTTTTGAGAAAAACCTGGGATGGAATTATCATCTCCGCACCGCTGGGGAGAGAACCATAGGAAATTATAATCTCAAAAGCGGACGTTTGAGAAAAACCTGGGATGGAATTATCATCTCCGCACCGCTGGGGAGAGAACCATAGGAAATTATAATCTCAAAAGCGGACGTTTGAGAAAAACCTGAAATGGAATTATCATCTCCACACCGTTGGGGAGAGAACCATAGGAAATTATAATCTCAAAAGCGGACGTTTGAGAAAAACCCGAAATGGAATTATCATCTCCGCACCGTTGGGGAAAGAACCATAGGAAATTATAATCTCAAAAGCGGACGTTTGAGAAAAACCTGGGATGGAATTATCATCTCCGCACCGCTGGGGAGATAACCATAGGAAATTATAATCTCAAAAGCGGACTTTTGAGAAAAACCTGGGATGGAATTATCATCTCCGCACCGCTGGGGAGAGAACCATAGGAAATTATAATCTCAAAAGCGGACGTTTGAGAAAAACCTGGGATGGAATTATCATCTCTGCACCGTTGGGGAGAGAACCATAGGAAATTATAATCTCAAAAGCGGACGTTTGAGAAAAACCTGAAATGGAATTATCATCTCCACACCGTTGGGGAGAGAACCATAGGAAATTATAATCTCAAAAGCGGACGTTTGAGAAAAACCTGATGGAATTATCATCTCCGCACCGCTGGGGAGAGAACCATGGGAAATTATAATCTCAAAAGCGGACGTTTGAGAAAAACCTGAATAACTTCTACTGAGTCTTCATCAGAAAAATCTGTTGGGAGTCGATTTAGCTGGACTAGAGAAGGCCTTGTGCTGGATAAGAAATCTTTGGAGTCGATTAACTGAACCGGTCTAGGTCTTGAAAGATGATTGAGAATTTAACTGAATCTTTCCTGAAAGGTAAAGGTCAGTCATATGCAATGCATGATATGGACCAAGCAATGATGTTCTCAACATAAATGAGATTTGTAAAATATGATGCGTATATGCATGCTATAATGATGTATGGAAGTGCGATGTTTATGAATGTATTTTTCGTCTAGGAAAGTAAATCCTTGACGGGTGCCGGGAAGTCACTCCTGGGCTGATGTTGGAGAATAGATTTTGCTTCCGTTGGGGATGATGACTGCAAGAATACCAGTAGGAGAAGATAACTCCGTTGGGGAATAAACTTGGCGAACGGAATAACTCTGCAGGGAGGAAATTACTCTAACGATCTTGCTGGGAAGCAATACTCTATGGGGAGAGAGATACTTTGCTGAGTTGTTGATAATAACTTGCTGGGGATATCCTTGTTGTATTGGAAGTGCTAATAGACTTCGCTGGGGGTAAGAGAACTTCGTCGGGGACGCTCTTTCCATGGCTTTTGGCTGAGGATAACCCAGTTATATCCTGTTAAGGAAATAACTCTTTGAATAAAGCCGGACGACGCGTTCGTGCTCTTGCGAGGATAAGCTTCCAGAATCTACTGGGGATAAGCTTACTACTTGGGGAGATGGATTCCAACTTTCCTGGGGAAACTGGGCTGGACTCTCCTGGGGAGATTTTGAACTGTAGGGGAAGTGATTCCTTTGAACGTTTGATATGCCGCCGGGGAACAATCTTTAGATCAAGACTGCCGGGGATGCTTGTCAAGAATATGTATGCTGCTGGGGAATGTTGATATCTGCTGGAGGATACCCAACTTCCTTAAGATTGATAACTGCTTGGAGAAGAGTGTACTGACTTGCTGACTTACTCTCTGGGGAATTAAGATATGCCGGTTATGTTCTTTAGTTGAACCTACCTTGGTACCTTGGAGGACAGAACAATTAGATTGCCTGGACAACTCTTTATTGCCCCTGTTTCTGAGGTATGAGAGGAAGACCTGTGAGGTGCTGATAGTTGTTGGTGAACAAACCTTCTTCTGGTAGGCAGGTGATAAGATGACAGGACATAGTCGTACGCTTTGATCCCTAACTTTTGCCTGGACCGCCCTTTCGGGTTTTCAGTCCACCGGGATACCCATTTTTGCCCAAGCCGCCTTTTCAGGTTTTCGACTTGCCGGGTGTACAGATTTTTCATTTTCATCCCTTATTTTTGCCCAAACCTTTTTGGTTCGCCGGGAAGCCCTGATTTCTGCCTAGGTATGTCAACCTAGCGAGTCTTTGATTACGCGTAGTATTTTTCTTCGACTATGTCCATGCTCTCAGGATGTAGGGAGTTGCCTCTGTTAGAAGTATTTTGTCATGCCAGCAGAAGATGTTTAATCGGGCAAGATTCGTTGTTGGAATGCCCCAAGTGACTCAGGCGGAGATTTGCCCCAAGCTAGCTGGCCCTTTGAGAGATTCTCCGAATCTTGATTGGACTGCCCCAGATAATTGGACCATGATCATGTTGTGCCCCTTGATTGGAATTGGTTTTGTTCACTAGGTATTCATCGTGCGAATTTCCCTGTTGTTCAAACAAAAAGTCATATGCAAACAAAGTTATGTCAAAAATGCAAAGCTTATGTCTGTCTTGAAGATTTTGAAAATGCATTATTTTTCATAAAACAAGTGAATGTCTGTAAAACGTGATGTCAATTCCGTATTTACCGTAGGCCTTCAGGAGTCAGGATACCTTTCGTAACAGTATGCTTTCGGACTAACCCATGCTTCAGCTAGGACTTTTAAGGGTTATAACATGGCCTGGTTCACGGTTTAAGAAACAAAAGGATAAAGGCTCAAATTATTTGTACCCACCCGCTCTTCGTGATGTTCTCCAAACCTAAACTCAGTTGATCATACGTTAGACCTTGTTTGAGTCTTTGCTCTGATTTTCCGGTGATGATTCGGATGTTGATAACTTATTTTGAATAGGCAATCATTCTTTTTTTTGTTAAGGGTTTGTAAGACCTCTTTCTTGACTGATTTTTTTGTTATCCCTTTCTTTTTTGCCTGAACTGTTTCCTTTTTTGGAATTACAGTCAGCGGGATGCCCCAGTTTCGTAAGTCTCCTTCATGGATTTTGACTTAATGGGTTTTTTATTTTTGAGATAAGGAATGCCTTTCTTTATTGATTATTCGAAACCATCACTGTCTTTCTTTTGTTTTGTAAGGACCTCTTTGGTGCCATTCGTTATGCACTTGGATCAACTGAGAAACTACCCTGCCCCAGGTTATGATTAAGGGTTTTAAATTTCGAAAAGAAAAACTCCTACTTCTTTGGCTCAGAGGGGTTGACGAGGGATTATCATCCTTATAACTCCAGTGTTTAGGGATTGAAACAATGCATGTACCTCATCAGCGGGGTCTGTTCAAAAGCATACTGTAAAGATCGTGGTATCATTTTCGTCATCCTCCCTCAAGAGGCTTAGAATTATTATTTAAGAGTTGATCATCAGAAAAAATATGAAAATAATTTGCATTTAGTGAATACGAATATATTGTTTCAGAACAGACATATGCGATGTGTTATACCCCAAAATTTGCCCTCCCATATTCCTCAAGAAATTGCCAAGCCAAGCTAGAAAATTCCCCAAGGGTTGGGCAGTGCAACAGTCTCCCATACAGTCAAAATTAGGGTTTTGAGTCTGATCAAGAAAAGGAAGTTTTCAAAGGCCCAATCAAGTCTCATATGCTTACAAACATGGTCAAGCATCCTCATACCAAGTTTCAAGGCATTCAGCTCAAAATTGCACAGTCAAAACCCTAAATTGCACTACAGTCAACTGTAGGGGCAAAATGGTCATTTGGCAGTCAAAAGTTCAAATTTTTGGTCAACATATCATTTTGAAGCCACAAACATCATTTGATCAATGCTTGATCATGATTCTCAAAATTTGGCTCAGAAATCATCAAAGATGCAAAAGTTGCTATATTTGGACAGTTGAAAAAGTCAACTGAAATTGACCAAGGCATAACTTTCACATGGATTGTCAGAAAAATTCCATCCAAAGCTCATTTTGAAGAGAAAGACATTTCCTACAACTCATCTTCATACTTCAAGTCCAAGAAATGCTCTCACAAAAAGTTATCAATTTCAACATTATAGGTCATTTTTAAAAGTCAACAAAAAGGGACTTTAAGTCAAAGGCCATAACTTGAGATTGGTAAATCAAAATGACATGGGACCAAAGGCATTGGTTAAAGGACTCAAAGACCTTTCCAAAATGTCCAAGAACATGTGAAAAGCTTAAAAATTGAGCAAGTTATGCCTTGTAGAAGTTGGGAAATTTTTGTGAAATGGCAAAAGTCAACTATCCTTGAAAATCCAATTTTGACAAAAGGGCCCCATTTTTTCCACTTGGTTCATCCTTGTCATGCCACACACGTGTCCCATGGTTAATTTCAAGACCAAATATTGATTTTTTTTATTTTATTTAATTTTTGATGATTTAATTCATTTTAATTCTTTGAAAATTCAAATAAAATTTAAAAGCCAATAGAATAGTGTCATGTGAACTTGGACAATTCCTATGTATCATGAACCAACTCAAGAAATCAGGTTAGGGTTCATTTGCACACTAGGTCTAGGTTTTGGCTAAAAAGGAGGAAAATGGTTAATGGAAGAAACCCTAAGACTAATTCTTTCCTAAGCATGAATTAAGGCCAAAAAACTAGCCAATTCCATTCCATGAGATGCATTGAGTCAAACCCTAACCATAGTGCAGCAAAAGGCTCGCTCAAAAGTGGATTGGAACTTTGAAAAATAAGCCATATAAGTCAAAACTGAAATCAGTGCTAGACAGTTTTTTAAGCCTTAATCTTTGTTCCATTAGCATCTTGGACAATCACTAAACGCATCCCACTTCCTAACATCAATCAAAACGCGAAGAAACAGTGGTGATAACTCAAAACTGTACAGAGTTTTTTTTGAAATCGTATTCTCAATTCCAAGCATGATCATTGCATTTTAATCACATATTCATGTTCCTCACAAAGTTTCCAAGCTATTCATGGTGTTTAATTTCATTTTTGTTGATCATACACGAAGTTACCATTTTCGAATGTTAGGGTTTCCAGCTTTTTAATTTAGGGCTTTCAAAAATAGGCAAAATCAAAGCTCAAGACCATCGCCATTAAAACCAGCATGTTCCAACGAGCAGGAAACAACCATCGCGAACAATTTATGTAGCCTATATGGCTATTCGCTATTTTCCCATAGCATGCTTAAGGCAACGCTTCAAAACCGTTGCTATTGTGTTTTATGTTTCAGGGCACGCGAGGAAGAAGAAGTCGTGGCAGCCAATGATACGCTCATTTGAATTGCGCGCGTTTTTAAGTGCTATGCATTGGTTTTGTTTTTTATTATTTTCTTACCATAATATGTTAACTAACGTTCATTGGCTCAGTGGCAAGCGTGAATTCCATTAACCTCAATGACCTGGGTTCAAGTCCCAGGTCTTGCAAAATTCAATATTATTTTTCATTTCCAATTCACATGCAGCGCTCACATTGATGCTCACCATACTCCATCAGAATTCAACCTCCACGTGTCCCAGGGCCTCAGATCCATGGCCAATGTTCAAGATGCACCATACATCAAGTCAACAGGCGTGCATGTGATTGGAAAAGTCAACAAAATTCAAAGCAAATGGGCCAGGCTTTTCAAATCTGCACCTCCAATTCTGGGGTCTACCCCCCCTGGTTTGCCCATTTAATTTATTTTCTTATATCTTTTAATCATTTATTTTAATTGTTATATTATTTTAATTATTCGTTTTATTTAATTTTTAATCAAAAATATAAAAACATTAAAAATACAGAAAGGACAAAAAAAAATATAATTAATTTTGATTACTTTTATAAATAAATTAAAATGTGTAAATTATTTAGTTTTAATTAGGTTTTCAATTTTAATCTCTTTTTAATAAAAATCCAAAACAACATAGAATTTAGGATTAATGACTTTTAATTTCCCTTTTTTATTTTTCCCTTTTTTTCAGAATAATAATATTATTTTTTTATTTTTCATAAATCAAAAATTGTACATAAATTAATTTAGAATTAAATTAGGTTAGAAATTAAATCTCTTTCTTAAAAACTTAAAAAACATTAGAACTAGGGTTTAGCATTTTAATTTTAAATAATTTTTCTTTTTTTCTTTTAAACCTAAAAAACACAAAAATACTATTTTTCATTTAATTTTAATTTTAGATTCCTTGATTAATTTTAATAGTTTGTAAAAGGGTCCAACGCCCTAATTTTGTTTAATCTCTTTATTTCGCGCATTTGTTTTATATTGTTTAAATAATTCTGTATATCCCCCAAAGCCATGTAATTTAAAATTCTCGCACTTTTATTTATTCGCTTTATTTATTTTCAGTCAAATCGGGTTCGGTTTTTTTGGCGATGTGGACCCGCGCCAGTTGTAATAGTTTAGATTTATTTTCTCGCAAATATATAACTGTTAATAAATATGCATGAAAGAATGAATGCCCAAAAATAAAATCGAATCGTTAGATCACCAATGCATGACAAGACAAACGATAAACTGAAAATGATACACAATTCGCACACACCACCCCTAGGGTACGCCTCACTGTTGCCTTTCGAAAGGTGGTCGTCGAGTATAGGACGTTTTAGTAAGTCCTTATGTCCATGACATGATCCAGTTGCCTCGAAACGGTTGCCTCGGAAAATAAAGGATCAATGGCATAAGGGTAGCTTCTAAGGTGTCCTACTGTTGCTCTGGTGACCACCACGTCCCTAAGACTCGAATTGACCCGAACACCTCCAACGGTGGTGCTACCTACCTCTCAATGGTTGGATGGCACTACTTTCAAGGACTTTTACACAGACAAATTCCTTAGGGTAGGTAGGTTCTCAAGGATACTTGCTCTAATTTCAAACAAATCAAAATACTTTTCACACCAACACACTTTCAAAAACTTTCAAAACAAACTTTTCAAACACTCTGACGTATGAGTTGAATTGAAACTTTTCAAAGAATATTTTTGAAACCCACATTGAAAAGCAAGCAAACATTTTGAAAACACATTGAGCAAGTACCTAAGAGCCCATGGATAACCATGGATAGAAAGGGTGCTAATACCTTCCCTTTCTATAACCTACCTCCCGAACCGAGAGCAATCTCTTTAAAGGAATTTTTCTGTGCTTTTGTCCTTTCCATTTGGAGAAAATAAAAGACGGTGGCGACTCTTGCTTCCGTGACATTTCGCGAACCAGCTTTAAAACAGTCAGTTCCAGATCCACCGATCACAGAACTGGCGACTCTGCTGGGGAGAAACTTAAAGTGAGGTGTACCTTAGGACTAAGATCACTGTGTTTTCAATTGTATTGCTTTGTTTGCTTTAAATTGTGGGACTGTCTTGGGAGTTCTATAGATCCTAACCCGGATCTGGGGGATACCCTTTTAGAAAATAGCAACAAGGCTGTGAGGGAACTGTGCGGGGTATACCGACATGGTTGAAACAGTCTGCTACGTTGATGTGGCACTTTGGTGTGTACCGGTAACCCTTGAGTCAGTCAAGGAGAGTACGGGGCCTCCATGTGGTGTCATGAAGCATCAACAGACCTTAGGAACCTTAATTGAACTATCTTGGCCTCTTTAGGGTAGTGAGATAACTGACTTTGGTGCAGTCCGAGGTTGGTTGATACTCGATACTACACTCAATTGAGGGTTGCTTTCCTGGAATATTTCGGTCGCCAGTTCAGTGGCTAAATCGAAACGATGAACAATGAAAGCAATCCCGTGATATTGGGAACCTTAGAACCCGGTTACTTTGATTAGGACAGGTTGAACCCACCAACTTCAAGAGGGTACTACCCAAACCCCATGCTGGCCTTAAACCTTAAGGGCCTGTCTTGTGTGCCTTGTGTGCCTTACATGTTTGTCTTTGTAAATATCTGTGTTTAATCATAGCATCATAACATCATCCAGCATCATATGCATTAACTAACCATTTCAGGGGTTCGAATTTTCATCTTTGTTCTTGTTTTGTAGGACATGGAAACCGTTCGTAGAAAGACAATTCCAATCAGTCTTGTGAGGATCTCTCCTCAGCTTAAGGAGCTTATATCCAGGATTCCCGAGAACTCTTCATTCAGTGAAAGGCATGGAAGCCTCATCAGCTTGGTCAACACCAATATTGAGGAAGATATGATAAAAGTCCTGTTCCAATTCTTTGACCCTCTGCATCACTGTTTCACCTTCTTGGATTATCAGTTGGTACCTACATTGGAAGAGTTCTCCCGACTCCTGAAGATCCCTATCCTTGATCAGCTACCCTTCAACGGTACAGAAAAGGAACCTAAGCTTGAAGAGATTGCTAAAGCCTTGCACCTACAGTCATCTGACCTCAAGGGACATTGGGAAGTTAGAAGTGGTATCAAAGGGTTCTTAGCCAGGTTTCTGTTTGAAAAGGCCTATGAATGTTGGAACTCCCTTGACTTACAAGCTTTTGAAAAGGTTGTGGCCCTTCTTGTTTATGGTTTGGTGTTGTTCCCTAACCCAGATCAGCTCATTGATATCAGTGCTGTCCAGATCTTTATGTCCAGGAATCCTATACCTACATTGCTGGGGGACCTCCTTCACTCATGTTACACTCGAACCATGAGAAAAAGAGGTGTCCTTATGTGTTGCACTCCTCTCCTGGGAAAGTGGTTTATTTCGCACCTTCCACAATCAGTCCTGAAGAACGAGCGGGGTTTGAGATGGTCACAACGGTTGATGACTCTTACACATGCAGATATACATTGGTGCCCTAGGTTCAGAGAAGATGTCACTATCATTGATCGTTGCGGGGAATATCCTAATGTTCCTTTACTTGGAATCAGAGGGGGTATTACTTATAGTCCATGCCTGGCTTGGAGACAATTTGGTTATGCTCGGAGGGATGGTCCTCATGACATGTTGATTCCTGACATAGTTTTTGACTTCGACAATGATACTCAAGGACTTCGCCAGAGATTTATCAGAGCTTGGAGGATGCCTAGTAGGATAGACAGCAAGACACTGGGGCACAGGAACTCCATCCCTTTGGAGCCTTACCTCAAGTGGGTACGAGCCCGCTCTCAGAAGTTAGTAATGCCTTATCCTCACATGCTTCCAGTAATCAAAGAGCCTGCCTTGGAAGGAGAGGTGTCTCATGTTATTCAGCACCCTGATATGCCCACATCCTGGGAAGAGATGCAGAAGAGCTGGATCCAGCTTAAGGAAGAGCGGAATTCTCTTGAGATTAGTTTGCATGCCAGTGAAAAGAAGGTCTTGGAACTCACCCGCCTGTTGCACGAGGAAAGGAATCTCAACACTTACATAGCTCCAAAGAAGATGCGCAACATATTTTGGATGTGATTTGATCTTTTTGTACTTTTGCCCATGAGGCTTTGATGTATTAAACAATGATTTTCTTAATAATAACGCGTGTTCCTTTTGGTCTACGACAAATTTGAATTTTCGAACTCTTGAATGCATTGCATAAACACATATCATTCATCATGTGCATCATAGGTACTCTTCTTTTCAGGTTGTTTATCGTTCTTCGCTGTTTATTTCAGCATCATGAATCCTGAATCATCAACCGATGCGGCTATCAAGGCTCTTCAGGCGCAGAACGTCCAGTTTCAGGCGCAAAACGCCCAATTTCAGGAGCTGATCAAGGGCCTGTCTCAGGGTCAACAAGAGTTAAAGACCATGCTGTTGAAGAAGACTAAGAAGAAGAGGAGGACTGTGCTATTTAACATTGGGCGCAGACTCGGGAACACTTTGGTTGTTGAAGCTGAAAGGACTCCTCCATCTGTGACGGAAGGTAGTCACCAAGAAAGGGAGGCCACTACTCCTGTGGGCTCTGATACTGAAACAGACTTCAATGACGACCAGTACCCTCCTGCTGAAGACCGGTACAAACAGCTGGAAGACAGATTAAAGGCTGTGGAAGTTCAACGGGTGCCTGGATTGGATTTCGGAGACTTGGGGTTATCTACTGGAGTGGTGATCCCCCACAAGTTCAAAACACCTGCCTTCGTGAAGTATGATGGGGCTTCCTGTCCCAAGATGCACCTCCGTTCTTATGTAAGGAAGATCCAGCCTTACACAGCAGACAAGAACCTTTGGATCCACTTCTTCCAGGAGAGTCTTTCAGGGACTCACCTCGATTGGTTCTATCAGCTAGATGGAATCAGCATTCGTAACTGGGAGGATCTGGCCACTGCTTTTTACAAGCAGTATCAGTATAATGCCGACCTCGCTCCTACGCGTACCCAGCTCCAGGGTATGTCGCTAGGGTCGGGTGAAGGTTTTAAGGAGTACGCTCAGAAATGGAGAGACCTGGCTGGCAGAGTGCAGCCACCATTGACGGATCGAGAGCTAGTAGATATGTTCTTGGGGACCCTATCTGGTCCATTTTTCAATCATCTCATTGGTAATTCCTCTGCTGGGTTTACTGATCTGATCCTGACTGGTGAAAGGATCGAGGCCGGTATAAAATCGGGGAAGATACAGAAAGTTGCCTCCTCCAGTACTGAGAAGAAACCCTTCAAAAAGGAGGCTAGTGCTGTATATAACTCCCGGAGAACAGAGCGACCTGAACACCGCCAATCTGTCAGCGCGGTAATGATTGCCAAACCTGCTGCCGCTCCTCGGCCAACTAATCCTCAAAAGTTTGAAAGACCCCGAAGAGAGTTTACCTGGTTAAGCATGACCTTATCACAGATCCTGCCACAATTGCTATCCACCAATTTAGTGACTGTCAAGGAGGCTCCAAAGTTTCCCAATACTGCATCCCCTAAGTTCAATCCAAATGCTCGCTGTGCTTATCACTCTGATAGCCCGGGGCATAACACAGATGACTGTTGGGCCCTAAGGAATAAGGTTCAAGACCTCATTGATGCCAAGGAGATACAGTTTGAGGCGCCCGAGAGGCCGAATGTTGTAAATGCTCCCATGCCCCAGCATGGAGTGAATGCTGTTGAGGATAATTTGTATGTAGCTTCGGTGGATGATGTTGCTACTCCGTTGTTGATGGTCAAGAGGAATCTGTTGCTAGCCGGTTTATTTCCGGGATGTAGCGAAAGTTGCCCTCTATGTGTTGCTTCCCCTGCTGGTTGTTCTCTGTTGAAGTCAGGCATCCAAAACCTGATAGATAGTAGAGAGATTTTGTTCGAAAAGACTATTGTTCCTGCTGCTCCTGTTGAAGAAGTGTCGATCGTTACCATCTTCAACAACTATTCCGAGGCTCCTTCAAAGAAGCCTATACAAATTTTGTCAGTTCACAAGAATGTTCCCATCACCATTACTGTTCCGGGGCCTATACCCTACAAATCTGATAAGGCTGTCCCATGGCACTATGGGGCGGATGTTTATGTTCTGGGTGTGAAACAAGAGTGCAACATTGATACTGGTGTCTCCAACATCACCGGGCCTGCTAAAGTCACTCGTAGTGGAAGACTGTTCTCGCCAGACATTGCTCCTCCGGCAATTCATAGGCCTTTGATCTTCACACCTGCTAGGGTACCTGTTTCTCCTTCTGATCAAGTATCCACCCCTGCTACTGAGTCATCTGATACTCGGGGCAAGGGAATTGCTGCTGATATGCCTGCCAGGACGGAGGCACCAAAGACCATTGTTGAGGCTTCCAAGCAGGAAATGGAAGAAATCCTCAAGATAATAAAGAAAAGTGATTTCAACATTGTGGAACAGTTGGGGCACACCCCCTCTAAAATCTCCATGTTGTCACTGCTGCTGTGTTCAGAGGCCCATGCGAAGGCTCTGATTGCTTTCTTAAAGACTGCCCACGTACCCCAAGATACGACTGCTGACCAGTTCACCGATTGTGTGGCCAACCTAACTGCTGATAATGGCCTGGGTTTCTCTGATGCCGATCTGACAGCAAAGGGGAAAAACCATAATGATGCCCTGCATGTCTCCATTGAATGCAGGGACACTACTCTTGCTCATGTGCTGGTTGACACAGGTTCCTCATTGAACGTGCTGCCCAAGAAGGCTCTGGATAGGCTGGATTGTGAAGGTCTAGAGCTCAAACCAAGTAGCATTGTTGTCCGGGCCTTTGACGGGTCCAAAAGAATGGTGCATGGTGAAGTGGACATCCCAATCAGGGTTGGGTCACAGGTATTCGATTCAAAGTTCTATGTGATGGATATCCATCCGTCCTATTCTTGTTTGCTGGGTCGCCCATGGATCCACAAAGCTGGAGCTGTGACTTCTACATTGCATCAAAAGCTCAAATACCCGGTCAGGGGGAAGATCGTAATAGTGCAAGGGGAGGAGGAATACATGGTCAGCCACCTCAACTCTTTCAGATACGTAGAAATGGATGGGGAGTTCATTGAAACCCCCTTTCAACATTTTGAGGAAGTACCACAAACCTTGGCAGCAGCAGAAGATGAAGAGGTTTCTCCTATGAAGATGGCCTCCTTAAAGGACGCCCGGGCTGTGATCGAAAAAGGTGAATGTGCAAACTGGGGCAAGCTTCCTGATCTTACTCCTAAGACTAACAAGTTTGGGCTGGGTTTCACCACAGAAGCTCAGAAAGCGGTGCGCAAGGCAAGAATTGGAAGACCTCCGTTGCTCATCACTCACTCTGGAGTGAATGCTATTGGAGAGGAAGATGGAATAGAAGAGTCAGAGTTCGATAGCTGGATCTACCCGACGGCCGACGGTGGATTGACTAATTGGACTGCCAAAGATTTTACTCCCATAACTTTTGTTCCCCAGTAATGAATTTCTTTGTTTTTTGATTTGTAATAAACAATAATTTGAGACTATATGGCCCGGTGTCTTACCCGGGGCACCGTGGTTTTATTTATGAGGGCTTTTGTTTGTCGCTATCATATATCATGAATAAAAGCATTGGACGTTTTTCACATTTCGAATTGTGCGCTCCTTTTCTTTCCTTTCTTTACATATTGCGAAACAGCTGTATTTACACACACACTCACTCATACAGGTTTCAATCCACTCTGGATCTCACTGGTAACGACTCTGCTACTGCCAGTTATGACTTCGAAAATCCGATCAACTTAGCCGCAGACGAAGGTGAAGATGATTGCGAAGTGCCTGGTGAACTTGCAAGATTGTTACAACAGGAAGAGAGGGCAATTCAACCCCATGAAGAGCCAGTGGAAATAATAAACTTGGGTACTGAGGAAGACAAGAAAGAGGTGAAGATTGGTGCCAACCTAGAACTCAGCGTGAAGCAACGGTTGACTCAGATGCTGCATGACTATAAAGAAATCTTTGCCTGGTCCTACGAAGATATGCCCGGATTAGATACCGACATTGTGGTCCATCACTTACCAACTAAAGAAGATTTCCCTCCGGTTAAGCAAAAGGTCCGCCGTATGCGTCCAGAGATGTCTGAGAAGATTAAAGCCGAGGTTATGAAGCAGTTTGATGCCGGGTTTCTTGCAGTGACTTCTTACCCTCAGTGGGTTGCTAATGTGGTGCCGGTACCTAAGAAGGACGGTAAGGTCAGGATGTGTGTCGACTACAGGGATCTGAACAGGGCCAGCCCCAAGGATGACTTCCCTCTACCCCACATTGATGTCCTTGTTGATAATACCGCTCAGCATAAAGTGTTCTCTTTTATGGATGGCTTTTCAGGCTACAATCAGATCAAGATGGCACCTGAAGACATGGAAAAGACTACCTTTGTTACTCAGTGGGGCACCTTCTGTTACAAGGTCATGCCGTTCGGGTTAAAGAATGCTGGGGCAACCTACCAACGTGCCATGGTTACCTTATTTCATGACATGATCCATCATGAGATAGAAGTGTATGTTGACGACATGATCGCTAGGTCCCAAACTGAGGAAGAGCATCTAGATCATCTGCAGAAGTTGTTTGACCGGTTGAAATTGTACAAGCTGAGATTGAACCCGAACAAGTGTACCTTCGGGGTAAGATCTGGGAAATTGCTAGGCTTCGTGGTTAGTGATAAAGGTATTCAAGTGGACCCTGCTAAGGTCAAAGCCATTCAAGAGATGCCAGTTCCTAAGACGGAGAAGGAAGTCAGAGGCTTTCTAGGACGCCTGAATTACATTGCTCGCTTCATCTCTCATCTGACTGCTACCTGTGAACCAATCTTCAAGCTGCTGAAGAAAGATCAGGTAGTACGTTGGAATGATGAATGTCAGGCTGCTTTTGATAGAATCAAAGAATATCTCCAAGAACCACCCATCCTTATGCCACCAGTGGAAGGGAGACCTTTGATACTTTACCTGACAGTACTTGATAATGCAATGGGGTGTGTGCTGGGGCAGCATGACGAGTCTGGCCGAAAAGAGCATGCCATTTATTACCTTAGCAAAAAGTTTACCGACTGTGAGACCCGATACTCACTGCTTGAGAAAACTTGCTGCGCTTTGGTATGGGCTGCTCGCCGGCTGAGACAGTATATGCTGACTCACACTACCTTGTTAATCTCAAAAATGGATCCTATAAAGTACATATTCGAAAAGCCTGCTCTGTCTGGGAGAATTGCAAGATGGCAGATGATCTTGACGGAATACGACATTCAGTACACGACCCAAAAAGCCATCAAGGGAAGTGTATTGGCAGACCACCTAGCACATCAAGCTGTGGATGACTACCAATCAATGAACTTCGAGTTTCCAGATGAAAGCATTATGATAGTAACTGACTGTGAAATACCTGGACCGGATGAAGGACCTGAACCAGGATCCCGATGGTCTATGCACTTTGACGGAGCCTCCAATGCTTTGGGAAATGGCATCGGCGCCATAATCGTATCTCCACAAGGTACTCATACTCCACTCACCGCCCGGCTGTGTTTCAACTGTACCAACAACATGGCGGAGTATGAAGCGTGTATTATGGGTCTTCAAGCTGCGATCGACCTGAGGATCAAATTTCTGAGTGTCTTCGGAGATTCCGCTCTCGTGATCAATCAGATCAAAGGAGAGTGGGATACGAAACATCCGAACTTGATTCCTTACAGAGAATGTGTGTTGGCTTTGATCCCCCACTTCACAGAGATAACATTTGAGCACTTTCCAAGAGAAGAGAATCAGCTGGCGGACGCGTTAGCTACAATGTCTTCAATGTTCAAGGTTAAATGGGATAATGAAGCTCCCCGGATCATCATCTGGAAACTGGACGAACCGGCATACTGTTGTGATCTCGAAACTGAATTGGTAACTGAGAAGCCTTGGTACCACGAAGTAAAGAGATATCTGGAAGCACAGGAATACCCTGAGGGAGCATCTGTCAATGATAAGAAATTCCTGAGGAGGTTTGCAGCCAAGTTCTTTCTTAGCAATGGCATCTTGTACAAGCGAAACCAGGATTCAACCCTACTGCGTTGTGTAGATAAGACTGAAGCAGATAGAATCATGGAAGAGCTACATGAAGGGACCTTTGGTACACACTCCAGCGGGCACACTATGGCTAAGAAGATCCTACGGGCAGGGTATTACTGGTCCACCATGGAAGCTGATTGCTACCAACACTCTAGGACATGCCATAAATGCCAGATCTACGCAGACAAGGTGCATGTTCCTCCGGTTCCCCTGAATGTTCTGACGGCGCCTTGGCCATTTGCAATGTGGGGCATAGACATGATCGGCGAGATTAAACCTACGGCATCCAATGGACATCGCTTCATCCTAGTGGCGATTGATTATTTTACGAAGTGGGTTGAGGCAGCATCCTATGCTACGGTAACCAAGACTGTTGTGGCACGGTTCATTCGGCACAACCTGATCTGTCGGTACGGCGTTCCTGAGCGGATTATTACAGATAACGGTACCAATCTGAACAATAAGATGATTGCTGAGCTCTGCGAACAGTTCAAGATACAGCATCACAATTCTTCTCCTTACCGACCGAAGATGAATGGGGCTGTAGAAGCAGCTAATAAAAACATCAAGAAGATCGTGCAGAAGATGACAGTAACGTATAAAGATTGGCACGAGATGTTACCGTTCGCTCTGCATGGGTATCGTACCTCAGCTAGGACGTCAACCGGGGCAACTCCTTTCTCTCTGGTTTATGGCATGGAGGCAGTCTTGCCAATCGAAGTACAAATTCCTTCTCTCCGGATAATGAAGGATGCAAATCTGAATGAAGATGATTGGATCCAGACACGACTTGATCAGCTCAACCTTATTGACGAAAAGAGACTTGCTGCTATCTGTCATGGTCAGACGTATCAGAAACGAATGATCAGGGCATTTAACAAAAAGGTCAGACCACAGGAATATCAAGTCGGGGATCTGGTGATCAAGCGAATCATCCTTCCTCAGAGTGATCCAAGGGGCAAATGGACCCCTACGTACGAAGGGCCATTTGTGGTTAAGCATGTGTTCTCAGGAGGAGCGATGATATTAACCAACATGGATGGTGACGACCTTCCTCATCCCGCCAATGCAGACATAGTTAAAAAATACTACGCATGAAAAAAGACCCGCTAGGCTGACATGTCTAGGCAAAAATTAGGGCTTCCCGTCGAACCAAAAGGGTTCGGGCAAAATGAAGGGATGAAAATGAAAAATCTGTACACCCGACAAGTCGAAAACCTGAAAAGGCGGCTTGGGTAAAAATGGGTATCCCGGTGGACTGAAAGCCCGAAAGGGCAGTCCAGGCAAAAATTAGGGATAAAAGCGTAATACTATGTCTCATTGGATCACTTTGCATCCAGAATCCAGTATCTACATCAAGACGGCATCGATCAGTCAGCTTCACCTTCAACCAAGGTCATCAAGTGATGAGACGCTCCGAGTTATAAAGGCGATAGCAGAGTTGAAACCCAGTGGATCATTCATATTTCACACAGCTGTTTTATTTTCTTTTGTACAAAACTTGTATAAACTCTCTTATTCGGCGACGTTCCTCTTACTAGGATGTCAGCCTCTTGTACACAAAACGCCTATTCACAGGCCATTCAAAATCAATACAAATATACTTTTCAGTTAAACGTGCCAACTGTTTTTCTTTTTCTGTTTTGTTTTGCGAAGAACGTCCAAGGTTCAATTTGTGATATATGCATTGACAATAATTTGCTAGCTCATAAATATTTGCATACGAAACAAAGAATTAATTGCAGGTGACACTAGAAACAGGGGCAATAAAGAGTTGTCTGAACAGTCTAATTGTTCTATCCTCCAAGGTACCAAGGTAGGTTCAGCTAAAGAACCTAACCAGACATCTCAAATTCCCCAGAGGACAGCAAGTCAGTGCATTCTTCCCCGAACAAAGTTAACAAGTCTCAAGGAAATTGGGTATCCTCCAGTAGATCCCAATATTCCCCAGCAGCATATATTCCTAACAAGCATCCCCGGCAGTCTTGGTCTAAAGATTGTTCCCCGGCGGTACATCAACATTCAAAGGAATCACTTCCCCAGCATATCAAAACTTCCCCAGGAGAGTCCCATCCAAGTTCCCCAGGAAAGGTGGAATTCATCTCCCCAAGCAGTAAGCTTATCCCCAGTGAATTCTGGAAGCTTATCCTTCATGGAACGCGAACGCGTCGTCTGGCTTGATTTAAAGAGTTATTTCCTCAACAGGATATAACTGGGTTATCCTCAGCCAAAAGCCAAGGAAAGGTCGTCGTCAACGTAGTGCTTTCCTATCCCCAGCGAAGTCTATTCACACTTCCAATACAACAACGGTATCCCCAACAGAGTTACTATTAACATTCAGCAAGGCATCACTCTTCCCACAGAGTCTTGCTTTCCAGCACGATCGCTAGAGTATCTTTTCTCCCTGCAGAATCTTCCATTCACCAAGTTTATTCCGCAACGGAGTCATCTTCTCCTACCGGTATCCTTGCAGTTATCATCCCCAGCGGAAGCAAAATCTATTCTTCGACATCAGCCCAGGATACGACTTCCCGGCACCCGTCAAGGATTTACTTTCCTAGACGAAAACATACATAAAACATCACATACATCATTATAGCATGCATAACGCACTGCATCATACAAATCTCATTTATGTTGAGAACATCATTGCTTGATCCATATCATGCATTGCATATGACTGACTTTTACCTTTCAGGAAAGATCCAGTTAAGTTCTCAAGCTACATTTCAAGACCTAGACCGGTTCAGTTAAATCGTCCCAAGATTTTTCTGATGCTTATCCCTTTGAAGACATTTCAAGACCTAGACCGGTTCAGTTAAATCGTCCCAAGATTTTCCTGATTGCTTATCCAGTCAAAGGCCTTCTCTGGTTCAGTTAAATCGTCCCAAGATTTTTCTGATGCTTATCCCTTTGAAGACATTTCAAGACCTAGACCGGTTCAGTTAAATCGACCCAAGATTTTCCTGATTGCTTATCCAGTCAAAGGCCTTCTTTGGTTCAGTTAAATTGTCCCAAGATTTTCCTGATGCTTATCCCATTGAAGACATTTCAAGACCTAGACCGGTTCAGTTAAATCGACCCAAGATTTTCCTGATTGCTTATCCAGTCAAAGGCCTTCTTTGGTTCAGTTAAATCGTCCCAAGATTTTCCTGATGCTTATCCCTTTGAAGACATTTCAAGACCTAGACCGGTTCAGTTAAATCGTCCCAAGATTTCCCTGATGCTTATCCAGTCAAAGGCCTCTCTGGTTCAGTCAGATCGACCCTAAGATCTCCCTGATTCTTATCCCAGTAGAAGACACCCCAGATTTTTCTCAACGAACGTTGTTGAAGTTAAAGTCACCCAAGGCTCTCTTACCATTCATGCTAAGGAAGTAATCATCCCTGGTTCTTTCATCGCCGTTTGAAGCTCCAGACTCAGCTCCTGTAACCAGTCAGGACACATCAATACCAAGCACCTAAAAGTCAGCTCCTGCAACGCGTCAGGTACTCATTTTTCTGTTTCGCAGGTATGCAGGTTCTCGCTAAGGAATCTCCTACGCGATCAACATCCAGATGGCATTTATAAGCCCATCATCCAATCCAGCAATCTCCAAATGGCATCTATAAGCCCATTCCACCCTCATTGCTAACATGTGAGCGCAAATTTCCGGGCACTCTAGTGTCCAATCATCTTTTACCCTCGGATTACGAAAGGCACGCCAGCCAATCTGCATCCTCAGGTCTAAGAAGATTGAACAGGGGCAACTGTTATACCCCAAAATTTGCCCTCCCATATTCCTCAAGAAATTGCCAAGCCAAGCTAGAAAATTCCCCAAGGGTTGGGCAGTGCAACAGTCTCCCATACAGTCAAAATTAGGGTTTTGAGTCTGATCAAGAAAAGGAAGTTTTCAAAGGCCCAATCAAGTCTCATATGCTTACAAACATGGTCAAGCATCCTCATACCAAGTTTCAAGGCATTCAGCTCAAAATTGCACAGTCAAAACCCTAAATTGCACTACAGTCAACTGTAGGGGCAAAATGGTCATTTGGCAGTCAAAAGTTCAAATTTTTGGTCAACATATCATTTTGAAGCCACAAACATCATTTGATCAATGCTTGATCATGATTCTCAAAATTTGGCTCAGAAATCATCAAAGATGCAAAAGTTGCTATATTTGGACAGTTGAAAAAGTCAACTGAAATTGACCAAGGCATAACTTTCACATGGATTGTCAGAAAAATTCCATCCAAAGCTCATTTTGAAGAGAAAGACATTTCCTACAACTCATCTTCATACTTCAAGTCCAAGAAATGCTCTCACAAAAAGTTATCAATTTCAACATTATAGGTCATTTTTAAAAGTCAACAAAAAGGGACTTTAAGTCAAAGGCCATAACTTGAGATTGGTAAATCAAAATGACATGGGACCAAAGGCATTGGTTAAAGGACTCAAAGACCTTTCCAAAATGTCCAAGAACATGTGAAAAGCTTAAAAATTGAGCAAGTTATGCCTTGTAGAAGTTGGGAAATTTTTGTGAAATGGCAAAAGTCAACTATCCTTGAAAATCCAATTTTGACAAAAGGGCCCCATTTTTTCCACTTGGTTCATCCTTGTCATGCCACACACGTGTCCCATGGTTAATTTCAAGACCAAATATTGATTTTTTTTATTTTATTTAATTTTTGATGATTTAATTCATTTTAATTCTTTGAAAATTCAAATAAAATTTAAAAGCCAATAGAATAGTGTCATGTGAACTTGGACAATTCCTATGTATCATGAACCAACTCAAGAAATCAGGTTAGGGTTCATTTGCACACTAGGTCTAGGTTTTGGCTAAAAAGGAGGAAAATGGTTAATGGAAGAAACCCTAAGACTAATTCTTTCCTAAGCATGAATTAAGGCCAAAAAACTAGCCAATTCCATTCCATGAGATGCATTGAGTCAAACCCTAACCATAGTGCAGCAAAAGGCTCGCTCAAAAGTGGATTGGAACTTTGAAAAATAAGCCATATAAGTCAAAACTGAAATCAGTGCTAGACAGTTTTTTAAGCCTTAATCTTTGTTCCATTAGCATCTTGGACAATCACTAAACGCATCCCACTTCCTAACATCAATCAAAACGCGAAGAAACAGTGGTGATAACTCAAAACTGTACAGAGTTTTTTTTGAAATCGTATTCTCAATTCCAAGCATGATCATTGCATTTTAATCACATATTCATGTTCCTCACAAAGTTTCCAAGCTATTCATGGTGTTTAATTTCATTTTTGTTGATCATACACGAAGTTACCATTTTCGAATGTTAGGGTTTCCAGCTTTTTAATTTAGGGCTTTCAAAAATAGGCAAAATCAAAGCTCAAGACCATCGCCATTAAAACCAGCATGTTCCAACGAGCAGGAAACAACCATCGCGAACAATTTATGTAGCCTATATGGCTATTCGCTATTTTCCCATAGCATGCTTAAGGCAACGCTTCAAAACCGTTGCTATTGTGTTTTATGTTTCAGGGCACGCGAGGAAGAAGAAGTCGTGGCAGCCAATGATACGCTCATTTGAATTGCGCGCGTTTTTAAGTGCTATGCATTGGTTTTGTTTTTTATTATTTTCTTACCATAATATGTTAACTAACGTTCATTGGCTCAGTGGCAAGCGTGAATTCCATTAACCTCAATGACCTGGGTTCAAGTCCCAGGTCTTGCAAAATTCAATATTATTTTTCATTTCCAATTCACATGCAGCGCTCACATTGATGCTCACCATACTCCATCAGAATTCAACCTCCACGTGTCCCAGGGCCTCAGATCCATGGCCAATGTTCAAGATGCACCATACATCAAGTCAACAGGCGTGCATGTGATTGGAAAAGTCAACAAAATTCAAAGCAAATGGGCCAGGCTTTTCAAATCTGCACCTCCAATTCTGGGGTCTACCCCCCCTGGTTTGCCCATTTAATTTATTTTCTTATATCTTTTAATCATTTATTTTAATTGTTATATTATTTTAATTATTCGTTTTATTTAATTTTTAATCAAAAATATAAAAACATTAAAAATACAGAAAGGACAAAAAAAAATATAATTAATTTTGATTACTTTTATAAATAAATTAAAATGTGTAAATTATTTAGTTTTAATTAGGTTTTCAATTTTAATCTCTTTTTAATAAAAATCCAAAACAACATAGAATTTAGGATTAATGACTTTTAATTTCCCTTTTTTATTTTTCCCTTTTTTTCAGAATAATAATATTATTTTTTTATTTTTCATAAATCAAAAATTGTACATAAATTAATTTAGAATTAAATTAGGTTAGAAATTAAATCTCTTTCTTAAAAACTTAAAAAACATTAGAACTAGGGTTTAGCATTTTAATTTTAAATAATTTTTCTTTTTTTCTTTTAAACCTAAAAAACACAAAAATACTATTTTTCATTTAATTTTAATTTTAGATTCCTTGATTAATTTTAATAGTTTGTAAAAGGGTCCAACGCCCTAATTTTGTTTAATCTCTTTATTTCGCGCATTTGTTTTATATTGTTTAAATAATTCTGTATATCCCCCAAAGCCATGTAATTTAAAATTCTCGCACTTTTATTTATTCGCTTTATTTATTTTCAGTCAAATCGGGTTCGGTTTTTTTGGCGATGTGGACCCGCGCCAGTTGTAATAGTTTAGATTTATTTTCTCGCAAATATATAACTGTTAATAAATATGCATGAAAGAATGAATGCCCAAAAATAAAATCGAATCGTTAGATCACCAATGCATGACAAGACAAACGATAAACTGAAAATGATACACAATTCGCACACACCACCCCTAGGGTACGCCTCACTGTTGCCTTTCGAAAGGTGGTCGTCGAGTATAGGACGTTTTAGTAAGTCCTTATGTCCATGACATGATCCAGTTGCCTCGAAACGGTTGCCTCGGAAAATAAAGGATCAATGGCATAAGGGTAGCTTCTAAGGTGTCCTACTGTTGCTCTGGTGACCACCACGTCCCTAAGACTCGAATTGACCCGAACACCTCCAACGGTGGTGCTACCTACCTCTCAATGGTTGGATGGCACTACTTTCAAGGACTTTTACACAGACGAATTCCTTAGGGTAGGTAGGTTCTCAAGGATACTTGCTCTAATTTCAAACAAATCAAAATACTTTTCACACCAACACACTTTCAAAAACTTTCAAAACAAACTTTTCAAACACTCTGACGTATGAGTTGAATTGAAACTTTTCAAAGAATATTTTTGAAACCCACATTGAAAAGCAAGCAAACATTTTGAAAACACATTGAGCAAGTACCTAAGAGCCCATGGATAACCATGGATAGAAAGGGTGCTAATACCTTCCCTTTCTATAACCTACCTCCCGAACCGAGAGCAATCTCTTTAAAGGAATTTTTCTGTGCTTTTGTCCTTTCCATTTGGAGAAAATAAAAGACGGTGGCGACTCTTGCTTCCGTGACATTTCGCGAACCAGCTTTAAAACAGTCAGTTCCAGATCCACCGATCACACGATGCATTAATGAAATAACAATATTTAACATGAGTAAATGTTTGAACAAAAGAGAATTGCAACTTGAACATTCGAATGAACAAAAATTTCTCAATCCTAGCCATGTTCTGGCAAGGGAGCAGTGATCACGTGGGGAGTCTTGGGTATTTTAAACTGAATCTCTCCAGCGTCGATCATGTCTTGGATCTTATTTTTCAAGCTCAGGAGGATTTTCCCGAACCGGGTCTCTTGAGCAAGAAAGTCCTGATTGTCTTGTTGGGAAGCCATTGCTGAAATAAACAGCGACAAAGGTAAGTGACCTGCAAAAAGGGTACCTGTTATGCAATGATGTGTATGACATGCATGTAATGTTTTCAAGGACCTCGCGGGGTAAACAAAAATTGTTAGAACTAGGTAGCTTGATTGAGGGAACTTCATGTTTGCTGAGATTCCTTCTTCAAGGGTCAAAGGCTCACCATATCCAGTGGGTCATAGCCCCTGACTTTAATCATCATGTCTGGTTTTGATTTCCAAACAACCTTGGTTAGGGGAACCTTCTTCAAGAGTCAGAGCTCACCATATCAAGTGGGTCATAGCCCCTGACAACTTTGTCTAGAGGAAAATAAATCCTCTTTGCCCCTTGCTGGGATAGTTGATTCACCATGACCTGCATCACAAGCCCTTGAGATCCTTGAAGTGGGTTAGGATGTATGCAATGGTATGATGGTATGCTATGCATGGGGTAATATGGATAAACCCTGTTATGAGTCCCCATCAAGGACTGCAAACCAAAACCTGCAAGAAACTCAAGTAAAACCTGTCATGAGTCCCAGTTAAGGACTAAAAACAAAACCTGCAAGAAACTCGGTAAACCCTGTTAGGAGTCCTAATTAAGGACTGCAAACCAAAACCTGTAAGAAACTTAGGTACCCTGTTATGAGTCCCTATTAAGGACTATAAACAAAACCTGCAAGTAGTTCATGTGTCAGATAACAAGCATGCAAGTAGTCAAGTACGAAGGCACGCAAGTCACACAAGAGAAACCCTTAGAGTTTAGGCCAGCATGAGGTCTGGGTATTACCCTCTTGAAGTTGGTGGGCTCAACCTGTCCTATCAGAAGTAACTGGGTTCTAAGGGTCCCAATATCACGGGATTGCTTTCATTGTTCATCGTTTCGATTTAGCCACTGAACTGGCGACCGAAATATTCCAGGAAAGCAACCCTCAATTGAGTGTAGTATCGAGTATCAACCAACCTCGGACTGCACCAAAGTCAATTATCTCACTACCCTAAAGAGGCCAAGATAGTTCAATTAAGGTTCCTAAGGTCTGTTGATGCTTCACGACACCACGCGGAGGCCCCGTACTCTCCTTGGCTGAACTCAAGGGTTACCGGTACACACCAAAGTGCCACATCAACGTAGCAGACTGTTTCAACCATGTCGGTATACCCCGCACAGTTCCCTCACAGCCTTGTTGCTACTTTCTAAGAAGGTATTCCCCAGATCCGGGTTAGGATCTATAGAACTCCCATGACATTCCCACAATAATAAAACAAGCAAGTCAATACAATTGAAAACACAGTTATGAACTATCCCTAAGGTACACCTCACTTTAAAAATAGTCCCCAGCAGAGTCGCCAGTTCTGTGATCGGTGGATCTGGAACTGACCGTTTAACGCTGGTTCGCGAAATGTCGCGGAAGCAAGAGTCGCCACCGTCTTTTATTTTCTCCAAATGGAAAGGACAAAAGCACAGAAAAATTCCTTAAAGAGATAGTTTCTCGGTTCGGGAGGTAGGTTATAGAAAGGGAAGGTGTTAGCACCCTTTCTATCCATGGTTATCCATGGGCTCTTAGATACTTGCTCATTTATGTTTTCAAAAATGGTTTATTTGCTTTTCAACTGTGGGTTTTAAAAAGTTTCTTTGAAAATTCCAGTTCGACTCTTGTATCGGTCCTCAAGAGTGTTTGAAAAATTGCTTTCGAAAACTTTTTGAAAATGTGTTGGTGTGAAAAGTATTTTGTTTTGTTTTGAAATTTAGAGCAAGTATCTAGAGTCGTCTACCTACCCTAAGGAATTCGTCTGTGTAGATATCCTTTAAAGTAGTGCCATCCCACCATTGAGAGGTAGGTAGCACCACCGTTGGAGGTGTTCGGGTCAATTCGAGGTTCGGGACATGGTGATCACCAGAGCAATAGGAAGACACCTTAGAAGCTACCCTCATGCCAGGTTCCCGGATCATGAGGACTTACTAAGACATCCTCTACTCGACGGTCACCTTTCGAGGCAAGGCAACAGTGAGGCGTACCCTAGGGGTGGTGTGTGCGATTCGTGTGTCGTTTTCAGATATTTTTGTCTTTTGTCATGTTATTGGTGATCTAGCGCTTGTTTTTATTTTTGTCCATACATTCTTTCATGCCTTGATTAATAGTTAATAATTGCGAGAAAAGTAAAAGTCTAAAGCTATTACAAAAGGCGCGGGTCCACATCGCCAAAATTTCTCGAACCCGATTTGACAGAAAAAATAAAGAAGGTAAAGAAAATAAAGTATTAAAAGTGCGACAGATTAATTACATGGCTTCGGGAGAGATACATAAATATTAAACGAAATAAAATAAATATACGAATAAGAATTAAACGAGGGCGTTTGACCCTTTTTGCAAAATTAAATTAAACGATGAATTAATTAAAATTAAAAAGAAAAGAAATTGTTTTTGGTGTTTTTTAGTATTTTATGATTTTAATGAAAAAGAATTAAATGCAATTAAACCTAATTCTACAATTTTTATTTTATTATGAAAACATTGAATTTTAACCTAAAATTAACCCTAATTAATTTACATGCAATTTAATTATAAAAATAAATATCTAATATTTAATTATTATGGGAGAAAAAGAAAAAGGAATAAAAATTTAATTAAAACCCTAATTCTATATTTTTTAGATTTTTATTAAAAGAATTAAAATTGAAACTTAATTTAAAAAAAAACTAGTTAATTTATGAATTTATTTACAAGAAATATTAAAATAAAAAAAAACATATTTATTATTTTTTTTCTTTTCTGATTTTTTTGTGTGTTTGTATTTTTGTAAAAATAATTAATTAATTAAAAAAACAACAATTAAAAGAAAGTAAAAATAAAATAAAGAAAAATAAAGAAGGTTTGCAAACCTAGGGGGTTCAGACCCCAAATAGGAGGTATAGCCTTGGTAATTCAGGCCCAATGCCCTTCAGGCCTGGTTGACTTAGGCGCCAGCGTGTAGCAGCGTTGACCAGGGTCTACCCTGTACCTCAGAGCGTGACCTCTTGATCCTCTCCCTTGGGACGCGTGGACGGTTTGATCGTATTGTGCACGGTGCGTCTTTACATTGAACCTGCATGGAATCATTAAATACAAAATAATATGAAGGGGGTGAAGACCTGGGGCTCGAACCCAGGTCATGAACATTGCCAGCACGTACGTATACCACTAAGCCATTCCGCGCGTTTTGTATGTAATATAATAAACAAATAATATCAAATAAAACGAAGGCGTTAGTGGGTTTGAGCGCGCAAATTCAAAAGAGCCAATCATGGCTGGCCACCACATCATCTTCTTCATTGATTTTTATTTTCCTGAAATACAAACATATTAGGCAACGGTTTTTTAAGTGTTCTTTTAGGCCACTTTCTGGAAAATAGCGAATAGCCATTGGATGCTCATAAATTGAGCGCGAGGGTGGATTCATAATCGTCTAAGCATGCTGATTTGAGTCATGGTACTATGGTGGTCTGATTTTACCGCGTTTGGAAACCCCCAATTTCAAGCTTGCAAAACCCTAATCTGCATCCATGGTGAATTCGCATACAGTGCATAAAAATCCAATCAAAGGACATGGTTAGCTTTAGAACACATTGCTTAGCATGAATCTACAAATAAAATGCCATGAATATGCGTAAATTGTAAAGCACGATTATGAAAAAAAGTGAGAAAATTTGGACTTCTGTACAGTGATTCAAAGGGTTATGATTGATGTTTTTGATCCAGGAAGATTGCTTGAGGTCCTTGGAAGGCAATAGGATGAGTCTCGTGGCTTGAAACGACCTGAAAACCTGTTTTCAGAATATGAGTTTTCAAAGAAAATTTCAAGTTTTGTTTTCTATGTTCTTGCGCAGCTTAGTGTTTTTTTGCATTAGGTTTTGATTCCTTGTATAAGTATGAGTGAATTAGGTCAAAAGTCTGACCAAAAGAATCCAAGATTTGATTGTTCAATATTTGATTTTCAAGCATTAGTTTTTCCAATCTTTTCATGCTATTTTGTACCAATCATGATCAATTCACTTCAAATATTTCCATATTTGATTATGCACGAATTATTGAGTATATTTCATGCACAAAAAGATTTTATTTCATTGGTTTTATATTTTTCATGTATTTTATTTGATTAAATGAATTATTAATAATAAAAAATTCAAATAAATAAATAAAAATGGAGAAAAACTTCCCTTTGGGCCAAATGGTCGTGTGCATGCTTTGGATGATGAATTGTGGAAGAAAAATAGGCCCATTAGCAATTTTAGGTCATTTGAATCAATGTTGACTTTTCAAAATATCCAAAAATTTCCCAACTTCCACAAGGCATAACTTGCTCAATTTTTAAGCTTTGCTCATGTTCTTGGACATTTTGGAAAGGTCTTTGAGTCCTCTAACCAATGTATTTGGTCCCATGTCATTTTGATTTACCAATCTCAAGTTATGGCCTTTGACTTAAAGTCCCTTTTTGTTGACTTTTGAAAATGACCTATAATGTTGAAATTGATAACTTTTTGTGAGAGCATTTCTTGGACTTGAAGTATGAAGATGAGTTGTAGGAAATGTCTTTCTCTTCAAAATGAGCTTTGGATGGAATTTTTCTGATAATCCATGTGAAAGTTATGCCCTGGTCAATTTACAGTTGACTTTTTCAGCTGTCCAAATAAGGAAACTTTTGCATCTTGATGATTTTTGAGCCAAGCTTTGAGAATCATGATCAAGCATTGATCAAATGATGTTTGTGGCTTCAAAATGAGATGTTGACCAAAAATTTGAACTTTTGACTGTCAAATGACCATTTTGCCCCTACAGTTGACTGTAGTGCAATTAGGGTTTTTGACTGTGCAATTTTGTGCTGAAAGTCTTGAAACTTGATATGAGGATGCTTGACCATGTTTATAGGCATGTGGGACTTGATTGGACCTTTGGAAACTTCATTTTCTTGATCAGAACAAAAACCCTAATTTTGACTGCTTAGGAGACTCTTACACTGTGCAACCCCTGGGGAATTTTGAAGCATGACTTGGCAATTTCTTGAAGAATATGGGAGGGCAAATTTTGGGGTACAACACCTATGAAGACTAATCGCTTTAATCCACCATTGAGAAAGAAGATTGACCACTTCACTCTCAACAATATATTGAAGAAAATATGCAAATACCTGCATCCATTGTCCTATATTACTTATTATTTGGTTTAAGATCAACCATCATTTCCTTGTATAAGGGGGTTCACGAGTCTTTCCTACTAAAAGCTCCAAACTATTGTTGGAAACTCTCAAGATCAATTCTTGGAGAGAGGAGTATGTCCTTTTGATTTGACCGAACCTCTATAATTTTTGTGTTCTCCTTCTTCCCTTAAACTCTTTAAATTCCGCAATTTATTTTTTACTATTTACTTTCCGCTACCAAAGTTTTTTAAACTCTGTTTTTAATATGAAAAAGTTTTCAAAACCAAGGTTTTTCAAACCACAAAATTCACCACCATCTTGTGTATTAAGTCTCAAGTCCAACAACTCCCACCGTTGCAGAGTAAAGACTCACACAAGGAGTAAAGCATAAAGATAAAGGGTGGCCCGACAATCTCAGTCTTTGCGTTGTCAAACAATAAAATGACTCATGAGGACACCTATTATAGGCCAACTAGAGGCCTAGAGCGAAAAGCCAAATCACGAAGGCTCAATCTATAATCACTCCAAGTAAAAGAATGGACACGGGGAGCCTCACCGACACACACGATACCTGATCACAACCCTCAAAAATATCTCTTACTGTTAGATGTGATTAAAGGATCCCCATATCGTACTCTAGATCAGATAGAGACAATTTTAACCATATGACGCATATAAACGAGAATTTCTTTGCACACCTCCAAAAGCATCCAAAATCAAGTTTTGGGATGAATTCAGAAATACAATTCTGAAACTTAAAAAAAAAACAATCATTTTGGCGTTTTAAGATGCTCTCACTTATCCCTTCAACCACCGAACGAAAATTGCAAACAAAATTCCAGACACTGTTAGACTTTTAGTATGTGATTAACTCATTTTTCTTTCGTACTCTCCCCCATCAATTTCAATCTCTTTCTCTTATTATCTTGATCTCTTTTCTTCTATTTATAAATTTGAAAAACATTATATTTTGATTAAAATTCAATTATTTTTTAAATTGATTATTATTTATTTGAAAATATTTTTTTCTAAAGAAAATTTCCCAATTTATTTATATCATATTTTTTTAAAATTAAATAATTAATTAAAAATGGCCTCTTAATCACGTGGACCGGGCTAATAATATTGTGAGTCATACTTTAACTCAATTTACTTTGAAAAAATGCCAAAAAAATATAAGTAAATGAAACTCCTGGAACTATAAATTATATTATAAATCATAATTCATTAATTCTAATCTTTATAATCTTTCTAATCTGGGATTGTTTCAGAAGTTTACTTTCGAAAATACCATATTTTTTGTTAAAAAAATAAGAGATTATTTCAGAAGTGTATTTCCGAATTCATTCCAAAAAAAATAAAATTTCATAACTTCGAAAATACATCTCCGAAATCACCCCAGAAAAAATTGAATTTCGTAACTTCGACAATACATCTCTGAAACCACTCAAGAAAAAATTAACTCTGGTGCATTCAGAGTTACATCTATGAATTCTGAAGGTAAAAACAAAGTCTCGTCAGAGGTGACTAAGAAGGTGTATGGGTGAAATTTTTTGTCTCCATATAAACCTCATCACACGTTAGATATATGTGGTATCTCATTCTCACTTTAAAAGTACATCTAAAAAACTTCAATGACATTATAATACTAATCCTACATCAACATGTCATCCCATCTTTATTGCATCAAAAATATTTGCTCTCGCATCAAAAAGCTCGATCCCACGACACACGGATACGTCTTGCTCCACTTCAAATATACATAAAATTTATAATATAGTAATAAATATATACAAAACATACATATTAAATATATGAATTTAATTTTTTTTCGTGTAACTTTTTTTTGCCATGTCACTCTAGTGATGGTTAAAATAAAAGTAAAATATTTTAAATAATTGACAATTGTCATTACTAATCTTTTAAGATATTTATTATACTATTTTTTGATTAACAATGATATTTATTCATTCAAATTGATAGAATACATTGAATAATATAAACTTAAAATTGCTATAAATTGAAAAGGATGAATTTGCGAACAAACTCACAACACCCACGTTAATAGTATATAACGGTAAAATGTCTATAAATATGATAAAGCTACAAATATGATGAAATTGAAATACTCGGAATACCTATGTCTCCGAGTCTGCAGCGTTGACGAAGTCAAAATCATTCGTTGAATATGCACTGAGTCAAAACTAATATGTCAATCTAAACCGAACAAATACCGCACCAAGACGAGAAAACAAAATAACACCATAATAAGACGACCACCAACACAACGCCACATTAAGACGACATAATCACAAAGAAAAAAAACTAAAAATATATGTGAAATCACTTATTTGAATAAAAATAAAAGAAAAAAGAATTCAGAAGAGTAATTTTAGACCAAAATTGACTCTAAAACCACCCCTCTTTAATAGATGAAGAACAAAAGAAAATTAAGATTAAAGAAAGAAGAGAGACAAAAGAGGTTGATTTATAACACCATAATAAGACGACCACCAACACAACGCCACATTAAGACGACATAATCACAAAGAAAAAAAACTAAAAATATATGTGAAATCACTTATTTGAATAAAAATAAAAGAAAAAAAAATTCAGAAAAATAATTTTAGACCAAAATTGACTCTAAAATCACTCCTCTTTAATAGATGAAGAACAAAAGAAAATTAAGATTAAAGAAAGAAGAGAGACAAAAGAGGTTGATTTATAAATTAATCATTTTAAATAATTTATATTCAAAGTATATTATTTATATTTCATTGTCCAATCCAACTCTAAATTTACTTCTTTTTTTTTAAAACATTTATTAGTAGAACTATATTCAAAATTTATTATTTATATTTCATTCTCCAATCCAACTCTAAATTTACATTTTTTTTTTAAAATGTATTAGTTGAATTAAATAAGTGCAAAAACAATTTATATAAAACTTAATTTTTAGTAATAATATTTCTTTCTTCTTTTAATAATGTATTATTGCAAACAATTGTTGATACCCATAAATCTTTAATTTTTTTAATTTTTTTTAAAAATATTTTAATGTAACTTATTACTTACCAGTCATTTTTATAATTTTTTTTATACTTTTCATTAAGCCTAACGTAAATAGAAAAAAAAAACATGAATATTTCTTTTTTAGATAAATGTTTAAAAAGCACGACTAGATCCTAGTTGTAAATTATAAATGTTGACCTAAATTAGACTCTGACACAACAAATTCCTCTCACGAATTTTCTCTCTCTTTTCTTTCCACATTACTTTTCTCCAAATAAAACTTCCCTCCTTTTTGGACCAAGAAGATTCTTCTCCATATCTTAATTTTTTTTATTTAGTATTTAATCTCATATCGTAATTAATTAACTAACTAATTAAGTTTAATTAATCACCTTTCTAGTTCCTTTATTAAAACCCTATTTCTCTTTCCCTTTCAATTTGAATTCCTTCACCTTCGATTCAACTCTATCGCGTTATTTCAATTTCACGCTATCTCAATTTCAAGCAATCGTTTGTTTCTCAGGTAATCAATTTCAATTTCGCTCATTTTTTTCGATCTATATATTTTTTTTTTATTTCTATAAATTTAGCAGATCTAGGTTTTTCAATGAAGTAAGTTAGGTTTTGAAGAATTTTTTTTTTGATTTTGTTGATTTTATGACTTCAAAATGTTGCAATTTCGAGTATTATATTGTTTATTCCATTTATTGATCCGAATTTTTTGTCCTAAAAATTATGAAATTCAATGCATGATTTTTTTTTTTGGGAATCGAACCTTTTTGGAATCTGTTTTTATATGGAAAATAATAACTACATTATGCTACACTTTAATTTTTTTTTTTTCCGTTTTTATATGGAAAATTATAATCAGAGTTGAAGGTTCTTGGATTAGTTGTTTGATTTATGTTTGATTTATGTTTGTTAATGTTACAGGATTATTATAGTGTTGTTTTGAAACTGGTTCAGTTGGTGGTTACGACTACGGCTACAAAATCGTTGATATTTCAGCTTTGGTTTGTATTTGTGTGAAGAATTTGAGAGGTAACTTGTGTTGGGAAGTGGAGGCGAATTTTGTGGTGCATGTGGTGTATCCTTCGCGGTGCCACATCGTTTATTCATGGGGGAGTGGGTTGTTGGAGCTTTCATCAACCTTTTTGGTAGTCTTGCTATAAACTTTGGGACCAACCTTCTCAAATTAGGACATAATGAGGTATGACTTAAGTTGTTGTTTTCGGCTTGGTACTGTTTGTGATGTAGTTTTATGTGGTTTGAAATAGAGGAGGGTTTGAGGTGTTTTATGTGATGTGATACGAAAGTACTTGAATTGAAGGAAATTTTTTTATCGTAGAATTGTAAGACTGGAAATGATGCATGGGACGGAGCGTTGGTGGTAAGAAACCAACATGAGATTAAAGTAAGCATAGCAGAGATGAGATTGTTGCATTTGGTGTGTAGTTGGATAGGATTAGGAATGACAACATTAGAGAGAAAGAAAGAGAGTTGGGGATAACACCTATTGTGAAAAGATGGTGAAAACTCCTCTTAGTTGGTTTGGGCTTGTGGATCAGATGGGGAAGTCAAATCATTAGACCTAAAAAACTGTAAAGAAACTACTAAGAAAGACTTAGAGATTAATAAATTGGATAGAGATATCGTATATGACATAACATGGTGACGTTTGATTTGGTCCGTGTATCTTGTTACATCATTGCTATGGATAACAATGTTGTGAATAAGATACTGTATTTATATCTTTTGAATTATAGGGGACTAAAAACACTTAAATGTGACATGACATTCAGCATTATAAAGTGTGTTTGGATGGAGGATTTTGGAAGGGAGGTGGTTGTGAGAAGGACTTACTTATTTTTCTTTTCTAAATTAAGGAAGTTTGAAATGTTTCGAAAAATTAAGTGTAATTTAATTGTTATTATATGACAACCTATCATGTTATTCTTTCAAAAAATTTCAAATCTCAAATCTCAAATATATATAAAACTAAGACTTAGCCCTCCCTCCAAAACCCTCCATTAAAAAATACCCTAAAGTAAAGCAGTGAAACATTTTGTTATATTTAATTCTAACTGATTTACGTTCATGTCATTTGACTTATTTGAATGCTAATATTAAGTTGTGATCTTCACAATTTCTGGCATCAGTGACAGAACTCTCGTATTATTTCAGTAAAGTTGCGTTATCAAATTAGTTTGGTAACATGAATGAATAGACTGTGTTACACTTTTTGCAGAGAGAAAGACATTTACTTGGAAGTGATGGGGCACATGGAAAGGTGACTCTGAAGCCTATTATATACTTTCAGAGTTGGAGAATCGGTATAGTGTAGTTGCTTTTATATACATGGATTTTGCACATTTTACCCAAGTGGCTGATTCTTTATTTTGATTGTATAAATTTTGATTTGCAGGTATCCTATTTTTCTTTCTTGGAAATTGCCTTAACTTCATTTCCTTTGGCTACGCCGCCCAGGTATGTTTCCATGATACTTATCCGATTTTTTAAACTTATGTAATTTTATGATTGTATTGTGAAGTAGTTTCCTATTTTTCTTCTGATTATATATGGTTCTGTTTGCTCTCCAGTCACTTCTTGCAGCTTTGGGATCTGTTCAGTTTGTATCTAACCTCGCATTTGCTTACTTTGTGTTGAACAAAGTAGTGACAGTCAAGTATGCCAAATTTGAATTGAGATTACTGTTTCACTTTTGGTTTTTCATGAAAATGGTTCTACCAATGTAAATTCTCGTGGCTTAATAATTCTCCTTCAAACAGGGTACTGGTTGCCACGGCTTTCATTGTTCTTGGAAATGTTTTTCTAGTTGCTTTTGGCAATCACCAATCACCTGGTATGTAACATATTTGCCTTGTTCAATTAAAGCACTGTGTTTCAGTTAAAATGTTCTGTACGCTATTAAATGTCAAGATTCATTTTTGCTAAACATTTGAACAAATCATTGTATCAAAGAAAATAATGTTAATTTCAATAGTCCAAACTAATTTTGTGATGGACTGCTTGCGTTTCAGTTTATACTCCAGAGCAGTTGACAGAGAAATATACCAATGCCGCATTCCTTCTGTACCTTCTAGCTTTGATTGTAATTGTTGTCTTGCATCACTCCGTTTACAAGTAATGATTTGGATTTAATTATTGATAGTTCAATGGGACATTTTTTTTTCTTTATAATTAAAATGTGAAATGTGCAGGAGAGGTGAACTTCTGATTGCTGTATCAGGACATGAGCTCAAACCCTTTTGGAGTATGCTATTGCCATTTTCTTATGCTGTAGTTTCAGGGGCTATAGGTTCATGCTCAGTGTTGTTCGCTAAATCACTGTAAGTCTGCTGTTCTGACATGTTATCGTGCTTCATGGCACAATAACCATGTACTTCATTCCTAATGTCAATTTCGTTTTGGCAGTTCTAATCTCTTACGACTGGCTTTGTCCAATGGTTATCAGTTGCACAGCTGGTTCACATATTCCATACTTCTTTTATTTCTCAGTACTGCTGGATTTTGGGTAAAGTTTATTTTTGGTAAAAAAAATTCTTAGGGCTTCTATCAATTTGTGCAGTTTTGATCAGATAAACTTTTCCTATTGTGCAGATGACCAGGTTGAATGAGGGATTGTCCTTGTTCGATGCAATTCTTATTGTTCCCATGTTTCAGATAGCATGGACCCTCTTCTCAATTTGTACGGGATTTATATATTTTCAGGAATATCAGGTAATTTCACATCTAGTTATACATTAACACATGTAGCCATTTCCTTTGCCATGAACACTGTAAAAAGTTAAAATCAAACTATTGTACATAAAAAATGAACATCTACTTTGATGAAATGGACTCACGTTGGGTATATATTCAGAACTTAAAGTTCATAAACATCATATTTAGAACACCATGGATTCAACATAGTAACACACATGGCCCACTTAACATAATTGTTAACTTGATCGCACTTTTCTTCTATGTGCATCAACAAAGTTATGAATAACTTAGATTTTATTACTTTACTTCTAAGCAAACTCATTCTTTTTGGAATAAGATTGCTGAGTAACTCATGATATGGAATTTAGAGAAACATCAAAACTCAATTTCCATACGATTGCTTAGTGTTAGTATCATCCTTACTTTGATGAATGCTGAATGTTTTTTACTATGAAGCGCGGACACCTCTAGGAGCAGGTGTGTCGCGGTGTTTGACATGTGTTAGTGTCCGACACTTGTGTGACCCGTACGACATGTGTCAAAAAAATCAAATAAGTGTCGGAAAAGTCAGACAAGTCTCACCAAAATAATTGTTTTTTCCTTCACTTTGACACTCTTTGAATCGGTGTCAGACATCCATATGGCACTCATACAACACTTGCCGAACAATTCAGACAAGTGTTTAAAAAAATTATTATTTTTTTCTTTACTTCAACACACCTTATGCATTTTTTAGACAATTCTTATACACATATAAAAGGGCTAAACATGTATCGAAGCAATGTTATCAATGAAGAATTGAAGGCATTAGTTTTGATTAGAATATTTGTAATTCTTTTAATAATGGATGGATAAATAAAGGTCAAATAATATCATATATGTAGCGGCGTCGGTGTCCTATGTTTTTGAGACTATCAGTGTCGGAGTGTCCGTGTCGGAGTCTGTGCTTCATAGGTTTTGATAATGAATTTAGGTGTTATCTAAACCTTATACTCCTGAAAGCAGGTATTTGACACATTAAGGACAACAATGTTTATACTTGGAATGATGTGTGTGTTCATTGGCATTTCTTTGCTTGCACCTGATGAATCAAAAGGTATTATAAATTCACAATTGGGTTTTACTATAAACCGAGGTGTTCAGGGGATAGTATGTAACTTGTTTTAAATGTTTCAGTTTCCGAGACTAAAGACAGTTCTTTGGATTCCGTCGCGTCTCCTGCCATTTCAACAGAAATGAAAAGGTACCATAAGAAACTTTCTATGGACTACCAAAAGCTAAAATTATCATAGTTACGAGACAACCCTGAAAGGAAGCCATATGGTTGAAGTATGAGTATATCATTGTATCATCTTACATTTATGAGACATCCCCAAAATCTTTGCACTTTCATTTTTTGCTTTAAAAAAAATATTCTTCTGTTTTGCTTTGATCATTGAAAGCAGAAAATGGTTCTTCAATTTTTTAAAACTTAATTTGATTTCTTCATGATGCTTACATACTTGCTTCTTATTATGGGCGACTTTCACTAATGTCCATACTGTTTTATCTGTTATAGATTAGTAGCGTCTTCTGAAGAAGCAGCACACAACAAAGACCCAAGATCTTTTGTCAAAGGAATCCTGTTAAAGGTTACAGATATTCTGGTCAAGGCAAAGGTAGTCAGTCACATTGACATTCTTGTCGGATACAGATACAATCAGTTTCGATAACTAACAACTTGAGTTTCTATCTATTTGCAGACTTCTTGTGCATTAAGTCTTGGTTTTGGGGAGCATACGATCAATGCATCTTCAGTTTTTGTGATGCCAATGATGTCGTCAAGAATGAATGGCTTCAGAGGTAATGGACTCGAACGAGCAAGAATTTTATCGATGAGAAATCCTGGTTGGAGCAAGATACCTATGGATGAAGATGTAACTAAATTGCTTGAAACTAGTGCAATTGTTCCTTCTAGCCCTTGATAGTGTTTTGATAGCTGTAGAATTTCCAAGGTTTTGGATTTATTTTTTTCTTCTATTTTCCGATTTTATTTTAATGATTGGAGTAGATGAGATCTAAACCATTCATAATTCAATTATTTGCTCTATTGAGCATTCATGTAATCTTCCCCACTAAGGAAAAAGAGGATCAAAAAGTGTTGTATATTGTATATATACTTGTAAATTTCTTGCTTGGACAATTGAAAAGAGAATGAACGAACACGTTTTCATCTACAAACTGGTGTTTTCTATTGTCTTATTCTTCTCCTTTAATGTAATGTAATCTACTCATGTCTCTGTAATCCTCATATTTCATAATCTTTTAAAGACTTTGAGAAACATCAAAGGAGTGTTGATTAAATACAAAGGGTCCAAACATTAGAAGTGCTGCTGTTAAAATATTTTATATATTATATCATAAAGATTAGTTGTGATATGAATCAATTTTGTAAAAACCCAAATAAAACATGGAACAATATATATATTTTTGTATAAATTTATAAAATTACATTGACTTAACACAAATGAATAAAAGTTGTTTTGGGTATTATACCACCAAGATTCAAAATTTTGGTTTTGTAAAAAAATTCAAAATTTTGGCGGCATAGAAATAAACAAAAATAGAAATGATGGGTTTAATTGATAGGCTAAAAATGACATTGTTAGCAGAGGAAAATTGAGGAATTAAAATGAAAATGAGAGACTGAAGTTATTGTAGAAAAAAAAAATTATGGAAGTAAAATTGAAAATAGGAGAAAAGTTAAATAATGTGGTAATTATCAAGAAGTTTCTAAAAGTAAAATTGGAAAGAAAATAGTCTGCCTCAAAAACATGTTCTCCTTCCCTTTATATATAGGTATAACTAGTCATAAACATCATTATTTCTCTTTTCATATATAGGTGATAGAATTAACTTATTTATAATAAAAACTCATTTAAAATTAGACTTTTTATACATCTCTATTTTGTTTAAAATAAAATGATAAATGAAGTTTCGAACAATTTAATAAAATATATATTTTTTAATTCAGCTTACATTTTTAAAATTCTTTAATTAAAATATTATTTTTACTATTCTTCATCTAAGTGAATAATATTTTTAACAGATTAGAATTTTGCCTCTGCCTCTTAGAATGCATTTGATTCCCGAGACATTAAATATTTAGACAAAACAAAATAATACAAAACAATTTACAAGATATAGACCTCATTAATATAGTAACCGTTTCATAATATATTTCAAAATACTATCATACAAAACATTCAAAACATTCTCAGTAGAAATGTTCAAAACATTGATAAATCAACAGATGTTCCAATCTTTTTTCGGTGTTCCAATCTTCTGGAAAAGTTGAAAAGCTTTTTGACCATGCTCTTTGGTGAAACTTCCATTGCTTTTGTTCAGAGTGCGAAACCTTACGCCTCAGTTGATCCCTTTTAACTGAATCTTCCTCACAGGAAGAGGCGGAGGGAGGTTCCTCAAAGGGTGTAGGACCGTGTTTCTTGGTTGCCATGGAAACGTTTGGTTAACCCATATTTATAAAAACACGGTAACCTTACGTTTTATTAGAAATTATCACAATTTTCTTTTATTTTTACAATCAATTCTTTATTTATTTATTATTTTTTAAATTAATTAGAAAAATAAAGAGATTGATTGAAAAGACAAGAATAAAAAAGACTTTGACATAAAAAATTTAAAATAATTATTTTAATAGCTTAATCAAATGTAAATTATAAAATATTCAAAAGAAAGTCCACTGACATTTTACAATGTTATTTTATAAATTTTTTATTGTTTAATTATGTTATATAATTTATTTAAAAATAATAATATGATTTAATATTTAATATAATTTTGATTGATTTATAATATAAAATTATTTTATATTGTTATCTTTTATTCTCTTTATAAAAATATAAATAGAAATATAACTTATTAAAATTGAAGTTATTAATTAAAATTGAAGTTAGTAAAATTGAAAGTGTAAAAAAAAACTAATATATATAAATTACAAGAGAAAATAGATGATGTATTGACAATATCAATCAATAATAATCTAAAAATAAATCAGACTAAATTTTTTAAATATTAATATGACATATCAGAATGATATAATTTTATTGAATAACAATATAATTTTTTTTTATATTGTCACTGCATTATCATTAAATCCAAACTACAAACACTTTAATAAAGAGTAATTTAGATTTATTATTTTATTATTTAAGTCAATCAAAATGATTATTTTGAAAATTTTAATTTTTGTCTCTAGTTAAAAAATGAACCGGAAAAAATATTACTATTAATAGAATGTGTCAATTTTAATTTTACTGTTTCTTATATTTACACATTTTTCAATAAATTAATTAATTAATTACGGATTAAATGTCTTCTATTCTCTGTAATAGTAATGAGATTTAATTTATCTCTCTTTTAATTTTTTTTTCTTTTCGCTGCTCAATAAACATAGATTCCATAACCAAAAATATTTTAGTCTAAGATTCCATTTGAAATACAGATGTGGTCCGAATCTGTTTTCTGACGGGGCTTCGAACAAAGAAATGGTGACATGGAATTGTTGCTTTAGCAATGTAAAATGCGAACAAAGAAATATTCTCAAAATTTGAAGTTCCATGGGATTCAAGTCCATGAACACTTGGGTGTTCTAACATTCTTCCAACCACTCGGCTAACTATTGTTTGTTGAACATGTTTACCCCAAAATCAATTAATAATAAAGTTAGTTAATTATAACAACTTAGAAAATTCCATCTGCATCTTCTTCCCCAATTTGCAGAGCTTCATCTTTACATTAACTATTGTTGTGTACTGTTGGTTAAAATAAATTAACACTCGGCCAAACATGTTGTACTGAAGGCTGAGATAACAGAAGACCAACTACTTCCAGGTTTCATTTTTAAGGAGTTAATGTTCGAGGTATTTCAAAGTTGCATATGTAAAATTACAGGTGCGGTTTCGCGTGAAAAGAAGATGGAAAGTCGGTGTTTGAAGTTGAAGGATGTTGAATCAGACTGTGACGATTGAACAGAAGACGAATGTTGAGCGACAGAGGGAGTATGAATCAGAAAGCGCTGGCGGCGGGAGAGTAGTATTGTTGAACAAAAATTGAAAAAAGTTGATTCACTAAAGATGATGATGGAGATATGGAGAATACAGTTGTTAAAGGTGAGTTGATATGTTAATAGAGGGAAGATGGTGGTTTATGGAGGCAATACGGAAAGTGTGAAGGTGATGGCTGGTGATGAACATGATGAAGATGTTGAACAGAGGGAGATATCGCAAAATATGAGTTATGGTATGGGAGCACAACTATGTGCAGAAGAGAGGAATAAGTTTTTTGTTTGGTTTTGATTTGCCCTAATGTAAAGATGAAGCTCTGCAAATTGAGGAAGAAGATGCATATGAAATTTTCTAAGTTGTTATAATTAATTGACTTTATTATTAATTGATTTTGGAGTAAATATGTTCAACAAACAATAGATGGCCGAGTGATTGGAAGAATGTTAGAACAACCAAGTGTTCATGGGTTTGAATTCCATGGAATTGCAAATTTTGAGAATATTTCTTTGTTTGTATTTTACATTGCTAAACCAACAATTCCATGTCACTATTTCTTTGTTCGAAGTCCAATCAACAAACAAATTCTGGTCACGTCTGCATTTCAAATAAAATCTTGGACTAAATGGTTTTTGATTATGTAATCTATGTTTGTTGAGGGGTGAAATTTTTTTTTTAAAAGAAGGATAAATCAAATCTCACTACTATTACAAGAGGTAGAAGACATTTAACCCATTAATTATTCTAAATAGAATAGAATATAAATTAACTTAACTCATCAATTTCAAAGACTATTATGAAATCGTAACCAATTTTTTTAATAATTAGTTAATTCAGAAATATATATTAAATGGAGAAAATAGAGGACTGAATTATAAAAGTATATTAGAAATCCTAATTATTTAAAATATACAAAAGAAAGTTTCTATTTTACTTTTGTATTATGTTAACTTTTGTATTATGTTAAATATATTATGTTAATTTTGTCATCTTTAATTTTCATTTTTTTATATGTAGCTTTTAATTTTTGTTTCAACAACTCTCACTTTAATATAAAAATATATTTTTTATGTAATAATATTGATAATATAATTTTCAAAATTAGACAATTAAAAGCCGTTGCTCTTAAATGCTTCATCCAATGTTTTAAAAATCAGATCGGACCGATCAATCGAATCAATTGAATTGAGAACGGAAGTGTTAGCGGTCTAATTTGATTGTTAGATTGGATACATTATTGGATTAGGGAAACTAGTCAGAAACTAAAATTGATGAAACAATGAGTTAAGACAATCGACTGATTAAATACTTGCTTATGAATAAATTTCTATTCCTTTTTTTAATCAATTTGTATATATATATATATATATATATATATATATATATATATATATATATATATATATATATATATATATATATATATATATATATATATATATATATATATATATATATATATATATATATATATATATATATATATATATATATATATATATATATATATATATATATATATATATATATATATATATATATATATATATATATATATATATATATATATATATATATATATATATATATATATACAAAAATGATATATAATATATACAAAGAATTTGTTATGGACTGACCCAATGACTAGAATTGACCCAATCCACTTCTGCCCTTGGTACGACCCGATGACAGCGGCTCAACACTCTGGTCGACCACGACGCTTGTCGTCGATCAGTTATGCCCGACATACACGCCTGACCAGATCATCGAATCTCTCTCGTCAGTCCGACACGAGTCGGGCAGACACACAGGAAACAACCAAAACGACCATCTGCCCGTAATCCTCCTCCTCGGAACAAACGACTATTTACGAGCTTATCTGTCCGTTTTGACCCAGTCCTGACAGTTATCTATTTTTGCGGACCCGCATATCTAGGCCAAAAAATAGGAACCAATGGCTACGCGCCAGGGGAGTATTATATAAACCATCACACATGTGAGGATCAGGTATTGAATATCCAATATTCATCTCTGATACCATAATACTTTACCTGTATCTCTTTGCTTCCACACTTAGTTGTTTCTCGGAGTGCGTTTCAGGTACAATCCCCTCTTTCTCCTCAACTTTCCAACCCGTCAAAGATCATCCTCCGTCCAGCTTGCAGGTTCTGATCAACCAGTAAAATCAGTGGCGCCATCTCTAGGAAACTATCTTACCTATTTTCTGTTCCCCGGAATCTAAAGACCAAAGATCTTCCTCATTCATCAATCATGACCGACCATGATGATCACTAACTATCTGGAAAGATTATGCTCTCCCTGGCACGCAAGACCGGCGAAAGCCAAGAACATCCTCACCTCGAGGATAACTTCGGCGCCCGTGACAGACATACTACATCCCCGGATTCCATCGATGCTGAACGCGACATCAATCTATTCTTGGAAGAACAGTTTCCCAAGAACCCTGTCGAAGACCAGCCCGAGATTCTACAACCGACCCCCATTCCCCAGAACGTCGACCCAACCATAACAACACTGATCACTGTCTTTAACCAAACCAAGTCCCTCATCCTCCAGTAGAGCAAAAGAATGGGGGATTTGGAGCAGAAACAATCAAGGTTTCCCCCTCGGAGACACTGTTGGCTCCTAAATTCGACACCCTTGTTTGTTATCAATATAGACCATTAATTATGAGTTTGAAGAGTTTCCAGGTTTCGACCAGCTGATCCTGTCGAATGCTCATCAGAAAATGGCAAGGTACTTAGAGAGTTTCTTTTAAGTGGGAATCTTGTTACCTTCGACGTCGAAGGAACTTCTCGACAAAGGTATCTGATGCCCAGGGTGGAACGGTTTGAGATTCGAATGTTTGGAGGGAAAACAGTTCCCAGCAGTTACCAAACGCAACGTGCCAAGATCAGGAGCGTCGAATGCTGTGAGCGTGCCATGTGGCGTCATCTCGAAGCGACATAACTGCCCAACGGTTACTTAAGATGTGTTTTAGTATAAATACTAGTTGTTCACGTATTTTTCGTGTGTGTTCATCATTATATACAAGTCACTCATCTAGATTCAAGTACCCAGTGTGAGCGAAAGAATTGTTGAGAATGTATGTGTGAAACACCATTTAAATTAATCAAAGTCTTTTATATTCAAGCACTTTATTGCCTTTCATTTACTCATCTCCGTCGAAGCCTTTTATTTAACGCTTTCATTTATTCTATCAAGCTTTTCTTCATGCAATTTACATAAAGTGTCTTTACTTTATTGGCATTAATCATCATTAGATTTAGTTAAACCCCAGAAAATCAACCATGTCTTAGGATCAATCTGATCGATCCTGCGAGTCACCAAATAAGTAACCTTTTGGAAGATCAGCGGTTGTTTACCAATTTCCACGGTAAACAAATTGGCACACCTGGTGGGACCTTGTGTTGATTTTTAAGGTTAACCGTATTTATACAAAATATCATCTTTTTCGAGAAGTATTGCATGTTATTGAGAAGTGGTAGAATATACACTAACGATACCAATACTAGGAGAAGAAGAGAAGCGATGGCGAATCCGCCAAACAATAGCGAAATCTCACAAACAAATGCGGGAACAACGGTTATCCCAACCGCAAGTGAAACGGTAACCGCTGGTTCAACACCAGTAGTAACGGTCACACAAACGGGGCCATTACCTCCATTCACTGGCCCCATAATGCCTTTGGGAACTCCCCCACCAAGGGGAAACCCAGGAACTAGGCCTTATGTTCCCCCAGGATTTTCGACAGTCGGTCTAAATCGAGAACCACTCTATGGCATGCCAACTTCTGAATTGGCTAGCCTGACGAATACTGTGTCCACTTTTTCAGACCCTTTAGTGAGCGCCTCTTCGCCACTCCAAGGTTCCGGAGTTGGTATGGCGAACAGGGGTAGGACCCAACTCTTAGGAGGAACGTCCCAAGTAGCGCATGGCCTTACGAATGCCTCGACAGCAGTCTTGAGGCAGCAAATGGACGAAAGCAACCACGATATGGTTCAAATGTTGGCACAAACTTTAAGCACAGTGCTAAATCCTCTAATACAAAATACCACCCAGTCGAATCAGCAGATGACAGCGCAAATGGCGCGTCTGTCCGATTTTTTTGGGGTACCCCAACCTATTCGACAGCCCCAAAGGGCACAGATGAGGGGAAACCAAGGTATACTTCTAGAGGAAGAAACCACTATTAACCAAGTCCAGCAGCCTGTCGAAGAAAACCTTAGGACGCGATTGGAACAACCCGGGGTCGAAGAACCTAGGGTCACAGCCCCGGAAGTAAGGATAGTCAATAGAAACCAAAATGCTGACGAAGTAGTTCAGCATATCCAATACCAGAATATGGGTTTGGAAAATAACTTGACAGCCATGATCGAAAGAATCATGACGCAAAATGGGATGAATACGGGCTTCCGTAGGCCCAACTTTACATCCCCACTGTCAGAATATGTGTTACAAACAGACTTAACTCCTAGATGTAAAGTCCCTAAGTTCACTAAATTTTCAGGGGACACGACAGAATCCACTGTCGAACATGTGGCGAGATACTTGATTGAAGCAGGAGAGATTTCAAACAACGAAAACCTGAGGATTAAGTATTTCCCAAGTTCCCTAACAAAGAACGCGTTTACTTGGTTCACAACTCTTCCCCCCAATTCGATCCACCATTGGACCCAGTTGGAGAGATTGTTCCATGAGCAATTCTACATGGGACAAACCAAGATAAGCCTGAAAGAATTGGCCAGTGTAAAGAGGCGATTCACTGAACCTATAGACGAATATCTAAATAGGTTTAGGTTGCTCAAAGCAAGATGCTTTACGCAAGTGCCAGAACATGAGTTAGTCGAAATAGCCGCAGGAGGTTTAGATTATTCCATTAGGAAGAAATTAGACACTCAATACCTGAGAGACATGGCCCAATTGGCCGATAGGGTTCGACAGGTAGAACGCCTTAAAGCTGAAAAAGCCAAGGCGACAACAACTCATAAAAGAGAAAGGATAGCATATGTCGAAATGGACGATGAAGATCCAGAAACCTTCGACGAAACTATAACCGTCGAAGAAAGCGAGGTCGATTTAGCGGAGTTAAAACAAGGGCCACCATACTCTTGCAAACTACTAGTCCCCTCAAGTGGAAAAAACCCCACTGGTTCTGAAAGGGCCAACGATAGGTTCCCCAAAAAGATTTACAGTTTTGATATTACAAAATGTGATGAAATTTTTGACTTACTTGTAAAAGATGGCCAAATGATAGTACCCCCAGGGGTAAAAGTGCCTCCTCTTGATCAAAGAAAGAAAAGAGGCTTTTGTAAATATCATAATTTTCTGGGCCATAAAACATCTCAATGTTTTCTTTTCAGGAATCTCGTGCAAGATGCTATCGAAGAAGGGAGGTTGAAATTTGCCGATAAGACCCCCATGACTGTGGACTCTAACCCTTTGCAGACTGAAGCCCATTATGCTGAACCTTCAGAGGTGAATGTGATCGAGGCGTCCAGAAGTCAGGTGAAAAGACCAGGAATAACTATGGTCGAAGTCACCAAGGATCATGCCAACATGCCAATCTTTGGCAGTTTTTTTGGGAATCTTTCTAGAAAAACAATCGAAGCAGTCCAAAAAGCTGTTGAAGGCCCAAAACTGGAGACAGTTGGAGCCCCAAAATCTGGAGCAAAACCCAGTTCCTACTTGGCTGCAGTCTAAGGCCAGACAGAGGACCTAGAGGCCCAGATGAAGCAGATGACTCTTGCCACCAAAGACACCATGAATGTCAACATGGTCGAAATCTCTGAATCAAAAGCATCAGAGGAGGCCATTAGGCAAGAGCAGGCAAACAAAACGGCTTTCCCTCGGGAAAACGAAAATTTGGCAGATTTCCTGTAAAGATGCCAGAAGAAGAAATCAGAAGTGATGCTGTGTCCTCGATGCAGCTCGATTTTCGACAAGAAAGCTGCTGAACACATCCAAGGTGTAAGAGCAGCAAACAGAAGAGGGGAAGGTGTTGATACTCGACATGACCCCAGAAGAACCTACCAAAAGGATTCAAATCAAGAGAAGAGGCCACTGACTTTCAGGCCTCCAACCAATGCGCCAGTTGATACGTGGTATAAAACATCAGGTCGAAAGAGACTGAGCGAAGAAAGGTGGCACTCCTTCGAAGTGCCAAGAGGTTCATCTTTGACACACAAGAAAGAACCTCAGGTTGTCGCCTCTAAAGTGACCCAGGTATCAAGTAACTACAAGGGAAAGAATCCCATGTCTCGATCCCAATGGAGAAGATACCAGAGGCGGCGAAAGGCTGAGAGGGAAGCTACCAATGAACCAAAGCCAGAATCGAGTTCAAATGTCCCTCAGAGAAAGCAGAGAAAGCCTCTGGAAAGGCAACCAGTGACCAATAGACTGGTATGGCCTAACCAGAGCGAAGTTGATGACGAAGATGGCTCTGAGTCTGATGACACCCTAGATATCATGGTGAACATAGTCTCAGTTTTGCCAAGAGAGTTCAACCGCCAGATGAAGGTCGAATCAAACGATTGGGAAGTCGAACAAGAAATGGCCAAGCATAGGCCAGTATGCTACTTCATCATGGATAATGGCGGTACTGAAGAGCAAAATGGTTTCTTCGAACCACCTACTAAGGCGATGAAAAATCACCTCAAGCCTTTATTCATAAGGGAAAAACTCAAAGAAGCCACCGTAAATAAGATCTTGGTGGACTGTGGGGCAACCATCAACATCATCCCTCACTTTATGCTGAGAAAAATAGGCAAGAGTGATGAAAACGTCAAGCCTCACAACATGGTCCTGTCGAATTATGAAGGCGGAATAGGGACCACTATGGGTGTGATCCAACTAGACCTCAAAGTAGGATCCATCCTTCGACCAACTATGTTTATGGTCATATCGGCCAAACCAAATTATAATCTTTTGTTGGGCCGAGAATGGATACATGGTGTTGGAGCAGTACCATCATCAATGCACCAAAGGTTGATACTATGGCGTCCTGATGAAATGGTCGAAAATATAGAAGCGGATCAGAGCTATTACTTGGGCGAAGTAAATCACCTAGGGAGAGCTGACTTCGACAAAAATTTGGCTCACATTGGGCCATGCCCAGCACCTGACTTCGACTTGGCGCCAGCGCCAAATGCTTTTTGTTCCTTGTACCTGCACCCTGAGCATGGTTTTCAATAGGACAGAGAAGACTTGTCCCACATTGATTTCAGTGGGCTAACTGACATCCAGCCAACTGGTTGGGGAAGCGAATTCAGTGATAATGACTGAGTCACAATCACTGCAGCGAATTTCGGCTTATGTAGCCGAAACAAGGATGATAACGGCTCTCGAAGCCGAAGTAAAATATATGGCCACTCAGGCCAATGATCAAGAGCTACCTTCTGCAGGTCATGGAAAGGATTTCGACCCAGAACCTCCTGATATCATGCCAGAAGGAATGCAGGAGCAAAGGCCCGACGCCATCTACGACGATGAGCCTTTGGGATTCGAAAAGGACCCCCTGGCGAACAACATCAAAATGTTAGCACATGATCCTTTAGAAGAAATCAACTTGGGCGAAGGGTTAGAGAAAAAGCCAACTTACATTAGCGCAAAAATAGACCCAGAGCTCAGGTTTGAAGTGATCCATTTGTTAAAGGAGTTCAAGGACTGCTTTGCATGGGATTACGACGAGATGCCTGGTCTCGATAGAGGATTGGTAGAACTTCAGTTGCCAATCAAACCTGGGAAGAAGCCAGTCAAGCAAAGTCCAAGACGCTTCACTCCAGAAATACTGTCGAAGATCAAAACAGAAGTCGAAAGACTGCTGAAGTGCAAATTCATACAAGCTACGAGGTATGTCGAATGGATTGCAAACATTGTGCCAGTGATTAAGAAAAACGACACGTTGAGGGTATGCATAGATTTCAGAGATTTGAATGCTACTACACCCAAATATGAATATCATATGCCTATGGCGGAAATGCTAGTCGATTCTGCCGCTGGCCATGAGTACCTGAGCATGCTCGATGGTTATTCAGGATATAATCAAATTTTCATTGCCGAAGAAGATGTGTCGAAAACAGCTTTTCGATGCCCCGGGGCTTTAGGCACTTACGAATGGGTAGTGATGCCTTTTGGCCTAAAGAACGCTGGGGCAACATATCAGCGAGCGATGAATTCTATCTTCCATGATTTTATTAACACTTTTATGCAAGTGTATATTGATGATATTGTTGTAAAATCTGTTTCCAGGAAGAACCATATAGACCACCTTCGACAATCATTTGAAAGAATGAGAGAACATGGTCTGAAAATGAACCCTTTGAAGTGTGCGTTCTGTGTAAAAGCTGGAGATTTCTTGGGCTTCGTCGTCCACAAGAAAGGAATCGAAATCAACCAGAACAAGACGAAGGCAATCTTGGAAGCGAAAGCGCCAGCGAACAAAAAGGAACTGCAATCTCTGCTGGGCAAGATAAATTTCTTAAGGAGATTCATATCTAACCTAAGTGGAAAAGCTCAAGCCTTCTCACCCTTACTTCGATTGAATAAGGAAAGATTCGAGTGGGGGCAAGAGCAACAAGAAGCCTTCGACAAAATCAAAGGATATCTCACCAAGCCACCTATTTTGGTGCCTCCTTGCGGCAACAGGAGTATGAGATTGTACATAGCTGTATCCAACAAAACTTTGGGAAGCGTGTTAGCCCAAGAAGATGAAAATGGAGTCGAAAGACCCATTTACTATCTTAGTAGAGTTTTGAACGATGCAGAAACTAGATATAGCGAAGTTGAAAAATTATGTCTATGTCTTTATTTCTCTTGTACAAAGCTCAAACAATATATAAAACCAGTTGATGTGTACGTTTCGTCTCATTTTGATGTTTTCAAATACATGTTGTCGAAACCCATCCTGCACAGCCGAATTGGCAAGTGGGCGCTAGCATTAACTGAGTACTCATTGACCTTTATGCCTCTTAGGGCAGTAAAAGGGCAAGTGGTAGCAGACTTTATAGTCGACCACTCAATTCAGGTTGAGAATATAAATTACGTGGAGATAGAGCCTTGGAAATTCTACTTCGATGGTTCCAGCCATAAAGATGGAACAGGAGTAGGGGTCTTGATTATTTCTCCAGAAAAAATTCCAACAACATTCAAGTACAAGATATCAGGTACTTGTTCGAACAATGAGGCTGAGTACGAAGCTCTAATTACTGGCCTTGAGATATTATTGGAATTGGGGGAAACTCGAGTCGAAATAATGGGAGACTCAGAGTTAGTCATTAAGAAAGTCACAAAAGAATATAAGTGCATAAGAGAAAATCTTATTATGTACTTTGTGATAGCAAATCGTTTATTGAAAAAATTCGAAGTGGTCAACATTCGACACATACCTAGATTGGAAAATCAAGTAGCCAATGATTTGGCACAAATTGCATCTGGGTACAAAATTTCAAAAACGAGATTACAAAGAGCAATCAAAGTTCGAGAAAAAATAAAAGCAACTAGCCTGTCCCCAACAGATTTGAAATCGACAAGACTAGGGTATGCTGATCAAAGGAACTTTGAAATATCGTTCATAGACAATTTGTCAGAGCAAGATTGGAGGAAACCCATGGTAGATTATCTACAAAATCCAGCAGCTTTGACAGAACGAAAAATAAAATATAGGGCGTTGAGTTACGTACTCATGGGTAATGAGTTATTTAAAAAGACGCCTGAAGGGGTATTGCTAAAGTGCTTAAGCAAAACTGAAGCATACATAGCCCTTTCGACTACGCACGCTGGAGCATGTGGGGCTCACCAAGTAGGCCATAAGATGAAATGGTTGTTGTTTCGACAAGGACTATATTGGCCCACCATCTTGAAAGATTGTGTAGTATTCGCGAAGGGTTGTCAGGAGTGTCAAGTCCATACGGGCATCCAACATGTACCAGCAAGCGAACTTCACTCAATAGTGAAACCTTGGCCTTTTAGAGGATGCGCGTTGGATCTTATTGGAGAGATTCGACCAGCATCATCAAAGAGCCAGAAGTATATACTGGTAGGCATTGATTATTTCACTAAATGGATCGAAGCTATTCCTTTAGTCAATGCAGACCAAGAAAATGTCATTGAATTTATTCAAAAGAACATTATCTTCAGATTTGGAATCCCTGAGACTATAACGACTGATCAAGGATCAGTGTTTACTGGTCGAAAGATGCAGGAATTCGCTCAAGAAACAGGCTTTAGACTCCTAACATCAACACCTTATTATGCACAGGCAAATGGTCAAGTCGAAGCAGCGAATAAAATAGTGATCGGCCTGATAAAAAAGCATGTAGGAAAGAAGCCAAAAAATTGGCATAAGACGTTAGACCAGATCTTGTGGGCCTGTCGAACGTCCCCAAAAGAAGCCATAGGTACAACACCATATCGGCTAACTTTCGGTCATGACGCAGTACTGCCAACAGAAATTTGTCTTCAATCAGCAAGGGTTCAGAGACATCATGATATTCCCTCTGAGGTTTATTGGGATATGATGTTAGACGAACTAGTAGATTTAGACGAGGAAAGACTACGCGCTCTCGACCTACTGAGAATTTAGAAGAAAAGAGTGGAAGACTCTTACAATAAAAAAGTAAAACCTAAGGCATTCTCGCCTGGAGAATTAGTTTGGAAGGTGATTCTCCCCATGGATCGAAGGGATCGAAGCATGGGAAAATGGTCACCCAAATGGGAAGGACCGTTCAGAATTATCCAAATTTTTTCTGGTGGAGCTTATGAGGTTGAAGAGTTAGGCGAAGATAAAAGACTCTTGAGAGTAAACGGCAAATATTTGAAAAAATATAAACCTATGCTCCAAGAGATCAAAATAAATAGCAATTAATGACCAAATTAACCATAAAAAGCCAAAATGGAAAATTATATAGTGATTAGCCAAAATGGTTGCATTGTCTGACAAATATTACAGTGCATGGTTAATAAGTTGCTGAGCAAATTAGAAAGGGATAGAAGCTTTAAGTCGAAGATACTTGGCCTGCTGCAACTCCAGCCATTTGTTACACAAGGCAGTCGCCTGAGAAAGTTTGGCAATCTGGTCATCAAGGGCTTGGGCCTTCTCAGCAAACTCTAAGCCTCGTGTAACTTCAGCTCGGCTCTCTGCGTCCGAAACAGTCGAAAGGAGCTCCTCTTTGCGCTTGGTGTTAACATTTAACTTGGCCTCCAACTCCTCGATCTGCGCCTTTATAGAGGCGTTATCTCGATCTATGGCGTCGATTTCCTCTTGCTTGGATGTCTTCTGTTTCGACAATTCTGCAATTCGAGAAGTTGTTTCAGCTACCTCGGTCCAGGCAGAAGAACTCTTGCCATGTAGTGCTTCGAGCTGGCTGTTGAACCCCCTTTGACGTCTATAGTCCACAGAGACTTGGTCAACAATGGAGTATAACTCCAAGATAAAGCTGAAAACCCAATCTGGTCTTCAGACATTTCCTCTGGGTCAAAGTAATCCCCAGTTGGTCGAAGACCGGTAATGGCAGCCACGTCGAAGAGAGTGGGTGTTACCATTCCACAAGGCAGGTGGAAGGTGAAGTGAGTATAGTCCCAAAATAGCAAAGAAGCTACCAGCATTTCAGGGGAGTAGTTGAGACCAGTCTTCGACAGCATGACTAGGTCATAAATCCCCATGTTCTTCCAAATCGAAGCCTGGATTTTTTCCATCTTGTCGAGCCAAGCGTTGTAGTCTGGTGTAAGGCTAGGGCTAGACCTAAAAGCCCTAACCCCTCTGTTGAAGAAACGAAGATCTATCTTTTCTTTTGCAGGATCTTCGTTGTCGTCTGTAGCCTTTTTGGAGCACCCAACGGGCTTGAGTGCCTCAAGCACTGGGAAGAAGCTCTTGATCTTCGTTGGGTCAGCAATGCATGCAGATAGAGGACCAGACATGGCGAAAACCTGGTTGGAGTATCCAACAGGAATCAGCAGTTGAGAAGAGTAAGTCTCATGCTCAGCAGTTCCCAAGGGTTCGGGAACCCTTCGCATTCCTTTGGAGTTAACTGTTGGAACAGTTGAAAAGATTTTCGGTTGGGCAGTTTTAGAGGGAGTGTTAGAACTGGGGACATTGGAAGAACGAGAACCTGAAGCCATTTTTTGGGTTGAGATGAAGATGGATGAAGAACAAAGTTTTTTGCAGAAATTTCTGTTCAATATTAAGGCTTGGATGAAGAAAGCGTGAAAAGTCCCACGAGGGGCACTTAGAGCTATTTATAGTGATTGGAAAATCACAAAACTCGAGGTCATTTAATGTTTCAGACAATAGTGGGGCACGTGGCGCTCATTTGCTGATGTAGTCATTTTGCAGAACAGAAACGGTGCAGCGTGCGTCCTCGATTTCGGGGAATTGTCATGATGATAATCTGCGAAAAGACATTGGGCATGCCAAACGCCTTACTGAAGTGACGTCTTAGGAACAGTTGGAATGATGGCTTTTTGGGATTGTCAGTTGGTTGGTAGGAGACGAAAAGCGCACGAGCTAATCTATGGCTAAGAATGAAGGACAAGTGTCAGGTGGAATCTCAAAGAATGCCTTTTTCTTTTCAGCGTCGAAATAAGGCATTCTTGGGGGGAAATTTGTTGGCTCCTAAATTCGACACCCTTGTTTGTTATCAATATAGACCATTAATTATGAGTTTGAAGAGTTTCCAGGTTTCGACCAGCTGATCCTGTCGAATGCTCATCAGAAAATGGAAAGGTACTTAGAGAGTTTCTTTTAAGTGGGAATCTTGTTACCTTCGACGTCGAAGGAACTTCTCGACAAAGGTATCTGATGCCCAGGGTGGAACGGTTTGAGATTCGAATGTTTGGAGGGAAAATAGTTCCCAGCAGTTACCAAACGCAACGTGCCAAGATCAGGAGCGTCGAATGCTGTGAGCGTGCCATGTGGCGTCATCTCGAAGCGACGTAACTTCCCAACGGTTACTTAAGATGTGTTTTAGTATAAATACTAGTTGTTCACGTATTTTTCGTGTGTGTTCATCATTATATACAAGTCACTCATCTAGATTCAAGTACCCAATGTGAGCGAAAGAATTGTTGAGAATGTATGTGTGAAACACCATTTAAATTAATCAAAGTCTTTTATATTCAAGCACTTTATTGCATTTCATTTACTCATCTCCATCGAAGCCTTTTATTTAACACTTTCATTTATTCTATCAAGCTTTTCTTTATGCAATTTACATAAAGTGTCTTTACTTTACTGGCATTAATCATCATTAGATTTAGTCAAACCCCAGAAAATCAACCATGTCTTAGGATCAATCTGATCGATCCTGCGAGTCACCAAATAAGTAACCTTTTGGAAGATCAGCGATTGTTTACCAATTTCCACGGTAAACAGACACCGACGACATAACTCCTCCAGCATATCGCCTCCCCGAGGTGGGCGTCCTACAAGAAAGGAAAGGCTTAATGTTTCTTTCCGCAAGAAATGTGATCGAGCATCTCCCAAAAAGGATAAAGACTATCCGCTTTCGAAGAAGACGAAGAACACCTGCAAAGACGACTATAGTAGGTCACTATCACCCAAACCGAGGCGACAAGGGCGGAGCCCCTCCCCTCGATGAGATCATGAAGCCCATGGAGGAAGAAACCATCACTCTCCACCATCATTGTAACACCCCTTCTAAAATACCCCGAATAATATTAATTATATCAATGATTAAAGACATATTCCATCAGAGTTAACACGGAACAAGGGATGTCACAATTATGAAATAAATAAAACTTACAATAAAACAGTAGTCATGCTACACTGAGGGTCATTATTCAAATAATTCAATCAACTTAAGACCATGTCTTACACAGCGGAAAAATACCATAACCAAAACGGAATAAACCAAAACATAATTATTCCCAAGGAAATTCAAAGAAACAATTGAATAATAACTAATTCCTCAACTAAACATTCCCCAGTGTTACAACCTATCAGAGCACGACACTGACACGCGGACTTAAAGTAACATAGCTCTAGAGCCATCCTCACCAACTCCTGAGCTGCTAACTTTAATATGAAATTGTTAAGGTAAGGGTGAGATTTCTCATAATTAACATGCATTATAAGCTTTTCAATCAACATTATATCACAAGCATATTATTTCACCCATTTTAGCATAAATTCAGATTCAACACGCAGTTCCAATCATACAAGTCATTATGCACAAATCAATAATCAACCAAAGAATTGTAACACTGGAAGACATCCTAACATGTTACAATTCCATGCAAACACAAATGCAGATACAATGCATGTGATACCAACACGTGACCAAGTCACCCAACACTGATCCATCATCAACCGGATACAGCAACCATCGATTCGTCCATAAACAACCGGACACGAATCCATCCTAACCACCCATCATCACCCGGGTATCGGTTAACGGTAATACAAGTCAAATTCCACACAATGGGAATTAACTTCACCAAAACAATGCATATGCACGCACATCACTAGCATGCAACATCAAATCAGTCTATGAAATACATCAATTTATCATAACTGAACCAAAACCAAAAACATGATATCTCAACGATCATGCACACCATCATTAGCAACATAAACATGCCTTTCATTCATACAATACTAATACATCCATCCATCACAGGTTCACTGCTACATACACACCCATGTGCGTTAACCAATAATCACTTATTCCGGGATTTGACTCATTTTCAAAATAATTTCAGGTTTTAGGAAATCTTTTAATTTTATAAAATAGAGCATTAAATTTAAGAAATAACGTCCAAAACGGCACTCAAAACGGACTTACGGTTTGAAAGTTATGAATTTTCAAAGTTTAATATTTTTCAAAAAGTTACAGCAGAACCCGGTTCCTACGTATGTAGGAACCGGTTCCTGCGAAGTTCAAAAATCACGCTTCTGGAAAAATGTATGGGAACCCGGTTCCTACCTATACAGGAACCGGTTCCTACGTGCATTTTTGCCAGTTTTTATAAATTCACACAGTGGAACCCGGTTCCTCCCCACTGGGAACCGATTCCCACGACTTGCAGAGTCAAATTCTGCACTTTTGACATCATTTATTCATTCTAAACCAATTCCAAACATACCCATACGAATTGCAACATGAGAAACACCAAAACACATCCATTTTGCACCATTATAACATCAAACAACATTATTTCATCATTCCTTTTTATCATCTGACACCCTAATGGTTTTCAACCTACAATTCGACGCAATAAGGACAATTCTACGGAACCCTAGAATTCCAAACCGGGATTCCCTAACATACTATGATCCATACTATTGAATATCTAAACCGATAATACAAATTAACTAATCGAAATCACCCCTTACCTTGTGGGTTCTTCGAATTCTGACGCTTCCGATTTTCTCCTTCTTTTTCCTCTTCTCAAATGCACTAATGATGAATATTCCAAAATAACTCTCCTTCTCTTCTTTTTCCTTTTAATACTCCTTTTATTATTCCAATAAAATAATTAAATTAGTAATTAGTAAGAGTAGAGTATTTTACCCCTCACACCCTCTAACCACTCTTCACACCACCAATACTTCTTTCCTTTAATTAATTAAATTAATTCCAATAATCCAAAAATACCAATAATTAAATTTCCAATTAAATTAATAATTAAAAATTCTAATTATTTAATAATCGGATTATTTGGGGTGTCACAACTCTCCCCAACTAAAAGAGTTTTCGTCCTCGAAAACATACCTTAGACGAACATTTCGGGATACTAGTCCTTCATCTGACTCTCCAGCTCCCAAGTGACATTTCCATCTGCTGGTCCTCCCCAAGCCACTCTTATCAACGCGATCTCATTGCCTCACAACTGTTTCAACTTCTGATCCTCAATTCTCGCAGGTACCGCTTCCACGGTCAAATTCTCTCGTACCTGTATATCGTCTACCCGAATCTCATGAGACGGATCAGCAATGTACTTCCTTAGCTGAGATGCATGAAAAACATCATGCAAATTTGCAAGTGACGGCGGCAAAGCAATCTGATAAGCAACTTTCCCAACTCTCTTGGTAATCTGAAACGGACCAATAAAACATGGAGTCAACTTCTATGACTTCAAGGCTCGACCAATACCAGTCATCAGAGTAACTCGCATAAAAACATGTTCTCCTTCGCTAAACTCAAGATCTTTCCTCCTCTTATCGTGATAACTTTTCTGACGACTCTGAGAAGTCCTCATCTTCTCCTTAATCACCTTAATCTTTTCCGAAGTCTGTTGGATAATTTCCGGTCCAATCACAGCACTCTCTCCAGATTCATACCAACACAACGGTGTCCGACACCTCCTACCATACAATGCCTCAAACGGAGCCATACCAATGCTCGAATGAAAACTATTGTTGTAGGTAAACTCAATCAATGGTAGATAACTATCCCAAGCTCCACCTTTCTCCAACACATAAGATCTTAACAAATCTTCCAACGACTGAATCGTCCTCTCCGTCTGACCATCTGTCTGTGGATGATAAGCGGAACTCAAACGCAACTTAGTACCCAAAGCTTCTTGAAATTCCGTCTAAAATTTAGATGTAAACCTCGGATCTCGATCCGACACAATACTAGAAGGAATACCGTGCAAACTCACAATCTTCTCAACATACAATTCTGCCAACCTTTCCATTGGATAATCCATTCTTATCGGAATAAAGTGAGCAGATTTCGTCAACCGATCAACAATAACCCAGATAGAATCACAATTCTTCGATGTCCTTGGCAAACCAGACACAAAATCCATAGAGATTCCATCACATTTCCATTCCGGAACAAACAACGGTTCCATCAATCCTGACGGTTTCTGATGCTCAATCTTCGACTTCTGACAAACCAAACAAGCATACACAAACTCAGCAATTTCCTTTTTCATTCCCGGCCACCAAAACAACTTCCTCAAATCATGGTACATTTTAGTAGCACCAGGATGAATACTCAATCCACTATGATGTCCTTCTTCCAAAATACTCTTCCTAATCTCTGCAACATCCGGAACACACACCCTATTACCAAATCTCATAACACCGTTCTCATCAATCCGGAACTCGCCTCCTTGACCTTGGTTGATCAATGTCAATTTATCAACTAACCCAACATCGGACTTCTGTCCATTCCGAATTTCTTCCAGAATACCACTAGTCAGTTTCAACATACCCAATTTCATACTATTCGGAGTAGTTTCACATACCAAACTTAAATCTATGAACTGCTCAACCAAATCTAACTCACGGACCATTAACATCGACATATGCAAGGACTTCCTACTCAAGGCATCCGCAACAACGTTTGCCTTACCAGGATGGTAATTCAAACCGAAATCATAATCCTTTAGAAATTCTAACCATCTCCTCTGCCCCATATTCAACTCTTTCTGATCAAAGAGATACCTCAGACTTTTGTGATCACTGAACACCTCAAACCGAGAACCATATAAATAATGCCTCCACAACTTCAAAACAAACACAACAGCTGCCAACTCCAAATCATGAGTCGGATAATTCCTTTCATGTACTTTCAATTGTCTCAAAGCATAAGCCACCACCTGCTTATCTTGCATCAACACACCACCTAATCCCATTAATTATGCGTCACAATACACAACAAAAGACTTAGTCGGATTTGGCAAAATCAAGATCGGAACACTTGTCAACCTCCTCTTCATCTCTTGAAATCCTTTCTCACATTCAACATCCCAAACAAACATCTGACCCTTCCTGGTCAACTTAGTCAACGGTAACGCTAATTTGGAAAATCCTTCTATAAACTTCCTGTAATAACCTGCAAGACCCAGAAAACTACGGATCTCAGAAGCATTCTTCGGCGCTTCCCACTGAGATACTGCTTCTACCTTCGTAGGATCCACAACAATTCCATTCTTGGAAATTACATGGCCAAGAAAACTTACTTCACTTAACCAGAATTCACACTTGGACAACTTCGCATAAAGCTTCTTCTCTTTCAACAATTCCAACACAACTCTGAGATGTTCTGCATGCTCTTCATCGCTCTTCGAATAAATTAGAATATCATCAATGAACACCACCACAAACTTATCAAGATACGGATGAAATATCCTGTTCATATACTCCATGAAAACACCAGGTGCATTAGTAACTCCAAACGGCATAACAGAATACTCGTAATGTCCATACCTCGTTCTAAATGCAGTTTTCTGAATATCTTCCGACTTCACACGAATCTGATGATATCCAGATCTCAGATCAATCTTACTAAATACACAAGCTCCAACTAGTTGATCCATCAAATCATCGATCCTCGGCAAAGGATACCGATTCTTGATTGTAACTTTATTCAGCTGTCTGTAATCAACACATAATCTCATTGAACCTTCTTTCTTCTTAACCAACAACACCGGAGCACCCCACGGCGAAACACTCGGACGAAAAAACTTCTTCTCAAGTAACTCCTCCAACTGTTTCTTTAACTCCGCTAATTCAGATGCCGACATACGGTAAGGCGCCATCGACACCGGACTAGTTCCAGGAATAAAATCTATAGTAAATTCTACCTCCCTCTCAGGTGGCAATTCACTAACGTCTTCCGGAAACACCTCTGGAAATTCATTCACCACTGGCAATCCATCACTCTTTGCTTTTCCCTCCGCTTCTATTGCAGAATACAACATAAATACCACAACACCATCTTTCACAGCTAGGTTCATCTGTTTAACCGACATAGTCACATCTTCGACACCAACCTCTTCAGGAAAAATAACCGTCTTCGCAAAACAGTTGATATGAACCTGGTTGAATTCCAACCAGTTCATTCCAAGGATAATATCAAGTTGTTGTAACGGTAGGCACACTAAATCCATACCGAAACCCCTACCAAAAATCACAATAGGACAATTCCTACAAACATACGAAGTAGTCACTGAACCCGAAGCAGGAGTATCAATAACCATACTTCCATCCATATTAGAAATTTCCAAATTCAATCTTTTAGCACAATCCAAAGCAATAAAAGAATGCGTAGCTCCAGTATCAATAATCGCAATCAAAGGTATGTCATTAATAAAACATGTACCTTTAATCAGCCGATCATCTGGCTTAGTCTCTGACCCAGACAATGCAAACACTTTACCACCAGCTTGCTCCTTCTTGGGTTTTGTACACTGAGGACGAGTATGACCTTCTTCACCACAGTTGTAACAAGTCACCACTCTTACTCTGCAATCATTGGCCACATGGCCGAGTTTCCCACACTTGAAACACTTCTTATCATTACTTTTGCAATCCACCATACGATGTCCTGTCTCACCACACTTGTAGCACTTAATGGAAGAACTAGAATCTCCTCCACCAAACTTCTTCCAACCACCGGCTCTCTGATTACTTCTATCATAAGGCTTACCACGATCCATCTGTTGCTTACCCTTCCTATCAACATACCCTCGAGCATTCGACTTAGTGCTAGCAAGATCCTCCTCTAAAATCCTACTACAGTCAACCAGATCAGGAAATCTTCGGATACGCTGATACCGAATACCCTGCTTAATCTCATCACGAAGACCATTCTCAAACTTGATACATTTGGAAAATTCTCCATCTGCATCGTTAGTATAATGAGCATAATACTTCGCTGACTCAGTAAACTTCGAAGCATACTCACTGACAGTCTTGTTACCCTGCTTGAGTTCCAGAAACTCAATCTCCTTCTTGCCTCTGATGTCCTCAGGAAAGTACCTCCTCAGAAAAGCCCTCCTGAACACATCCCAAGTCAACGCAATACCATCTTCTTCCATTTCAGTTCTGGTAGCAACCCACCAGTCATCAACTTCCTCTGCTAACATGTGAGTTCCGTATCTCACCTTCAGCCCTTCAGCACAGTCAATTACTTTGAAGATCCTCTTGATCTCCTTCAACCACTTCTGAGCACCTTCGGGATCATGTGCACCCTTGAACAACGAAGGATTATTCCTCTGAAAATTCCCCAATTGTCGGTAAGCACCAATCACAGCTCCCTGCTGGTTCCCTCCGAGTACTCCAGCCAACATTTCCAATGCTTCAGCAATAGCATCGTCGTTTCTTCCGTTACCTCTTCCGGCCATTGTTCTGTAACATTACAAAACAACCTCATCAGCACACAAGTATCGACAATGTCATCTTACACTATTCGCATACAAAAGGGATAACGACACAAGACAAGACCGACTATGCTCTGATACCACTATTGTAACACCCCTTCTAAAATACCCCGAATAATATTAATTATATCAATGATTAAAGACATATTCCATTAAAGTTAACACGGAACAAGGGATGTCACAATTATGAAATAAATAAAACTTACAATAAAACAGTAATCATGCTACACTGAGGGTCATTATTCAAATAATTCAATCAACTTAAGACCATGTCTTACACAGCGGAAAAATACCATAACCAAAACGGAATAAACCAAAACATAATTATTCCCAATGAAATTCAAAGAAACAATTTAATAATAACTAATTCCTCAACTAAACGTTCCCCAGTGTTACAACCTATCAGAGCACGACACTGACACGCGGACTTAAAGTAACATAGCTCTAGAGCCATCCTCACCAACTCCTGAGCTGCTAACTTTAATCTGAAATTGTTAAGGTAAGGGTGAGATTTCTCATAATTAACATGCATTATAATCTTTTCAATCAACATTATATCACAAGCATATTATTTCACCCATTTTAGCATAAATTCAGATTCAACACGCAGTTCCAATCATACAAGTCATTATGCACAAATCAATAATCAACCAAAGAATTGTAACACTGGAAGACATCCTAACATGTTACAATTCCATGCAAACACAAATGCAGACACAATGCATGTGGTACCAACACATGACCAAGTCACCCAACACTGATCCATCATCAACCGGATACAACAACCATCGATTCGTCCATAAACACCCGGACACGAATCCAGCCTAACCACCCATCATCGCCGGGTATCGGTTAACGGCAATACAAGTCAAATTCCACACAATGGGAATTAACTTCACCAAAACAATGCATATGCACGCACATCACTAGCATGCAACATCAAATCAGTCTATGAAATACATCAATTTATCATAACTGAATCAAAACCAAAAACATAATATCTCAACGATCATTCACACCATCATTAGCAACATAAACATGCCTTTCATTCACACAATACTAATACATCCATCCATCACAGGTTCACTGCTACATACACACCCATGTGCGTTAGCCAATAATCACTTATTCCGGGATTTGACTCATTTTCAAAATAATTTCAGGTTTTAGGAAATATTTTCATTTTATAAAATAAAGCATTAAATTTAAGAAATAACGTCCAAAACGGCACTCAAAACGGACTTACGGTTTGAAAGTTATGAATTTTCAAAGTTTAATATTTTTCAAAAAGTTACAGCAGAACCCGGTTCCTACGTATGCAGGAACCGGTTCCTGCGAAGTTCAAAAATCACGCTTCTGGAAAAATGTATGGGAACCCGGTTCCTACCTATACAGGAACCGGTTCCTACGTGCATTTTTGCCAGTTTTTATAAATTCACACAGTGGAACCCGGTTCCTCCCCATTGGGAACCGGTTCTCACAACCTGCAGAGTCAAATTCTGCACTTTTGACAGCATTTATTCATTCTAAACCAATTCCAAACATACCCATACGAATTGTAACATGAGAAACACCAAAACACATCCATTTTTCACCATTATAACATCAAACAACATTATTTCATCATTCCTTTTTATCATCTGACACCCTAATGGTTTTCAACCTACAATTCGACGCAATAAGGACAATTCTACGGAACCCTAGAATTCCAAACCGGGATTCCCTAACATACTATGATCCATACTATTGAATATCTAAACCGATAATATGAATTAACTAATCGAAATCACCGCTTACCTTGTGGGTTCTTCGAATTCTAACGCTTCCGGTTTTCTCCTTCTTTTTCCTCTTCTCAAATGCACGTATGATGAATATTCCAAAATAACTCTCATTCTCTTCTTTTTCCTTTTAATACTCCTTTTATTATTCCAATAAAATAATTAAATTAGTAATTAGTAAGAGTAGAGTATTTTACCCCTCACACCCTCTAATCACTCTTCACACCACCAATACTTCTTTCCTTTAATTAATTAAATTAATTCCAATAATCCAAAAATACCAATAATTAAATTTCCAATTAAATTAATAATTAAAAATTCTAATTATTTAATAATCGGATTATTTGGGATGTCACAATCATCGCCAGAAGAGACAGATGACGACAAGCCCCACGATTTGTTATCGAAAGAAATTATGGAGGCACGACTCTCGGTTGGGCTCGAGAAACCGCCCCTGTTGGGATCATACGATGGTACGACCAATCCAGATGACCATATAGAAGATATCACGCCCAACTTGATTACCGAGGCGTGAAAGGTGGGATCAAATGCAGGTTGTTCCCAACAACTCTGAGAAAAGGAACAATGTCTTGGTACAAAAACCTCCCCAACAAATCCATCAACTCATGGAAACAGTTGGGGAAGATGTTCTCAAGGCACTTCACTGCCTATCACCGTCATCCAAAGACAGAGGCCTCACTAGAAGCGATCATACAAGGAAAAGAATAATCCCTCCGAGCATACATTGAGAGGTTCAACAGATAAGTCGTTCAGGTCTCCACGAGTGACAATGTGAAAAAAGTACTTGCTCAAGCGAGGGATGCACCCCAACAATGATTTTTACAAAGCAGTTGGCATAGAAACACCAACCATACTAGACGCCCTCCTCCTCAAAGCCCAGGCGTACATCCAGTACAAGGAGAAAGTGACCATAGATTATGCCCTGCATCGCAGCAGAAATGACCTCACCAGCCTCCCCAACGAGAGGAGCGCATAAACAAACCATGTTCCCCGTGAACACGACTGCCGAGCAGACACATGTTCCCAACGAACACAACTTCTCAGCAGACACATGTTCCCTGTGAACACAACTGCCGAGCAGCCAAATGTTCCCCGCGAGCACAACTGCTCAGAAGGCACATGTTCCCCGTAAACACAACTTCCGAGCAGGCATACATTCCCCACAAATACTCCAGCCTAGCAGGCATATGTTCCGTACAAACACAACTTCCGAGCAGGCACATGTTCCCTGTGAACACAGCTGTCGAGCTGGCACACGTTCCCCGTGAATGCAACATCGAGAAGATATCCTGTCAAAGCTCGAGAGCACAAAGAAGAGAGGCAGATCAAGTCCATCATCCAAGAGATACTATTGTGTGTGAGCAAAAATGGAAATGGGGCATACTATCTCAAAAAGCTGCACAGGGAAGAACTTGCTCGACCTTAGAACACCAAAAACCAAGGCAATATTACAGTTAAGACACTGATATAATCAGTGTGTCTCATCGAAACAACGAACACAATTTGCCCGACCACATGTGCATGCCCAGGTACAAGCATGGCACCCCAAATTAACAAAGAGGCAAGTCTCCACTCTTTTAAAGAGTAGATTCTTAGCCTGACGTGGAAAACTCAAACGAGCTCCATCGTCATCGTACCACGATGGCAGAATACCTAGCTCACGATGGGAAGTTCACCCCACCGAACTCGGGACCTTAAAACGAGACCTGAGTTCCGGCCCATACTAGGTGATCACCCTGGTCGTTCGACCGATCACCCACACTGACAGACTCAAATACTAACGAGCAAACCCCCAAAACTCTTAATCAAAATAAAACGTCATAGGAAGACAAGCATACAAACATGCATAAACCTAATAAATAACAATATACCACGTACGAGCATGTCCTCATAAAGACCAAGAAACATCCCCGTAGCGAATAACAAGCACCAACAACACGTTTTCCTCCTCGGTGCACGAGCTGGCTCTAAGTCACCACTCTTGTGCCCATAAGCAATGACTTGGGGGGCTCCTGTTCTGGACCGACACAATAACTAGAATTGGTCCAATCTGCTTCTGCCCTTGGCACGACCCGACGACAACGGTCCAACACTCTGGTCGACCATGACGCTTGTCGTCAACCAGTAATGCCCGACCTATACGCCTGACCAGATCAGCGAATGCCTCTCGTCAGCCCGACACGAGTCGGGCAGACACCCAGGAAACGACCAAAACAACCATCTGCCTGTAATCCTCCTCCTCGAAACAAATGGCTACTTACGAGCATACCTGCCCGTTTTGACTCAGTCTTGACAATTATCTATTTTTGCAGACCAGCATATCTAGACCCAAAAACAGGAACCAATGGCTACGCGTCGGGGTAACATTATATAAACTCTCACACATGTGAAGGTCAAGTATCGAATATCCAATATTCATCTCTGAAACCCTAATACTTTGCTTGTATCTCTTTGCTCCCACACTTGTTCGTCGGAGTGCATTGCAGGTACAACCCTCCATTTTCTCCTTAACTTTCCAGCCCGTCAAAGATCATCCTCCGATCAATTTGCAGGTTCTGATCAACCGGTAAGATCAAAATTTATTAAGTTAATCATTTGTTTTAAATCTTCAGAAATAATTAATTTTAATTTATTTTAATGTGTTTTTTCATTTGCTTAGATACTATTATTTTTATTAATTTATTCAAATTTTAAATTTTTATTTCTTAAAATTAAGATTCTTTAATTTTGTATGTGTTTTAAGAACCTTAAAGAATAAATAGTTCCATGAAGCCATAATTGATAAACGTGGCTTGGAGACTCTCACTAACTCAAATTTCTTAGTGGCAAAAACTCTAAAACTCAAATACTATCTTAGTAAAAACCTCCTTAAAACCAATCTAAACATAAACCCTAGTTATTCATGAAGAAGCATTAATGATGGTAATTTTAGAAAAAGTTGTTAAGTGTCTTAACTCTAGATCAACCGTGCTCTTAACTCAATTAATAATTGTTAAAGAGAATAATTTAATTGGGAAAATATTTTGTCAAAGAGGTTTTTAAAGGTCTATATCTCTTCCATTTCATTTTCAATTTTTTTCTAATTTAAATTATTTTGTGATTTTTTTTCTTGTGTTACATATTCATAACTATAATTTTTTGATTTGCAAGTTATAAATTATTGGTTTTGATCGATTTTTCCTTTTCAATTTGAAATCTGAATTTAAAGATTATTATTAAAGATTAAAGATATTTTTATTGAATTTAAAAATTGTTATTAAAGATTAAGCCGTTTTATAATAAATTAAAAATAAATGAATGATTAAAAAAAATACTTATTACATATTTAAATACGACTACAAATAATATTGTTTTAAGAATGTAAACTAACTATAATAGAGTCTATGGGATTTGGATTTTTTTTTTAAACGAAAATATCATTGAAAATAAAAGGTAGATACAAAAACGAGGGGTTATCAAAACTAAAACTCTTCAAGAGAAGATAAATTTAAGTTTAGCATAACCAAACTTGTTACGCAAAAAATCCTCTTTAGATTCCTTGATAAATAAGGTTGAACTAAGAACTATTTCTAAAAGATAAATTTAAGTTAGCAAGAGTATTGGTATAAAAATGTCCGTTTTTGTATAATTCGACTAGCAGTTCAACCAATAGTTTCTGATAAATCAGGGAACAAGATTTGGATTGTGGATTGGAGATTCAGAAATGATGTTTGTTTTAAGAATGTTGTGGACCCCAAGAATATTATGCACCAAATTGTTGACAAGATTGTTTACTGGGATTGGTTATGTAAAAAACTCAAAGGACACGTTGCTAAATCTATGATGTATTGAATTCTTAGTTTTTTTGTCTTTATTCTTAGTTTTTTTTTGTGTCTTTTAGTGGATTGGATCGTGAGCGATTGTGTTTTTCTTGTTTTTTAAATAATAAAATATTATTTATTCAAAATTATATATATATATATATATATATATATATATATATATATATATATATATATATATATATATATATATATATATATATATATATATATATATATATATATATATATATATATATATATATATATATATATATATATATATATATATATATATATATATATATATATATATATATATATATATATATATATATATATATATATATATATATATATATTAAAAAAAATTAAAAAAAAAATTAATGATTTATTAAATTATTAGATGTATTAAGAGTTTGAAGCCAATTTTAATATTATAGTAGTCTTAATTTTTTTAAAAGTAACACTATATAGTAAAAATTATATGAATAAAAAGATAAAATATATATTTGTTATTGTTTTAGAGGATAATTTTAAATTTATTTTAAATTAAAAATTTTTTTTGACAGAAAGAAGGACTGAAGCCCAAAAAGAAAAACAACTACAATAAAGAATTTAATTTTTGATACAACGAAATTTAATCTTCTTTTTAATGTAAATTATATAAGACTGGTAGTAATAAATGATTAGAATTTAATTATTATTTTTCTTGCTTTTATACTTTCTTATTAATAAACATTTTTTTAAAGAATAATTTTAACATCAATTATAATATTCTCCAATTACAATAATATTTGGTTCATATTAATAAAATTATTAAATATATTTATTATGATTATTTTTTCAATCAATATAAATTTTTATTTTTGAATTCGGTATCTGACCTTAAAAATACAATTTCTTATGCTAAAAAAATTACTTTAGGTTTATAAATGAAATTATAATAACATAGATAGTGTAAGTGAGTAAAAATTTATGTGGATAAATTGAATTCAAATTTATGGTCCTGTGTATGACATGCAAAGATAGTGTAAGTGAGTAAAAGTTTTATTGTGACCTTTGTATGACATGCAAAGATAGTGTGTGACATACAAAAGCATTCAATCTGCACTATGAATGGCCTTAAAGATATATATCCAGTTACCCACATAACAACACATCAAAATAATTTCAAAATAAAACTTGGATGAACCTGGACACCTTTGACTTCCGAATGCCTTCTGGCCATGCCTTTTGATTGGCCTTAAGTTGCCTCCTTCAAATGGACTTCTTGTGTACCCTTCGAATGGACCTTCTGAGTGCTTCTTCGAATGGAACTTTTGTGTAACCTTCGAATGGACCTTCTAAATGCTTCTTTGAATGTACCTTTTGTTACTTCCTTCGAATGGAACACCTGTACATCCTTCGAATGGAACACCCGTGCATCCTTCGAATGGAACACCTATACATCCTTCGAATGGAACACCTGTGCATCCTTCAAATGGAAAACCTATGCATCCTTCGAATGGAACACCTGTACATCCTTCGAATGACCCTTTTGTGTGTCTTTAGAATAGCGCGCATGTATGCCTCGTGCATTCTTTGAATGTTTCACCAATGTGGGATCATAATGTGGAAATCATATGCTAAAAGGTTCAGAGATAGAGTTGACGCAAGCTGTTTCGAAGGGAACCATTTCCCAGTTGAAGCTAGCACAAAGGAAGCTAATGCCTTATGGATGTTAGCATGAGGAGGTCACTGCTATATGAATCAAAGGCCAGTTGAAAGGGTCTTGGCCTTGTGCATTGAAAGCAATCACAAGGGAAGCCTTTGCCCTTGTGAATCGAAACAAACTTGTAGGAGGTTCTTGCCTTGCGCAGTCGAAGCCTTGTGAAGTTAACTTGATTGAAGGAAGCCCAACGCCCAATCAGAGACCTTGTGAACTTATCTTGATCGAAGGAGGCCCAGTGTCCAATCGAAGACTTGAAGACCAAAGCCTGATCAAAGGGTTTTAGATGTCCAATCGAATCTCCTTGTCCAGATGCCAATAAAAAAACAAACTGCTCAAGCGCCAATCGAAAACACCTTATCTCAAAGCCAATCGAAGACACCTTGTTTATTTTAAAAATTTTTATTTTTCTTTAATCAAGTGTTTGTGACCACCCATGTAAGAGAAAACCTTGGAAAACATGAGAGGGCAAATTTTGGGGTACAACAACTGCCCCTGTTCAATCTTCTTAAACCTGAAGATGTAGATTGGCTTGTCTGCCTTTCGTGATCTGAAGGTGGAAGAGGATTGAACACTAGAGTGCCCAGAAATTTGCACTTGATGATGTGTCGGTTGATTGTGTAGGGAATAGGCTTAAAGATGCCATTTGGAGAATATGACGGGGGGCTTCCAGAGATGGGCTTAAAGATGCCATCTAAAGTTGATGCTGATTTCATAAATGGTCCCTCTTGTGGGGAATCCTGTTCCTGCTGTCTGAGGAGGACTCCGCTGAGGAATGTGGGTTTCTGTTGTTCTCCCGCTTGAGGAAACTCTGTGGGGAATAGAGTCTAGGAACTTCAGTTGTCTAAGGCTCTGCTAAAGAGTTATCTCTGGAGAGATGAAAGTTTGCTGTTTTCTAGTTGAAATCCAGGCTTCACAATAACTTGCCGGGGATATGGGAATTAACCGTTACCTGAAAATGTATTAGAAAGAGCCTGTGTAGGGCTATTTCAGGATGAGTCCGTGTTAGACTGCCTCTGGAGGGTTATACAGAGTAATCTTTGACGATTGCTACCTCAATAGATAACGAAGGAATATTTGACGATTGCTAACTCAATAGATAATGAAGGAATCTTTGACAATTGCTACCTCAACAGATAATGAAGGAATCTTTTACGATAGCTACCTCGACAGATAATGAAGGAATCTTTGATGATTTCTACCTCAATAGATAATGAAGGAATCTTTAACGATTGCTACCTCAATAGATAATGAAGGAATCTTGGACGATTGCTACCTCAACAGATAATAAAGGAATCTTTGACGATTGCTACCTCGACAAATAATGATGGAATCTTTGACGATTGCTACCTCAACAGATAATGAAGGAATCTTTAATGATTGCTACCTCAATAGTTAATGAAGGAATCTTGGACGATTGCTACCTCAACAGATAATGAAGGAATCTTTGAAGATTTCTACCTCAACAGATAATGAAGGAATCTTTGACGATTGCTACCTCAACAGATAATGAAGGAATCTTTGACGATTGCTACCTCAACAGACAATGAAGAAATATTTAACGATTGCTACCTCAATAGATAATGAAGGAATATTGGATGATTGCTACCTCACAGATAATGAAAGAGTCTTTGACGGTTGCTACCTCAACAGATAACAAAGGAATCTTTGACGATTGCTACCTCAATAGATAATGAAGGAATCTTTGACGATTGCTACCTCAACAGATAATGAAGGAATCTTTGACGATTTCTAGCTTAATGGATAGTGAAGGAATCTTTGACGATTTCTATCTCAACAGATAACGAAGGAATCTTTAACGATTGCTACCTCAACAGATAATGAAGGAATCTTTAACGATTGCTACCTCAATAGATAATGAAGGAATCTTTGACCATTGCTACCTCAATAGATAATGAAGGAATCTTTGACGATTTCTACCTCAACAGATAATGAAGAAATCTTTAATGATTGCTTCCTCAACAGATAATGAAGGAATCTTTAATGATTGCTACCTTAATAGATAATGAAGGAATCTTTAACGATTGCTACCTCAATAGATAATGAAGGAATCTTGGACGATTTCTACCTCGACAGATAATGAAGGAATCTTTAACGATTGATGCTGAAACCTCCGGTTAAAAATCATCGAACAATGAAGTCGCCATCGAACGTATTTTATCCCATCGAGGGGGAAAGGTAAACATCGAGAAAACCTGAAAAGGAAGAAATCACGGTCTTTCGACCGAGATATCGGGTAAGGGAGTTTTTTACGCGATGGGAAGGTGTTAGCACCCCACACGCCCGTAGTACTCTACGGTATCCACTCTTGTTATCTAATCTAATGGGTGTGGTCAAATCCTATGTCTATGGCTTAAAACTGAAAAGGGAATGCATGCGAAAGAAAGGAAAAAAATGTAGGGAAAATGAAAAGAAGTGCTCGGTTGGGCCCTACCCCAATGCCTACGTATCCCTTTTTAAGGAATCAGAGCAGCCGTAGTTCGGCTTATGTGTTTTGGTTGGTTTGTGTTTTTTAATTAAGACAAACAAAGATAGTCAAGATGGAAAAACATTAAGTAAAACAACAAACAAAAGAGATGGTAATATATATACTAAATGATAACAAAGTAACATGTCAAAGACGGAGAAACATCAATAAAACGGATGGTAAAACATCACACCTAACGACGATATCAAGAATCAAAGTAGGATAACAAACACGTGCGATGGAAAAACATCGGCTTTAAACAAATGTGCGATGGCGAAACATCGGCTAAGAGATAACAAGACATCATGGAAAAGATGGCGAAACATTGATAAAACATGTGACCAAACATCACACCTAACAATGATATTAAGGATCAAAGTAGGATAACAGACATGTGCGATGGCGAAACATCGGCTTCAAGATAACAAGATATCATGGCAAAGATGGTGAAACATCGATAAAACAGATGGCAAAATATCACACCTAACAATGATATTGAGAATCAAAGTAGGATAACAAGCATGTGCGATGGCGAAACATCGGCTTCAAACAAATGTGCGATGGAGAAACATCGGCTAGAAGGTAACATGGCAGAGACGACAAAATATCACACCTATCAATGATATTGGGAATCAAAGTAGGATAACAAACATGTGCGATGGCGAAACATCGGCTTCAAGATAACACAGACAAAGTAAGATTGGTTTGTATCTTTTATTCTGAAGAGGAGTTTGAGTTTATTAGAGGCGTTCTTATGATTTTCCAAGAAAACAGATTTTTGTTTTAAGATGCAAAATGCAAAGAAAGGAAAAACAACTAAGGGGAACTAGCCTAGCACTATCCCTAGTGTTATCATACAATGGTTGACCCTAAGGTTGAGGATAAAGGAAAATCCTATCCTATGTTAGCATACATGTATTCCTACCTTAATCAACATATCAAAGAAAGCTTAACAAAACTATCCTATAGGGAACATGCAATGAGAGCGAAGTCGTGATCTCAATATCTAAATTGAGTGACACATCGATCAACAATTAAAGAGGAAAAGAAATAAACATCCTATAGGGAACATGCAATGAGAGCAAAGTCGTGATCTCAATATCTAAATTGAGTGACTCATCGATCAACAATTAAAGAGGAAAAGTAATAAATATCCTATAGGGAACATGCAATGAGAGCGAATTCGTGATATCAATATCTAAATTGAGTGACTCATCGATCAACAACAAACAAAATACATGCAATCAGACAAAAACCAGAGGGCCTCCTGACATATATCAGCAACATAGGTCCCATCATGCAATCAGAGAATTATGCAAAATGAAAATGGGAGAAAGGAGGTAGTACAATACCAAACAAATAACTATCTGTAGCAATCAAGCGAGAATAAAAGAAACCCAGAGAAACTTCAAGAAAGCTGGAATCAGTAAACAAATTGAGTCAGGAATCTATCAGACATGAACAAGTCCCAGTATAACATTCACAATCATAGGTATATATATCCTGCATAAACCATCAAACATGCCAAGCACAAAAACAATGCGAGTATAATAGATTGTGTTTCACAAATAAAGTGAAACACAGAAAAGCCTCAAGCCAAAAGTGGCAACTTGCTCAGAGTACCTCGCACATTCAACAACCAAGTTAGTATTCCATATGATGGAAAAGTGAGAACAAACATGATGGCTTTAGACATGATAAACAAGAAGAAACAAGCATATGCACAGATTAGGTCAAAAGAATCAGAGGAATGTTGCTCTTTTCTATCTCCATGTTGAATTGAAAATGGAGTGTCAATCAAGGATCATAAGAGCTTGATAATAATATGAACCAAGACTATGAAAGTTAGTAGCAAACATATTTCAATCATGCACGATTGATTCAAATACAACTTCATGAACATAATAGGAAATGAAACCTACATAATGCATTAGATGGATCAAAATATTCAAACATGAGGATTTTAAGTGGAATGGCTTGAGTTAACATGGAAAAGTCAGAACCAACATGATCATTAGGTTCCCAATTAAAGGCCCCACTCAAGTTCATTGGCCATCAAACAAATTGCAACAAGTCATGCAAACATAATTGGGTACATTCACTTCAAAATTACATCAAAAATAGAAATAAAGATCCATAATTCAAACAAAAAAAACTTAACATCTTTGAAAGGGATAAAAGTCAGAATGCAAGCCCTAAGTTCATGAATGATTTGGGAGGAGGTCAAATGAAGTGCAAAGTTTAAGACTAGTTGGCAAAACCACCAAACTAGACAAGTTTTCAAAATTATTTGTGGAAAAATGTCAAACCAAGTCAAATAATTCAAAAAAAATGATTTTCAAACTCCCAACACATTCATGAACCATGATCAAGACCTGAAATCCAATAAAAGTCCAAGGCACAAAGATTTTGAACATGAAACTTGCACCATAAGCAATAAAACCCTAGATTTTGACTTTTAATCCTAAATATTAATTAAATAGGATTAAAACTCAAACAAATCAAAACAAGGTCATGCAAAACATCAAGAAACCCTAAATGTCAGAAAATACATTTTTTTCATATTTTTTGAATTAGGAAAATACAAAGAATGGAATTAAATTCAAACAATTAGGTAATTAACAAATATCCACATATCAAAATGATATTTAAATCAAAAAGTCAGAAAGATGCCCAACCAAAATTATATTCAAATATTAGGGCTAAAAACATACATCCCTGAATTTTTGTGAATTTTTGGATAAAAGGAAAATATTAAAAAAAAAAACAAAAAAACAAAAATTAATAATAAAATTGTTATTCAAAGGCAAGAAAATGAAAATCATAACCAAAAATCACAATAAAGGCAAAACAAAAATATGATCAGGTTCTATGATTAAAGACAAGATTAAATGATTTTTTTTTGGAATTTTTGAATTAATAGAAGTATTAAAAAAAACAAATATTACAAATAACCTTTGAAATTAAATTTTAAATAAAAAATAAGAAAAATGATGAACCAAAGTTAGAATCAATTTTCACATTATTTTGGGAGTCTCAAATAATTTTTGTGGATTTTTTAGGTCAAAGGAACTATTAAAATAAAAATTATCTTTGATCAATTAATTTATTAAACCTAACAATTTTTGAACCAATCAAAATATTTTCAAAAAAATTATCAAAAAAATACACAAAGTCAGGAATATTATTTTGAATTTATGATAATTTTTTCATAATTTTCCAATCATTTTTGAGCAAGAAACAAAATCATGGAAATCAATTTATAAAACAAAAATTCAAATGAACCAAAAATTTCAAACAGTCCAATCAGGATGTGCCACCACATCATCTTCAACCTCTGAATATCCAAAAAGCGCGCGCATAACTCAGGTTTAGGGCTCACTTCCATATCAACACAACTCACTCAATTTTGCATCATTTTTGATGAAATCCAAGGCAAATCAAAGCTAGCATGGCAAGGAATACATAACAATTCGAATCAAATCAAATTATCCACCACATCATCCACAATCTAGACATGAACATGAACAAAAACAATCTGAATCACGAGTTTCAGAACATCCAAACATGCATAATTCATCAAATTAAACGCTATAAAGCTTCAGAATCATTCCATAGACTTCAAACAACATGATTATGAACTTAAATCACGCGAGGCATGGCTAGAAATCAGATTTCAAAGTTGAGAATTCGAACCTTTGAGAAAAAATGGATCTACTGTCTCCTTCACTCCAGTTGCAATCCAAGCTTCGATCTACAATCCTTATCACTTGGAGAAGAGAATGCAAGAAGAATTGGCCAAAACGAGCGAGGGAGATGGAAGAATCGAAGAAAAATGCAGAGCTACAAGCTATGGAGTTTCTGACTTTGATTGATGAAATGAAGCACGAACCCTTCAAACTGAAGCTTGCCTCTCAATATATAGAGCATCAGAAGGAGGGTAGGATAGGTTTTTCGCGCTGAAAGCTCTTGGAATAAAAAAAATCTTCTTTTGGCCCAAATCAAGCATGCACATGCAGCATCTCATTCCCTCGTGCGTTGGCTTGCTTTCTTCGTGCATTTTAATCCATTTTCCCTCAGGAAGAGATTAGCAACAAGATTAGGACTTAAATCCTTGCTTTAAGCTTGTGTTGGTGATTAGGCAATTTTGAGCTAGTTTTTGCAAAACCACGAATTCCTTGTTCCTTTGCCCATGTCCAGCTCAAATTTTGGAATGATGTACCTCATCATGTCACAAATTACCAATTGGCTTGATTAGAAGCAAGGAGAATGACTAAAACTTTAGTTTTCATGAATTGGCCATTTTGCATATTTGCCAAATTTCAATAAAATGCCCCAAAGTTATAAACTTTATAACTTGCTCATGATTTTGAATTTTGGCACAAATGAGCACAACTTGGAAAGGTCTTGAAAAGATCTACAATACCTTAGTTTATGGGTTTTTCAAATTAATCCATTAAGGTCCTCAAAATTTGGCTTGAAATTCACTAATTTTGAAAAATGACCTATAATTTTGTAACTTCAAAATGCCATAACTCTTGGTTCCTTTCCAATTTGAATATGATACCAAAAGGAGGTGAAAGATCATTCTCTTAGCTTTCCAAGAATATTTCATTTGCATCTTCTTGATCAAGGGTGAATAAAATATGATATTTTGAACTTAGGCCCTTATCTTCCAAAATTAGTAACTTCTAGGGTTTCTTCAAGAACAAGTTTCAACCCAAACTTCAATCTCTTTAATCCAATGACCAAAATGGACTTAGAATATGAAAAGTACATACTTGGATTGATGGTTGGTAAAAAATTCACTTGGTCAACCTTGACTCTGAGTGGTTTTGACCAAAATGACCATTTTGCCCCTCTGAATCAAATGATCCACTTCCCTTCAAAATTGATGATTAAAACTTCAAACATATGATCTTCCAAACATATAGAGGTCATGTGAAAAGTTTCACTTCAAAATTATCAAGAAAACCTGATGAAAACCAAAACCCTAATTTTGGTCAACACATTAGGAGACTGATGAATTATCTTCAAAACTTCAAATCCTCTGGGAATCTTGATCAATTTATTGTACAAAGACCTTTCAAACATCAAAGAAATGTTGTAGATCCCTAAATTAAGTCTTATACATTGGCCAACAACCTTGCTCAAGCAAACCCTAATTTGGCTGATGAACTCAAAGAGTGATTCCACTTGTGATCAAACTCAAACTTCAATCTCCTGAGGGTCCAAAGAGATGAATAAAGCATCTTGAGATATGCAAAATTTTTGAGCTCAAAAGATCCAGAGATTTGGATGGTAAGATATTTCTTGAGCAAATTGTCCATGTAATCAACCCTCAAAGCTTTGAGGAAAACTTGATAACCAAAGTTCTTTAATCCTATCACAATGTATGAATGCAAATGCACTATGATGTTCATGATGAAACATAAGCTTAAAAGAAGAGGGTAAATTTTAGGGTGAAACAACTGCCCCTATTCAAATATCTTCAACAAGATAAGTGAGAAAAGTGATAACTTTCGAGCGTTCAGGGTTGAAGACGTTTGAATACGAAAGAACCCGAAAATTTACACTCTTGAAAGAAACAAAGACAAAACTCCCAAGACATGTGTCAGAATGAAGCCATAATGCAGGTTAAAATAGAGCGAAAACAAAGAAGAGTAGACGCAACTAAACTTCTGGACAAATGTGCCAGGGCGAAACTGGGCTTCAAAAAAAGGGTGAGATAAAACTCAAACCATAGAGTATAGGCGAAACTAAGCTCTGGAAAAGAAAACGTACGCGGGTGAGGAGATGAAACTCTGAGCTCGACCCAAAGCAAAAGTGGCTAGAGTGCGTGATTCTAGGAGCACTTGCTAATATCAACTAAGATAGACAATATGAAGGAACTGAAAGAATCCCAGAAACGAGGAACAAAAGCGAGACGAAACTCGACTCAAATACCAGTTAGACAAAACTAAACTAGATGAGTACCAGGACGAAACTGGATTTCACACACGGGTAACGAGGCGAAACTCAACCCAAAGCAAAGTGATGAGAGTGCATGTTTCTCAGAGCACCTGTTGGTCTCAGATCAATGGATGAACAACGACAAAAACTGATAGGAGAATCCAAGGAACAAAGGAGACTGATCTCAAACCAGGGATGCAGCACGAACACTGCACTCGGTAAATGAACACCGTCAAAGAGTCCAAGGTAGGAAAGCAAGAACGAGACAAAACTTGACTCAATAACTAGTTAGGCGAAACTAAACTAGACGAGTACCAGGACGAAACTGGATTTCATGCACAAGGCGACGAGGTGAAACTCGACCCAAAGCGAGGAGATTAGAGCGTACACCTAAAAACCTGCTGAAAGCGAATATCAGGATGAAACTGGTATTCAAAAGGTACATTAATAGACATTGGAATGAACCAGAGAGGGTAGTAAAGACTAAACCCGAGAAGACCGTGTCAGGGCGAAACTGAACTATAGTTAAGAGTAGACACTCAAACAAACAAATGATTGTCGTCAAAAGGGTATTGGTATAGGGAGGAAACTGAGATTATGAGGACGAAGACCTCGTTGGGGATTAAATCCGAAGTGTTAACAAAACACTGGGGATGACGGAAATAATAATGGCTTATGTTTCGATGCATGTTTTGAATTCTTTTTATATAGCGCAATGCTCCATACAATGGAAGTGCTACGCATTTTGGTAGATGCAATGTAATGATGCATGTTTAAAAGTTCACTGGGGAATGGCCAAATGAGAAGCCAACAACCAGGGGGTCAGCATCTGACATGACTTGCAAAAATAAATGGCAAAATCCAAAGGAGAGGAGAAAATATGGGGAACCTCTAGAGAGGGACCCTCGAAGAGATGGAGCTTCACGGAGAAACAAACGAGCAACCAGCAGAAACGGGCCACCAACAAATAGAGAAGCTGCAAAAATAAATTGTGAATTCCCACGGAAGATCAGGTCGACACCGCAACCTCCGGAAAAGGACGAAGACCTTTTGCTGGGGGAACAAAACTTTGCCGAAGAGGTGGGACTTTATCGGGGAGATAGAAATCTGTTGAAGATTATCTTGCTGGAGATATATTCTCTTGGAATGCAACCAAAGGACGAATTCTGCAGATAGCCACACAATATCAAAACCTTATTGGGGAACAAAAGGAGATCCTTAACAAAGGATACCCCGGTCAACAGTTCGACTGGGAAGTGAGAGGTTAGAGCGAGGGATCTCTATTGGCAAATCTGAAAGGGGAGTTGAAACTTCTTCAGAATGTGGATTCCTGCTTAACGACTTTACTGGGGATATGCAACATATCCCAATCTTGAAGTCTTAGAACGAACTTTCTGAAAGAAAATCCCTGGAGTAACGAAACTTTTCTGCGGAAACGAAACTTCACCGGGGAAAGGCAACTTCATTGGGGAAAGGCAACTTCACTGGGGAAACTAAACTTCACAGGGGATAAGCCAAACATTCCCTTTTTGACCATCATTAAGCTCTTTACAGGTATTCAACGTGTACACTTTTTTTATGTCAAACAACTGTTTTGCATACAGAAAAAATGTTTATTGAGAATGATATACCTGATGCGATAATTTTGTTTAAGCCTTGAAGTTGAAAATTTTAACAAAATGTCGCATCTCTGTTGTGAACGAATCACTGGCTAGAGTGCAAAAAGGTTTTAAAACTTTTCTTTCCTTTAAAAAAAAACTAGTCAAAACGCGAGCGATAAGATACCAACACGGCTATGCAACACATATTTGGGGCGTTTAGGAAATGTTATCTTGTTGTAGTATGCTTCCGAGTTAAAGCCCCTGTTTCAGTTAGGACTTTTAGAGGCTGTAACGTGGCCTGGTTTGCGGTTCTTTAAAAAAAGTTTTCAAGGCTCAAGTTATTTGGTGCCCACCCCCTTCGTGATATTCTCCTGTCCTAAGTTCAGTTGATTTATCACAAGCATTTATCTTTCAAAAGAGGTTTATAACGACTGAGTGATCACGACAAATCCTCCAACATAATTGTCGCTTAACTTTTGATGCTTTTGTTTTTTTGGTATTATTGTTCCTCTTCTTTGATGAAAATTTTATTGAATATATATATATATATTTTTTGGCCTTTTAGGCTCTCTTTTCCATAATTTTTGCCTGGACAAAATGTTTTGAATTCCCATTTTGGGAGTCCAGTGGGATGCCCTAACTTTTGCCTAAGCGACTTGTTTTCAAGTTTCGACTTAGCGGGGCCTTTTGTTTCTTTCTTATTCATACTTTCCATTTTGAACAAGTCAATGTGACTTTAGGTCTTTGAACTTTTCCATTCTTTCTCTCTTTTTTTTTTCTTTTTTTTGTGAAGAAAACAAATGCCTCATTCCTTGGTCGGCGAGGGATAGCCATTATTGTATCGATTCAATCTCGACCTCGGGATTTTGTGAGGAAATGAAAATCATGGTTTAGGCATTTTTCTTGATCTCGTGATGTGAAAGATAAAATGCGGTAATCCTTAGATCGAACATTCTTTCTGAAATTTGAATGCTTGGTCAAATCAACTGAACATCTACCCTGCCCCTGGTTAAAAAGGTTTATTTATTTATATTATATTTTTTCGAACATAAAAGAAACTCCTACTTTGAAGGCTCAGAGGGGTTGACGAGGGTCTAACTCCCTTATATCTCCAGTGTTTGGGGATTGAAACAATGCCTGTACATCGTCAACGGGGTTCTACTCAAAAGCATACCACTACAGTCATCGTTCTTTAGCTAAACTTCCTCCTCCAAATTCTTGGTCATGCAAAAGAATTGGCACAGTTGGTATCAAAATGCCCGAAAAACGATTAAACAATGATATTGTATGAAGGAAATGTTTTCCAGGCAAAGACATTCAACGCATCAAGACTGACATTCAGCTATAAACAAAATCCTATATGCAGACAATGCTAAAACAATCAATCAAGATGACACATGAGAGTGCGACAAAGAAACATAATAAAAGCCATTATGGGGAAGCAATATCTCCAACCAGGTTCACCGATCCCACTGACTTGCCATAACCTTGATATTATCCTGACCCATGACCTTTACCAACAGCCCGGAGCTGTGAAATGGAATGGCAAGGCAAACGCCAACAGAGTGAAAGAGAGATTCATCAAACAAAGAAACAAACATGCCCCTTGATCAGTAATAGTGGTGTTTGTTATCCGTATTTAAAGCGATTAACTAACCATGAATTGTATTACCATATCTATGTAAGGGCTACGAAGTTTATATGCTCATGCTTATCAAAAAATATTGGACATTTTTGAAAACAGAATAAAAAAGAAAAGCATACGTATACTTGAAAGAAGATATTCTATTGATTTTGAGCAATCTGCCTTTGAAAAAGGCATTTACATTGGGAAACAAGAAATTGCAAAATTAAAACAAACAAGTGTTTACAAATAGCAATGTGAATGTGAATATCCATCAAGTCCCGACTCTGTTATGACTGTAATGACTCTCATCTTCCTGCCTTCAGACAAAACATTCTTGGATTAGCCTCGAGCTTATGCCAGGTGACGGAACGAAGGAAAGAAACAAAGGATCCCATGTTGAGCGTAGTCATTTACTTTAAGTCCCTAACTTTTGCCTGAATCGCCCTTTCGGGTTTTCGATTCACCAGAACACCCTTTTTTTTGCCTAAACCGCCCTTTCGGGTTTTCAGTTTAGCGGGTTTTTAGTATTTTTTATGCAAAGTATTTTTTAACTACATCAGCATTCATAGGGAGAAGAAAGTACTCTCCATCCATAGTCGTGAGCATCATTGCCCCTCTAGAGAAAACTTTTCTGACCACGAAAGGACCTTCATAAGTCGGAACCCACTTGCCCCTGGGATCCCCCTGGGGAAGAATTATCCTTTTGAGTACAAGGTCGCCTGGTTTATAACATTGAGGTCGTACCCTCTTATCAAAAGCTTTCCTCATCCTTTGCTGATATACCTGACCATGACATATGGCCGTCAATCTCTTTTCATCAATAAGTTCCAGCTGATCCAGCCGATTCTGTCCCCATTCACTTTCATATAGCTCAACATCTCTTATGACCCTAAGAGAAGGAATCTCGACTTCTACCAGCAATACCGCCTCCATGCTGTAAACCAATGAAAATGGGGTTGCCCCAGTCGAAGTACACATAGTGGTGCGATAACCATGCAAAGCGATAGGCAGCATCTGATGCCAATATTTATAGGTTACTACCATCTTTTGTATGATTTTCTTGATATTTTTATTGGCCGCTTCTACAACGCCATTCATCTTTGGTCTATATGGGGAAGAGTTATGATGCTTGATTTTGAAGGACTCACAAAGCTCCTTCATCATCTTGTTGTTCAGATTAGACCCATTATCGGTAATGATCTTCTTGGGCACTCCGTAGCGACAGATAATGTTGTGCTTAATGAACCGAGTTACCACTTGCTTGGTGACATTGGCATAGGATGCATGATCGGTCACCATTTCTAGTAAGTTTCGCACCTTTTTCTGACAAGAATTCATGGCCTTGGTAACATTAAGTGGCACTTGCATGCGTTTTAAAGTGAGTTTTTCTTATTTTCAATTTTGTTTATTTGACGCATAGTTTTAATGAATGAATGTTATAAAAATGTCCCTTTTTATGCTCTGGTTGGTAGTGTTTCTGGTCCAGGTGTGGCAATGGAAGGATATGAACTCGTGGCGCATTATTGGAGAAAAGAAGCCCGGAAAAAACCAAGTTTAGAGGTCAACACGGGCACCCGTGTGAATCAACACGGCCCGTGTTGAATTGTGCCCAGAAAAGCAACTTTTTGCCTGAGACAGGGGATCAACACGGGCACCCGTGTGAATCAACACGGCCCGTGTTGAATTGTGCCCAGAAATGCAATTTTTTGCCTAAGACAGGGGATCAACACGGGCACCCGTGTGAATCAACACGGCCCGTGTTGATGAGCGCGCAGTGAATTTGTGTTTTTTTTGATTTTCTCTCCAAGGGGCTCATCGAGGGCATTTTTGGAAAAGCACTTGGACTGGAATGGAAGGAGAATATAAATGGCAATTTTAGGACAAGAGAGAGGTGCTTTTTGGAAGATCGTAAAATAGAATTTGAACGAAAAGAAGACGGAAGCAAGGTTGTGGAAGAAGAAGAAATTCAACGGTGGACACCATTGAAGATCTGAGTTCTACCATTATTTTGTAATGTCTAAACTTTTATCTTTGTTTTCCTTGAATATTATGAGAGGCTAAACCCCCCAATGCTAGGGGGGTGTCCCTGATTTGATCTGTAACAACTCTGGATTTGGTATTTCATCAATTTAAAAGTTTGTAGTATTTCAATTCAATTGTATGATGTTTATAATGCTTTCTTTATCTGATCAATAAGGATTGTTGTGTGGTTAACAATTTGTGGGACTACAATTGTTAAGGTTTTTGTACAATTGATCTCTATGATTATCACCTAGGATTAGGGATATAGTATGGATATTTAGAAATTCTTGATAATTAAATGAATTGGTTTTCTCCTATTTCTCTAAGGACTTAGGTAATAGGATTTCAAATCAAAAGGTTTTCACTAAGGACTTAGGAAAGCAATTCTTGAGAATAAATAATTGAATTCTACAAATTTGGTATTGAGATCTAGATCCAGAGGAGTTAGAGATTGAAGCACACACCCTACCTTAGCATTATCTTCATAAAATCAAAAGTTCAATCTAAATTTCAGCTTATTTCCTAGTTATTATTCTATTTCGTTATTTGTTAGAAACAACACCATATGCTCTTTTGTTTAATTGACTTTGTGTAATAACTCGTATTTCCTACGCAATCCTCGTGATCGATATTCGGGGTAAAACCCTTTAAAACTACAGTGGTGAAAATAGTACACTTGCTAAAATCACGATCAAGTTTTTGGCGCCGTTGCCGGGGATTGCCAAAAATATAAGTTATTATATAGTCAACTAAAATTTTATTGCTCTGCAATTAAAATTATATTCTGCGTATTTTATTTAATTTTTTTACTCCTAACTAATCATCGTCTAATCTTGTATGCGAGGTAAGACCTCAGCTGAACTTCTTTTTGATGCAGAACCAGAAAGACTCTTGAAAGCACGACTAAAAGAAGTTAAGCGGAAGAGGCTGGCTGCAAAAGAAAGATCACCGGTAGTTTCAGAATCAGAAGACGAAGACGTACTTTTGCTGGGGGAATCGGAAGACGAAGACATACTTTTGATTTCATCCGAACAATCAGAATCCGAATCTGAAACTATGGCAGCTGATCCACCTCCTCCAGAGAGACTTTTGGGGGATTATGGAAGGGCAAATGCACCGCCTGGAAGAATGACCATAGTGAATCAACCGGTTAACGTGGCACACTTCCAACTGCATCCCTCCACCATCCGACAGTTAGAAAGCAGGCCATTTGCTGGGAGAATCAATGAAGACGCGAATAAGCATCTACAGAGATTCCTAACCACAACAACATCCTTGAAGATAGAAGGCCATTCCGAAGAAGCAAAGAGACTTGTGATGTTCCCTTTCACGTTATCCGAAGATGCAGAAGAATGGTTTTACTCACTTCCAGCTGGAAGTATCACAACATGGGGACAAATGGAAACCGCTTTTCTTAATGAGTACTTCCCAGCTTCGGTTTTCATTCGTAAACGATACGATATCGTTAATTTCAAGCAGAAAGAAGGGGAACTGCTAGGAGATGCATATAAAAGATTCAAGAGGTGTTTAGTTGCTTGTCCTACTCATAACATGGATTCAACCGAACAAATGCAGACTTTTGTTAATGGTCTACGGGTTAAAACAAAACAATTGATCGACACTGCAGCCGGTGGCTCAACTAATTTCTCAACAGCCACTGGTATCAAGAGGATCATAGAAGCTATTGCCGCAAACGAACACATCGAGTTATATGATCGGCAATAAGCCAACCAGAAGGAAAAATTGATTTGAAGCTGGCAGACCAAGTGGTTAAAATGGAGGAGCAGATTGCAATTGAAGTGGAAAGAAGGTTAAAGAATATGAATATTGGTGAACAGAAAGTGGCACAGGTTGAGCCAAGCACTTCAGTATTGTGTGAAATATGTGGTGGGCCGCATTTTGCTATGCATTGTGTGGCAACGCAAGAACAGGTTGAGCAGATTCATATGTTGAGGCAAAATAATCCATACGCCAATACATACAATCCAGGGTGGAAAAATCATCCTAATTTCGCATGGAAGGATCAGCAAGGAAACTCCCAAAAGCAAGGACCAAACCAGTTTCAAGCTCCACAACAATACCAACCGCAATTTCAACACCAATACCAACAGCAATTTCAACACCACCCACAACAGTTCCAACCTCAAGGTCAACAACAAACTCCGAAGAAGGCAGACTGGGAAATAGCAATTGAAAAAATGGCTGCTCAAAATTCTCAATTCCAGGAAGAAACCAGAAGCAACATGAGGAATACAGGGGCTTCTATCAAAAATCTGGAGATACAAGTGAGTCAAATTGCACAACAAATGGCTAACTCTCAACAACCTGGTTCTCTACCTAGTAGCACGGTTACTAACCCAAGAGACACTAATCATGTGAACGCCGTGGTTACCAGAAGGAGTAAATCCAATGATAAACCTGAGAAGAATTCTGATGAAGAAGATATGTTGATTGAGGTGGATGTAGAGATAAAAGAAAATGAAGTTGTTAGTCAAGAGGCCAAGGAGGAAGAAAGGGTGGTAGAAGAGAAAATAGCTACACCTAAACCGGCGGTCAAGCTTCCCTTTCCAACAAGAAATAGGAAGAAAGAACAACATGAGAAGAATTTTGAGAAGTTCTTGGAAATGTTCAAGAAACTTGAGCTGAACATTCCCTTCTTAGAAGCACTTGAGCAAATGCCAACTTATGCAAAGTTCATGAAGGATATTATTTCAAAGAAGCGGATCATTGCCAATGATCCTATTATTCTAACGGAAACATGTAGTGCTATTTTGCAGGGTATGAAGATTCCGGTAAAAAGGACAGATCGAGGTTCTGTAACTATTCCATGCACTATCGGTGATAGGTCATTCAAGAAAGCTCTGATTGATTTAGGAGCAAGTGTGAGTCTTATGCCGTTATCCATCTACAAAAGATTGGGAATAGGTAAAGTACAAGATACACGAATGACGCTTCAGTTTGCAGATCAATCGGTGAAAAGACCTTACGGAGTAGTAGAAGATGTACTGGTGAAAATCGACAAGTTTGTGTTCCCTGTAGATTTCGTTATTCTAGAAATGCCCGAAGATGAGGAGATACCAATCATATTGGGGAGACCATTTTTAGAGACCGGGAGATGCTTGATTGACATAGAGGAAGGTACTATGACCTTGAAAGTTTATGATGAAGAACTGAAGATTGATGTGAGAAACACCATGAAGTACAAAGACGACATTGCCACAAGCCAGCACATTGAGGTAATCGATCAAATTTGTGATGAAGGAAACTCTTTGGCAATACAAAAGTTACCGTTGGAGAGAGTTTTGAGTTTATCAATCTTTAAAGAAGAGGAAATAGTTGATGCAAAAGATAGTGAAGTCTTAGCCATGATGGAAACAACATCCTTTATCACAAATTTTCGCCACAACCGATGGGAAGAGCTAAGGAAACCATTAGTTGAAGGAAGTGAAGATGAACCAAAGAAAGGGGCTGAACTCAAACAATTACCGGAAAACCTTAAATATGTTTTTTTAGACACAGAGAGTAAGTGCCCGGCTATCATAAGTTCTCACCTTGAATTCCTTCAAGAAGATAAGCTTGTCAAAGTTCTTAAAAAGCACAAGAGTGCTCTCGGGTGGTCGATAGAAGACTTGAAAGGAATAAGTCCAACTATTTGCATGCACAAAATCCTAATGGAAGATGCTCACAAACCAGTTGTCCAACCTCAACGACGACTCAATCCAGCAATGAAGGAAGTAGTAAGAAAGGAGGTGGTGAAACTTTTGGACGCAGGGATGATTTATCCAATATCTGACAGTTCATGGGTGAGTCCAGTTCATGTGGTTCCGAAGAAAGGTGGGACTACAGTGATTAAGAATGAAAAGAATGAGTTGATTCCTACAAGGACAGTTACAGGGTGGAGAGTTTGTATTGATTACCGTAGACTGAATCTGGCAACAAGAAAAGATCACTTCCCGTTGCCTTTTATTGACCAGATGTTAGAAAGGTTAGCGGGTCATGAGTACTATTGTTTTCTCGATGGTTACTCAGGGTACAATCAGATAGCTGTCGCACCTGAAGATCAAGAAAAGACCGCGTTTACATGTCCGTTTGGTATTTTTGCTTACAGAAGAATGCCATTCGGGTTATGTAACGCCCCTGCCACATTTCAAAGATGCATGCAATCTATTTTTGCGGATATGCTTGAGAAGCATATGGAAGTTTTCATGGATGACTTCTCGGTATTTGGTAAGTCTTTTGATGATTGTTTGACTAACCTTGCTCTGGTGTTAGAAAGGTGCCAACAAACAAACCTAATCCTTAACTGGGAGAAGTGTCACTTCATGGTGCGAGAAGGTATAGTTTTGGGTCACAAAATCTCTCATAAGGGAATAGAAGTTGACCAAGCCAAGATAGAAGTCATAGCAAAATTGCCTCCTCCCATGAATGAAAAAGGTATCCGAAGTTTCTTAGGGCATGCGGGTTTCTACCGCAGGTTCATAAGAGATTTCTCGAAAATAGCAAAACCTTTAACTACACTTTTAGTTAAGGACAAAACTTTCAACTTTGATGACGAATGTGCCGTAGCTTTTGACAAAATAAAGCAAGAATTAATATCGGCACCAATTGTAGTAGCCCCTGATTGGTCTCTACCTTTTGAGATCATGTGTGATGCAAGTGATATTGCCATAGGGGCGGTTCTAGGACAGCGTAGAGAAAAATTATTACATGTCATTTACTACGCTAGTCATGTGTTGAACCCTGCACAGATGAATTATGCAACTACAGAGAAAGAGTTGTTAGCGGTTGTTTATGCCTTTGATAAATTCAGGCAATATCTGTTGGGCTCTCGAGTCATTGTTTATACTGACCATGCTGCCTTGAAGTATCTTTTTGCTAAACAGGATTCTAAACCAAGATTGTTAAGGTGGATCTTGCTCCTTCAGGAGTTTGATGTGGAAATTCGTGACAAGAAAGGGTCTGAAAACACTGTAGCCGATCACTTGTCTCGAATGTCACCTATTGAAGAAACGGAAGATAAGCGCCCAATAAGGGACGAGTTCGCAGATGAACACGTCCTCGCTGTTATTGGCGTGCCTTGGTTTGCCGACTATGCAAACTATCTGGTAGGTGGTATTATCCCTGATGATTTTGACTATAACAGAAAGAAAAAGTTTTTACATGATTGCAGGTTCTATCTGTGGGATGATCCATTCTTATACAAGAAGGGAATTGATGGCTTGATTAGAAGATGTGTACCAGAGGAGGAACAAAGAGATGTGTTAAAGGCATGCCATGACTCTGAATATGGAGGGCATTTCAGTGGAGACAGAACAGCGGCAAAGGTCTTACAATCTGGATTATACTGGCCTACATTGTTCAAAGACGCTCAAAGCATCGTGAAAGAATGCGATAGGTGTCAGAGAACAGGGAATATTTCAAAAAGAAATCAGATGCCTCAAAAGGGTATCCTTGAAGTGGAATTGTTTGATGTGTGGGGCATTGATTTCATGGGTCCGTTTCCACCATCTTTTGGGAAGAATTACATTCTTGTAGCGGTGGACTACGTCTCTAAGTGGGTTGAAGCTGTGGCTCTTCCTACGAATGATGCTAAGGTGGTAGTGAACTTCCTCAAAAACAACATATTTTCAAGGTTCGGTGTACCAAGAACATTGATAAGTGATGAAGGAACTCATTTTTTGAATAAGTTGATGGAAAATCTGCTGAAGAAGTATAATGTGAAGCATAAGATTGCGACACCTTACCACCCCCAGACTAGTGGTCAGGTCGAAGTATCAAACAGGCAGATAAAACAGATCCTCGAAAAGACGGTGAGTGCCTCAAGAAAAGATTGGGCTATTAAGCTTGAAGATGCATTATGGGCATATAGAACGGCATTTAAAACACCGATAGGCATGTCACCCTATCAGTTGGTTTATGGTAAAGCTTGCCATCTACCACTCGAGCTGGAACACAAGGCATTTTGGGCTTCTAAATTCCTCAATTATGATATTGTGAAAGCCGGTGAGTCTCGTATTCTTCAACTTCATGAGTTAGAGGAATTTCGAGACCGAGCTTATGAAAATGCAAAGATGTACAAAGAGCAAACAAAGAAGTGGCATGATCAACGTATTATCAAGAAGGATCTGTGGGAAGGACAGTTAGTACTTCTGTTTAACTCCAGGCTTAAACTTTTTCCCGGAAAGTTGAAATCCCGGTGGTCTGGTCCGTTTGTGGTACAAACGGTATTCCCTCACGGAGCGGTAGAGATTAAGAATCCAAACAATGGGGACGTATTCAAAGTGAATGGACAAAGGTTGAAGCCCTACTATAGTGGAGTAGGAGCAGGAGTGATCGATTATTTGCGTCTCGCCGGATGAGTTGTGGACCGTCGAGCCAGGCGACGTTAAACGAAGCGCTTCGTGGGAGGCAACCCACGCTCATATTTTCTAATGCATTTTCTTTTATTTTGTTTTGTTCAATTTCAGGTGTTTAGGATGTGGATCGGTAGATGAAACGGTGGTCGAAACGCACTAGGAAAATTCAAAGATTGGGCATTCAGGGGCATCAACACGGGCGCCCGTGTTAATCAACACGGCCCGTGTTGTTTGAGAACAAGAAGAAAAAATAAATTTTTGAAAAAAACGTACAGGGGCATCAACACGGGCGCCCGTGTGAATCAACACGGCCCGTGTTGTTTGTAACAGAACATCAACACGGGCGCCCGTGTGGATCAACACGGCCGTGTTGATTGTCCTGGTCAGTTTTTTTTATATTTTTTATTTTTAAATGCCTTTTAGTCTGTGGCCCCCACCTGTTTTGTAACACTTCTTCTTCTTTATTCTCTTCTATCTCTCATTCATCACTCTTTTCTCCATAGAAAACCTAGCCTCCATCTCTTAAAAACTCACTTTTTCTCCATCACCCACTCACTAAAACACCCTCGTGCTTTCATAAAAAGTGCTCTACTCCTCATCCTCTACACTTTCACCGTTTCAGTTGTTAATTTCGTGCACTTTGAATTTTCGGATTTTTTTCTATTTGTTGTGTTGTTTGTGTTTTGTATTCGTTTTCTGTGCAGAATTATACCATGCCTCCTAAGAGACCAACCCACCGCCACTCCATGCGAGATGATTTTGCGGAATCATCTCAGCCCAGGCAGAAACCGCGTCGCGCTCCGAGTAGCGCCGCCGAGACAAGTCGGAATTCGGATGAGAATGCTCACGGCATTACCTTCACGAAACCAGAACACAAAGAAAGGTATAACGTTTTGATTAAGCGGAAATTACTTCCCACTCGTTATATCTGTGAAGATACGCTCAACAAGTTAGGCCTTAGAGATGAGGTGTTTCGTATGTTTGAAAATATTGGGATGCTTCCCTTTATGTTATTTGAAGCACCTACTTATGAAGGACTAACTTTTGAATTCTTGAGTTCTGTTGATTTTAAACTAAGACGCAGGTGGAATGGCTCTGAATTGGAGTTTTATGGTAATCTGGAATTTTGCATGTTTGGTAACCAGCATTCTTTGTCTGTGGCGGAGGTCGGAGCGGCCCTTAACTTACCCTTCTCTGGACCGGGGCAACCACCCGAAACTTTTCATTCTGGTGAATTTTGGGAGGCGATAACAGGTACCTCTGGCTATAATCCTAGCAGGGCCAAGGCCTCGGGCATCCATAACCCCTGTTTCCGTTATGCACAAAAAGGTTTGGCTTACACTCTTTTTGGGCGGGGAGATAGCACTGGGGTATGTGCAAAAAGAGAACTATTTTTGTTGCAAAATATGACTGAGGTGGGACGTGTGAATGTAGCAGCCTTTGCTGCTAATCACCTAAAATAAGTTGGGAATGCAACTTCTGGGGAGATATCGGTAGGTGGTATGATCACCCAACTGGCTGACCATCTGAACTACGGTCGGCTTCTGATTGAGGAGCCCTCGCTATCAGGTAAAAAGATTGACATGGCAACTCTTGTCAATCAGAGGATGATTGTGGTTAAGCCAGGGTACTACTCGCTGATTTGTCATGATCAGCATATTATGGCACTTCCCGCACCAACTTTTATTTCTGTTGCAGACCCTGCTAACTGGCTATATGCAGCTACAGGTACATCTGACAGGGAAACTCCTCCACATGGTCATTCTTTTTCAGGTGACGAATCGGAAGATGATGCTCCAGAAACAGAGCAACCTATCCCACCCCCTCAGCAGTCCAGCCAGCAATATGCTGGATCGTCCTCCATGAATTCTGATCAATGGGGGTGGGTACAATCTGAGATTACTTCTCTCCGTGCTGAACAATCAAGACAAAGCGAGGAGTTATTTCGACAAGGAGTGGTGGTGGACGATGTCCAGGACATGATGCGACTTCTGATGTTGCATTTTCCACATAATCCTCCTCCGCCGCCGTATCAGTGAGCCGGGTACTCTCCGTCACGTCTGAGTTCAAACATTGGGGACAATGTTTGGTTCAGATGTGGGGGAGGTTTTATTTTATGTTATTGCTTTGTGTTTATGAATTTATAGTTTAGTTTGTTTGGAATTTTTGGTTTATGTTTGTTTATTTTAAGTGGTTTTGTTTAAAGTAGTATGGTGCAATGCTGTCATGATGTTACCAGGTGATTGATGGAAATCGGAAGAGGAGCAAACGAATAGCTAGTGGTTGAACAACACACCCCATACTTGATCTTCGCAGGCACCACGGTATTTGGCACAATCAAGAGGAAAAGGTAGGACGCAAAGCATTAACACGAAACCAAGAGAATAATATGGTAGACTTCAGATAAATGGAAACCACATGGCACCAAGAGCACCTTGGAGCATGTAAGCTTAACCCACCCGGTGAGACTTCAGAGCCAAATTCACAAATCCACATGAGAGTTAAGTCAGGTATGGCACTATTCACTTTGATTTTGCATATGTTCTCATAACACAAACACACTACGACAGCACACACTGAGGCAATTTTTTTTTTCCTTTTCTGTAACCCCAAGCCTTTTTAGCCATCCTATTTGCATCCTATCCATAATAGACCCCCTTGAGCCGTAATGTTTGTGATCGTTCATTTTTGTTTTTGTTACCACCCACATTTTCACCATTCATTCTATAGCTCGGCATTAAAGTTAGTTTCGTAAAATGTATGAAAGAATCTAAGTATGGGGTTATGAATCATTGAGAAGTGGGCAAGAAAAAAGAGACAAGAAAAATTGTGAAAAATCCATAAAGAAAGTTTGAAAAAAAAAAAAGAAAAAAAAAGAAAAAAAAAAAAAACAAGCGAAAAATTGTAGAAATTCTTGCCCACTTGTCCGAAAGACCATATAAATGAATCTAAAAGCTAAAAACAAGAAGTCGGAGGTCTTAACCCCATTTTTTACGATTCAAGCCAATAATAGTAGTTTTGTGAAACAACATGACTGCCGAGCACCTAAACCCTTTGTTATCCCACTCCTTGTTGACCCCACTGAACCCAAACCATATGTTTTCCCAAAGTCCTCTTGAATGTGTGTGCAATAGTTGTGTGTAGTGATTCGAGAATGTTTTCAAAGTTAAAAGTAATATGCATGCCTTGGTTCTGTGAGTGTAAACACATTAACCCGGAGAGATCTTGTGAGATTGTGAAATAAGCTTGCAGGTGAACAAGTGATCGGAAGTGATAATGTGGTGAATAGATTGACGAAGAATACCATAAGCTCGATTGATAAGTGAAGATGTTTTGCGAATAACCTGATTGTGTTGCGGAGAAAAAGAAGCTCGTGGTGACCTTTGTTTCGTCCCAATACATCACTTGAGGACAAGCAATGAGATAAGTATGGGGTTGTGATCGGTCACCATTTCTAGTAAGTTTCGCACCTTTTTCTGACAAGAATTCATGGCCTTGGTAACATTAAGTGGCACTTGCATGCGTTTTAAAGTGAGTTTTTCTTATTTTCAATTTTGTTTATTTGACGCATAGTTTTAATGAATGAATGTTATAAAAATGTCCCTTTTTATGCTCTGGTTGGTAGTGTTTCTGGTCCAGGTGTGGCAATGGAAGGATATGAACTCGTGGCGCATTATTGGAGAAAAGAAGCCCGGAAAAAACCAAGTTTAGAGGTCAACACGGGCACCCGTGTGAATCAACACGGCCCGTGTTGAATTGTGCCCAGAAAAGCAACTTTTTGCCTGAGACAGGGGATCAACACGGGCACCCGTGTGAATCAACACGGCCCGTGTTGAATTGTGCCCAGAAATGCAATTTTTTGCCTAAGACAGGGGATCAACACGGGCACCCGTGTGAATCAACACGGCCCGTGTTGATGAGCGCGCAGTGAATTTGTGTTTTTTTTGATTTTCTCTCCAAGGGGCTCATCGAGGGCATTTTTGGCAAAGCACTTGGACTGGAATGGAAGGAGAATATAAATGGCAATTTTAGGACAAGAGAGAGGTGCTTTTTGGAAGATCGTAAAATAGAATTTGAACGAAAAGAAGACGGAAGCAAGGTTGTGGAAGAAGAAGAAATTCAACGGTGGACACCATTGAAGATCTGAGTTCTACCATTATTTTGTAATGTCTAAACTTTTATCTTTGTTTTCCTTGAATATTATGAGAGGCTAAACCCCCCAATGCTAGGGGGGTGTCCCTGATTTGATCTGTAACAACTCTGGATTTGGTATTTCATCAATTTAAAAGTTTGTAGTATTTCAATTCAATTGTATGATGTTTATAATGCTTTCTTTATCTGATCAATAAGGATTGTTGTGTGGTTAACAATTTGTGGGACTACAATTGTTAAGGTTTTTGTACAATTGATCTCTATGATTATCACCTAGGATTAGGGATATAGTATGGATATTTAGAAATTCTTGATAATTAAATGAATTGGTTTTCTCCTATTTCTCTAAGGACTTAGGTAATAGGATTTCAAATCAAAAGGTTTTCACTAAGGACTTAGGAAAGCAATTCTTGAGAATAAATAATTGAATTCTACAAATTTGGTATTGAGATCTAGATCCAGAGGAGTTAGAGATTGAAGCACACACCCTACCTTAGCATTATCTTCATAAAATCAAAAGTTCAATCTAAATTTCAGCTTATTTCCTAGTTATTATTCTATTTCGTTATTTGTTAGAAACAACACCATATGCTCTTTTGTTTAATTGACTTTGTGTAATAACTCGTATTTCCTACGCAATCCTCGTGATCGATATTCGGGGTAAAACCCTTTAAAACTACAGTGGTGAAAATAGTACACTTGCTAAAATCACGATCAATGCAACTTCGACCCATTTTGTAAAATAATTGATGGCAACCAGAATGAAACGGTGCCCGTTGGACGCAGTCGGTTCAGTCTTGCCGATCATATCAATTCCCCACATCACAAACGGCCAAGGGGAGGTTAAGACATTCAAAGGTACTGGCGGCACATGCACCTTGTCAGCATAGACTTGACATTTGTGGTAAACCCGTGCATGATTATAACAGTCAGTCTCCATGGTGGACCAATAGTAACCTGCTCGCAAAATCTTTTTAGCCATGGTTTGTCCGTTGGAATGGGTCCTGAAATCACCTTCATGTACCTCCTCAATGATTCTAGCTGCTTCTTTCTTGTCAACACATCTGAGCAGTAAACCATCATGATGCCTTCTGTACAACACACCACCACTGAGAAAGAACTTAGCAGAAAATCTTCTCAAGAACTTCTTGTCTGTGACTGATGCCTCCTCAGGATACTCTTGTGTTTCCAAATACCGCTTAACATCATAAAACCAAGGGTTACCATCTGGTTCCAAACTGGCCTCGAAACAGAAAGCTGGCTCACTCAGACTTCTGATAGTAATGGAAGGTGCCTCATTAGCCCACTTAACCTTGAACATGGAGGACAAAGTCGCCAGTGCATCGGCTAGACTGTTTTCTTCTCTAGGAATGTGTTTAAACGTGATCTCTTCGAAGTACGAAATCAACTTCATAACATGCTCACAATACGGAATTAGGTTCTGATGGCGAGTCTCCTAATCTCCATTAATCTGGCTGATAACAAGATTGGAATCCCCGTAAACTTTCAAAAATTTGATGCACAAGTCGATTGCTGCTTCAATGCCATAGAGGCATGCCTCATATTCGGCCATGTTGTTAGTGCAATCGAAACAAATACGAGCCGTGAAAGGAATATGGTATCCCTCAGGGGAAGTGATAGAAACTCCAACGCTGTTACCCATGGCATTAAAGGCACCATCAAAAACAAGCGTCCAACGTGATCCCGACGCGGGTCCTTCGTCTGGGCCTGGCATGTTACAATACCGAATATACACAATTTCCTCATCTGGAAAATTAAACTTCATTGGTTCATAATCATTCATGGGTTGATGAGCAAGATGGTCGGCCAGTACATTACCCTTAATTGCTTTTTGACTAGTGTATTGGATATCATATTCAGTGAGTATCATCTGCCAACGGGCTACCCGGCCTGTAAGAGCTGGTTTCTCAAAAATGTACTTGATTGGGTCCATTTTAGATATCAAGTAGGTGGTGTGAGTTAACATGTATTGCCTTAAACGTTTGGCGGCCCAGGCAAGCGCACAACAAGTCTTTTCCAATAATGAGTACCTTGACTCGCATTCCGTAAACTTCTTACTCAAGTAGTAAATAACCTGCTCTTTCTTCCCTGTCTCGTCGTGCTGACCGAGGACACAACTCATTGAGGTCTCCAACACAGTTAGGTACATGATTAGTGGCCTTACTTCCACTGGAGGCATGAGTATCAGAGGTTCCTGAAAATACTCCTTTATTTTGTCAAAGGCCTTATGAAAATCCTCATTCCATTTCACTATCTGACTTTTCTTCAACAACTTGAACATAGGTTCACAGGTGGCTGTGAGATGAGATATAAATCTGGAAATATAGTTTAATCTCCCCAAGAAACCACATACTTCCTTCTCTGTCCTTGGCTCAGGCATTTCCTGTATCACTTTGACTTTGGCCGGGTCTACCTCGATACCTTTTTCACTTACAATAAAGCCCAGCAGCTTGCCGAATCTCACCCCGAAGGTGCACTTATTCGGATTTAACCTTAGCAAGAACTGCCTCAGTCTTTCGAACAATTTTTCCAGATGAACTAGATGTTCCTCCTCTGTGTCAGACTTGGCAATCATAGCGTCTATATATACCTCAATCTATTTGTGAATCAAGTCATGAAAGAGAGTGACCATGGCGCGCTGATATGTTGCCCCGACATTTTTCAAACCAAACGGCATCACTTTATAGCAAAAGGTTCCCCAAGGCGTGATAAATGTAGTTTTCTCCATATCCTCTGGAGCCATCTTAATCTGATTGTAACCCGAAAAGCTATCCATGAACGAGAACACCTTGGAATGAGCAGTGTTATCGACCAACACATCAATGTGCGGAAGAGGGAAATCATCTTTAGGGCTGGCCCTGTTCAAATCCCTATAATCCACACACATCCTGACTTTACCATCTTTCTTGGGCACAAACACAATATTTTCAATCCATGGCAAATAATTGACAACCTTTAAGAAATTTTCATCTAACTGCTTTTGGACCTCCTCTTTGATCTTCTTGGACATCTCAGGATGAGTTCTTCGGAGCTTTTGCTTGACAGGAGAACAACCTTCTTTGAGCGGTAGTCGATGCACCACTATGTTTGTATCCAACCCAGGCATATCCTCATAAGACCAGACGAAAATATCAGAATACTCACAGAGTAGCTCAATCAATCTGGATTTTACATTTTCATCGAGATCGGCCCCTATCTTGACTTCTCTTCTTACCTCTTCTGTACCAATATTCACCACCTTAATCGAATCCTGATTCAGATAGATAACCTTCTCCTCTTGTTTCAACAGTCTTGCTAATTCCTCAAGAAGATCAAAATCCTCATATGCTTCTTCTTCAGCTTGATAGATAGGAACATCAAAGTCATAATGAGCCATAACAGAGTCGTTATCAATAGAACCGGTGGTGGAAGTGCATCTGCATGAATGACATTTTTGCATTTTTTAGTGACAGTGTGTGGAAAGAGAAACATTGCCATTTAAAAAGAAAAAGAAACAAGATTTTTGAATGCAAAAAGTCCTTTATTTCATGATAAACTTGCAAAATAAACATGGTGGCCCTACACAAATGATTCACTACGCCTTGGGCAAAGCGTAGGAATTATGATGTGATTAATAAAAGAAACAAGAAAATTACTCCTCAGCGCTTGAAAATTAGATAACATCCACAGAAGTCCAATTGTTGAGTGTCTGGCCTGGAATACTCGGACGAATCCAATCTTCGATATTGTAGCCATCAACCCTATCATCACCAACTGCATTGATGTGTCCTTCTTGAGTAGCACAAGGACGGGAAAACTTCACAGGAGTAGATAAACTAGATGCTCTGGGAGTTGCACTCTGCTGATCTGGGCTAAAACCAAGACCAAATTTATCAAACTTCGGAGTAACGTCCAGCACCTGACCCCAACCTTCAGGGTTACCATTTTCCACCACAGCTTTTGCATCTTTGAGAGAAGACATAACAATTTCCGATTTCCTTTTCTGCTATGGAGGAGGAAAATTGACAAAACGCCTGAAATGGAGTCTCATGTATCTCGCCTTCAACTTCAACATAGCGAAATGATGTCAAATGACTCACTATGTACTCTTCCTCTCCGCACACAGTTATCACTTTTCCCTCTGCAGGATACTTGAGTTTCTGATGAAGAGTAGAAGTGTCTGCCACTGCTCTATGAATCCACGACCGCCCCAAAAAACAACAATACGCTGGCTGTATATCCATCATTAAAAATGTAGTCGTGAAGGTGCAAGGACCAACCTTTATTGGTAACTACATTTCCCCAAACACTGACCTTCGAGACCCATCAAACGCCTTCACCATCAAATCACTAGGGCGCAGCTCCAGTCCAGAATAATCAATTTTCATCAATGCTGACTTGGGCAATACATTTAAAGACGATCCTGTATCCACCAAAACCCAGGATAAAGTAGTGCCCCTGCACTCCATCGAAATATGCAACGCTTTGTTATGGTCTGGTCCCTCTGGAGGAAGATCAAAATCGGTGAAGCCCAAACCATTCCCGACGGATATATTGGCACAAACATTTTCGAACTGATTGACAGTTATCTCATGTGGTACAAACGCATTCTTTAACAACTTCATCAAAGCATTTTTGTGAGGTTCTCAATAAATCAACAGAGACAGGATAGACATCTTAGAAGGAGTATGGCTCAAATGATCAATTATGCTATAATCGCTCTTTCTGATAATTCGCATTAACTCTTCAACCTCATCGGGAACTGAAGAAGCTTCTGGTATAGGAATTGGTTGAGTCACATTGGCTGGCGTAACCCTTGGATTACCGATCATCGCCTGCTGTTTTCCTTTTTCTCTTGCAGAAGCATCAGCCGCATCTTGCGCGTTGGAAGAACCAAATACTCTCCCGCTTCTAGTCATTCGACCCACACCAGAATAGTTATGGACTTCCTCTTTATCATCTTTAACATGTTCTTCCTCAGACAAACGAGCATTAACCTCCTGCTTTACCCCATGGTAATAAACATCGGCACCGTAATGCCACGGGACAACCTTCTCACTGGTATACGACATAGGTCCGGGTACTGTAATCATCAGAGGGGGCGCCCTTGACGGGGTAGGAATGTGCGTAGGGGTGTAAGGAATAGATATCACAGTAACATCTCCTTCGGTGACCTCGCGGTAGCTTGGTTTTCTATCGAATTGCAGGGAACCCTCCTTTATCAACAACTGTATGCCTGCCTTTAAATCATCACAGCCCTTCGGTTGCCCTCTACACTTGGCACACTCTGAAGTACAACCCGGGAAAATAGAATTTTCAAGCAAATACCTCTTAACACAACTCAACGGAGTAGTTACTTGTTCCACATTCATGATTAAGTTCACCATTTCACCATTATCATCAATCATGTTAACAACACCCCCTCCATGCCTTGGCATTGGGTTCTGAGTAACATTCAGACCAGTTACCGGAGTAAACTCAATTTCCTTAGCATCCAACAAGTCTTGTACCTTGCACTTCAACGTGAAACAATTGTTAGTAGAATGACCAACTCCACCCGAATGGAATTCACATCTTGCATTAGCATCATAGTTAACAGGAAGTCTTGCGGGTGGTGGCGGCATATTCCTCAAACTGATCAACTTCAAATCAAGCAAATGGTGGAGCGCTTCACTAAGAGTTACCGGCAAGGGATCAAATTTTCTGGGCTGTCTCTGCTGCTGGTTATTGTACTGGAGGGGAGCATCTTGCTGCCTTTGTTGTTGCGGCACTGTATTTGGTCTATGCTGTAGAGGAGTATTAACAGGAATAGAAACAACATTGATTTGTTAACTCTGACGATCCTCTCTTCTTCCTCTATAAGAGTAAACCGCACTTGCTTCGCCTTCCCTTTTCTTAGGGTAGTTATTGAATGGTTTCTTATTGCTGCCTGACGAGCTGCTAGAACCTCCAATCTGAATCTTTCCCAATTTCAAACCTACTTCAATCCTTTCACCAGCCATAACCAAGTCTGCAAATCCTGCCGAAGTACTTCCTATCATGTGCTCATAGAACGACCCTTGCAGGGTACTCATAAACATATCAATGAGTTCTCTCTCCATGAGTGGAGGTTGGACCCTCGCAGCCAACTCACGCCACTTCTGAGCGTACTCCTTGAAAGATTCTTTTGGTCCCTGCGACATATTCTGTAACTGAGTGCGATTGGGCGCCATATCCATGTTGTGTTGATAATGTTTGACAAATGCTCGAGCAAGATCATTCCAACAGCGAATATGAGTTTTCTCCAGCTTCATGTACCATTCCAAGGATGCCCCAGATAGGCTATCCTGGAAAAAGTGAATCAAAAGCCCTTGATCTTCAGTATGTACCGACATCTTCCGGAAATAAGCTGTTGCATGAGTAATAGGACACGTTGTTCCGTTGTACTTTTCAAATGTAGGAGGCTTGAATTTTGGAGGAAATTTCACCCCAGACACAAACCCGAGATCATTAGCATCCATACCAAGGACTCATTGCCCTTGCACATCCTTCAGACGCTCTTCCAATAAATGATAATTCATGTCCTCAATCTGAACCCCCGACTCTGAACGCCGAACAAAAAACTGATCTTCATCCTGGTCAAAGTCAAAATCCTGCTCCTGATAGTTCCTTACACTGCCCTGATTAGCTCTTCTGTTCCCTACAAGACGAGGTCCAGGAGACGGAGGAAACTGCCCTACGTTGCACACAAAAGGGTTTCCCGGCATCCTGTGAAAATTTCCAGCAGGCTGATCTTGCACATTCCCTAATCCTACATAAATGTCATGATAGAGCCCTTGATTTCTACCATCCCCTGGATGGCGGTGCTGGTTGTTGACAATGACAACTAGCTCTTCTTGTCGGTGATTCACATTGGTGATGACCTCCATGAACTGAGTCATCTGAGTAGCCATCTGGGCCCTCATTTCAGCGAGTTCAGCTTGAACCTGTTCCATCTGCCTTGACAAGTTATTTCTGGTGGAATACCGATGAGTAATCGTCTTGAATTATGAATAAGAAAATCAGTAGAATAAGAAAACCGTCTTGAGATAACCTACAATGTTATGAAATGCATGATGTGCATGATATGTTTGTCATTTCCAGGTATCCAAGAGTCCTTTTATTCATCAGTCACGGCGTGCAACCATACAATCAAAAGAGAGAAGATAATGAGATGAGCATTTCAATTATTTACAAACAAGAGAAATGATGTCTAAGTGACTTTGGTCAATTAAGAGCATAATGATAAACAACTAAATACGCGTCTTAATAAAAAGTAAAAAGAGCCGAATAATAACAATAATCAATTGGCCCCTTCCAACAGTTCGGGGGGTGACCAAATACACCAGAAGTAAATAACAGAACTAAATCTCCGGAACTAAACATGCTTCAAGATGTTGACAATACTCTTCAAGTCTGGCCTTCTCCTTCAAGAGTTGAGACGCAACCATTTTACTCTCTTGGAACCGATCTTCTGCGACACGCTTCTGGGCCACTTCCTTCTCAAGCTGAGTGTCTTTGTCTTTGAGCTGTTTTTCTAAGAATCTTCTTCTTGTAACTATTTTCTGAGGCCTGAAGCTTCCGACACTCTTGCCGAGTCTTTCTCAATTCTTCTTCCATTTCAACATGAGACCTCTTCCTAGAACCGGTTGCATCATAAGTTTCCCCTTGAGCTTCCTTGAGTTTACGAGCTAAGTCGGCCCTTTCTTGATCTGCCCAATAAAGTTTCATCCCCGCCTCACGGTCTTTTGCACGAAGCTGAATATTCTCAACATGAACTTGGGTGAACATCTCGGCAGGAACTGTGTTACTTGGAACAACAGGAGGTTGCTCGTATAGAGGATCCGACCTTGCAAATGGTAACCGTAAGATCTTAACCCTGGCCTTAACCCACTCCATGTAAGGAACCCTAGAAATAGGAACCTTCTTGCCCAAAGTAGTTCTATCCTTCTTGTGAACTTGCTTCTAAGCACTTGTCACTCTTTTCAACATCTCAAGATCACTTCCTCTGGCGAAATATACTGATTCAGACACCTCCTCAACCTTTGGCGGTCCATCCATTGCATATCCCAGTTGTCGATAAGCAAGCACATGATTATAGTTGATACACCCCTTAGTTCCTATGAGGGGAACATTAGGGAAACTTTCGCAGCTAGTGACAATACTCCGTACTTCCCCTATGTCATAATTCCACCGGATATTGAAAGAAGTAAGGTTGACAAGCCTTGATGACCATCAGAGAGAATGCTTGGTATCCACGAAAGGGCCACTTACTGGTAGGTGCAACATAAGCCGTTGATACAACATCGAATGACATAAACCTACATTACCACCTTTTCCGTGCCTGGAATGGATGGTATAAAGAGTATCTGCCAAGAGTGTTGGTATCAGGTTCTTGTTTCTGAAAACACAAATAGCCGCCAAATCCATAAAATTTCTCTTGTGAGGGAAGAGGATAATCCCGTATATCAAGAGAGCAAACAGAGAACTGAAGTCACTCCAATTGCCTTTCTTTGCCCAGTCTTCAACTTTCTTCACTAAGAAATTTAGATAAAACCCTGCAGTTCCCTCACTGGACTTCCAATTGTCTTTCACCTCTTTCAAACCCAAACGAAGAATCTCAGCAACAACCTCGAAATTCGGCTTTTCCGACACTTGGACAAAAGGAACTTCATCGGTCAATCTGACATTAAGCAGGTACGCGTACTCTTCTAGGGTGGGAACCAATTGATAATCTTGAAAAGTAAAGCATCGTAATTCTTTGTCATAGAGCTGGAAGAGAGTGATCAAAGCCATCAGGTCAACTGGAGTATTAAGGACCAGTAACAAGTTGCCATAATTTTTGTTGAATTTGTTCAGAACATCACCCGTCAAATAAGAACTCAACCTCTTCAACTCGGCCATATCAATGGTAGGAATCTGGTAAGAGAAAGTATGTCTGGTGAGCTCTTTAACATGAACTGAATCAGACTCAACCGGAGGGAGATCATCCATTTCTGACAGAAAGAAGACTCTTGAATGTCCCTGGAAAATGACATGCGCATGCTAGTTTTTTTTTACATCATTTTTTTATAGAAATAAACATGCTATGATGCAATATGACAGGATCAAAGTTCACGCTGGATCGTGGATGGACCATTACAGAACACCACCACCCAGGATCTCAAAAGAATCTCGAGGCTTCAAAACTATCATGGGAACCTGAGTCACCTTCGCAACACAAAGTCACCAACAGTACCTGTACCTGTAAGAAAAGTTTTCCCTCCCCTCTCACGGGTGTAGTTTAGGTCAAGGTAAGGTTAGAAGCCAAATCAGAGTACGAGAGCTCGAATGTCGGTATTATCATACGATAACACCTATCCGAACTACCTCTGAAGTCATGGGTCTCATGGTCAGGCCTACAAAGCATCCGCCTCCTAGCTGCCATGGCCACTCTATTCCTAGTTCCTACGGATTTCACTCATAATCTGGGTACGAGGCCTTTTACCTCATGGAACAACCCACCCACCAAGAAAATCCAGAAGCCAAACAGTCCAGCCAAATCCAGTATGTAGAAAGTAAAGTGCACATAGGATGCAATGCAAACAGATAAATATGCAAAGCGGTAAAATAAACACCCAAAAAGAAGACAAATAAGAGCTAGGATCGACTCCGGGATAGACCAGCGAGAGGTCAATCTTTCCCCAGTGAAGTCGCCAGCTGAAACCTCCGGCTGAAAATCATCGAACAATGAAGTCGCCATCGAACGTCTTTTATCCCGTCGAGGGGGAAAGGTAAACATTGAGAAAACCTGAAAAGGGAGAAATCACGGTCTTTCGACCGAGAGATCGGGTAAGGGAGTCTGTTATGCGATGGGAAGGTGTTAGCACCCCACACGCCCGTAGTACTCTACGGTATCCACTCTTGTTGTCTAATCTAATGGGTGTGGTCAAATCATATGTCTATGGCTTAAAACTGAAAAGGGAATGCATGCGAAAGAAAGGAAAAAATGTAGGGAAAATGAAAAGATGTGCTCGGTTGGGCCCTACCCCAATGCCTATGTATCCCTTTTTAAGGAATCAGAGCAGCCGTAGTTTGGCTTATGTGTTTTGGTTGGTTTGTGTTTTTTAATTAAGACAAACAAAGATAGTCAAGATGGAAAAACATTAAGTAAAACAACAAACAAAAGAGATGGTAATACATCGACTAAATGATAACAAAGTAACATGTCAAAGACGATGAAGCATCAATAAAAGGGATGGTAAAACATCACACCTAACGATGATATCAAGAATCTAATTAGGATAACAAACATGTGCGATGGCGAAACATCAGCTTTAAACAAATGTGCGATGACGAAACACCGGCTAAGAGATAACAAGACATCATGGAAAAGATGGCGAAACATTGATAAAACATGTGACCAAACATCACACCTAACAATGATATTAAGGATCAAAGTAGGATAACAGACATGTGCGATGGCGAAACATCGGCTTCAAGATAACAAGATATCATGGCAAAGATGGTGAAACATCGATAAAACAGATGGCAAAATATCACACCTAACAATGATATTGAGAATCAAAGTAGGATAACAAGCATGTGCGATGGCGAAACATCGGCTTCAAACAAATGTGCGATGGAGAAACATCGGCTAGAAGGTAACATGGCAGAGACGACAAAATATCACACCTATCAATGATATTGGGAATCAAAGTAGGATAACAAACATGTGCGATGGCGAAACATCGGCTTCAAGATAACACAGACAAAGTAAGATTGGTTTGTATCTTTTATTCTGAAGAGGAGTTTGAGTTTATTAGAGGCGTTCTTATGATTTTCCAAGAAAACAGATTTTTGTTTTAAGATGCAAAATGCAAAGAAAGGAAAAACAACTAAGGGGAACTAGCCTAGCACTATCCCTAGTGTTATCATACAATGGTTGACCCTAAGGTTGAGGATAAAGGAAAATCCTATCCTATGTTAGGATACATGGATTCCTACCTTAATCAGCATATCAAAGAAAGCTTAACAAAACTATCCTATAGGGAACATGCAATGAGAGCGAAGTCGTGATCTCAATATCTAAATTGAGTGACTCATCGATCAACAATTAAAGAGGAAAAGAAATAAACATCCTATAGGGAACATACAATGAGAGCGAAGTCGTGATCTCAATATCTAAATTGAGTGACTCATCGATCAACAATTAAAGAGGAAAAGCAATAAATATCCTATAGGGACCATGCAATGAGAGCGAAGTCGTGATCTCAATATCTAATTGAGTGACTCATCGATCAAGAACAAATAAAATACATGCAATCAGATAAAAACCAGAGGGCCTCCTGACATATATCGGCAACAGAGGTCCCATCATGCAATCAGAGAATTATGCAAAATGAAAATGGGAGAAAGGAAGTAGTACAATACCAAACAGATAACTATCTGTAGCAATCAAGCGAGAATAAAAGAAACCCAGAGAAACTTCAAGCAAGCTGGCATCAGTAAACAAATTGAGTCAGGAATCTATCAGACATGAACAAGTCCCAGTATGGCATTCACAATCATAGGTATATTTATCCTGCATAAACCATCAAACATGCCAAGCACAAAAACAATGCCAGTATAATAGATTGTGTTTCACAAATAAAGTGAAACACAGAAAAGCCTCAAGCAAAAAGTGGCAACTTGCTCAGAGTACCTCGCACATTCAACAACCAAGTTAGTATTCCATATGGTGGAAAAGTGAGAACAAACATGATGGCTTTAGACATGATAAACAAGAAGAAACAAGCATATGCACAGATTAGGCCAAAAGAATCAGAGGAATGTTGCTCTTTTCTATCTCCATGTTGAATTGACAATGGAGTGTAAATCAAGGATCATAAGAGCTTGAGAATAATATGAACCAAGACTATGAAAGTCAGTAGCAAACATATTTCAATCATGCACGATTGATTCAAACACAACTTCATGAACATAATAGGAAATGAAACCTACATAATGCATTAGATGGATCAAAATATTCAAACATGAGGCTTTTAAGTGGAATGGCTTGAGTTAACATGGACAAGTCAGAACCAACATGATCATTAGGTTCCCAATTATAGGCCTCACTCAAGTTCATTGGCCATCAAACAAATTGCAACAAGTCATGCAAACATAATTGGGTACCTTCACTTTAAAATTACATAAAAAATAGAAATAAAGATCCATAATTCAAACCAAAAAAAACTTAACATCTTTGAAAGGGATAAAAGTCAGAATGCAAGCCATAAGTTCATGAATGGTTGGGGAGGAGGTCAAATGAAGTGCAAAGTTTAAGACTAGTTGGCAAAACCACCAAACTAGACAAGTTTTCAAAATTATTTATGGAAAAATGTCAAACCAAGTCAAATAATTAAAAAAAAAAGGTTTTCAAACTCCCAACACATTCATGAACCATGATCAAGACCTGTAATCCAATAAAAGTCCAAGGCATAAAGATTTTGAACATGAAACTTGCACCATAAGCAACAAAACCCTAGATTTTGACTTTTAATCCTAAATATTAATTAAATAGGATCAAAACTCAAACAAATCAAACCAAGGTCATGCAAAACATCAAGAAACCCTAAATGTCAGAAAATATATTTTTTTTCCATATTTTTTGAATTAGGAAAATACAAAGAATGGAATTAAATTCAAACAATTAGGTAATTAACAAATATCCACATATCAAAATGATATTTAAATCAAAAAGTCAGAAAAATACCCAACCAAAATTATATTCAAATATTAGGGCTAAAAACTTACATCCCTGAATTTTTGGATAAAAGGAAAATATTAAAAAAAAACAAAAAAACAAACAATTAATAATAAAATTGTTATTCAAAGGCAAGAAAATGCAAATCATAACCAAAAATCACAAAAAAGGCAAAACAAAAATATGATCAGGTTCTATGATTAAAGACAAGATTAAATGATTTTTTTTTGGAATTTTTGAATTAATAGAAGTATTAAAAAAAACAAATATTACAAATAACCTTTGAAATTAAATTTTTAATCAAAAATAAGAAAAATGATGAACCAAAGTTAGAATCAATTTTCACATTATTTTGGGAGTCTCAAATAATTTTTGTGGATTTTTTAGGTCAAAGGAACTATTAAAATAAAAATTATCTTTGATCAATTAATTAATTAAACCTAACAATTTTTGAACCAATCAAAATATTTTCAAAAAAATTATCAAAAAAATACCCAAAGTCAGAAATATTATTTTGAATTTATGATTATTTTTTCATAATTTTCCAAACATTTTTGAGCAAGAAACAAAATCATGGAAATCAATTTATAAAACAAAAATTCAAATGAACCAAAAATTTCAAACAGTCCAATCAGGATGTGCCACCACATCATCTTCAACCTCTGAACATCCAAAAAGCGCGCTCATAGCTCAGGATTAGGGCTCACTTCCAGATCAACACAACTCACTCAATTTTGCATCATTTTTGATGAAATCAAAGGCAAATCAAAGCTAGCATGGCAAGGAATACATAGCAATTCGAATCAAATCAAATCATCCACCACATCATCCACAATCTAGCCATGAACATAAACAAAAACAATATGAATCACGAGTTTCAGAACATCCAAACATGCATAATTCATCAAATTAAATGCTATAAAGCTTCAAAATCATTCCATAGACTTCAAACAACATGATTATGAACTTAAATCACACGATGCATGGCTAGAAATCAGATTTCAAAGTTGAGAATTTGAACCTTTGAGAAAAAATGGATCTACTGTCTCCTTGACTCCAGTTGCAATCCAAGCTTCGATCTACAATCCTTATCACTTGGAGAAGAGAATGCAAGAAGAATTGACCAAAACGAGCGAGGGAGATGGAAGAATCGAAGAAAAATGCAGAGCTACAAGCTATGGAGTTTCTGACTTTGATTGATGAAATGAAGCACGAACCCTTCAAACTGAAGCTTGCCTCCTAATATATAAAGCATCAGAAGGAGGGTATGATAGGTTTTTCGCGCTGAAAGCTCTTGGAATCAAAGAAATCTTCTTTTGGCCCAAATCAAGCATGCACATGCAGCCTCTCATTCCCTCATGCATTGGCTTGATTTATTCGTTCATTTTAATCCATTTTCCCCCAGGAAGATATTAGCAACAAGATTAGGACTTAAATCCTTGCTTTAAGCTTGTGTTGGTGATTAGGCAATTTTGAGCAAGTTTTTGCAAAACCACGAATTCCTTGTTCCTTTGCCCATGTGTAGCTCAAATTTTGGCATGATGGGCCTCAACATGTCACAAATTACCAATGGGCTTGATTAGAATCAAGGAGAATGACTAAAACTTGAGTTTTCATGAATTGGCCATTTTGCATATTTGCCAAATTTCAATAAAATGCCCCAAAGTTCTAAACTTCATAACTTGCTCATGCTTTTGAATTTTGGCACAAATGAGCACAACTTAGAAAGGTCTTGAAACGATCTACAATACCTTAGTTTATGGGTTTTTCAAATTAATCCATTAAGGTCCTCAAAATTTGGCTTGAAATTCACTAATTTTGAAAAATGGCCTATAATTTTGTAACTTCAAAAGGCCATAACTCTTGGTTCCTTGCCAATTTGAATATGATACCAAAAGGAGGTGAAAGAGCATTCTCTTAGCTTTCCAGAAATATTTCATTTTCCTCTTCTTGATCAAGGGTGAATAAAATATGATTTTTTGAAATTAGGCCCTTATCTTCCAAAATTAGTAACTTCTAGGGTTTCTTCAAGAACAAGTTTCAACCCAAACTTCAATCTATTTAATCCAATGACCAAAATGGACTTGAAATATGAAAAGTACATCCTTGGATTGATGGTTGGTCAAAAATTCACTTGGTTAACCTTGACTCTGACTGATTTTGACCAAAATGACCATTTTGCCCCTCTGAATCAAATGATCCACTTCCCTTCAAAATTGATGATTAAAACTTCAAAAATATGATCTTCCAAACATATATAGGCCATGTGCGAATTTTCACTTCAAAATTATCAAGAAAACCTGATGAAAACCAAAACCCTAATTTTGGTCAACACATTAGGAGACTGATGAATTATCTTCAAAACTTCAAATCCTCTAGGCATCTTGATCAATTTCTTGTACAAAGACCTTTCAAACATCAAAGAAATGTTGTAGCTACCTAAATTAAGTCTTATACATTGGCCAACAACCTTGATCAAGCAAACTCTAATTTAGCTGATGAACTCAAAGAGTGATTCCACTTGTGATCAAACTCAAACTCCAATCTTCTGAGGGTCCAAAGAGATGAATAAAGCATCTTGAGATATGCAAAACTTTTAAGCTCAAAATATCCAGAGATTTGGATGGTAAGATATTTCTTGAGCAACTTGTCCATGTAATTAACCCTCAAAGCTTTGAGGAAAACTTGATAACCAAAGTTCTTTGATCCTATCACAATGTATGAATGCAAATGCACTATGATGTTCATGATGAAACATAAGCCTAAAACATTAGGGTAAATTTTGGGGTGCAATATCTACCTTAATAGATAATGAAGGAATCTTGGACGATTTCTACCTCGACCAATAATGAACGAATCTTTGACGATTGCTACCTCGACATATAATGAAGGATACTTGGATGATTTCTACCTCGATAGATAATGAAGGAATCTTTAACAATTGCTACCTCAACAGATAATGAAGGAATCTTGGACAATTGCTACCTCAACAGATAATGAAGGAATCTTTGACGATTTCTACCTCAATGGATAATGAAGGAATCTTTGACGATTGCTACCTCAACAGATAGTGAAGTAATCTTTAACAATTGCTACCTCAACAGATAATGAAGGAATCTTTAACAATTGCTACCTCAATAGATAATTGTGATCTGGTGGTAGAACCGACTGTTAATACTGGTTTGCGTTTGTGTTCGTAAATATTGCGGTAAGCAAGAGTCGCCATCGACTTTTCTTTTATCCAACAAAGGAAAGGGTGAAAAGAACAGAAAAAGACCTTTTTCGAGTTTTTCTGAGTAAGGGGGTAGATTATGAAAAGGGAAGGTGTTAGCACCCTCTCTATCCATGGTTTTCCACGGGCTCTTAGATACTTGCTCATTTTTTAAAATTGCTTTCATGTTTGTATGTTTTGAAAATGTTTTTGTTTGCTTTATGATAACTCTTGTATCAGTCCTCAAGAGTGTGATAAAGCATTTTTTGAATTTTTTTTGAAAGTGTGGTGTAAAATTGAATTAACTTTGAGCAAGTACTTAAGAACTATCTACCTACTTGAAAAAGGGTGTTCTTTTCTTCCTTTCCTTTAGATAGCACTATCCAACTATTAGTAAGTAGGTAGCCCTATCGTTGGATGTTGAGGGACTATCGTAAGGGACATTTATGGTCATTGAAGGCAACATGTAGAGATACCTTAGCATTTAGAAGGGACTTTTCATCATATATTTGTATGCAATATTGAGGGATAAGATCATTTTTCGTAGGAAACTTGAGGGACATTTAGGGACTATGATCTTTATGATGACTTTAAATTGAGGGTCTTTGCTAAGATATCCCTACGTTCGAGGGACATGACCATTTCCGAAGGCAACCAAAGTGGGAGATACCCTAGGGGTGCAAGTGTGCAATAGTGTGCTTTTTTCAGATATATTATCTTGATGTTAGTGATCTAAGACTGATTATTTAGTTCTTGCCATACACACCTAATTTACTAGCAGTTTGTATACATGCATATAATATGGTGCAGAAAGTAAAACCTACAACTATTACAAGGCTTCGGGGTAATTACAATTATATCTAACTGAAAATGTAAAATGTGGAAAATAAAACCCTAATTAAGCTATTACAAACATGGCACAGTTACATTAATCAAAAAAATATGAAAGTAAATAAACGTGCACATGAATTGAAAATACGTCTAAAATCCTAAGTGAAAGGAATTTTTTGTTATGAAAAGAAATTGAATTAAAAATCCTAAGTCTATTCAATTTTAGTTTTTAAGAAAATATTAAAATAATTAATTAATTAGTTGACAAAATTAATTTCATATAAAAGGCTAAGCCTAATTTTTTGGGTGATTTTTTAATGTTAATTAAAGCTTAGAATAAGTAAGGACAAACAACCAAAAGAAAGGAAAAAATCGAAAGATAAAAACAATAAATGAAAAAAGTGAATTCATGGAAGTAAGGCCTGGATCGAAGACGCTTGGGTTGCCTTTTGACCCAATGAAGAATCTTGATCGAAGGTGCCTGCACGTCTGGGGTATTCGATCTGGATGTGTCATCCTTCGATCGGGGATATTGGATCTACAAGGAAATTTGTTAGAAATTGAAAATGAAAGACCTGGGATTTGAACCCTGGTCCCTTCGATCGCACAAATTCCCTTTCTCCACCTGCGTTGCTTGCTCATTCGAAATACATGACACCTATTTTTGGTCCTGCATATTAGTTAGTTCAAAATTAAACAAAACAAAGAAAATCCTATTCGAAATCAATCCCTGAACTCGGACCTGGGTTTGTTTCGATTTGCCACAACCGGTATCATGGGTTTCAAGGGTAACCAACTTCGAAAAACTCCATCCATGGTGTTCGAACGTATGGACACACTGGAGGTACCTGGATCTGCAGTTCTGGGTGTGAGATGGCTGGGGAACAAGTGAGTGTACGTATGTGTGAACTCTAAGAACACGATCGAAGTGTTAATCTGGACGAAAGGTGCCTGAAATGGTATGGAGTTTTGATAACTTTGGGATTTGATGCTACTTTCTGGACCTTCGTAGGGCAGGCTTCATTTTTTTGCAAAGCAATATATGCGTGTCCCCGTTATTTTTTTCTCTAGGATCATGAGGTTTATATAGACAAGGTATTTTTAGGTCAACATTTGTGTATCAAATCTTGGTCCATTATGATGAAGAGATTTGATTTCTTCACAAAAACTTACTATATTTGATTCAATCAAGTGCCAATATATTTTCATGTGTTACTGCCAGCCTGCCATGAGTTGTTTGGGCCTCCAATATGATGGAAATCGAAAGCTAACATGCCCCTGCAGATCCATTTCCCTTCGAATTTATTCTCTTTGAAGGCTCTGAACTCTAATTCGAATTGCACCAGCTTCGATGTCAAGTCTCCTTCGATTGAGGCGCCCTCTGTTTCGATTGCTTGATTTGAAGAGAATCACCCTGGTCGAATCAACTCTTGTGGAGTTGGAAACAAACAAGGCAAGAATCTGGCCTTTAAATCAAGAATTGAATCCACGATCAACATTGAATTCTTGCCATATTTGCAAGGAAAACAATCCATTTTGAACTTTGGGTGAACCTGGACAGGTTAGGGTAGGTGTTTTGTTCGAATTTGGCTTAAATCTTTCATCATGGTTCCTTCGATTAAGTCTCAAGTTTTGCTCTCTTCGATGGCTTTGAACTTGGTCCAATCGAAATATTATCTTATTGAATAATCAAAGTGTTGTTCTACACTCCTTGATGGCTCTAAGTCCTGATTCAAATTGCTCATATTCTCAGCATCAGAGTTTCTTTGCTTGAGCCATGGTTTGTATGGATTCGAATGCTCATCATCATAGCTTCAGGAACCCTATCAGTTCTTGCTCTTTTTGATCTTATTTTCTCTAACTTGGACAATCAGAATATCACCCTGTTGATATGCCAATCGAAACATCACTTGGTTAACATGCCTGTCGAAAGGAACTTTGCACGCTCTAACGAAAGACAACCTTATTTAATATACCCGTCAAAGCTGCCTTGTTGCAAATGCCCATCGAAAGGCCTTATATAAATCGAAAGATATTTTGTAGATGCTAATCAAAGGACCTTTTATAGATGCCAATCGAAGGACCTTTTCTAGATGTCAATCAAAGGACCTTTTGTAGATGCCAATCGAAGGAGCTTTTGCAGATGCCAATCGAAGGATCTTTTGCAGATGCCAATTAAAGGACCTTTTGTAGATGCCAACCGAAGGACCTTAACCATTATTTGAAAAATTTCCTTTTCTTTAGGCAAAGGTTTGTAACCACCTATGCAAGAGGAAATATTGGAAAAACATGAGAGAGAAAATTTCGGGGTACAACAGCTGCCCCTGTTCAATCTTCTTAAACCTAAGGATGTAGATTGGCTTGTCTTCCTTTCATGATCTGAAGGTGGAAGATGATTGAACACTAAAGTGCCAAGAAATTTGCACTCGTCTGAGATAATACTTGACTGTGCAGATAGTATCAGGAATGTGTTTATAGATTCCATTTGGAAAAGATGAAGGAAGATCGTCGGAGATGGGCTTAAAGATGCCATCCAAAACAAAGTTGACTTCATGAGATATTCTTTTGTGGGGGGTCCATATTCCTGTTGTTGAGGAGGATTCCGCTGAGGAATGCTGGTCTTTGTTCTGGAAGTAGAGTTTAGGAGCTTCGATTTTCCATCACTCTATTGGGGAGTATCTCTTGATTGAAGAGGCGGAAGTGAACTGCTATCTGGTCAGGATCCAGGCTTCACAGTAACTTGCTGAGGATGATAAGGCTGACTGCCATCTAGTCGTATTCTAGGATTCTCAGCGATTTACTGGGGGAGCGTGAAATTAACTACATCTGGTCAGACTCTAGGCTTTGCAGTTTCTTTAACTGGAATAGAAATCAAAAAAATCTTAGTGTCGATTTAACTGAACCAGAGAAAGGTCATGAGTTGTCTTCAACTTGAATAGAAATCAGGGAAATCTTAGTATCGATTTAGCTATACCAGAGGAAGGTCTTGAATTAACTTTGACTGGAATAGAAATCAGAAAAATCTTAGTATCGATCTAACTGAACCAGAGAAAAATTCTTGGGGTCATTTTAAACTTCAACTGGAATAGAAATCAGAGAGATCTTAGTATCAATCTAACTGAACCAGAGGAAAGTCTTGATTTAACTTTAACAGGAATGGAAACCAGAAGAATCTTAACATCGATTTAACTGAACCAGACAAAAGTCTTGGATTACCTTCAACTGGAATAGAAATCAGAGAGATCCTAGTATTAATCTAACTAAACCTGAGAAGGTCTTGAATTAACTTTGACTGGAATGGAAATAAGAAAAATCTTAGTACCGATTTAACTGAACCAGACAAAAGTCTTGGATTATCTTCAACTGGAATAGAAATCAGAGAGATCTTAGTATCGATCTAACTGAACCAGAGAAGGACTTGAATTAACTTTGACTAGAATGGAAATCAGAAAAATTTAGTATCAATTTAACTGAACCAGACAAAAGTCTTGGATCATCTTCAACTGGAATAGAAATCAGAGAGATCTTAGTATCGATCTAACTGAACCAGAGAAGGCCTTGAATTAACTTTGACTGGAATGGAAATCAGAAAAATCTTAGTATCGATATAACTGAACCAGACAAAAGTCTTGGATCACCTTCAACTGGAATAGAAATCAGAGAGATCTTAGTATCGATCTAACAGAACCAGAGAAGGTCTTGAATTAACTTTGACTGGAATGGAAATCAGAAAAATCTTAGTATCGATTTAACTGAACCAGACAAAAGTCTTGGAATATCTTCAACTGGAATAGAAATCAGAGAGATCTTAATATCGATCTAACTGAACCAGAGAAGGTCTTGAATTAACTTTGACTGGAATGGAAATCGGAAAAATCTTAGTATTGATTTAACTGAACCAGACAAAAGTCTTGGATTATCTTCAACTAGAATAGAAATAAGAGAGATCTTAGTATCGATCTAACTGAACCAGAGAAGGTCTTAAATTAACTTTGACTGGAATGGAAATCAGAAAAACCTTTGTATCGATTCAACTGAACCAGACAAAAGTCTTTGATCATCTTCAACTGGAATAGAAATCAGAGAGATCTTAGTATCGATCTAACTAAACCAGAGAAGGTCTTGAATTAACTTTGACTAGAATGGAAATCAGAAAAATATTAGTATCAATTTAACTGAACCATACAAAAGTCTTGGATTATCTTCAACTAGAATAGAAATCAAAGAGATCTTAGTATCGATCTAACTGAACCAGAGAAGGTCTTGAATTAACTTTGACTGGAATGGAAATCAGAAAAATCTTAGTAGCGATTTAACTGAACTAGATAAAAGTCTTGGATTATTTTCAACTGGAATAGAAATTAGAGAGATCTTGTATCGATCTAACTGAACCAGAGAAGGTCTTGAATTAACTATAACTGGAATGGAAATCAGAAAAATCTTAGTATCGATTTAACTGAACCAGACAAAAGTCTTGGATTATATTCAACTAGAATAGAAATCAGAGAGATCTTAGTATCAATCTAATTGAACCAGAGAAGGTCTTGAATTGACTTTGACTGGAATGGAAATCAGAAAAATCTTAGTATTAATTTAATTGAACCAGACAAAAGTCTTGGATTATCTTCAACTGGAATAGAAATCAGAGAGATGTTAGTATCGATCTAACTGAACCAAAGAAGGTCATGAATTATCTTCATCTGGAATAGAAATGATAGAGATCTTAGTATCGATCTAACTGAACCAGAGAAGGTCTTGAGTTAACTTTTTTCTGAGGAAAATGCTGAAATAGCCCTTCGTCAGACGTAGCTTTTGAGAAGACTACCAGGTCATGTAAGTAGTCAATGGTGTTTGTTGATTTGATCTTTCCTGAAAAAGGTGAATAGTTAGTCATATGCAATGCCATGATGTATGAAGTGCATTGTGATGATGTTCTCAAAATAAATGAGATTATGTTGTATGCAATGTGTATGCGCATGCCATGATATATGAATATGGGATGTTGTTGCGATATTTCCTAGTCTGGGAAAATAAATCCCTGGCTGCTGCTGGAGAGTATTGGGAAGCTGAATCCTTCGTTTCCACTAGGGATGATGAATGGAGATGACTTGCCGGGGATTTTCTCTTTTCGCTCGAGGATATTCTGCCGGGGATCTTTAACTCCTTCTTGAGAATAACTCTGTAGGGGAAGGATGCTCTATCGGAATATTTTACTGATGTAGAGAAACAAACTCTGTTGGGGGATAAACTTCCACAGTTAGAGAAATAAACTCTACCGGGGAGGAGGTTTTATAAACTGTTTGAGATTATAAAACTCAACTGGGGAATACAGATTTTAGCTCTCTAAGGGAATCTTGCGGGAGGAGGTAATTCCTGCTTGGGGAAGAAGAGATCAAAACTTTGTTGTATATACTCTATGTGGAAACTAGACGTCACTGGGTCGTATGTAGCAGTGACTTTGCATCAGGACGTTTCTGCCCCTGTACCTGCTGGAGGAAGTACCTGCGGAGATTTTGTGGATTGTTTGAGTGTCATCCCAACTTCTGGGGTGCTTGGTGAATGCAGATCAGGGTGATAAGTCTTCTACTTATAGACAAGTGACGAGATGGCGTGACATAGTTGTACGCTTTAATCCCTAACTTTTGCATGGACTGTCTTTTCAGATTTTCAGTCCATCGGGATACCCTTTTTTGCCCAAGCCACCTTTTCAGGTTTTCGACTTGCCGGGTGTACAGATTTTTCATATGTATATCCCTAATTTTTTCCAAAACCCTTTTGGCTCGCCGGGATGCCCTTATTTTTGCCTAGGACAGCCAACCTAGCGAGTCTTTGTTCATGCGTAATATTTTCCGACTATGTCCATGTTCACCGGGTACAGAGAATTGTCACTGTCCATAGTAGTAAGTGTTGCCACACTGACATAAGATGTTTGTTTGATCATACATGATTCGTTGTTAGAATTCATGTCTAATGCCCCAAGTGATTCAGATGGAGATCTGCCCCTGACTGTTTGGCATTTTTGAGAGATTCCTTGAATCTTGACTTGACTGCCCCAGATCAGCTGGACACCATGCTATGCCCTTTGATTATGAAAGGCCTATCATTGGAATGTCTTTCCATCTGAGGTGATTCTATCTACTGAGAGGATTTTTGTTCATCGAATATCTGTCGTGCGAATTTCTCTGCTGTTGAACAAATAGTCCTATGCAAACAATGGTATTTTAAGAATGCAAAGCTTATGTCTGTCTTGAAGTTTGAAAATTAATTTTTTAGTAAAGTAAACAAATTTTGTAAAGTGTGATATCAGCTTAGGATTTATAGTGAACCATACAGGATTCAGGATACCTTTTGTGACAGTATGCTTTCGAACTAACCCATGCTTCAGCTAGGACTTTTAAGGGTTGTAGCGTGGCCTGGTTCACGATTTAAGAAACAAAGGATAAAGGCTCAAATTTTATTTATACCCAAACCGCTCTTTGTGATGTTCTTGAGTCCTATGCTCAACTAATTATGCATTTAGATCCCAATTGAGTCTGGGATATTTGCTCTGATACTTGGTGATGGTTCAGGAATTGAACTTTTGTTTGAGAAGGCAGTCATTTTTTGTAATCTTTTTTTTTTGTTGAGGATTTGTAGGACCTCTTTTTTTTTTTTAAATTTGTTATCCCTACCTTTGCCTGAACTGTTTCTTTTGTGATTACAATCAGCGGGATGCCCCCGTTTTTTTTCTTAAGTCCCCTTCATAGGTTTTGACTTAACGGGCTTTTCTTTTGAAAAATAATGACTTCCTGATTTAATGATTATGCAGAACCATCACCATCTTTTGGAAGGCATCTTCTACACTATTTGTCGTGTATGAAGGATGAGCTTGCGACTGAATGCACCTCTGAATTAACTAAGAAAGCTACCCTGCCCCGGGTTATGATTAAGGGTTTTAATTTGTATGAGAAGAGAAGAAAAAAACTCCTACTTCTTAGGCTCAAAGGGGTCGACTAGGGATTATCTTCCTTATAACTCCACTGTTTAGGATTTGAAACAACGCATGTACATCGTCAGCAGGGTCTGTTTAAAAGCACATTGTAGAGACTGTGGCATCGTTTTTGTTATCCCCCCTCTAAAGGCTTAAAGCTTTTAATAAAGAGTTAAATATCACAAAAAAAAGGAAGTAAAAACACAGTTTGAATATAATGAATATAAATGAAATAATTCAAGACAAACATATGCAATGTATTAATATGAATAACCAAAGTTTGACATAAAGATAAATGGTTTTAAGCAACAACAAAATTACAACTGATAATTCAAATGAAATAAATGCCCTCAATTTTGACCATGATTTGGCATGGGAGCAGTGATCACACAGGGGTCTCAGGAGAGTCAAATTCGATCTCCTTGCTGTCGATCAAATCCTGAATCTTGTTCTTCAAAGTCCAACAGCTGTCGGTGTCGTGCCCAGGACTATCAGAATGGTAAGCACATTTTACATTAGGATTGTACTTAGGAGAAGAGGTATCAGGTATTTGAGGAGGATCCTTTAGTGTAACCAGCTCCGCTTTTAGAAATTGTTGTAATGCTTGAGACAAAGGCATATTAATATTAATGTACTACCTCTCTTGGTACTTTATCCTACGCCTATTGCCCCGTTGATGTTGAACATGTGTAGGATTAGACATTAACACCGCTCCCACGGACTGATGGTGGTTATTTTTACTATGGATATTTTGGCCATAAACAACATTAATTTCTTTTTTACCACCAAATGGCTTCTTCTCAGCAATAGAAGATGCAGCCATCAGAATCTTCCCACTCTTGACACTGCTTTAAATCCTTTCCCTAGTCAGAATCATCTCCATAAAACCGGATGAAGAACTCCCAATCAGTAAATTAAAGAACGGGCCTGTCAGAGTGCCCATGAACATGTCTACCATTTCCCGATCGGTCAGAGGAGGTTGCACCCTGCCAGCCAAATCCCTCCATTTCTGCGCATATTCCTTGAACCCTTCTCTTGGGCCCATGGACATATTTTGCAATTGCACTCGAGTTGGTGCCAGGTCAACATTGTATTGGTAATGCTTGTAGAAAGCAACATCCAAGTCTTCCCAGGTATGGATATCAGTTCCTTCTAGCTGATAGAACCACTCCAGTTGAGTTCCGGCCAAACTTTCTTAGAAGAAATGAACCCATAACTTCCGGTCAACATTGTAAGGCTGGATCTTTCGGACGTATGATCTCAAGTGAAGTTTAGGACAAGAGACCCTGTCATATTTAGAGAATGTGGGAACCTTGAATTTTGGTGGGATGACCACCCTAGAAACTAACCCTAACTCTTCAAAGTCCAAGCCAGGTATCTGCTGAATCTTCATAGCATTGAGGTGATCCTCCAACTGTTTGTATTTATCATCAGCAAGAGGATATTGTTCCTCATAGTATTCAGCTTCATCTTCATCAGTCCCCAGGTTGTTATCTTCTTCATGATTATCCCCTTCATTTGATGGAGTTAAAAGATCTAAAGCTCTCTTGACTGGTCCTCTAAGTCTTCTTCCCATATTCAAGACATTAGTCGGTTTCTTTGCCTTCTTATTCTTCTCTTTGATGATGAGACTTTTTAGTTCTTCCTTCCCCTTATCCAGAGCCCAGAGTATTTGTTGGAACTGGGTGTTTTGAGTTTGAAGGTCTTTTACTGTCTGTTCAATAGCCAATTCTTTTGCTGAAATAAACAGCGAAAAGATAAGAAACCTGTCTTGAAATACCTGCTATGCAATGACATGTATGATATGCTTATGCGATGTTTTCAAGGGTCTCGTGGGGTAAACACAAGAAGATGTTAGAATCTAACTGTAGCTTAAATTGAAGAACTTCATATTGTTGATCGTCCTTCCTTGATAAACGAGCTCACCATGTCGAGTGGGTCATAGCCTCTGACTCAAGTTATCGTGTTTTGGTCCTTTGAAGATATTGGATAGAGGAAAAATAAATCCCCTTACCCCTTTCTAGACATCTGCTTTATCATAACCTGCATCACCGGCCCTTGAGATCCTTGAAATGGTTAAGGAAATGCTATGGTATGATGTTATGATGTGTATGCTATGGATCAAGAAAAATGCAGGGTGATGAAGACAAGTATGTCTTGCAAGAAACCCAGTTCATTGGATAATGTATACAAACAAGGTCCTGCAAGGAATACAAATAAAAGTCCTGCAATGAGTTCAAGTTGTTAGATAATGAAGGCAAACACATCACACAAGCAGCCTTAGGTCCAGGCTTGCATGGGGTTTGTAGGTAAGTACACTCTTAAAGTTTATTTGGTTCAACCTGTCTTAGAAAAGTAACCGGGTTCTAAGGAGTCTCAATATCACTGATATTTCTTTATCAGGCATTGTTTCAGCTTAGCAATCTTTTCTTGCGGCCGAAACATATCGAAAGTCCGATCTCAATGAGTGTAGCATCGAGTATCAACCAATCCCCAGCTTTACACCGAGGCCGGCCATCTCACTACTTTCTAATGGCCAACTTTGTTCAACTAAGGTCCGTTAGTGCTTCACGACACCATGCGGAGTCCCCGTATTCTCCTCGATTCAACACAAGGGATATCAGTACCAAACAAAGTGTCACACCAACACAACTATCACTTCAACCATATCGGTCTACACAGTACAATCTCTACGATCTATTGTTGTTTACCTAAAAAGATGTCCCTAGATCAGGGTGTAGGATCTATAGTAATAACCCAAACAACACTCCAAGGATAAATCATACAAAGCAAGCAATTAAAACAGTTTTAAAATGAACTAACTCTTAAGGTAAACCCCACTTTTTATTTGTCCCCAGCAAATTCTCCAGTTCTGTGATACGGTTGCAGAACCGACTGTTATACTGGTTTTGTGTTTGTGTTTGCAAATGTTGCGGTAAGCAAGAGTCGCCTCCAGTTTTTCTTTTATCCAACAAAGGAAAGGGTGAAAAGAACAGAAAAAGACCTTTCGAGATTATTTCTGAGTAAGGGGGGTAGATTATGGAAAGGGAAGGTGTTAACACCCTTTCCATCCGTAGTTTTCTACGGGCTCTTAGATGGTAGCTCATTTTTTTAAATACCTTGTGCTTTGTGTTTTTGAAGAAATATTTTGAAATTGCCTTATGTGGCGATTCTCTTTGTGATAACTCTTGTACCAGTCCTCAAGAGTGTTGATAAAGCATATGTTTTTGAAAGTTGTTTTCGAAATGTGTAAGTGTAAAAAGTTTGTTTTATTTGAGCAAGCATCTAACAACTATCTACTTGTACTCGAAAGATTTGTTCTTTTCCTCCTATCTTTTAGACAGTGCTATCCTACTATTAGTGACTAGATAGCCCTATCGTTAGATGTATGAGGGACAATCAAAGGGATGTACAATCATAAAGGCAATATATAGAGACACTTTAGAAATTTTGTTTTAGGGACTAGATCATTTACCGAGAGGAAACTGCAGGGTTATCGAGGGACTATGATATTTCGTTTTACGGGTCTTTGCTAAAGCATCCCCGTTTTGAGGGACATGACTGTTTTTTCCGAAGGCAACCAAAGTGGGCGTACCCTAGAGGTGTATATATGAAATTTTGTTTGGTTCAATTATTTATCTTGTGCATTTAGGGTTTGCTAACGTTTGCTTTCAGTCTTGCCATACAATCTTATTAGTCATACATCTAGCAGTTAATATGAAAGCAATAAAAATGCAGAAAATAAGGGTCCTACGCTATTACAACCAAATCGAAAGGCAAGAAAATGTAAAAACAAAGAACAAAATAAAGAGGAGAAATGATTTCTTTGATCCAGGCAACAGACTCCTTCGATTCACCCTTCTTTTGCCTTCTTTCGATTGAGCTTGAGAGTTGACGTGAGCAAGCTTCGATTGCACCTTTTCTTGCCTCTTTCGACTGAGTTTGGGAGTTGGTATGAGAAACCTTCGATTGCAACCTTCTCTGCTTCTTTAGATTGAGCTAGGAATTGGGGATGAGCAACCTTCAATTGCAAACTCCTCTGCTTCTTTCGATTTAGACTATGAAGTAATATGGACCTGTAGAGAAGCATGAGTGTATATCCTTCGTTCACACTCTTTTTGTCTTTCGTTTGAATTTGTAAAGGTTAGTTATAATATATATATATATATATATATATATATATATATATATATATATATATATATATATATATATATATATATATATATATATATATATATATATATATATATATATATATATATATATATATATATATATATATATATATATATATATATATATATATATATATATATATATATATATATATATATATATATATATATATGGACAAGAAAATCAAACAAACCAAGAGGGCAGAAACGAAGAACATAACCAAGAGGCTATCTATATATTATGCTGAAACGAAAAGTAAGTAAAAGGCTATTTACATGTTATGCTGAAACGAAAAGATGCTAGGTCAAGAGGACTTACCTTGCCTAGAACTGGAACTTGTGTATGGACTGGAGTTTATTGGATAATCTTGGATTCGAAAGGAGAGAGGCACGTGTGGTGTGATCTTGTTGAGTTTGGAGAGTTTTTGGTGTACTTCTCTTAGGATGTGTATGCGTGTAAGGTAATATATGTGTATGGTTCCTGGGCTTATGTCTCCAGTGTGTGTGTGTGTGTGTGTGTGTGTATATATGGTCTCGCCCATTTTTTCGTGTCCTTTGCAATGTATCCTAGGCCTTGTATTTATAGGAGTGTGATGCGCATGGAAATGGCAAGAGACAATCATTAACCAGATTTGAAAGCAATGAGACCAAAATCAGACATATTAAAAGATTTCCTTTTTGAAATATTCATACCTCTTTTGAAAGCCTGGATGAACCTGGACACCTTTAATAGTCATTAACCAGCTTTGGAAGCAATGAGACCAAAATCAGACATATTAAAAGATTTCCTTTTTGAAATATTCACGCCTCTTTTTAAATCTTGGATGAACCTGGACACATTTGACTTTCAAATGCCTTCGGGTCATGCCCTTCGATTGGCCTTAAGTTGCCTCCTTCAAATGGAATTTTAGTGTACCCTTCGAATGGACTTTCTGAATGCTTCTTCGAATGGACCTTTTGTGTACCCTTCGAATGGACCTTCTGAGTGCTTCTTTGAATGGACCTTTTGTTACTTCCTTCGAATGGAACACATGTACATCCTTTGAATGGAACACATGTGCATCCTTTGAATGGAACACCTGTACATCCTTCCTATAGAACACCTGTGCATCCTTTAAATGGAACACCTGTGCATCCTTTGAATGGAACACCTGTACATCCTAAGAATGAACCTTTTGTGTGTATTTCAAATAGCGCGCATGTATGCCTCGTGCATTCTTCGAATGGTTCACCAATGTGGGCTCATAATGTGGCAATCATATGCTGAAAGGTTCAAAGATAGAGTTGACGCAAGCAGTTTCGAAGTGAACCATTGCCTAGTCGAAGCTAGCATAAAAGAAGCAAATGCCTTGTGGATGTTAGCATGAGTAGGTCATTGCTCTGTGAATCAAAGGCCAGTTGAAAGGGTCTTGGCCTTATTCATTGAAAGAAAGCACAGGGGAAGCCTTTTCCCTTGTGAATCGAAACAAACTTGTAGGGGGTTCTTTCCTTGCGCAGTCGAAGCCTTGTGAAGTTAACTTGATCGAAGGAAGCCCAGCGCCCAATCGAAGACCTTGTGAACTTATCTTGATAGAAGGATGCCCAATGCCCAATCCAAGACTTGCAGACCAAAGCCTGATCGAAGGGTTTTAGATGCCCAATCGAATCTCCTTGTCCAGATGCCAATCAAAAAACAAACTTCTCAGGCGCCAATCGAAAACACCTTATCTCAAAGCCAATCGAAGACACGTTGTTTATTTTCAAAATTTTTATTTTTCTTTAATCAAGTGTTTGTGACCACCCATGTAAGAGAAAACCTTGGAATGCATGAGAGGGAAAATTTTGGGGTACAACACTACCCACAATCATGAGAAAGGAGAATTTTCATCATCTCAAAGTGGAGGATATAAATTGGATTTTAAAATCAACAATGCCTCACTCAACACCCAAGTGGAAAATATCTCACTTCACTACATATTGTAGAAGTATAGTTGTTTGCATCACTACAAGGATTGACAAAATTCTAATCTTTTGAGAAAATTTTAAAGATAAGACCCAAAATGGAAAAATGGTTTGAATGAGATTGATTGACTTTTAGTCTTCTTACAAAAATGTCAAGGTATTATTAAGTTGATTAAGGTTTATTTATGAAAATGTTTTGAAAATGCATGGACCTTAGTCCAAGTTTATTATTAAAGTGTTTCAAGTTTAGAAACAAGAAGAGTTTTCAAAAGGAGGGAGAAGATTTTTGAAATTAAAGGAGATGTGAGGAGATGAAGAGACTATCCTAAAGCATAAGGTAAAAGCTAAAGAGAAGAACCATCTAACTAACAAGAAACCAACACTTGACATTATGAGTCAAGATAGAATTCTCATTCTTTGGATTGAAACCAAACAAGGATACTAAACCTCTTGAGAAGACCAAACTTCAAATGTATTAAGTCTTCACAAAAATTGGGCAGAGTAACGGCTGTATACATATGAATTTCAGATTACAGGCAAAGTATGTAATCATAATAATCTACAAAAAAAAACAACCCAATGTCTTGAGGTAAACCTCAAGAACTCCAGACAAAATATCAATTAAGGTCACAAGGTCTCCAACATAGGTCAAGGTCTTTAATCCTAAGTCCAATAAGTTCAATACTCCATAATGCCAAGGATAGTAACCAAATAGTCCAAGTATCATTAAAGTATTTTATGGTTCATGTTGAATATTAAGTATCTTCAAAAGGAAAAGAAAAGCTCAAGTGAGCAAAATAAAAATGGCATAAAAGTAAATGCTCAAGTGAGCAAAGATGAAAATAGCATGAAATGTAAATGCTAAAGTAAATGGTACATAAAGTAAAAGCATAAAATAAAGTCAATTGTTAAGAATTAGTGGTTAGTTGGATAACCATCTTGAAACTTGCATTTTGAATTCATTAGAGGATTGGTAGAACCAAAGCCTCTCAACAAGAAGCTGCATTTGCTTTTTGTCAAGTATATCATCCATTTAAGAATCCTCAAGGAAACATTTAGTGATCAATGATGTTTAAGTGATTCGCGTTGATAAAAATTAATGAAGATCCATTGAAGGATTGGTAGAACCAAAACCTCCTAACAATGAATCTCAAGGTTATTAGATAAAAGGGTTCAAATTAACATACTTGGGCTTGCAAACATAGGTTTTGGCCACAAATGATGATTTTCTCAAATTGGGACAAAATTTAGCGCTATATTAAGCAATCGTAAGTGGACTTATGTAGAAGTCGTACCTATTTTGAGGCCGGTCAATAGAAATCTATGTACTTCGTGTTTGGATAAATGATATAGAGATCATTATCCCATAACATGTAGTACAATAAGAAAGGGGATAAGATGAAGAGGGAAGGGATTAGAGTTTCAAATATCATCAACATCATTCGCCCATTTTAGTGGAATTGGTTTATCAACCTATCAACACCCAAGGCTCAATGAGGTTGAAGAATTTGTCTTCAAATAAGCCTCAAGTCAGTAACACATGATATTTCAAGAATTAAACAAGAATCATGTACAAGAGTTTTCAATTACAAGCATTGATCAATGGTAAAACCCTAAATACAATCCTAAGTCAAAAAGGATCAAAAATAGGAAAATAACTTGTAAAAATAAGAAATTAAAAACCTAACTTCCTAAAGACTTGAAAAAGTCAGAAATGGGGCTTAAGGTTCTTGGTTTGAAGTGGAAATTTGATTTCTAAATGCAAACATGGAAACTAGCAAACAAAAGGCTTAAACTAGATGGTTTTAGGAAATAATTTGTGAAAAATATGAAATCACATTGTAAAATTCCAGAAAAATGTTTTTTATGACCTCAACTTATTCAAGCACTCTAAACAACTTCTTCTCTGATTTTATAGGCATGGGAAGTTAGAACTTTTAATTAATTAGTGAGAGTGATCAAGCAAAAACCCTAAAAAAGGAAATTAATTTCAAAATTAATAAATTAAATCTAAATTTCAAATAAATTTGATGTCAGATAACCTAAATGTCAAGAAAATTCTAAGGACCAGAAAGCATATTTTTCTTGAATTTCATCTCAAAAGGAAAAAAGAAATGGAAATTATTTATACAATTCACTCAAGAAAATAAAGAAAATAGGATATGTCCAACAAATGATTTAATTTGTTATCCAAAAGTTTTATAAAATAAGACAAAAAATATTTTCAAGTAGTAAACTTAGAGAGGAGCTCAAAATTTTTTTTTATTGATTTTTGATTTAATAGAAATAGGAAACTAAAATTTAAGATTTAAAAGAATATTAAAACCCCTAATTATCTACATGAATTTATTTAAATAAGAAAATGATAAAAAAATGAAATAAAAATCAAAATATGAAAATATATTGAAAAAGGAGTCTAATATATTTTTATGATAATTTTTGAACTGAAGAAAATATTAAAAGAAAATTGGAGAAAAACAAAGAAAATTAATATGCAAAGGCTATTTACACTTGTTATTTGAAAAACGTGCTTTAAAAGCAAATGGAGCAATGTTCAATCAGGGACTGCCACACAGTCATCCCTACCAAATTGCCATATTATTTTTGTTTTCCAGTTTTGAAATAGCATTTTCAGGTCACGATATCTCACACATCTCTTGATGAAAATAAAAAATTATAACACCAAAGTTCAATATAGGAATTAGTAGAACATGATAGAATAAAAAATTTCATGAAATGATGCATTGATGAGTGAGAAAAATGCGCGTGAATGTGACTGCATGAACACTTTTTTTGGATTTGAACATTTCAATAAACAATTTTCAAACTTACATACCTCCTTCAATTCTTCACCAAATCACACGATCCAAAAATGAAAATTGATCACAAAAATGCAAGGATTATGAATATACTGTTGATTTTTTCAAAAGGCTCATGGATTAACAAAACGCAAGTTGCAGTCAAGAGTGAGAAAATGTGTATCATATACCTTGAAATGAATTTGATGATGCTTGAGCTCAAATAAAGAGCAAGCAACTTGAGATATCAATAGCTTGAATGTGCAGAGATAATAAATGGAGAGAGATGAGAAGAAGCTTTGAAAATGGAGGAAGCTTGCTTAATAATGGTGGAAATGATCTTGAAATTCAAAGAGAGAGAGAGAGAGAGAGGATAACTTGCTTCATGTGAGAGAGATAGAGAGAGATAAGAGCTTGCTTTCTAATTTTCTTTTTCCAACCCCCTTTGATTATTGAATGTATGTCTTTCTATAGAGGGAAGAATGAGAGAAATGAGAAATATCATAGGAATGAGAAGTGAGAGAAATGGGAAGTGAGGCATGCTGTGCATTTCATGTTGTTTTGGGAGTGAAAAACGTGCATTTTGACTAAGTGAGCCAAGGATGGGGCATGAGCTGGAAATTTGGAACCTTGTTGCTACAAAATTTCATGCATTCCCATGCACATTTTTACCATTTCATGAGCATACCTTTACCTCCTTATATCTCTCCCCACAATGCATGAAATGTCACAAAGTTTGAATCACAAATGAAGAGGACATTTCATACTCCAACTTTCATGTTCAAAATTTTTCAAAATGAAGCTTGAATCAATGAGATAATTGGCTATGAACACGTACTTACAAACTCCTTGATGAAATTCTAGGCCTGACTGGGCATCCTACTCACACGTGAGACCTTGTGCTGGGCAAAAATTCAGCATGTGTGATACCTTCTTCTCTCAATTATATCTCAAGATGTAGAGAGAATTTGGAGAAACTTTCTGAAGCAATGTTGTTCCTCACATTTAGGGCTTGATCTTTGATGTTGGACATTTTCCAAAATAATGAATATTTCATATAGAAAAGGGATGATGAATGCGGGCCCACAACATGTTTGATGAAATTCCTGGCCTAGCGCGCGTGACTTGCCTTGTGTTGGGCAAAATGACATTTTGAAGCTCAAAATCCTAATCACCATATCTTTCTCTACACTTAACCATTTGATATGATTCTTGAATGGAAAGTGAAGAGAAAACTTCAATATTCAACTTTCATGTTGCCAACTTTTTGATTTGAGTCCAAATGGTCATTCAAAAATGGACATGAAGAAGTCAGATTTTTGCATTTTTATCCAAAATTTCACTGAGTGTCCAAAACTTCCAAGCTTCATAACTTTTTTTTCTTTCATTTTTTGGACTTGTGGCCTCTCATTCAAAGTTGGAGAATTTTTAATCCTATTTCTAGGCATATAAAGTTTGCACATTTTCAATAAAAAGTGAGAAAGTTATAGCCAATCAAAATTCAGCCCTATGAATACTTAGAAAAATTCCAAAACCTCAAATAACTTCCTTGACAAGTTATCTCCAATTCACATTTCCTCTTGATATTTTTGCCATTATTAACCATGAAATGTGAGAATAAGGATATTGAATGGATATTTGACCAAAAGTCCACTTGGTCAACAATTGATTTTAGCTATCTCATGACAAAATGACCATTTTACCCCCTTTCATCAATTGAACCTTTTCAAGCCAAAGTCGATAATGAAACTCCAAATTATAGATGCCCATGATCATGTAGAGAAATATGGGATCAAGTATTTCCCAAAAATCCAAAGACTTCCTGATTAAAATCCAAACCCTAGTTTTGATCTTCTGTGCTAGGAGATGGTGAGATGAAGGCAATTGTGCCATTACCTACAATATGATATTCCAAAAGATAAAATATACACATTTTGAGGTTAGTTAAAAGCATACATGTACAAGATACAAAATTCAAGGTGCTTCAAAATTCTTGGTGATTCCCATAGGCAAACATATAGACAGGATGTAGTAGTGGAAAAACCTCAAACCCTAGTTTCTGATCTGGTTGCATTGTGATGGTATGAAATGATAGAGGAATCTTAGGGGCAAAAATTGGGGTACAATAGCTGCCCTTATTTAAGTGTCTTCTATCCAGAGATATGAAGGTTAAAATCTTTGTGTCGACGTGATTGAAGATACTTAAATATAAAACAAACCCTATTTTTAGCCCTAAGATACCATGCAATGTTTATGATTATGCATGCAAATGAACAAATTCAAAAGGACGCAAGACACCACTGGGAATGTAGCAGAGGAAACAAGAATCAAAAGAGAAACTTGACCAGGAAAATAAATCACTGATGAACAACAGACTCGACTCTATTAAGGTAAAGCCCAAAGAGGAGATAAGACATCAACTCAGACATTGAGGAGAGACAGTAAAGGATAAAAGTGATCGACAAATAACTGTGAACTACCAAATCAATATTCGAAGGTAGAAGATCAAAAAGATACCGACTCATAGATGATGGTAAAATACCAACTCAATAGTTGAAGGTAGAAGATCAAAAGATACACCAACTTTCACTGAAGGTGATCTACCAACTTCCACTGAAGGTAGACAAAAAAGAATAACACCAACATTCACTGATGGTGAAACTGCCGACTTTCACTGAAGGTATAGAGAAAAGAAAAACACCAACGTTCACTAAAGGTGAACTACCAATGTTCACTGAAGGTAGAGATAAAATAATAACACCAACATTCACTGAAGGTGAACTACCAACTTCCACTGAAGGTAGAGAGAAAAGAATAACACCAACATTCACTGAAGGTGAACTACCAACGCTCACTAAAGGTAGAAAAAGAAACGATAACACCAACGTTCGCTGAAGGTGAACTACCAACATTCACTGATAGTAGAGATAAAAGAATGGCACCAACATTCACTGATAGTAGAGATAAAAGAATGGCACCAACATTCACTGAAGGTGAACTACCAACATTCACTGAAGGTAGAAAGAAAAGGATAACACCAACGTTCACTGAAGGTGAACTACCAATGTTCACTGAAGGTAGAGAGAAAAGGATAACACCAATGTTCACTGAAGGTGAACTACCAATGTTCACTGAAGGTAGAAAGAGAAACGGATAATACCAACGTTCACTGAAGGTGAACTACCAACGTTCACTGAAGGTAGAAAGAGAAACGATAACACCAACGTTCACTGAAGGTGAACTACCAACATTCACTGAAGGTAGAGAGAAAGGGTAACACCAACGTTCACTGAAGGTGAACTACCAACGTTCACTGAAGGTAGAGAGAAAAGAATAACACCATAGTTCACTGAAGGTGAACTACCAACATTCACTGAAGGTAGAGAGAAAAGGATAACACCAATGTTCACTGAAGGTGAACTACCAATGTTCACTAAAGGTAGAAAGAGAAACGATAACACCAACGTTCACTGAAGGTGAACTACCAATGTTCAGTGAAGGTAGAGAGAAAAGGATAACACTAACATTCACTAAAGGTAGAGATAAAAGAATGACACTAACATTCACTGAAGGTGAAACTACCAACTTCCACTGAAGGTAGATAGAAAATGTATTGATAATAACAAGTTTCCCAAAACTATGGCATTTTACCTAGAACGGGTCTCAACTTCTTCTTTAACCAAGGCATTTCGCCTGGAAAGGGTAATATATAAATTGTCTCAAATAAAGAGACTGCCACTTGTAAAGATTTATCAATGAACTGTCTCTGTCATATTGCAAAGACTTGCCATCCATTGGAGTAATTTGATAACAAACTGCAAACTATCCACTCATAGAGAAGATAGAAAAAAAGTAACGTCGACTTTCAGTGAATAGGAGTGGTAAGATAATACCGATAAATACCAATATCAGGGGTGGTAATAAAATATTGGAACCAGTATTTATCAATGGAAACAAAATAACTTCTTCAGAGCAAAGTGAATCTCAACGAAAAGCTATCTCCCATAATGACGAGACTACCATCCATCAGAAAAAGATCTCAACAACGAACTATCTCACATAATGATGAGACTACCATTCATCGGAGTACAAATGAATCTTCTCAGGGAAATAACAGACTTACCGGGGAAGTACAAGTTGCTCAAATAAAGAGACCTGCTACTTGTTGTTATGAGAATGATTGTAAAAATGACTTCCTGGGGAAAGGAATATGGCTTCCTGGGGAAAGAAATATGGCTTCTTGGGGAAAGAAATATGGCTTCCTGGGGAAATGGAAATATATTCCCGCTGAGGAGATAAAGTCTTCTTGTGCAAAATAAATGCAAATTCTCAAACCAGGGCTCGAAGCTTGCAGAAATCCAAAGTAATAATATTGCTAGGGATCATAAATTCAAACCAGAAATAAATCAGAATGAATCAGTCAGCCAAAATAACACCTCATGAGGAGTAGACTCAAAAGGGAATCACATTCCATCCAGACAAAGAGCTGTACAGGAAGGCTAAAGCAAAAATCTTCCACGAGGAATAACTCAGTGGGGAAATTGAAAGGATATACACTTTCTTCTTAAGGTTGACACTCTATTGGAGAGATGATGCTACAACTCTGCAAAACAGGGTAATATGCCAACAAGATATTAATGGATGCAAATGATAAATAATTTGCTTAATTCAGCTATGCATTGATGTATGTATGGATGTATGAATGTTATCATGTATATGCTGACAAAACAGACATATAATATTGGGGATAACTAGACAAAACCAACTCGAGTACAATCAATACTCGACTAAACCATATTCAAGATGGAAATTTCATAAGAAAGTAAGCACCAACTAAGGAAACAAATTCCTATATCATGACTTAACTTCGCTGGGAAAGAACATAATATGAAAGTAATCAAATCATAGCAATAAATTAGTACAGATATAGGGATATAACATCCTCCTCCAGGCTTCACCAGGGAATAACACATTGACTTTAATGGGGAAAACAAATGCTTTACGTTATGTACTTCTACCGGGGATTGCAATACTGATTTTCAATAAAGCAGATGAAAACCATATCGTCAAAACATCAACTGAGGATCTCGTGCTGACTTCATTGGGAAGGACGAAACCACTTTGTCGAGGGGAAACCAAGATACATCTTCAATATTAAGAGTGAGTGTTGCACCAACCTCTTTGGGGAGAAAGTATGAAACCTCATGGGGATAACAACTTTGTGAATTAAGAAGTCAAACATTATAATAAGAAATCAAACTTATGGGGATTTTAAAATCAAACCCAACACTCGGCGAGTGAAAACCCAAAAAGTTGGCAAATGTCTCAACGCTTCTTAGAAAAGATACTTCCCTGGTCAAACAGCAACGATAATGCCAACACTGCAAAAATGACGACACTTTGCAAATAGTTCCATCTTAGCACACAAAGGGAGAAGGAACTTTCGTCATATGAGTGAAGACCTCACTGGAGGAATCTGGGATAAAGGCTTCAGACCGTGCAAACCCAAAATAAAAAATGAACCAAGACTTGACTGGGGATAATGGGATCACAAACCTGATACCGCATCATACATCAATTGGTATCATTTCTAACTACCCGAGAAACACAAGAAGACCATATGTGTACTAGCAAAAATGACCCGAGAGATCCTTCCTGGGGAAAACAAAACTTCCCAAAATCACTGGAGTTCGTCCATTCCTGGAATCACCACTTTTGTTTTCCTCTTGAGTCATAAAGTCTAAAGTAAAAGTAATTTGTAAATTCTTTTTGAAAAACAATTTTGTTATTTAACCTTTTCGCTTTGAAAATTACTATCAATAATAAATAAAGTCTTTGTAGGCAGAATAAAATAAGAATTATAAAGAATTGGATAAAAGCTCAAACTTTATTAATAGAATGGTAGTCTGCGAATGACGAGACTCCACAAATGATTAAAAAGTTCGGAAAATGGTAATATATAATGGAAAAGATACATTGAAATACAATGACCACTATTCTCTCTAAAAAATTTGAAATCCTGAGCAGCAGCTTCTGTTGAAGCATGGTGGGGATTCAAGAAGATTGTTGCTTCAATGATCAAGTCTTGTCTGTTGTAGTTACTTGCCAAGAAAGTCCCTAACTTTTGCCTAAGCTGCCCTTGCAGGATTTCAATTTAGCGGGAAAATATATTATGTTTATGTCTCTAATTTTTTCCTACACCGCCCTTTCGGGTTTTCGGTCTACCGAGACGCTATTTTTTGCCTAAGTCGCCCTTTCGGGTTTTCGACTTAGCGATTTGTTCTTTTATTTATTTAGGCGAAGTATTTCTTGACTGCATCAGCATTCACGAGATGTGGGAACTCCTCGCCATCCATAATTTCAAGAATTAATGCACCGCCAGAGAAGGATTTTTTGATAACATATGGGCCTTCAAAATTGGGAGTCCACTTTCCCCTAGAATCAATGTTAAAAGACATGATCTTCTGAGCACGAGGTCACCTTTTCTGAATTCAAGAGGTTTGACCTTCTTATCAAATGATTTCTTCATTCTCTTTTGATATAATTGCCCATGACACAAAGCCGTCATTCTCTTCTCTTCAATAAAATTCAATTGGTCAAACCTGTTCTGGACCCATTTAGCCTCTGACAACTTGGTTTCCATTATCACACGTAAATAGGGAATCTCAACCTCGATTGGGAGCACTGCTTCCATACCATACACAGGGGAGAACGAGGTTTCTCCTGTTGAAGTGCGGACAGATGTCCGATATCCATGTAAAGCAAAAGGGAGAATTTTATGCCAATCTTTATAAGTAACAACCATCTTCTAGATGATCATCTTGATATTCTTATTGGCAGCTTCAACAACCCCTTCATCTTGGGCCTGTACGGAGATGAATTGTGATGGACAATCTTGAATTCTTCACAAAGTTCTGTCATCATCTTGTTATTTAGATTCGAGCCATTGTCAGTGATAATTTTGCTCGGCACGCCATACCAACATATGAAATTATTCTTAATGAAGCACACTACCACCTGCTTAGTAACATTATCATATGAAGCAGCCTCCACCCAATTGGTAAAGTAATAAATTTCCACCAAGATAAAATAGTGTCCATTCGAAGCTTTGGGTTTAATCATTCCAACCATGTCAATACCCCACATAGAGAAAGGCCACGAGGAATAAATAACATTGAGAAGTGTCGGAGGCACATGAATTTTGTCCGCATAAATCTGACATTTATGGCACTTCTTTGCAAATTTGTAACAATCAGATCCCATTGTCAGCCAATAGTAACATGCCCTTAGTATCTTCTTAGCCATCGAATGTCCATTGGCATGAGTACTAAAGGATTATTAATGAATCTCATGCATCAACATGTCTGCTTCGTATCTATCCACGCATCTGAGCAAGACCATATCATGATTTCTCCTGTACAACACATTTTCACTAAGGAAGAAGCTGCCAGCCAATATTCTCAATGTCTTTCTATCTTTATTCGATGCACCAATCAGATATTCCAGTGTCTAGAGAAAATGCTTGATATCATAATACCAAGGTTTCTCATCTACTACTTCCTCTGTTGTAAACATATGAGCAGGCCTATCCAGTCGTCAAACTATAATTCGAGGTATATCGTTACAAGTATTCACTTGATACATAGAAGCCAGAGTCGCCAAAGCATCCGCCATTTGATTTTCATCTCTGGGGATGTGATGGAATTCAACTTTATTAAAGAAGGGTAATAATCTTCTAGCATAATCTTTGTAAGGGATCAATCCGGGGTGACGAGTATCCCACTCTCCTTTAATCTGATTTACTACCAAAGCTGAATCTCCATACACATCTAGAATTTTAATTCTGAGATCAATAACTTCCTCGAGACCCATGATGCAAGCCTCATACTCTGCCATATTATTGGTGCAGTCGAATGTCAACCTTGCAGTAAAAGGTATATGCGATCCATGAGGAGTGACAATCACAACACCAATTCCTTTACCATAAGCATTCACATCTCCATCAAATATCATGCTCCAACGAGACTCAGGATCAAGACCTTCCTCATGCAATGTTTCATTGCAATCTTTCACTTTTAAAAACATACATCCTCATCGGGGAAATCATACTTCACAGACTCATAATCATCAACTGGTTGGTGAGCAAGATAATATGCCAACACGCTAATTTTAATAGCTTTTTGAGTGCGATATTCAATGTCATATTCAAATAACAACATCTGCCAACGGGAAATTCTCCCAGTAAGAGCAGGATTTTTAAAAATGTACTTGATTGGATCCATTTTGGAGATCAACCAAGTGGTGTGATTCAACATATACTGCCGCAAACATTTTTCCGCCCAAGCTAGAGCACAACATGTCTTTTCCAGCATAGAATACCGCAACTCACAGTCAGTAAACTTTTTACCGAGATAATAAATGGCATACTCTTTCTTCCCTGTTTCATCTTGTTTCCCCAGAATACAGCCCATGGAATTATCTAACACTGTCAGATACATAATCAATGGTCTTCCTTCAACAGAAGGGAGCAATATAAGAGGTTCAAGTAGTTATTCTTTAATACTTTCAAATGCCCTTTGGCAGTCATCTATCCACACACAACGTTGATATTTCTTTAACAACGTAAAGATCGGTTCTCACGTTGCAGTCATGTGGGAAATGAATATGGAGATGTAATTCAAACGCCCGAGGAAACCTATGACTTGCTTTTCATTTCTCGACACCGGCATTTCTTGAATTGCTTTGACTCTATCAAGGTCAACTTCAATCCCTCTTTGGATGACAATGAAACCCAACAACTTCCATGATTGAACACCGAAGGTACATTTATTTGGATTCAAGCAGAGACGATACTTCCTCAAACGCTGAAACAATTTCAACAAATCTTCTACATGCCCTTCTTCATTCTGGGATTTAGCAATCATATCATTAACATATACCTCAATTTCCTTGTGCATCAGATCATGAATAGAGTTATCACAACCCCCTGGTACGTTGCACCCGCGTTCTTCAACCCGAAGGGCATCACTCTGTAACAGAATGTTCCCCAGGGTGTGATAAACATTGTTTTTTTCCACGTCCTCAGGAGCCATCCTTATTTGATTATATCTAGAAAATCCATCCATGAATGATAAAACTTTGAATTTTGTTGTGCTATCTACTAACATATCAATGTGTGGCAATGGGAAATCATCTTTTGGACTAGCTTTATTTAGATCTCTATAATCTATGCACATGCGAACTTTTTTGTCTTTCTTAGGTATTGAGGCAATATTGGCAATCCACTGAGGGTACACTGATGTCATAAGAAAATCGGCATTAATCTGCTTTTGAACTTCTTCTTTGATTTTTATTGCCATATCTGGGTGAGTTCTTTGCAATTTCTGCTTGATTGGCAGGCACTCTGGCTTCAGCGACAAATGGTGCTCTTCAATATCTGTATCTAAACCAGGCATGTCTTTGTAAGACCAAGCAAAGATGTCCACATATTCTTTCAACATTTCAATTAACCTGCTCTTCACATCAGGATGCAGTAATGCTCCAATCTTAACTTCCTTCTGATCTTCTTCTGAACCCAAATTGATTACTTCCAATGGCTCTTTATATGGCTGAATGAAACTCCCATCACGCTCAGGAAACTGTGAGACCTCTTCTAGAATCTCATCAAAGTCTTCTTCTTCGGCCCCGTACACAGGACATTCAAAGTTGGGAGAGGGTGCAGGGTCATTGTATTCAACGAGTTTTTTAATTAATCTGCACATATGATTTTGATTGTTTTTAGAAATTGACACATATAACAAGTGATTATTGTTGAAAATGGTTTTTTAATAGAGAGTCGCCATCCTTAATTTTTATCCTAAGGAAGGGAGTATAAAGGAATAACCCTAAAAGAGATTTATAGATTATAGGTCTGGACTCGATTCTAGACGAGGGGAAGGTGTTAGGCACCCCTTACCTACCTTGTTTGCAAGGATACTAGGTTTAGAAACGCGTTTTAAGAAATAGGGTTTTAGATTATTAATAAGGGAAAAAGGGTTTGGATTTTAGTTAGCGGGACTCGCCACGATTTTCGATCGTATGCCTACGTATCCTCTTAGGAGGAATCAGAGTCCCATTTCGTAGTTCGCAGTGTGGTTGGTGTTTTTTATAGATTGTGCAAAATTGCTTTCAAGTTAACCTTAAACCTTATCTGGGTTGTAAGTTGAGTGATGGTAGACGCGGTTTGTAGTTTGATACGAAGACGATGCTATTTAATCCTTTTTTTTGAAAAAATGATATTGGATTTTGATTATGTTAGTTGAAAAATATTTTGATGTTGGTTAGATATTTTAAAATGTAGAACGAGGGGAGTCTGAGATAGTCTCCTCATCACGTTGTCATATATTAGTCACATGTCGCTCGTTGGTGAATTGCGTGGTTCTTAATATCTTTGTAAAATATTGAATTAATTTGATAAAAAAAATGTTTGGAGTAATGTATAAGTTTAAAACTATTTATATCTTTGATTAAATAAGCCTAATACAATTGAATTGATTAACATGATTAAATAAATAAAACTAATTTAAAAAAGCCAAGTCAAATAATTGAAGGGTATTCCTAGAGTATGTACAAATTAGATAAGATGTATATTTTTGGATTTTTGTGTATTTGACTTTTCTTAAATAAGACAAAACAAATTAATTAAATGAACTACATAAATTAAATTAAATAAACTAAGGAGACTAAATACAAATTAGAATTCAAAAGGATGTAAATAGAATTTGAGGCTAGAGTTAGCAGTATAAAAACATAAAACCAAACCCACAATGCAATATTAGTCCTAATTCTACCAAAACATAAGTTAATTAAAATGCAAAATAAAGTATGATTCTAAAAACAAAACAAAATAAGTTCACGTCACTTGAATGCTTAAGGATTAAGAATCATGACCATAATTACAAATTTTAAAAGAAAAAAAGCAAAACTAATCTAAATGGGCATAATAAAAATATCACATGTATTAAAAAGTAAAGCAAGATAGTATACTCAAATGCTATTACCAAAATAAACTATTAATTAAAATAAAAGGGATACTGTAGGAGTTAATAGGGAAACAAGTCACATAGCTTACTCTTTTTGTTCAAACCGAAGCCATCATTTTCTGCGTCAAAGAAATTTCAAACAATCTCCTCTTGGTGGTGGTAAAAACAACAACAACGCTTCTTAAATCACATGATCTTTTCATTCAACAACAACCATCGGAGTCACGACAAAGAAATTAATGTTGACTGCAGTTTTAGATTTCACACAGGCGGTGTTACCCATGGTAGAGCGATACGAGGCTGGTTGTGGGTGGCGCGGTCGGAGTCTGCGCAGTCAAGGATGCGTGGAAGTTCTGCAGCCCGGATATATCTCGTCAGAACCGAGTCTTTCATGATAGCTTTTCTTCCACTTTTTGTTCAGAATTTTGTGATTTCTATTTATTGGTTGTTGCCCTGCAATGAGAAGAAAAGAAACAAAACAAAATATTATTGTTATTGAAAATCATTCTTCTCTTTTCTATCGAATTTGAAATTATTGTGTTTTGATCCCAAATCTTTGTGTTGTTGTTGTTATCAACTGTTCGTACATATTTGAAAATGGTGATTTATATGTGTAGTGACATGAACAAGTGAGTAATTTGATGAGTGAACGATATTGGTGTACTGAGTGTGAGATATTGTGAACAGGATGTGGTGTAATATGTACCATAAATTATAGTGTACCGTGTCAGTGTAGAAAATTGTGTGCAGAATTTTTGTGTCGAAAGTAAAAAATTATTACTGTTAGCATGTGAGAGGATGTATAAAATTGGATTAGAAAGTTAGAGGATGTATAAAATTGGATAAAAAGTGAAATTCTATGGAAGGTTTTTACCAATACCAAGTGGCTCAAAGAAAGAAATCATCTATACAATAAACAAACGTGGAATATATACTGCGAATTATGTGTAGAAACTAGAATGCTTACGGTGTGTTAGCAAATAACATAGTGAATTCATTTAAAGAAAGAGCCATCATAAACTCGTCATATGGTTAGAGTAACAAATAACTTAAGAAAGTAAAATAAGAGGAAGGGGCCTCATATGAAATCATCGGCCAAAACTAAAATAAAATAAAAGTAACGCTAATGATATTGAAAAGAACAAACAAAAAAATAAAGTGTATATGAGTGAAAATCGTAAGATTGTGGATGAAAAATATGGACAAACTAAGGTCATATTTATAGATAAAAAAAACATCCAAATTGGAAATAAAACAAAATTGACCAATAAAAACAAAGTGTGACACAAATTTATATCAAATGGCCAATAAGAAATGCCTATAAAAGAGGAAAGAAAATTAGTGACAAAAGTGACCTTGTGTTTGTAACCTTCATCCTTTACCAATTGTGCTATGTTACTTATTTATAAATAAACTCAATTGAAAGTATATGAAAGGTGTGTGAATATTTATTTATTCAAAAATACAAATGATTTGAAATAATCATTATATTTTTAAACAGGTTTGGAAGTGAATATTTATAAAAATCAAAGAATATTATAAAAACAATGTTTAAAATATTTTTGACTGGACTTGAGAATGAACATCTATAAAAATCAAATAATATTATAAAAACAATGTTTAAAATATTTTTGACTGTAGAAATAAAAGGGCGGGTAAATTTGGGGTATGACAGTTGCCCCTATTTAATTACTCTTCGATTGAATGGTGCGAGAATGTGTAGGTCTCATACATTCGAATCTGAGGGTTATTAAATAATTGAAAACCCCAAAATTTGGACCCAAGATTTATTAAACAAGGATACACTTATATAACATACCCCAGAACTCAAAGAAATAGGCAAGGAGGATAATGTATCATCATACCAGAGTTTGAATAAAGAAATAGGCAAAGATGACGATGTGTTATCCTGCCGAGTTTGAATAAAAAAATATGATTGAAGAGTAAGTTTGACCTAGATATGACAATGCAGATAACTCGCCAATATCTAGAAAAGAGATCACAATTTTTTTTTGCGTATTTACCATGACCTAAGAGGTAAACAACACAAGTTGAAAGATTATAAGGATACAGCGTACAATGTTCCCATGGGTATTAAGAGTAGGCATAGATGATGATGCATCATCCTACCAGCGTTTGAACCAAAGTTTTGATTTAACTTAGATACGACGACATGGATAAATCGTCAGTATCTAAGAGAGATTGTAGATTTTTGTCTATTTACCGTAACCTATGAGGTAAATGATACAAGTTTGAATAGCTAACTTACTAATGCTTGGAGACTAATATAACAGGTTTTGATTTGATTTTGTTTATTTATCGCAACCTAGGGGATGGATAAAATAAAGTTGGATGACACAATATTGTATGGAGACTGATGCAAAGAGTTATATCACAGGAAAAATTGATAACAAACATTGTTGGATTGAGACTGATGCAATGAGTTATGTCGAGGAAGAAACTCTGATGGTGACATTGCTTCCTGGAGACTGACGCAATGGATTATACCGTGAAAAAAGCTTGATAAAAATATTGTGGCATGGAGATTAATGCAGTAGATAAAATCTGGTAAACGCATTGTTGCGTGGAGACCAACGCAATGGAAGAAATTTGATAATGACATCGTTGCATGGAGACTGATGCAATGGATTATATTGTAGATAGGGAAACACGTTGCTTTGTGGAGACTGATGCAATGAGTTAAACTGCAGATTTTGTACATTGCTGCATGGAGCCTGACACAATGAACTATTTCACAGAGGAAGGAATACACTGATGCATGTAGACCGGTACAATAAATTAAATATAGAAAATTTCACACATTGTTGCATAGAGACTAACACAATGAGTGGAATTGCTGATCTCGCAACATTGATGCCTGGAGTCTGACACAATGAGCTGGATCACGAAGAAAGAACATATTGTTGCATGGAGACTGACACAAAAAGCTAAATATAAAAAATTTCACACATTGTCACATCGAGACTGACACAATGGGTGGAATTGCTGATTTTGCAACATTGCTGCCTGGAGTCTGACGCAATGAGCTAGATCGCGAAGAAATAATACATTGTTGTATGGAGATTGAAACAATAAGTAAAATATAGAAAATTTCACGCATTGTCGCATAGAGACTGGCACAATGAGTGAAATTGCTGATTTCACAACATTGCTGCATGGAGTCAGACACAATGAGCTAGATCGCAAAGGAAAAACATATCACTGCATGGAGACTGACACAATAAGTTATATGTAGAAAATTCACACATTGTTGCATAAAGACTGGCACAACGGATGGAATTGTCGACTTCGTAACATTGCTTCCTGGGGTCTGACACAACAAGCTAAGAAAGAAATACATTGCTGCGTAGAGACTGACACAATAAGTTAATTTGAAAATTTCAGACATTGTTGCATAGAGGCTGATACAATGGGTGGAATTGCTGCTTTCGCAACATTGCTTCCTGGAGTCTAACACAATGAGATAGATCACGAAGAAAGAACATATTGTTGCATGGAGACTGACACAATAAGTTAAATATATAAAATTTCACACATTATCGCATAGAGACCGACACAATGAGTGGAATTGCGGATTTCGCAAAATTGCTACCTGGAGTATGACACAATGAGCTAGATCATGAAGAAAGAACATATTATTGCATGGAGACTGACATAATAAGTTAAATATAGAAAATTTCACACATTGTTGCATAGAGACTGACACAATGAGTGGAATTGCTGATTTCGCAACATTGCTGCTTGGAGTCTGACACAATGAACTAGATCGTAAAGGAAAAACATATCACTGCATGGAGACTGACACAATAATGTAGAATAATTCACACATTGTCGCATGGAGACTGACACAATATGTTTGAATATAAAGGAAGTTGTTTTGAGTGATCCATATCTTAGTTAACTAAAACTGAGATGAGAACGGATTTTGCTGGTTATTTGTTTCTAACCGAGGTAAGAATTGATTGGAGGGCCCTAAGATACCGGCTTTGTTCGTGGTGGGTTTCGAGGAATGCCATATGCGATGTATGATGTGTAATGATTGATTGATGTATGTGATGTGATGATTGATTGATGTATGTGATGAATAACTTGGATAATGTGTAAATGGATGTTGGATTTTAAAATGTGAATGCGTAATTGGGCCTATTGAGGTATGCTCGACCCATGCTTTCAGATTTTGTCATATGGATGAGATGATAAGTATAGCCTGGTTTTAGGTCGAAGAGCTCTAATGCATGATTTATGCAGCCTTATGCTTTATGATTATGACTTGAATGCTTTTTTTTTAATGGTGCCCCCGTGATGGGTCGTGGATGATTAGAGCGTAGAGGTTTGGTTATGCAACCATGTTGCTTGTCACATGATGGTATAGTGTTGTGCTTGCATCATTCTCTGATACTCGATTTGAATTTGAAGACTGTTGATGTAGAACAAAGACCCACTGGAGGTTGTGAAAGTGTGCGGAGAGCTTGCCCCTGTGTGGACAGTTTTTTAATTTGTGGGTAGGGCCTTGGAGGAGATTCTCTTTAATATGAGCTTGGAAACAGTTTGATCATAATGTGGATGACCCCACTATTTTGTATTATGCCCCTGATTGATAGATTTTTAAAAATGCTTGGCTTTGATAGAACCATTTTAAATCAACTCCTTTTGATCGAGCCTCGTAGTAGTTTTCCCCAACATATGAATTTTGAAAAGATGTGCCCCTAAATCTCTTGAATCTGGAGGAAATACTCTCAGAAAGAGCTTTAAACTTCACCATGAACTCAACATAGGTTGCCCCAAGTATTCAAAGCTTGAAAAGATTTGTACTCGAAGTTGCTTGAAGAATTCGGACCCTACGTGTAGTAGGATGAACTTGGTATGTACTGCCCCAACATTTGAATCTTGGAAGGTTGCCCCTGCTTCCAGGCCTTGAGAGGTTTATCAAAACGAGGAAACCGAGTCATATCCTATCGTGGCATGAATGCTTCTTTGAAAGGTATGCCACTTGTTGAACAATGCTTTGAAATTTGATCCAAGTTGATTGAACCTTAGAATGATCACCCCTTGTCAATAGTATGCGATATACCCTACGATCATTAGTATTTGCCCTTGTATATAGGGATCCCCTTAGATGCTTTCCCCCTAGTTAGGAGCTTCCTGGGAAGGATGACTTTTGATCAAACCAAATTTGAGATCTCCTTGATGCTAAGTATTGATTCGTAGACAAAATTGTACATTTTGAAAGAGTAATTCCGTTTGATGCACATGCAAGTTATTGAAATCAAAATTGATTATTTGAAAAGAAATGGAAGGTTAGAAGATGAATATTCGAAGAAGCTAAGTAGTTAGAAATAATTTTAACAAACATAGGAGTCAGTTTAACACAAATCCTGCTGAGTATGCTTTCATAGTGAACCTAGCCTCAATTAGGACTTTTAAAGGTTGTAACATGGCCATGGTTCATGGTTTAAGAAACAAAAAATATAAGGCTCAAAATGTATTTATCCCGCCCCAATCTCCTTGATTTTATTCAATCCTAAGTCCATTTAATCCAACAAATGCGTTTAATCCTCAAGAGAAAGTTTGTAGTCACGCAGATGATGAGAAGCGTAGATAAAGATCCAAGCGCCGATGAAAAGCATTGACAAGATCCAAGTACTGATAAGATTCAAACACCGATGAAAAAAATTTGATAAGATCCAAGCATTGATAAGATCCAAGCGTTGATAAGATCTAAACGTTGATGAGAAGCCTTGATCATTCTTGAGGTGGAAGTCACAAGATTGTTTTCCAATTTATTGTTTTCAATCCCTTATTTTTGCATGGACCGATTTTTTTTGAATTTTTTTGATCCATCGGGATGCCCTAACTTTTACCTCAGTCAATTTTTTATTTCTGTTGACTTAGCAAGCTTTTCTTTTTTTGAATTTATTTTTTTTTGCTTTTGATTTTGACGATTTGTGACTTCTATGCTGATTGTTGTAAGCTTCATCTTCACCGCTTCCTCGATCTTGATTGATGCACTGAGGAGAAAGATGTTATGAAATTTGTCTTAGTTTATTCCTCAATCCCGGATGATGAATGCGAGGAAGATGATGTGCTCGAGTCTTTACTTAGATTGTTCTCTCGATGATGTATCGATGAAAGGGATATGCTTGAACCTTTTCTTAGATCGTTTCAATTCTCTTGGGATTTAAATGTATCATCAAAATAATTAAAGTCTACCCTGCCCTTGGTTAAGATTAAGGTTTTTTAGAGAATAGAAATAACTCCGACTTCTGGCTCGAGGGGGTTAACTACAGATTAACTCCTTATATCTCCACTGTTTAGGAAGTGAAACAATGCCTTACATCGTCAGCTAAGCCTTACTATTAAAAAACATACGTCAGCAAAATTCGATTATTTTATATTTTCATCATTCTCCATCGAAGTTTGTTGAAGTGAAAAATGGAAAAGAAGAGAAGAATAGAAAGTCGTTGATTATTTGTGGAATGAATCAATTTCAAAAACATGCATGCTTATTTTATTAGAATTACTTGACCAAAGAGTACAAAGTTTATGACAAATAACACTTAGCAAGAAAGAAATTACAATTTGAAATGATTAAAGCCTAATGATCTAGAGATAAGTCTTCTTGTTGATCCAATGACTTTAGGAGATGCTTCGCAGTTTTTAGACTTGTCAGATCATGGGGATGACCCTTGACTTTTCTTGGGCATACTTATTTCGTTAATAGGACAATTGCTCTTGATGTAGAGGAGTCACCAATGGTAGGGGCATTTGAGGCGCCGTGTAGGCCTGTAGTTTGTCATGGTGAAGCGCGACCTTCTCTCTCCAATAAGACTTGTAGGACCAAGCTCCATTGAGTCTCTAGTATATAATCTCTTTCTTCCATAGTTTCAGATTTTCTTAAGTTCGTTTGTGAGTACTGAGAAATCAGCTAGCATACGGATAATAAAGGGCGAAGGTGGAAATGCATGAGATGTAAATGTATGAATGTATGTAAATGAATGGGTATGCAAAAATATTTTTGGCTTTAAGGGTATGCTAAAAATTTCATGGAGATGCAATGCGACGTGGACGTAATATGAAGGTAAACATGAGGGTACCCTATACAAGTTTAATGATGGAAATGATAATATCCTACAATATCTCAGAGATCGAGACAAGAAGGGACTCTTTAAGGACGAAGGTGATAATAGGCATAGATTTTATGATATCCTACATTATCTCAGAGATTGTGACAAGCAAGAATTTTTTGAGGATTATGGCCTAATGAAAGGCGACGAGGAGTCCCTACAGGACATGGATGATGATAAAGATGGAAGCCCTACGGGAAAGAGATAGTAGTGAATGAAAGGATAACCCTTGAGGGTTTGTAGATTATAGTGGGATTTCTGAAAGGCGTCCTTATAAGGTAGATTCTTAGTATTCTCCTAAGGATATTCTACCCACCCCATAAGGTGGCTTCCTTAAGGGTATCATAAATGACACTAGAGGGAAAGGCACAAGGGCCTCCCTTAAGCGGAGTCTCTTTACAGACCGGAACTTTCGTCTCTAGGTCATGAAAGGCCTCATCACGAGATTTTAGTTTAAAGGCCGTACAAAGAGTCATAGGTATCATTCTAAAGTCCTACTTCCCAAGAAGATGTCTCTCGAGAGCTATTCCTTTTGTGGAATTCCACCGACTCTAGGAGAAGTCGTTACATAAACTCATAAGGTTGATGCAACCCCTTGGATAATAGACAAACCTTCTTTCTAAGGGTTTTGAGAATAATATTGCATAATTTTTAAATCCCACCACATATATATAAATAATATGAATAATAAAGAATAGGCAAGAAAATAAGTAAATAATTAAATAATAAAAAGTAAAACCCAAAAGAAATAAGAAAAACCCTAAATACCCTAAAATCAAAAGATAAGGCTTTTAAACTTAGGGTTGAGTCCCCAGCAGAGTCGCCAGCTCTTGCAACTAGTTTTTTAATAGAGAGTCGCCATCCTTAGTTTTTATCCTAAGGAAGGGAGTATAAAGGAATAACCCTAAAAGAGATTTAGAGATTCTAGGTCTGGACTCGGTTCTAGACGAGGGGAAGGTGTTAGGCACCCCTTATCTACCTTGTTCGCAAGGATACTAGGTTTAGAAACACGTTTTAATAAATAGGGTTTTAAATTATTAATAAGGGAAAAATGGTTTGAATTTTAGTTAGCAGGAAAAGGGTTTGAATTTTAGTTAGCGGGACTCGCCACGATTTTTGATCGTATGCCTACGTATCTTCTTAGGAGGAATCAGAGTCCCATTTCATAGTTCGTAGTGTGGTTGGTGTTTTTTATAGATTGCGTAGAATTGTTTTCGAATTAACCTTGAATCTTTTCTATATTGTAAGTTGAGTGATGGTAGACGTAGTTCGTAGTTTGAGTCGAAGACGATGCTATTTAATCCTTTTTTTGAAAAAATGATATTGGATTTTTATTATGTTAGTTGAAAAATGTTTTGATGTTGGTTAGCTATTTTAAAATGTAGAGTGAGGGGAGTCTGATATAATCTCCTCATCACGTGGCCATATATTAGTCACGTGTCGCTCGTTGGTGAATTGCGTAATTCTTAATATCTTTGTAAAATATTAAATTAATTTGATAAAAAAATGTTTGGAGTAATGTATAAGTTTAAAACTATTTATATCTTTGATTAAATAAGCCTAATACAATTGAATTGATTAACATGATTAAATAAATTAAACTAATTTAAGAAAGCCAAATCAAATAATTGAAAGGCATTCCTAAAGTATTTACAAATTAGATAAGATGTATATTTTTGGATTTTTGTGTATTTGACTTTTCTTAAATAAGACAAAACAAATTAATTAAATGAACTACTTAAATTAAATTAAATAAACTAAGGAGACAAAATATAAATTAGAATTCAAAGGGATGTAAATGGAATTTGAGGCTAGAGTTAGCAGTATAGAAACATAGAATCTGATCTGACCTGATCAGAAATGGACCGTCACGGCTGGCTCTGAGCAGAAAGCTTTTTTGAACGAGGTGGGGGGGGGGGGGTACCTGCAAGGCACTCCGATGCTGAAGTAAATAGGAGTACGAGCAGATAATAGTAAGTTGAGGTTAGAATGATGAATACCTGACCCTCTGGAAGCAGAGGGTATTTATAGCCCCCAGCGCTGGGCCAAGGTTCCTTCATTGGGCCGGGCAGGTTTGGCCCAATGGAGGAACTGCCAGGTTCTACGTGGGTAGTGGGGACCCGCACGTGGTCCCCTTCCTGGATGTTCTGCGTGAAGTGCGGGCGGACGGAGATGCGGTCTTTCCGGAGTATCTTTGGGGGAACAGTGGACTGAGTCTGCCCTAGTTGGGATGCTCGAGGCAATGTCGAGCTGGACATCGGATGCTGAGCTGGACAGCAGGACGTGGGGCTGGACCGCAGTATGTCGAGCTGGACATCAGGACGTGGCGCTGGACCGCGGTATGTCGAGCTCCACATCAGGATGTGGAGCTGGCCCGCAGTATGTCGGGCACGGCTGTGACCCCTCACCTCGGCGTGGTCCTCAGTAAGTCCATTTGGACTGGGCCTTAGCAATGCTTTTGGGCCTGCCGGGCCCAGTCCAGAACAGGAGCCCCCCAAATCGTGGTTCCTTTGCGAGGAGCCATGGCTTGAACCCAAGTCGTTCCCTCGTCGAGGTCTCGTGCCCGGGACAGAGGTGTGGACCCTCGAGGGCCTCTCGTGTCGTGCTCGAAGACACCTTCGGCGGCGGATGCGTGGAGGATCCTTACCGGGCGCGTCTGTCGAGCATACGAGGTATCTTTCGGGAACTGTGCCGCCACCCTATGGGGATAGGGTCATCATTGCGTTGGGAGCAGCGCGTCGAGGAGAGGGAATCCGTGGTTGCCCGAGGTGACGTTTGGTATTCCACGTCATCACTATAAATAGGAACCTTGGGCCCCATAACACGTTTCTGTTCTCTGCGCTCTCTCTGCTGCTGCTTTTCCAGATTTCTTCCGGTTGCGACTTTCTGTCACAGATTCTTCCATTCTGTAGTCAAATCCTACTCTTTGATTAAAGTAAGTGGTCTATCTTCTTCATTTTCTTGTTAGAATGCATGATTTTCGGTGTTTGTAGATGTTTTAGGGCCGTGCGCGTGGGATTAGCCCGGTAAACTCATACTTAGCTCGACGTATTCATGCGTAAGACCGGCAAACGCATGTTTGTGGCCGGCATCTTCATAGTTTTAGGCGATAAACTTCATCGCTGCCCGGGGTCTTCATGATCCAGGGCGCCTGATTCATGATCGCGCCCGGTATGTTCATGGTCTTGGCCGTGGGCCTCATGGTGTGGCTCGCCATGTTCATACCTTGGGTCGACATGCTTGAAGAGTGATCGCGTAGTTGGTTTTGAGGAAGGACATCGAGTTTCAGGATGTCGGGGAGGCAACCATTCGTGGAAACGGACTTATGTAGTCGAGCGTATGGCTTCGTGCTCAACTGACTGGTTTCCCGTGCTCTGCAGGTAACCATGGCGGACGAGCCGAGCTCCTCCGGACGCCGCGATCGTGAAGAACAGAGCGCCGACGAGTCGGTCACCCTGATTGATACCGTGACCGACCCTTTGTTGGAATGGGTGGGCGTCGAGCCCCGGGGGATTGCGTCGGTCTATAGCCGGGACGATCGACATCCATACGCTGTCATCGAAGCGGGTCAAGACCAGCCCGGCTTCCAAAGGAACTTCGCAGTCATGCGCCCGTCATCCCGTGCAAAGATCTGCTCGGTTTACCCAGAATACAGCTTCGCGATGTATGAGATCGCGTTCAAAGATCTAGGGCTGCGACTGCCTTTTACTGATTTCCAGGCCGGGGTCTTCACTCACCTGGAGCTGGCCCCGTCCCAGCTACATCTAAACTCTCTCGCCTTCATTCGGGCGTTTGAGTTGACGTGTCGCTACCTGAGGATCAGGGCGACCATACCGCTTTTCTTCCGGATATTTCACCTGCAGCGTCAGTCCCGAGGAGGGAAACATAGCTGGGTCTCCCTGAAGCAGTCGAGGAGACTCTTCAAGATGTATATGGACTCCGTGAGGGGGTTTAAATACAAGTGGTACGTGGTGCGGCCAGTTACCACTTCTGCTTTAAATTCCCTTTTCGAGGAGGAGGAGCCGGTGAGCGACGAGGACGGGGAGGCGATGTTGGGCGACGATGGGAACCCTGTGTTGGGACGTACGGCTAAAGTCCCTGTGCACTGGATGTCCCGGCATTACGAGCATGGGACGGGTTATTACCACACCGCCGCCGGGGACATGTGCATGGAAGATGAGGAGGCGTACGCCGCCCTTTGCCAATTTGTTGATGGCTTTCATCCTGCCCGGTGGGTTACGCGGGAAGGGGAGGATATCTTGGACAAGGATGGTTACCCAACGTTCGAGTCCCTTCCGATTGATACCAAGGCGCTCGTGGAGTGCCCGACATACAGGCAAGCTGCCCGCCTGTTAGGTTGTTGCTTGAATTTCTTTATTCGTCATTTATTTATGAAGTTTGCTCGATACTGACCTAACTTTTACTTTGTGCAGGTTCGATGGCTGGCCGACATGAGAGGCTCTTGAAATTATCCTGCGACCAAAGGCGAGGCAGGAGGGTCGTGAAGGCCCCACAAGCGACGAGGATGGGCCCACCGCACAGTCCAAATGCTCCTCAGCCGGTGAGGGTGGACTCGCCGTCAAGCTCGGGGCCCGCGTCGGATGGGACCCCAGAAGTCGAGGAAATCGACCCTAGCGTCATCTTGATACAGAGGAAGAGGACCTGCGTGGAGAGTGGTCCGACTGCTGGCGAGGACGCCGGCGCCGTTAAATCTTTCGCCTTCCCCCCTTGCTTCGAAGAGGCGGGCTTTTTCGAGAGATTCCCTCCGACAGTGGTTGCCCACGAAGCTGCAGCCATAAAAAAGATGAGTAAAGAGGACCGGAAGGCGTATCTGGCCGCCAGCATGGACGGGCTGGTAAAAATGGCCGAGATGGATTTGGTGCTATCCGAGGACGGAGGGGATCCTGCCCGTGTTGAAGAACTCGAGCAGGAGAAGGCGGCCCTGACCTCGAGCTCGCGGAAGTTGAAGGTCGCTCTGGAACGCTCCGAGGAGATGTTCCGCGAGCAGACGGCCATGCTCGATGCTGAGAGGGAGATGTTGACCCTGGAGAAGGAGAAGTCGGGAAAGTTGGCCGAGGAGGGGGAGCTTCTTCAGGCAGACAGGGACCGTCTGGGGGCCGAAGTCGAACGCTTGGCCCAGCAGATCGAGGAAATGAAAGCTGCCATGCAACCTGCCGAGGACGAGCCCGAGGACATAATGGCTTTAAAGAGTCGGTTGGAGCTGGTCGCCCATATCCGGCTCCTTGAGGCAGATTGCGTCGGGGCCCTGGAGGATGGGTTCAACTCTGCGGTCGGTCAACTCTCCTTGCTAAATCCTGGCCTGGTCACTGAGGGTATCGGCCACACACATCAGATCGTGGATGGCGTGATCGTTCCTCCACCCGACTCTCCAAACGCCGACAATGATGATTCCGGGGAGATCTGAATAGGATAGCGGGCCTGCGTGCCCTTGACATTTGTATTCTTTGGGCCTGCGTGCCCGTTTATTGTACGTTATGAACATCGCCGGCCTTCTTGGTCGGTTTATTATTGTTTTGTCGCCTTCGGGCATTTATATCTGTTGTTTTACATTTTAGATGTTTTGCCCTTGTTTGAAATCATATTTTTGCATGAATTTTAAGCCTAAGTCATGGGCCCGAGGAGTGCCCGTAAGTGGCTTTGACTTGGCGAGCTAGTCTGCCCGCCACCGTTTGTATGCGTGCCCCCGGCCCTCTTTCGCTGGCCAGAGACACCTAAGTGTTGTGCTCGAGGGGAGAGATTTTTCTTTGACCCTTTTAGATGGCCCGTTATTCTTGATGGAATGTCGGGCATTTCGGAGCGAAGTTGCTCAGTCGGACGTGGAGCCCGTTAGGGACTATTCGCCCTTGGCGTGAACTGCCCATCACGAGCTGGGTGTTCTGCCTTATGGGTACAACGACGGTGGGGATCGGTATAGCTGTCCACGTCGGGCACTATCGATCGTCATCGTTTACCGCGCGATGCTGTGCCATTTTGGCCGTATGTCGGGCTTGTACCTTAGCCTTATACGAAATTGGACGTTTTTCCTCGTTGACCAAGCGCGGGTGCTGCTGGTCGAGGGTCCCAGGTGTTGGTAGTTTCTAACTGTAGTACTGCTTTAGCTTAGCAGCGTTCCAGGGTCGTGGTAATGGCTCTCCGTCTAATTGCTCGAGGTAGTATGCCCCGGTACCCGTGGTGCCGTGGACGCGGTAAGGTCCTTCCCAGTTCGCGGCCAACTTCCCTTCGCGGGAATCTTTCTGGTTCCTGCGTAATACCAGACTGCCTATTTCGAACTCGCGCTTGATGACCTTGTCGTTGTGGCGCAGAGCCACTCGTTGTTTTAGGGTGGCTTCGCGCAGGGCTGCACCCGATCGGATTTCCTCGACAAGGTCGAGTTCATCCCTTAGTGCTTCGTCATTCATTTCTTCATCGAGGGGTTCCTCCGTTCGTCGGGATGGTTCCATGATTTCGACCGGGATGACAGCCTCGGTGCCGTACGTCAGTCGGAATGGTGTTTCACCCGTCGTTGAGTGGGGTGTGGTGCGGTATGCCCACAAGACGCTGTGGAGCTCCTCGACCCATCCTCTTTTGGCTTCGCCGAGTCGACGTTTGAGCCCTCAGAGAATGACTCTGTTCGCGGCTTCGGCCTGCCCGTTGGTCTGAGGGTGCTCGACCGACGTGAAATGTTGTTTTGTCCCAAGTTTGGTGACGAAGTCACGGAACCCGTGGTCGGTGAACTGGGTACCGTTGTCGGTCACCAGGGCCTGCGGGATTCCGAACCTGGCGAGGACGTTTCTCTTGTAGAAACGGAGGATATTGTGCGAGGTGATTTTTGCGAGTGCCTCGGCCTCGATCCACTTCGTGAAGTAATCCACGGCGACGATGAGAAATTTGTTCTGGTAGGTTCCCTGCACGAAGGGCCCGAGGATGTCCATGCCCCACCAGGCGAACGGCCATGGGATGATAATGTGTTCAGCTCGTATGGGGGGGCGAGGTGCATATCCCCGTGCTTCTGACACTTGTCACATTTTTTCACGTGTTCCTTGGCGTCCAGTTGCATCGTCGGCCAGTAGTATCCTGCTCGGAGGGCTTTCCTTGCCAAGGATTTACCGCCCATGTGCTGGGCGTTAATCCCTTCGTGTATCTCCCGCAGTACGTCGGGAATGGCGGACTCGTCGATGCATTTGAGGAGGGGAATGGAGAATCCTCTTCGGTACAGTTTCTGCTCGAGAACAACATAGGAACACGCTCGTCGCTTGATTATGGCAGCTTCGGCCTGGTTCGACGGGAGTTCTCCCTTTATCAGGAAATTATAAACCGGGGTCATCCAGGACGTGGCATCCCCGATGGCGTGAATCTCGACCGTAGTCGAGGGTGGTTCGATACTCGGGCGTGCCAGAGATTCCTGGATGACGGATTTATTCCCGCCCTTTTTTCGTGTGCTCGCGAGTTTGGACAATATGTCCGCCCTCGTGTTTTGCTCGCGGGGAACATGAGAAATTTCTGCACGTATGAACTTTGTCATGTGTTTTTTGACTAAGTTCAAATACTCAATGAGGTTGTCATTTTTGGCTTGGTAGCTTCCCTGTACTTGAGAGGCGACGAGCTGGGAGTCGGTGTAAATTTGAACCCCGCGGGCTCCCAGGTCCTCGGCTAGTCTCAGTCCTGCGAGCAGGGCTTCGTATTCTGCCTGGTTATTTGACGTCGGGAAGGAGAGAACCAAGGAGTGCTCGATCACTACGCCTTCTTCGTTTTCCAGGAGGATCCCTGCGCCGCTCCCGGACGAGCTGGAGGCTCCGTCGACGAAGATGGTCCACTTGTGTTCCTTCCCCGGGGGAAGGTCGTGAGTAGTCATCTCCGCGACGAAGTCGGCCAAGGCTTGTGCTTTCAGGGCCTTCCTGCTCTCGTACTGAATGTCGAATTCAGAGAGTTCCAAGGACCACTTCAGCATCCTGCCCGCCATATCTGGCCGACCCAGGAGTTGCCTCACCGGCTGATCGGTTCGCACGATGACGGTGTGGGCTAGAAAGTAGTGTCTGAGCCTCCTCGCGGCGTTGACGAGGGCCAGAGCAACCTTTTCTATCTGTTGATATCTGCTTTCGGGGCCTTGTAAGGCTTTGCTCGTGAAGTAGACAGGTTTCTGCCCGTCAGGGGTCTCGCGGACAAGGGCTGCGCTGATGGCTTCGTTCGAAACGGCCAAGTATAAGTACAGCGATTCCCCGTCGTCTGGTCGAGATAACACGGGCGGTTGAGACAGGCTCTGCTTCAGATGGCGAAGTGCACGCTCGCATTCCTCGTTCCATTCGAAGGCTGCTTCCTTTCGAAGGAGCTTGAAGAAGGGGAGGGCGTGCTGAGCGGACTTCGCGACGAAGCGGGACAGTGACGTCAGCATGCCGTTCATGACTTATACCGACTTCTTCGACGTCGGTGTCGGGAGGTCGGAGAATGCCCGACATTTGTCGGGGTTGGCTTCGATTCCTCGTTCTGTTAGATAGAATCCAAGGAATTTTCCTGCCTTAACCCCGAACGTGCACTTCTCGGGGTTGAACCTCATTTTGCACTGTCTTGCTTGGGCGAAGACTGTCTTGAGATGAGCTGCGTGATCGGTGTCTGCTCGGGATTTGACGATCATGTCGTCCATATATACCTCGAGCATGTCGCCAATCTGTTTGTTGAACACTTTGTTCATCATACGTTGGTAAGTTGCTCCGGCGTTCTTCAGACCGAAGGGCATTACGTTGTAGTAATAGTTGCCCGAGCTGGTCATGAACGCCGTGCAGTGTTTGTCGCCCAGAGCCATTGGGATTTGATTATATCCCGAGTAGGCGTCCATGAACGACAAAGTCTTGTAGCCGGCCGAATTGTCGACCAACATGTCTATGTTAGGTAGAGGAAAAGCATCCTTCGGGCAAGCCCGGTTGAGGTCGGTATAGTCAACACACATTCTCCATTTTCCATTATTCTTTTTAACAAGTATAACATTTGACAGCCAGGTGGAGTACCGGGCTTCAGAAATAAAATTTGCCTCTAGGAGGTCTTTTACAGCTTTTTCAGCAGCCTCCGTTTTTTCTGGAGACTTCCTACGCCTACGCCTATGTTGTACTACGGCCTTGGCGGCTGGATCAATGGCGAGGTGATGACAGGCAACCTCAGGGTCGAGTCCGAGCATCTCTGCAGCGCTCCAGGCGAAGAGATCAGCATTCTCGCGCAGACAGGCCTTGATTTGCTTCCTGGCTAAGTCGGGGAGGTCTTTGCCAATCTTCACTCCCTTAGTCGGGTCTGCTCCGAGGGGAACGAGTTCAAAATCACCATCCGGAATAGGTCGGAGTGGGATTTGCTCGCTGCTGGATGGCTCGTCCTGGTCGAAGCGAGCGTCGAGGGCTATGGAGTCGACCTTTGGGGGAGCCTTCTGGACTTCTTCCTCGGGGGATGCTTTTCTGTTGGGCTCCTGCTTTGTCCTCTTGGTGGGTCTGGTCCCCACGTCGACGGTATCCCGTCCCTTTGAAGCGGCGTTGAAGCACCTGCGGGCAGCGGCGAGGTCTCCCTGGATGGTGGCTACCCGTGCCCTTTTGGTATAGAACTTCATTTTTAGATGGACAGTCGAGGGCACCGCTGTCAGCTCCGCTAATGTCGGTCTCCCCAAGATGCAATTGTATAGAGACGCGCAATCAATGACGAGGAAGCGGACCTTAACCTGTCTTGTAGCCGTTCCTTCTCCGAACGTCACCAGGAGCTCGACATAACCCCAAGGTTTGGAAGTCGAGCCGTTGAAACCTTGAAGATCCGAACCCACATACGGAGAGAGGTGTGAGTCGTCCAGTTGCAAGGTCCGGAACAGCTGGCTGTACATCACGTCGACGGAACTCCCTTCGTCGACCAGGATGCGATGCACGTCAAAATTGGCCATTTTTGCCCTTATCAGCAAGGGGACGACCGTGTTCGGGGCTCCGCCGGGGAGTTCTTCCAGGTAGAAGGTGATGGGCTCTGACCTGCCCTTCACCCTTTCGAACGTCACAGTTTGTGGAGGAGCTATGTCGACCAGTTCGTCCAACTTCCTCTTGGCTGAATTGATGGTGAGGTCGTTGAACCCGCCCCCGTTGATGACCATGGCGGAGGGGAAGTATTCCCACCTGCTGTGTGTTGTCAGGGGCTCCTGCAGGAGCTCGGGAACGTCGAAATCCTCGGGCCTGGTTACCGAGAAGGGGGTCTGGATTGGTACTGACTCGTCTGATGGTCGGGAATCTTCTTCGGGCTCCTTGGCCTCATGGGCGTCACGACGGGGAGCGTCGTTTCGCCTGTACTTTGCGAGCCTCCCTCCCTTGATGAGGGTTTCAATGGCGTCCTTGAGGTGGACGCAGTCCTCTGTCAAATGACCATGACTCCTATGGTATTGACAGTACTTATTTTTGTCTGCCCCTGGCTTGGCGGGAGCAGGTCGGGGACGCTTGACGCCACCGTCTCTGAAATCTGTACTAGCACACTCCGCCAAAATACGCTCGCGGGAAGCCGTGAGCGGAGTGTACTCAGTGAAACGGCCCGAGGGGCCCCTTTGTTCCCGGATCTCCCGGGGTCGATCTTCCTTCCTTTTCTCCCCTGTACGTCGGGGAGGAGGGTCTTGTCGTGAGCTGCTGCTATTGTTGGGAGCGCGAGCCCTGGAGTCTCGGGCCCTGTTGGCAGCTTCTCTCTCCTCGTAGTCCATGTATGCTCGGGCCTTGTCGAGGAGGGCATCAAAAGTTGGAGGTGGCTCAATACCCACAGCTTTTCTGAATTCTGTGCCGGGGAGGAGGCCCCTCTCCAGCAAATATCTTTTCATATGGTCCGCGCAGGGGACCTGTATTGCTTCCCGGTTGAAGCGGTTGATGAATTCCCTCAAGGTTTCATCCTGTCTTTGGATGATGGCCTCGAGGGCCGCCTCGGTCTTCGGATGGCGCCGAGAAGCTGTGAAGGAACTGATGAACTGGTTCTTCAGGTTCCGCCACGACGTAATTGAGCCTGGGGCGAGCCCTTTATACCAGTCCATGGCCGCCTTCCTGAGAGTCGTGGGGAAAAGACGGCACTTTATGGGCCCCCCGACATTATGATAGTGGAGCATGGCTTCGAACCCGTCAATGTGGTCGACCGGGTCCGCTACTCCGTCATACTCCTTCAGATGCGGGGGCTTCTCCATGCCCGGGGGGATAGGTGCATCCATGATAGCCTGCGACAGGGGACCGCGGGGGTCGTCCTCGTCGCTCCTCTCCGGAGAAAGAGAAGGGGTCCTGTAGTTATGTCTGGCACGATGATCGTGCTGGGATTCCCTCGAGCGCGATGCTCGGTGATTGAAGGTCACACGCCCGTCTCCGGCGTGCCTCTTGTCGTGCCTTGATGGGTCGCGACTGGGTTCTTCGGCAGGGATGACGGGCTGTCTCTCATGGTAGGGCCGCCTCTGCTTTGGCCGGGGGGAAGGGCTCCTGAAGTGCTCCCTATAGTGTCTTCGCGGGGGAGAAGGGTGTCGAGCTTCCGCGACCCGAGGAGGAGGAGAATGTGGCCTCCGATGCCTCCTCAGGGGTCGTCGATCATCTTCAAGTGCCCTTAATCTTTCTCCTTGGGCGAAGATGAGGTGATTTGTCTGATTAATGGCCGCGAATAGTGCCTGAGTCGTGGCATCTGCCCCGGCAGGAACTGGGACTTCATAAAACTGGGCAGCTCTGCGATGAGCGAGAGTTGCCGGGTCGTCTTCGAGTGCTGGAGGAGTCGTAGAGGACGATGCAGTAGCCCCGTCCCTGTAGGAGGAAGGTCCAGGGGCAGTTGTCACAGGGATGGCACTGTGGCCGGGATCACCGAGATTGTCGAGGTGTCCATTCTTGTCCGCGGGACCGTTATTAGTGTCGGCGACACGGACGGGCTGCTCGTCGCGAGCTAGATCAGCCATGACAGGTAATTGAATTGAGCTTTGGTCTTTAGAATTGTTCGTTAGACGAGGAAGCTGTTTCCCACAGACGGCGCCACTGATCTGACCTGATCAGAAATGGACCGTCACGGCTGGCTCCGAGCAGAAAGCTTTTTTGAACGAGGTGGGGGGGGGGGGGGGGGGGGGTACCTGCAAGGCACTCCGATGCTGAAGTAAGTAGGAGTACGAGCAGATAATAGTAAGTTGAGGTTAGAATGATGAATACCTGACCCTCTGGAAGCAGAGGGTATTTATAGCCCCCAGCGCTGGGCCAAGGTTCCTTCATTGGGCCGGGCAGGTTTGGCCCAATGGAGGAACTTCCAGGTTCTACGTGGGTAGTGGGGACCCGCACGTGGTCCCCTTCCTGGATGTTCTGCGTGAAGTGCGGGCGGACGGAGACGCGGTCTTTCCGGAGTATCGTTGGGGGAACAGTTGACTGAGTCTTCCCTAGTTGGGATGCTCGAGGCAATGTCGAGCTGGACAGCGGATGCCGAGCTGGACAGCAGGACGTGGGGCTGGACCGCAGTATGTCGAGCTGGACATCAGGACGTGGCGCTGGACCGCGGTATGTCGAGCTCCACATCAGGATGTGGAGCTGGCCCGCAGTATGTCGGGCACGGCTGTGACCCCTCACCTCGGCGTGGTCCTCAGTAAGTCCATTTGGACTGGGCCTTAGCAATGCTTTTGGGCCTGTCGGGCCCAATCCAGAACAGAATCAAACCCACAATGCAATATTAGTCCTAATTCTACCAAAACATAAGTTAATTAAAATGAAAAATAAAGTATGATTCTAAAAAAAAAAAAAAAGTTCACATCACTTGAATGCTTAAGGATTAAGAATCATGACCATAGTTACAATTTTTAAAAGAAAAAACCTAAACCAAAAATCCTTAAATATTAAAATATGAACAAAATGAATGAAGACTAGAAACAAAACTAATCTAAATGGGCATAATAGAAATATCACATGTATTAAAAAGTAAAGAAAGATAGAATAATCAAATTCTATTACCAGAATAAACTATTAATTAAAATAAAAGTCATGAAAAGAAAAAGGGAAAATAGGTACGGTAGGAGTTAATAGGGAAACAAGTCACATAGCTTACTCTTTTTGCTCAAACCGAAGCCATTATTTTCTGCGTCAAATAAATTTCAAACAATCTCCTCTTGGTGTTGGTAAAAACAACAACAAAGCTTCTTAAATCACATGATCTCTTCATTCAACAACAACCATCGGAGTCGCGACAGAGAAATTAATGTTGACTACAGTTTCAGATTTCACACAGGCGGTGTTACCCGTGGTAGAGAGATACGAGGCTGGTTGTGGGTGGTGCGATCGGAGTCTGCGCAGTCAAGGATGCGTGGCAGTTCTGCAGCCCGGATAGATCTCGTCGGAATCAAGTCTTTCACGATAATTTTTCTTCCTCTTTTTATTCAGAATTTTGTGATTTCTATTTATTAGTTGTTTCCCTGAGAGAAAAAAAGAAACAAAACAGAATATTTTTGTTATTGAAAATCATTCTTGTCTTTTCTACTGGATTTCAAATTATTGTGTTTTGATCCCAAATCTTTGTGTTGTTGTTGTTATCAATTGTTCGCACAGATTTGAAAATGGTGATTTATATGTGTAGTGACATGAACAAGTGGGTAATTAATTTGATAAGTGAACGATATTGTTGTACTGAGTGTGAGATATTATGAACAGGATGTGAATGGAAATTGGTCTCGGGGGAAATTGTTAGGTTTGTATGCGGTGTAATATGTACCTTGTGTACTATATCAGTGTAGAAGATGGTGTGCAGAATTTTTGTGTCGAAAGTAAAAAATTATTACTGTTAGCATGTGAGAGGATGTATAAAATTGGATAAAAAGTGAAATTCTATGGAAGGTTATTACCAATACCAAGTGGCTCAAAGAAATAAATCATATATACAGTAAACAAATGTGGGATATATACTGCGAATTATGTGTAGAAATTGGAGTGCTTACGGTGTGTTAGCAAATAACATAGTGAATTCATTTAAAGAAAGAGCCATCATAGACTCGTCATATGGTTAGAGTAACATATAACTTAAGAAAGTAAAATAAGAGAAATGGGCCTCATATGAAATCACCGGCCAAAACTAAAAGAAAATAAAAGTAACACTAATGATATTGAAAATACAAACAAAAAAACAAAGTGTATATGAGTGAAAATCGTAAGATTGTGGATGAAAAATATGGACAAACTAAGGTCTTATTTATAGATAAAAAAATCATTCAAATTGGAAATAAAATAAAATTGACCAATAAAAACAAAGTGTGATACAAATTTACATCAAATGGCCAATAAGAAACGCCTATAAAAAAGAAAAGAAAATTAGTGACAAAAAATAGAAAAAAAGAAAATGAGACATAAGAGATTCAAACTCCCGACCTTATGTTTGTAAGCTTCATCCTTTATCAATTGTGCTATGTTACTTATTTGTAAATAAACGCAATTGAAAGTATATGAAAAGTGTGTGAATATTTATTTTTTTAAAAATACAAATGATTTGAAATAAATCATTATATTTTTAAACAAGTTTGGAAGCGAATATTTATAAAAATCAAAAAATATTATAAAAACAATATTTAAAATATTTTTGACTGGACTTGAGAATGAACATCTATAAAAATTAAATAATATTATAAAAACAATGTTTAAAATATTTTTTACTGTAGAAATAAAAGGACGGACAAATTTGGGGTATGACAATTATGCAGATTCAATTTCAGTTATTATTTATTTTGAAAGGTTTTTTCTGATTACCATTTTCCAAGAAAAAGCGGAAAATAAAAAACACAATTTGGGGAAACAAAGACAACTTTTATTATTGATTTTAAAGATCAAAGAAAATAGATAAGCCCATACAATATCAATACTTTCACCTTGGGCAGAGTGAAAGCTTTTCGAAAAGATTAACAAAAACAAATTACTTTGAGACATGTATGCAAGAGGAAACATCAATGGTGATCCAGTTCTGAACTCTAACTCCGTGTGTCACATAATTTGGAATTTTTGGCTCTGCTTCATCTTTCTCAATGGCATTAATCCCAGAAACAGTTGGATGAAGATAACCCCCGCTACGAAAGATATCCTGATACTTGCCTGCAGCAGACTTCAGCTTCATGTTCTTACATTTATCATTCTTCACAGAGAATCCCAAGCCAGCTCTATTCTTGTTTACAGATGGATCAACAACCTGTCCCCATACTTCACTATGGACCTTACACACAACTTGTTGAGCATCCTTAAACGAAGCTATAGAATTCTCATTCCTCTTATATTATTAATGGATAAAGCTTGGAACTGAGTTCCAACAGCAACTTCATCCGCTTCCAAAATACTGAAAGAGGACAAATGAGATATCAATAATGCATGTTCTCTATTTATGATGACCACTTTTCCTTCACGCACAAACTTCAACTTCTGGTGTAAAGTCGAAGTGACAACGCCTGCCTCATGTATCCACGGCTGTCCCAGCAAACAATTGTAAGCGGGTATAATATCCATGACCTGGGAAGTAATCTTAAACAAATGTGGGCCTATATGAATAGGTAAGTTCACTTCACCAATAACAGATTTCCTTGATCCATCAAATGCTTTCACAATTATGCAACTCGGGCGCATGGGCGTTCCTTGATATTTCAACTTCATAAGCGTGCTCCTCGGTATGACATTCAATGCGGATCCATTATCAATTAGTACATTGGATAATGAATCATTCTTGCAGTTCATAGAGATGTGGAGGGCCAGGTTGTGATTCCTTCCTTCATCGGGCAGTTCATCATCGCAGAAACTCAGGTTATTACATGATGTAATATTCCCTGCCACACTGCTGAATTGGTCCACCGACATATCACTTTCCATGAAAGCTTGGTCTAATACCCTCATCAAATATTCTCTGTGAGCAGAGGAGTTCACAAGCAAGGCTAGAATAGATATTTTTGACAGAGTCTGCAACAATTGATCTATGATCCTGTAGTCTCTCATCTTTATAATCTTCAATATATCATCCACCTCTTTTTATAGCGTAGCTCCACTAGATTCCCCTATTTCCTTCTTGGGTTCAACTTCTTCAACAATTTTCTTATCAGCATCAACACTTCTTCTAATGACAGAGGCGAACACACGACTACCATGGGTCACTCGGCTGGCCTCAACAATATTTCCAACATTAGACATAGGCTGGATAGGAACTTCTACACCATCCTCTAAAATTGTAGCATTATACTTGTAGGGTACAACCTTGTCTGACTTGTAGGGAACAAGACCCGGCAAGCTAATCACTAATGGAGCAATAACTGGCTTGCCATGATATTCAACTTCAAAAGGGGTGGGTGTACCAAAACAAGGCACACTAACATTTACTCTCTTTTTAACACATTCAGTCATTACAGAGTCATCTATGGAAAACATATCTTCATCTGAGGAGAAAAACTCATCTGGAGAGGCATACTCATCATCTAACATAATCCCATCCAAACAATCTTCAATCATATTAACATAATCATCTCTATTTCCTGAAACCTTGATGGTACCATTGTCCAACAATAATTGAATACCTTTTCTCACAATGGAACAATCACACAAATCCATGTAGAAGATCCGACAAGATCCATAATGGTGCCTTTCTTGACCTTCCATATGGCAGAAGGTGGCATGCAACTGCACTAAATCATCGTTCATATATACATCAAAGATCTGGAATTATCCTGGACACCCAAAGACCATACTCACATCTTCCTCATACTCTACCCTAGGCCGGATTATATGAATGATACCTTCGTCCATCATTTCCTAAAGATCTGCCTTTATCTTGTCACAACCCTGTATATATGTGCTGCAAATACCACAACCAGCATGGTCATGTGTATAGTAACTAAACTCACAGAGGTCAACATGCATTTTTACCAATCTCCTCTAACCAATTTAATATCGAAAATCCGAAAGTCGCCTGGACAACCAGCCACCATGTTCACAACATTTGCTCCTCCATGCTTTGGAAAAGGATTATCTTTCATGTTAGGGCCAACATCTTTAAAGTATAAGATACCATACCTCACCAATTTTTGTACTTCAGTTTTCAAAGGATAGAAGTTCTCAACATTGTGCCCTGGTGCTCCTTGATCAAAAGCACATGTTTGGTTTGCCTTATAATACCAACGCAACAGTGATGGTATAACGGGAGGTGGTCTAGTCTGAACTAACTTCTTTTGAATTAACGTCGGGAGCAATTCTACATAGCTCATAGGGATAGGGTCATAATTCTCCCTCCTCTGATTCTGCCCTGGATTCCCCTGATGGGATGGTCTCTGGTAAGCAACTGTGGTTGGAGCCACACCAACAATCGGAGTTACTGAGGCGCCCCGTTGATGACGATGATAATTTCTTCTAGATGGATTAACCCTTCTCTCTTGAAAAACAGCATTTGTATCTCCTTCCTTCTTTTTGGCGAACCCATATGATTGTTTCTTCGTACTTTCGGAACTTTCACTTTTTGTTAGACGTCCCTCTCTTACAGCCTCTTCCAAATGGATACCCATGCCCACCATTTCAATAAAGTCACTTGGCGCACTCGCTACCATCCTCTCATAGTAGAAAGCACCCAGAGTCTTCAGGAAAATCTTTGTCATCTCCTTTTCTTCCATTAGAGGAATCACTTGGGAGGCTACCTCATGCCATCTCTGTGCATATTCCTTAAATGATTCTCTGTCCTTCTGGACCATGGCCCTGAGTTGATCACGGTCAGGTGCCATGTCCATATTGTATTTGTATTTTCTGATAAATGCTTCACCCAAGTCATTGAAAGTATGGATATTGACATTGTCCAAACTCATGTACCACTTCAACACAACACCAGTCAAACAATCCTGAAAAAATTGAATTAGCAGACGCTGATCATCAGTGTGGGTAGACATTCTTCTTACATTCATCACAAGATGAGCACGAGGACAATTAATGCCCTTGTACTTCTCGAATTCCAAAACTTTACACTTTGCAGGTATCTTGACATTTGGGACCAAACATAAATCATTCACATTCTTCCTGAATAATTCCTTTCTGCTAAGGGCCTTCATCTATCTCAGCATCTTGTCAAACTGATCCTGAAAATCATCCATTCGATCATAGAGACCCAAGCCTTCACTCGGTGGAAGAAAAGGACGATAAGCTTAGCCGTTAACAAATGGCACAACATTCACCGAAGGAGGTGCATCAGGAGTAACATGCACCATAGGAGGTGCAGGAGCAATAATAGTCTGAACAACTGGAGTAACTTGAGGACCAAGATTAAAACCTTTGGGCATAAAGTTCCCTGGCATTCCCCATGGATAACCTTGAGGCGTACGATTCTGAACAATCGCTGGAGTAGTAGATACAAGAATAGTCGGAGCTTCACTATTAACTATTGTTTGTTGAGGCTGAGCAATCAGTGGCTGATTCTGAGCAGCCACCAAAGATTCCATCAGAGCAATGAGATTGGCCATTCCGGCCTTCAGAGCAGAAACTTCCTCGTGCAGCTCGCGATTCTCTTGTTCTAAGTTGTCCATCGTTCTTCTGAAATTAGCTCGGGTATTGTACTGATGAGAGAACTTGCTGAACAAAGTAAAGAAGCTCAGTAAGACACCTGAATATGCACAAAAAATGCAAGAAGTATGTACAATATGATGCATGATGTGCAATGCACATGATTTATTTTATTATTAATAATTTCAAGAGACTTAAAGATTTATAAACAATTTGCAAATATCAAAGTAATAACACATTCGAGATACTAAATTTTTTTTTATAATAACTTCAAAATGGATTACAAGTTTCAAAAATCCCAAGTAAAAGATGAAAATAAAGTCTAAAACCCTAAGAAGCAAAACTGATGGAGATCACTCTATACGCCGACGCTTCCTGGTAAGTCTGGCAATCTGAGCCTTCAACCTCTGGTTTTCTTCCGCATATCTGGTGGCGACCTCCTTCCAATCACTTGAATCGGGGAGTGAGGAGCTAGAACTGACTGAGGCTTAGGGGAAAGTAAATCCTCTTGCCTCTTCGTCGTCTCTATAGCTAAACTCTTAAGAATCTCAATCAAGTCGTCTTTCTCCTTTAAGTCTGCTCTATAGGAAATCTCTAGAGTTTGGCAATTATTCTTCTAAGCTTCCTTTTCCTACTGCATCCTGACTAAAGCAAGTTGTAGCTCTTCCACATCATCCAATAAGGGAGGAGTGGTCTTCATGAACAAATCAGGCGTAGGTGCTTCCCGAGAATACGACATCTTCAACTGAATAGCTCTCGCTTGTACCCACTGAATATAAGGCTCCAAAGAAATAACCCCTCTAGGTCCTAAGTCTTTACTCTTATTGTGAATGTGACGCCAGGCCTTCGCAATCTTCTCCCTAGCTTCCCTATGGTCTTCTCCCTCCTTCAGGAAGAAACCAATCAAATGAATACTATTTGGCTTATCCCTCATCGGATAACCAAGCTATCATCGTGCAAGAATAGGGTTGTAGTTAATTCCTCCCTTTGTATCGAGAAGAGGTACATTGGGGAAACTACCATAACTTTCGACAATCTCTACATCATGGTAAGCCTGATGATACCAAACAATATCTGAGTGAGTAAGTGCCATGATTTTAGGAGCCCAACGGGGTTCCTTCCTGACATCCCAGAAAGCATCAGACTGAGGCAAATGAGAAGTAAACCACCGGTACAATAGAGGCATGCAACAGATAATTATCCCCCCATGATAAGAATCTCGAAGATGAATAGAGTAATAAGCATCACCTAACAAGGTAGGATCTGGGTTCCCTATCATAAAGATCCTGATAGCATGAATGTCAACAAATTTGTCTACATTTGGAAATAAGAACAACCCGTAAGCAAGTAGAGCAAAGATGGCTTAAAAAGCGACTGTACTCTTCATCCTGGAAAAGTAACGAGCTTTCTCCAATAAGAGCTGAGCTGGTAATCCTCTAATCCCTCCTTTAGTAGTCATATGAGCTTCAATCTCAGACTTTCTCAAATGGATCAAAGCAGCAATCTCATGTGGTTTTGGCTCACCCTCGAAACTAGTAAAAGGAATACGATCGGTAATAGGTAGACCCAACATATAAGAATACTCCTCTAGTGTAGGCATCAACTGATAGTCAAGGAAAGTAAAGCATCGATACATCAGATCATAGAACTAGACCAAGGTTGAGAGAATACCCTCCTTCATCCTAAGCTTCATGAGAGAAATGATGGACCGATACTTCCTCTGAAAACCTGCAGAACACTCAATCTCGGGAATCAGACTCATCAACTCATCTATTTTGGGATCTTTGAAACTGTATTTTCTGGTCTTTCTTTTTCAGAATCCATAGTCAAAAAGTACGTGAGATATTCACAAATAGTCAACTTTAAGTCCCTTGAAATAAAATTTCTTCAAAATATGCTTATGAGTGTATGGATGCATGATGCAGCAATCACACACAAGATCACAAACATAAGGTTCATAGGTTCAACGTCACGAGCGTGAGATCAAAGGTACTACCCATAAGGTATTGGTCTAAAAGTTATCACCTATCGAACAAGGTTTTAGATGTTCCCAGAGTCTACATCCTTCCTTCGGATATTACCAACTTCCCAATTAACTCGGTAATTAGTAATATTCTCAAGAAAAACTCATCCGAGTGTAGTATCGCATGACAAATATTTCCGGATTACTCCGTCATAGCTTTCGCACTACACCTAAAAGGCCAAGATGGGCTAGGTATTCTATGGTCCTCAGTTTCAGCAGGCTCCCAGGTCGAAAGCAGTACGTCTTCCCGATTACTCGCTAAACGAAACTATAATAAAAGGGGCCTCAACTGAGTGGGGGATCTCATGTCTCCTTTTTTAGGATTACTACCTCAAAGTTAACATGACTATACCGCCCGTCCTATCTTAAGTTTTCCCAAGTCTGGGTATAAGACTTATGTGAAATCACCAAGCACCCTGAAAACCAGAAAAATCCAGACAAACATATATACAACATATAATATAACCATAATCACACATATACAGGTATAAACAAAGATAGGCTCAACCCTCTTAGGGATGGACAAGTAAGAGGTCAATCTGTCCCCAGTGAAATCGCCATTTTTTTCTGTAGTGGTAGAAATGTTAAGACTAAGCCATTGGATTGACTTGACTTGTATAGATCAAAATAAAAATTGCCATAATGTTTTATTATTCCCAAAGGAATGGGAAAATAGTGAATAACCCAAAAGATGGGAAAAGATTCAAGGTAAGGGGGTTGGTTATGCAAAGGGAAGGTATTAGCATCCTAAACATCTACGGTACTCCACAGGAACCTCTTTGTAAAATCTGTATATTTTTGCTATAAAATGTTGTATAAAAATAGATGGTAGAGGTGAGAAAAGAAATATCTTTTATGATTTTTGCACCCTCCGTAGTTGCGAAACTTTAGTGCCTACGTACCACCTTTCGTGCAATAGGGGATCAGGGTATACGTAGTTCCTCTTTAAAAAATTTTAAAACACAAGTGTGTTGGTTAATTTTATGAGATAAGACCTCATCGTCATTGTCCGTGTGGAAAACATACTTACTACCCACAATCACGAGAAAAGAGAATTTGCATCATCTTAAAGTGGAGGATATGGCTTGGATTTTAAAATCAACAATGCCTCACTTAACACCCAAGTGGAAAATACCTCACTTCACTACATATTATAGAGGTATAGTTGCTTGCATCACTACAAGGATTGACAAGAGTTTAATCTTTTGAGAAAATTTTAAAGATAAGAGTCAAAATGGCAAAATGGTTTGAATGAGATTGATTGACTTTTAGTCTTCTCACAAAAATGTCAAGGTATTATTAATTTGATTAAAGTTTGTTTATGAAAATGTTTTGAAAATGCATGTACCTTAGTCCAAGTTTATTATGAAAGTGGTTCAAGTTTAGAAACAAGAAGAGTTTTCAAAAGTAGGGAGACGATTTTTGAAATTAAACAAGATGGGAGGAGATGAAGAGACTATCCTAAAGCATAAGGTAAAAGCTAAGAAGAAGAACCATTTAACCAACAAGAAGCCAACACTTGACATTATGAGTTAAGATAGAATTCTCATTCTTTGGGTTGAAACCAAGCAAGGATACTAAACCTCTTGAGAAGGCCAAACTTCACATGTATTAAGTCTTTACAAAAATTGGACAGAGTAATGGCTGTATACAGATGAATTCCAGATTACAGACAAAGTATGTAATCATAATAACCTGCACACAAAACAAACAAACAAATCAATGTCTTGAGGTAAACCTCAAGAACTCCAGACAAAATATCAATTAAGGTCACAAGGTCTTCAACATAGGTCAAGGTATCTAATCCTATGTCAAAGAAGTCATATACTTCATAATGCCAAGGATAGTAACCAAATAGTCCAAGTATCATTAAAGTTTTTTATGGTTCATGTTGATTATTAAGTATCTTCAAAAGGAAAAGAAAAGCTCAAGTGAGCAAAATAAAAATGGCATAAAAGTAAATGCTCAAGTGAGCAAAGATGAAAATAGCATGAAATGTAAATGCTAAAGTAAATGGTACATAAAGTAAAAGCATAAAATAAAGTCAATTGTTAAGAATTAGTGGTTAGTTGGATGACCATCTTGAAACTTGCATTTTGAACTCATTAGAGGATTGGTAGAACCAAAGCATATCAACAACAAGTTGCATTTGCTTTTTGTCAAGTATATCATCCATTTAAGAATCCTCAAGGCAACATTTAATGATCAATGATGTTTAAGTGATCTGCGTTGACCTAAATTAATGAAGATCTATTGGAGGATTGGTAGAACCAAAGCGTCCTAAAAATGAATCTCAAGGTTATTGGATTAAAGAGTTTAAATTAACATACTTGGGCTTGAAAACATAGGTTTGGGCCACGAATGATCATTTTCTCAAATCGAGACAAAATTTAGCGCTATGTTAAGCAATCGTAAGTGGACTTATGTAGAAGTCACACCTATTTTGACGCCGGTCAATAGCAATCTATGTACTTAATATTTGGATAAATGATATAGAGATCATTATCCCATAACATGTAGTACAATAAGAAAGGGGGATAAGATGAAGATGGAAGGGATTAGAGTTTCAAATATCATCATTCACCCATTTTAGTGAATTTAGTTTATCAAACTATCAACACCCAAGGATCAATGAGGTTGAATAATTTGTATTCAAATAATCCTCAAGTCAGTCACATGCTATTTCAATAATTAAACAAGAATCATGCACAAGAGTTTTCAATTACAAGCATTGATCAATGGTAAAACCCTAAATGCAACCCTAAGTCAAAAAGGATCAAAAATAGGAAAATAACTTGTAGAAATAAAAAATTAAAAATCCAACTTCCTAAAGGCTTGTAAAAGTCATAAATGGGGCTTAGGGTTCTTGGTTTTAAGTGGAAATTTGATTTTTAAATGCAAACATGGAAACTAGCAAACAAAAGGCTTAAACTAGATGGTTTTAGGAAATAATTTGTGAAAAATATGAAATCACATTGTAAAATTCCATAAAAATGTTTTTTATGACCTCAACTTATTCAAGCACTCTAAACAACTTCATCTATGATTTTATAGGCATGGGAAGTTAGAACTTTTAATTAATTAGTGTGAGTGATCAAGCAAAAACCCTAAAAAAGGAAATTAAGTTCAAAATTAATCAATTAAATCTAAATTCAAATAAATTTGATGTAAGATAACCTAGTTGTCAAGAAATTTTTAAGGATCAGAAAGCATATTTTTCTTGAATTTTATCTCAAAAGGAAAAAATAAATGGAAATTATTTATACAATTCACTCAAGAAAATAAATAAAATAGGATATGTCCAACAAATGATTTAGTTTGTGATCCAAACCTTTAATAAAATAAGACAAAAAATATTTTCAAGTAATAAACTCAAATAGGAGCCCAAAAATAGTTTTTAGGGATTTTTGATTTAATAGAAATAGGAAAATAAAATTCAAGATTTAAAAGAATATTTAAAACCCTATTTGTCTACATGAATTTATTTAATCAATAAAAATGATTAAAAAATGAAATAAAAATCAAAATATGGAAATATATTGAAAAATGAGTCTAAAATATTTTTATGATAATTTTTGAAGTGAAGAAAATATTAAAAGAAAATTGGAGAAAAACAAAGAAATTAATATGCAAAGGCTATTTACACCTGTTATTTGAAAAACACGCTGTAAAAGCAAATGGAGCCATATTCAATCAGGGACTGCCACACAGTCATCCCTACCAAATCGCCATATTATTTTCGTTTTCCAGTTTTGAAATAGCATTTTCAGGTCACGATATCTCACACATCTCTTGATGAAAACAAAAAATTCCAACACCAAAGTTCAAGATAGGAATTAGTAGAACATGATAGAATAAATAATTTCATGAAATGATGCATTAATGAGTGAGAAAAACGCACGCGAATGTGACTGCATGAACACTTTTTTTTATTTGAACATTTCAACAAACAGTTTTGAAACTTACATATCTCCTTCAATTCTTCACCAAATCACACAACAAAAATGAAAATTGATCACCAAAATGCAAGGATTATGAATATGCTGTTGATTTTTTCAAAAGGCTCATGGATTAACAAAACGCAAGTTGCAGTCAAGAGTGAGAAAATGTGGATCATATACCTTGAAACGAATTTGATGATGTTTGAGCTCAAATAAAGAGCAAGCAACTTGAAAGATCAATAGCTTGAATGTAGAGAGATAATAAATGGAGAGAGATGCGAAGAAGCTTTGAAAATGGAGGAAGCTTGCTTAACAATGGTGGAAGTGATCTTGAAATTCAAAGAGAGAGAGAGAGGATAACTTGCTTCATGTGAGAGAGAGAGAGAGAGAGAGAGAGAGAGAGAGAGAGAGAGAGATGAGAGCTTGCTTTCTGATTTTCTTTTTCCAACCCCCTTTGATTGTTGAATGCATTGGTTTTTATAGAGGGAAGAATGGGAGAAATGAGAAATATGAGAGAAATGAGAAGTGATAGAAATGGGAAGTGTTGCATGATGCACGTTTCATGTTGTTTTGGGAGTGAAAAACGTGCGTTTTGAGTAAGTGAGCCAAGGCTGGGGCGTGAGCTTGAAATTTGGAACCTTGTTGCTATAAAATTTCATGCATTCCCATGCACGTTTTTACCATTTCATGAGAATACCTTTACCTTCTTATATCTCTCTCCACAATGCATGAAATGTCAAAGTTTGAATTACAAATGAAGAGGACATTTCATACTCCAACTTTCATGTTCAAATTTTTTCAAAATGAAGCTTGAATCAATGAGATAATTGGCTATGAACACGTGCTTACAAACTGCTTGATGAAATGCCAGGCCTGGCTGGGCATCATGCGCGCACGTGAGGCCTTGTGCTGGGCAAAAATTCAGCATGCGCGATACCTTCTTCTCTCAATTATATCTCAAGATGTAGGGAGAATTTGGAGAAACTTTCTGAAGCAAAGTTGTTCCCCACATTTAGGGCTTGATTTTGATGTTGTACATTTTCCAAAATAATGAATATTTCACAAATAAAAGTGATGATGAATGCGCGCCCACAACATGTTTGATGAAATTTCTGGCCTAGTACGCGTGACTTGCCTTGTGCTGGGCAAAATGACATTTTGAAGCTCAAAATCCTAATCACCATATATTTCTCTACACTTAAACATTTGAGATTATTATTGAATGGAAAATGAAGAGAAAACTCCAATCTTCAACTTTCATGTTGCTAACTTTTTTATTTGAGTCCAAATGGTCATTCAAAAATGGATATGAAGAAGTCAGATTTTTACATTTTTATCCAAAATTTCACTAAGTGTCCAAAACTTCCAAGCTTCATAACTTTTTTCCTTTCATTTTTTGGACTTGTGGCATATCCTAAAAAGTTGGAAAAATTTTCATCCTCTTTCTAGGCATATAAAGTTTCCACATTTTCAATAAAAATTGAGAATGTTATAGCCAATCAAAATTCAGCCCTATGAATACTTAGAATAATTCCAAAACCTCAAATAACTTCCTTGAAAAGTTATCTCCAATTCACACTTCCTCTTGATATGTTTGCCACTATTGACCATGAAATGTGAGAATAGGGATATTGAATTGATAGTTAACCAAAAGTCCACTTGGTCAACAATTGATTTCAGCTATCTCTTGACAAAATGATCATTTTACCCCCTTTCATCAATTGAACCTTTTCAAGCCAAAGTTGATGATAAAACTCCAAATTATAGATGCTCATGATCATGTAGAGAAATATAGGATCAAGTATTGCCCAAAAATCCAAAGAATTCCTGATTAATATCCAAACCCTAATTTTGATCTTCTGTGCTAGGAGATGGTGAGATGAAGGCAATTGTGCCATTACCTACAATATGATATTCCAAAAGACAAAATATACACATTTTGAGGTTAGTTAAAAGCATACATGTACAAGATACACAATTCAAGGTGCTTCAAAGTGCTTGGTGATTCCCATAGGCAAACCTATAAACAGGATGCAGTAGAGGAAAAACCTCAAATCCTAGTTTTTGATCTGGTTGCATTGTGATGGTATGAAATGATAGAGGAATCTTAGAGGAAAAAATTGGGGTACAACAACGGCCAAGGGAAATCCTTCAAAAATATCCTACTCAACAAAGCAAAGAGGAAGGTTAAAGGCTCGAGCACATGGCCTGTCTTCAGTCAAATCCATAGTCTCACTTTCAGGGAGACCCCTCTTCTTTCCCGATACGGCCGCATGTTGAACGACATCACGAGACCCTAACGAAGCACTGGACCCATCCTTGACCTGCTCGAGAATAAGGCCAAGGCACGTAGGCTGGTTAGGCTTCACCATCCTCTTGTTATTCTTTTTATCTTTGGTTAGCTTCAGCAAACGTTCACGGCGCTCAACCATCTTACGTGCAAAAACAAAAACAACATGCTTGGCTTAGTGCCACTAGAAGGACATGCCCGAAAAAAATTAAAAACAAAAGGCAGTAGAGTTACACGGAGAGAGATCCAGAAGAGCTGTTCTATCCTTGTAGGTACAATATTCAACAAGCGCTTTGGTGTTGATCGGGCAGGCCTCAAACGTAGGTTCACCGTCTTCACCAAGGACGTCGTCTCCTTCCCTCATCACCCACCTGGAGGGGAAGAAACCATAGACGAGTTTGTTGAGAATACCGAAGGCCCACTCATCCTCGGCACCCATGTTGTTGACAGAAGTATGATATTGGCCAGGACTATGGTCGTAGTGAGTCTGATACCAATGGATAGGGAACTTGGAGAGCCTCCCGATCTCTTTGTTCCCATCTTCGTCATAACAAACTTCCTCATCCTCGTCGATGATAGAAACTGGGACGAACACCGCATCCACTGCCTCTTAAGATGAGGGTTGCACGTCATACCATTTATCCTTGAAGTCACAGACATAGTCCATATACATCCTGAACAGTCTCTTGGATTGCTTAAAAGAAACCCAACTATACTTTCCACCCCTAGACTATCGTTGAAGGTGCAAAACCCTAAAGAACAAAGGAATCGTCGCCCCAATCCTTAGATACCAGCAAGTGATCTCGAAAGCCCTTATAAAGGTGATCGCGTTGGGGTGAAGTTGGGAGGGCGCCTAGGACAAATGATTAAAGACGCCCATTTGAAAGTCACTAAAGGGAAGGCGAAGCCCCAAATCTCTGAAGAAAATTTCATACATAGGGAAGCAATCTTCCTGGAAAGTCGAGCATATTCTGGCCATAGGGGTCGAGTGAAAGATCATGAAATTTCGTCTAAAACCTTCCAGGTCGCTGTTTACAGTGATTTCTGGTAAACAACCGCTAGTCCTCCAAACTATCGAATAATATTACTGACTGTTATTCAATCTCTCTGGTAACTCGCAGGATCAACTAGATTGATCCTAGGATGTGTTGGTCATTAGGGTAACTCTCATGATAGAACTGGTATTCATGGTTGGAATTTTAGAATGCTGTGTAGGTGTTTAACTTACTTCGATTATCCTATTAAAGATCTAAAGGCGTGCTCAAGTAAATTTTCGCGAAACTAAATTGCATGAATATAGTTCAATTGTAAAGACATGTAAAAACTACATAAAAGACAAGTAAACGACTTCGGAGCATAAAAATATGTAATGTAAAAGATTCTCTGGAATGTAAAAGATTCGAAATATGAAGAAAGCGTTTAAATGCAAGAAAACAGTAAAATGACTTTAAGTAAAAAAGGTGTTCGAATGATAAAAGCTTGAAGATAAAGGCATGAAATGCATAACAGTTTCTGAAATGTAAAGTATTTGAAATGGAAAGAAAGCATTTAAATGTAAGGCATCAGTAAAAAGACTTCGAATGAAAACATTTTAAATGCAAAAGCTTTTGAATGGTATTGACATGAAGATAAAGGAAAATGCTGGAAATGATAAAGAGTTTTCATTAAATCATAAATACTTGGTGTTATCATACGTACATTGCTCGTGCATTCGTTTCCCTAGCCATGTGGTATTTTGAATGTTTACTGAGTTTTTTGTACAATAGATATGACACCCGAAATCCTAATGCTAAGACTTCTATTTATACTACTTCGACCATAACGGTCTTGCTATAAGATTCTGCCACGTTCAGAACATGCAGAGCAATGCCTCTTTCTAGTTTCCACGTGTCTTCGAATGCTCCAGCGCATATATTTCAAATTTCGAACATCCCGCTTGCATTTGAATTTCAAATGTTTTGGCACTTCTTCGCTTCGAACGCATTTCTTGGACACAGCCTTGCTAACATTTCGAGACTTCTTTGAATATATTCTCATAACTGTCACTCGAAGCTCCAAGCTTTGATATGCCCATTCGAAGCACTGCTTTTACCATTTCGAAACATGACATCTTGCTTTATTCCAATCGAAACGTCCAATTTGCTTCGCTTCTAATAATATCATCAAAATCTTCAGCCAACAAAATGCCCCTTTAAAATATGTATTTTGATTCCTTCGAGAAATACTTATTTTAAACATATACACAAGATTTTGATGTGACCTTCGAATCATCGTAACATTTATTGCGTATGACTCCAGTCACGTCAATCACAACGCCTTTCAGATTCCTTAACCGCCTTGAACCATTTCACAGCATGGTGCAGTTACAAAACAATGATTATCTTTAATCACGCCTATTACCAATATTAACTTTACGCCACCTCCTTTTCAAACCAACCCACGACTACCATGTATCACAATCTTACTCAGTGGATGCTTAAACTTCCACATTATAAAAACCCATTAACTTAGTCTTTTCTTTTCTTCCCACATTCTGAATCTTTTCTTCCTCTTTTCTCACCGAAACCCTAAACTTCCAACATCCTCCCAACAATGTCTTCTTCAACTTCATCTCAACTGAAAAAGGCTTCCAAAAAGAAAGGGAAGACCACAAGAACCATAATGGAAAGCAAGGTTGGCACCTACCAAGGTCAATCTGTTCTTGTTCCCTAGATGATCTCAAAAGAGAAAGAAATGCTTTATGCATCCCAGGTACTAATTCCTACTAACGCCGCTAGCAAGAGGTTAGCTTTAATGGGCCCTCTTACAGTTTTTGAAATTCTAAAAGACACCAGAAAATTTTTCCCAGTTTGTTACAATTTCAAACCTCTGTTTAATAAAATGGATACCCCTAAGACAATAGAGTCTTCTGATTCAACCACCGTGGAAAATCCAATCGTTCCCCCTAAGGACCCTTTTGTACTAGATTATGTAAAGAGTAACTTCAAACCATTTCGATCTTGCCCCACCTCCGACACAACTTATCACAACTGGTTTAATAAGGTAGAAGCTAAGAAATCCCAGCAATGGGAAGAGTTAGGCATTTACAACTTGATCAAACTATCGAAACCAGGTTTTACTTATAGCCACCCATTTTTATTCGCGTCCCTATATTTCTGGGACAATACTTACAATACTTTCCATCTCCCTGGCGGAATGATTACACCTACCTTTTTTGACATAGCAGCCATTACTGGGTTATCACCAATAGGAGAAACCTATATTCCTGACAATGAAGAGCATTCGAGTATTATTGACTTCAAAGTCAAACTAGCTAGCTTTTCAAAGTTTATCAGCCACTATCATACTGAAGGAGACAGTGTGTCGGATGTGGAACACATTGCTTTCCTTACTTTATGGTTGTCAAGGTATGTCTTTTGCAGCAGATCCCTATAGGTAGCCAGTAGGTTTATTCCTCTAGCTAGAGATTTGCATGAGAATCGGAGGGTGTGCTTAAGCGAACTGCTATTAGTTGATCTTTACGAAAGTCTAAGGTCAGCTGTTTCGAGTCTGAAATCTCACACCTCCAAGAACATCCTGCTAGCTGGCCCTTTCTGGTTACTCCAGTTATGGCTAAATGCCATGTTCGAACCTTCACTATCAACTGCCAATACTATTGCTGAACAAGACCCTGAAATAGCGGATAGAATCATCGAAGGCACTAGGCTGCGAAGACTAACCCCAAACGATGATAAGGATGACTTCAAAGTTCTATTCTCAAAATATATCATGATATTCTCAAAAAGTCATAAATTTGAAGAGACCATGGCGCCTTTTGCTTCAAGGGCTCATGGGCCCTCATGGTTCACCATGGCTCTCTCAGAAGCTATCAAAAGCAAAGAAATTCAAGATGTATGGAGAGCCTTTTTGCTACCCAGACTAATCTCTTCAAGAATCACTCCTGCTAAGAATCAAATTTTCCTTTTTGCTTATCAACCCAACTTCGTTTCGAGACAATTTGGCTTGTGCCAACTAATTCCTGAACCCCTATTCCAAACGGAAAATGCCATCACCTCTGGGCGAACCTTCAAGGCAAGAGAAGCCAAACTTCAGCAGGAGCAATACCAAGGCTTCGCCCATTTTGAACTAATAACTTTCGAACCTACACACCTTACAGCAAAGGGGTTTCTGGAATGGTGGACAAAGTTCTATCAGACTTATATGTTCGATACTCTTACTATTCAGCAGAAACTAACTGATGCATTCGATGTGCAGGTACCATCCAAGAAAGGTATGTTCACTCATGCCAAAGAGATTAAGGCCTTTCAAAATTATTTCGAAACTACTTATGATCCCACACACTTGGAATCTACTGTGCATCAAGCGGCTGAGACCTTGAAGGAAAAATTCAAAGAAAAAGTTTCTAAGTTAAAACTTCCTTCAGGGTTGTCACCTGATGATAGGTATAGGTTGGCATTCGAAATGCATCCACCTAAATTTCCTAGATTACCTACCTCAGAACTGGCTCTGGCTTGGTTTCCCCCATACCCTTGGTGGTTCACTTGTAAAGAAATGTTCAAATATCTTCAAAAGAAACCAAAGCCATCTGAGACTGTGACATGGGCTCGACATTGGCTCCACGATTTCCCAGGACATCTTCGCTATGACCTTTCTGCCATGTCGATTAAATCTGATCAAGGCACAGGTGCGAATGCTTGGGAAAATCCCAAATGTTTCTCATTTTCTATATTTTTAACTTTTGCCTTAATTGTTTCGATTTTCAGCCATCAGGATAAAGACTGTTGCTTCAAAGTCAAAATAAGGGAGCACCTCTCAGGCCTCTATCGAAACCACTGATAATGTGACTCTATCCAACCCAACAACAATTGCTGCAACAACAACCACAATAACAACACCAGTAATAACTAGTGCTCCAACTCCACAGGTAATCACTTAGCCTTGATGTTTCGAATACACTAATGTTTCATGATTTACATCTAACTTATTGTTTAAATCTTTTCAGACCAACAAACTTCCGCCAACCACTCCAAAGAAGCGAAAAACGAACACTACTGGGGAAGACCCCAAGGCTGGAGGGAATTTACCAGCTGCTTCGAAGAAGAAGCAGAAGAAGGAAATTACCAAAAGTGCTGTACCAACTAGTGTCTCTGGACTCGATTCCAGGGATGCTGCTCCCTCACCTAAATCCAAAATTCCATCTTCGACCTCCAACGTAATGTTGGAACGCATAGCTAGCAACCTCTCTTCTGAGAGTCCACAGGTAAATTGAACTTTAAATCTTTGACAAAATAATTTCTCATTACCTTGGTGCATGCTTTTAATATTCTTTTTGCCTCTTGCAGGATATTTTAAATCCAACTCTTACCACTTCGACCTCACCATCAAAAGCTGCTGCTCCGATCAACTCTTCTCCTCAAGGGGATTCCAACAATCTTGTACAGAACAAAGGTTCCTCCAATATGGCGGTTCTGGCTGGGGCTTCTGAGCAGCAAGATGATAAGAGTACTTCTCCTCCTCTAAAAGAAACAAATGAAGCAACGCTTCATGAATCTGCAGAGACTTTACAAAGAACTTCTCTTCAAAAGTCCCCTCTTGAAACCCTTCAAGAGGATCCAAAGGACACTCATGCTGAAGGAGAGAATGCTGATTCTGATCAAAGAAACAAAGAATCTGCAGAAGAAGGGCCTGAGGAAGGAGATGCCAACGATGGTTCGACTGCTGGGACAGAGTCAAATGCAAATAACAGCGAGAACGAAGATATCGAAGTGGTGGATTTGGATGACGATGAAGAAGATAATGAGCACGAAACGAATGAAAGTGATGGTGACGCGACCAATAAACCCATGGAAGTCGAAATGGACGTGACTCCCCTACGTGTGGAACTCCCTCAACCGTCTCTGTCCCGAATGACTGACGAGGAGCTTGCTCTCCTGAGACGAAATGACCCTATTGGGTACATGAAGGCGAAGCTGGCTCAAAGGGATATTCCACCTGCTAGGGCTGGCACAAGTTCGACTAGCCATCCGTTGCCCACAGATGACAGAATTGTACTTCTTAACAGGATCAGGAGGACAATTCTTGATGTGGATTTGTTCGAAGTGCTCAAACAAGATAGCACAACTTGCTACACTATGAAGGAGTTGCTTACAAAAGTCAACCTTGCTACCTGCTCCTTGCCAGTTAGCTCTATCTTGTTCGATCTTCAATCTTTGCTAGACAACATGACCGGGTACCTTCTCCAAGATGAATTTGCTGCCAGAAAGGTTCAAGAAAAACGAACTGCAATGGATGCTGCTTATGAGCATGCTTCGAAACTCTCTCAAGAAGCTGAGGATCAAGCAATGCATCTAAAGCAAGCAAAAACTGATTATGAGGCTCGAGCTGAGTCCATCCTTCTCTGGGAAAGGAAAATTCAGGAACTTCAATAGAAGGTTAAAGAGGCTCAAGAACAACAATTAGCCTACGAAACCAATACTGCTGGTAACCAATTCGAAGAGCTCCTCAATAAGGGGCTTGCAGAAATGGAAACTGCAGAACAACTCAAAGGAGAAGTGGCTACCTTAGAGGGAGCCAGACGTTTTGCTCAACAAAGGCTTGAGTCTTTTCGAAGTACCTTCAACAGATTGAAGAATAATTCCTATTTCTAAATCTTAGTGTCGATTTGGTTAAATTTTGGTTTTTGTATGTAACATTTGAACAACGCCATTTTGGCAACCCCATATTGCCATTTTGGCATTTTTATGATATTCTGATTACGTTGTTACTATTCGAATCTCCTGCAGGCGTTGCTTATATTTCTTTAAATATTTCCCATTAACCTTTAGGATACGTTTATCATCCATCAGCTCTTCGATTTCATATGCATTGTTTGAGAATACCTTTATTATTTGAAAAGGCCCTTCCCAATGAGGTGACCATTTACCTAACGTTTTATTTCTCTTGTCCATGGGTAATATGACTTTCCAGACTAAGTCATTAATAGTGAATGCTTTCCTTTTCACCCTTTTGTTATATGTCCTGGCCACTCTTTCTTTTTGTCTCATCAAGATTTCCAATGCATGTAATCTAACTTCGTCCAATTCCACTAACTCATTCATCATCATCTCCCAATATAATGCAGCTGGAATTTCGTTTTGTCTTTGAATTCGAACTGATTGTAGATGAATTTCTACTGGTAGAACTGCATCATGACCAAATGTGAGTTGGAAAGGCGTGGTGTTAGTAGCTTCTTTAGGAGATGTTCTACAGGCCCATAGTATTTGGTCCAAAGTTTTGTGCCAGTTCCTTGGCTTTTTACCAATATGTTTCTTAATTAATCCTATTATCACCTTATTAGCTGCTTCGACCTGACCATTTGCTTGAGCATAATATGGCGTTGATGTTAGTAATCTAAACCCCATTTCTTGAGAAAATTCTTGCATCTTTCTACCAGTAAACACAGAGCCTTGGTCTGTGGTTATGCTCTCTGGCAATCCGAACCTATAGATAATTTGTTTCTGTATAAACTCAATAATCGCCTCTTGATCAGCAACTATTAATGGTATTGCTTCGATCCACTTGGTAAAATAATCTATTCCTACCAAGATATATTTCTGTCCTTTAGACGAAGCAGGATTTATTTCTCCTATTAAATCCAATGCCCATCCTCTAAATGGCCATGGTTTAATGATTGAATGTAACTCACTTGCAGGGGCATGTTGAATCCCTGCATGTTTCTGACATTCTTCACAACCTTTAGCAAAGTCTATACAATCTTTGAGCATGCTGGGCCAATACATGCCATATCGAAATAACAGCCATTTCATTTTATGACCTGCTTGATGTGCCCCACATGCCCCATTGTGGACTTCTGACAATGCTAAGTATGCCTCACTTTCTCCTAGGCACTTCAGTAATACGCCTTCTTGGGTCTTTTTGAACAATTCGTTTCCTATGAGGACATATGACAATGCTCTATATTTTACCTTCCTATCAACATTCAGAGTTGGGTTTGTTAAATAACTCACCAGTGGACTTCGCCAATCTGCATCTGATAAAGTGTTTATGGCTAATATTTTGAATCCCTGTTTCTCAGCATAACCCAATTTCATACTCTCTAGATCTGATGGTGTGAATCTAGTAGCCATAACTCTACCCCTTAATTCAACTAAATCCTCAAAGTTTCTGGCAGAAACTTTATAACCTGAAGCCAACTGTGCTAAGTCATTTGCTTCTTGGTTTTCTATTCTTGGTATATGTTGAATATCCATGTATTCAAATTTCCTAAGTAGCCTGTTAACTATGACGAAGTATATCATCAGGTTTTCCTTTATGCATTTATACTCCTTTGTTATTTGCTTGACCACTAATTCTGAGTCTCCTTTAATTTCGACTCTAGTTGCCCCCAATTCTAACAAAGCTTCAAGTCCAACAATGAGCGCTTCATACTCAGCTTCGTTGTTCGAGCAACGAGGACCATCTAATTTATTCTTGAATTTTGTTGGAATTCCTTCAGGAGAAATTAGAAGGGCTCTAACACCACTTCCATTCCTGTGGGTCGAACCATCAAAGTATAATTTCCATGGTTTCATTTCGACGTAACTCGTGACAGTCTGCTCAACCAATGAATGGTCCACAATGAAATCAGAAATCACTTGGCCTTTCACAGCTTTTAAAGGCATGAAGGTCAAAGAATATTCTGTTAAGACTAAAGCCCATTTACCAACTCTGCTATGCATTATTGGTTTCGAAAGCATGTGTTTAATGACATCGAAATGAGATGAAACATAAACATCAACAAGCTTTATATAATACTTGAGTTTCATACAAGAGAAGTACAAACAGAGACATAGCTTTTCTAAATTGCTATATCTGGTCTCTGCATCATTCAATACTCTACTTAAATAGTATATGTCTCTTTCGATGCCATTGCTATCTTCTTGTGCTAACATACTACCTATACTAACTTCAGAGGCAGATATGTACAATCTCATGGGCTTTCCCCATGAAGGTGGAGACAAGATGGGAGGCTGAGAGAGGTATCTTTTTATCTTGTCAAATGCCTCCTGGTGAGCTTCGTTCCATTCGAAGGCTTGGCTTTGCTTTAAACGAAGAAACGGAGAGAAAGCTTGGGTTCTTCCACTCAAATTCGAAATGAACCTTCTGAGAAAGTTAATCTTCCCTAGCAAAGATTGCAGCTCCCTTTTTGACGTAGGTGCTTTCGTCTCCATTATGGCTTTGGTTTTGTTCTGGTTGATCTTAATTCCTTTCTTGTGAACCACAAAGCCAAGGAAATCTCCAGCCTGCATAAAAAATGCACATTTAAGGGGATTCATCTTTAAGCCATATTTTCTCATTCGTTCGAATGATTGGCTCAACTGATGCAAATGGGTTTCTGCAGATATAGATTTGATGACTATATCATCAATATACACCTGCATAAAGGTTTCAATGAAATCATGGAAAATCGAATTCATTGCCCTTTGATAAGTTGCCCCAGCGTTTTTTAAACCAAAAGGCATCACCACCCATTCGTAGGTGCCTAAGGCTCCTGGGCAACGAAATGCTGTCTTGGCAACATCTTCTTCAGCAATAAAAATCTGATTATACCCAGAGTATCCATCTAACATACTCAAGTATTCGAATCCTGCAGCAGAGTCTACTAGCATTTCTGCCACAGGCATGGAGTACTCATCCTTAGGGGTTACAGTGTTTAAATCCCTAAAATCTATGCAGATTCTCAAAGAACCATTTTTCTTAATAACAGGTACTATATTTGCTAACCATTCGACATACCTTGTGGTTCTGATGAATCTGCAACGCAGCAACCTTTCGATCTCAGCTTTAATCTTTGTGAGAACCAATGGTGCGAATCTTCTAGGAGTTTGTTTGATGGGCTTCTTGCCATCTTTGATTGGAAGTCTGTGTTCGACTAACTCCCTCTTTAAACCAGGCATTTCGTCATAATCCCATGCGAAGCAATCTTTGTTTTTCTTGAGGACTTCGATCACTTCCTGCTTGAGGCCTGGGCTAACTTTTGCACTTATGTAGGTTATTCTTTTCGTGTTTTCATCCCCTAAGTTCACTTCTTCGAGTGGATCCTGCGCCAACATTTTGGCACCTGAGTCTATGGGGTCCCTTTCGAAGCCTAAAGGTTCTTTATCATAGATGGCGTCCAACCTTTGATCTATCTCAAGTTCTTTAAAGGGTGAGCCTTTCGAGCCATCCCCACTTATTTCGTTCATCTTCATAGCCAGTTTATTCATTTCAGCCTCTAAGGCCGCCTTTGATTCGTTCTCAGCCATATAGGCCGAAATCCTTTCGAAAAAGGAGGACTCAGTCATGAGTAAGGTTGTCGAAGTCCCAGCCTGCTGGCCGTCTTTGTATAGTACTTTCGACTCCTTCGTCGTCACTGATTATTCTTCTATCCCAGTATAGGCCATCATGGCGAAGGGTCATATAGTAGTGGGCGTTTCTGGTTTCGTTGATTTCATCGTTTGGGACACAAGGAGCAATCTTTGCCAGATGTTTGTCATAATTCCTCTTGTCAACCAAATTGACTGTCGACATGAAGTAACTCTGATCTGCTTCAATTTTTTCCACGATCCCATCTTCTCTCCATAGAACTAATCGCTGGTGCATTGACGAAGGAACTGTCCCTACGCCATGGATCCACTCCCTTCCCAGCAACAAGTTGTAGTTGGCCTTGGCTTCGATCACCATGAACATGGTGGGCCTACAGATTGAGCCTATTGTGAAGTCCAATTGAACCACCCCCAGTGTTTTGCCCACTTTCCCTTCATAATTGGATAGAACCATATTGTGGGGCTTGATGTCTCCTTCGCGTATTTCTAACCTTTTCAGCATGAAGTGGGGTATCAAGTTGACTGCAGCACCCCCATCCACTAGAACCTTATTCACGCCATGGGCACCAACCTTTTCCCGAATAAATAGTGGCTTAAGATGGTTCTTCATAGCTGGTTCTGGACGTTCGAAGAACGCATTCTGCTCCTTGACAGCCCCATTGTCCATCACATAGTAGCACACAGGCCTATGCTTCATCAGGTCTATGGCATCTTCTTCCTCATATTCATCAATTTCAGTTTCCTGTCCAAACTCACAGGGAAGCACGGATACCACGTTGCAGTTGAGATTAAACGAAGACTCCCCCTCTGATTCGAAGTTGTCAGTTATCATATCTTCGTCTTCTTCTGGACCTGGAGTGTATTCCTTTGGTTCATCTAGTTGTACTTCAGAAAAGAGTCTTCTATTAACTGGGGGTTTGTCTTCAGTTTGATTTTTTGGTGTGGGTTTGTTGGTGCTAGATTCACCTTGGTTCTTTGTTGAAGTTGCCCATTTATTTGCCACAGCTTCCCTTTCAGCCTTTCAAATCCTCTGTTGCCTTCGCCACTGGGATCTTGACATGGGGTTTCTTCCTTTGTAGTTCTCTAGTCTCACCTCTTCCCTCTTTGCTATGTTGAATTGCCTTCTGTATGTCATAGCATGGCGTGCGTTTCATTCAGCATTTCTCCATTTGTCTTTGCTTTTGTCATTTCTGACTTGCAGCCATCTGTCTGTTGGCACTTCAGCAGGGAGTTTGAACGTCACTCTTCGAGCACCCTTGGGATGAGGACTATCAGGCCTTCATTGTTTGTATTTGCTATCGAAACGTGGGCCCATCTGAACAGTTTCTTGATGGTTCCAAAAAGGGGCGAAGGGGACTGTTTCGAAGGCTCTGGCCATGCTCTGATCATACACAGCGGAACACCTTGGGCATATCAAGCATTTGGTTGCCCCTTTGTAGAAGCGAAACACAAATTCCAGCAACCTTTCTCCAGCCTTAGGATAACACCTGAATAGCTGGTTATCCTGGCGCCAGTTGTTGCCAGTTCGCGCCCTCTGTACCCTCTCGAAGTTCGCAGCGATTCTCTGATTGCAGAGGATGCTGCACCTAGGGCATAATATCATTCCCGTATCTCCCTTGTGGCACATCATGAGGTAATCCTTGAGACTAGCATCTCCAACATGATTATCCTCCATTTTATACTTCTCTTTTTCTAAGTATCTCTCTACCTCCTCCATCTCAGAGCGAGGTCTCTCCATATCCACCATGTTTACCTCAACATCCTCCCCGTTAGCTTCATCATCTCCCCATCCTGTGGGTTTTATATCTTCAATGTGGACCTTTGAACTCTCTGGGGCAGAATATTTGACCAAATAGTCAAATTTTCCACTGGGTTCCCCTAGAGTATCCCATATTTCTTTCTGAGGTGATGTTGGCTTCGTGATTTGGACTTTCTCCAATTCTAGCCTCAGGCCTTCAGTAACCTGTGTCAACTCTTGGTTTTGGTTTTCCTGGCTTTCAGTAGCCTGGATTTCTTTTGCAACAGCTAAAGGTGCTGCTTCAATCGAAGTCTCTGGTTGCTTGTGGACGTCTTCAGTGACCTCCTTATCGACTTCGACTATCACCCAGCTTTCGTTTTCAGTATCTTTCTCTCCTATTGGGGCATCACTCTGGTCAGCTTCCACCATGTTAATTTCTCCAATGCATGCGGGCTCGGAGTAATTCGTGTTTGCAACGTCCAAAGGATCTTCGTCCACTTTCATTTTTGCTTTATCAGCAAACTTCAGTCTGCCATCTTTAATTGCATTCTGAATTAGGTCCCTGAAAAGAAAACACTGTGAGGTTTTGTGGCCTAGGAAACTATGATATTTGCAAAATCCTCTTTTCTTTCTTTGATCTAAAGGAGGTATTTTGACATTTGATGGCACAATGAGTTGGCCATCTTTGACAAGTAAATCAAAAATCTCGTCACATTTAGTGACATCGAAGGTATAAACCTTCTTTGGGAATTTGTCACTTTTCTCATTTTCAACAACTTCTTTCCCTTTTGTGGGAACTAATAATTTGCAGGAGTAAGGTGGTGCTTGTTTTAATTCAGCGAGGTCGATTTCGACCTATTCGAATTCGAATTCAGGGTAATCTTCTGCTTCCTCAGTTCCAACATAGGAGATCCTTTCCTTCTTGTTATTTTTAAAGACTCTGGCCTTTTTGGCCTTTAGCCTTTCGACCTGTCGAACCCTATCGGCTAATTGAGCCATATCCCTCAAATATTGAGTGTCTAGTTTCTTTCGAATAGAGTAATCCAAGCCGCCAGCGGCCATTTCGACTAACTCATGTTCAGGCACTACTGTGAAACATCTGGATTTCAAAAGCCTGAACCTATTCAGATACTCATCTATGGGTTCAGTGAACTTTCTCTTGACACTGGCTAGTTCCTTCAGACTTATTTTTGATTGTCCCATGTAGAACTGTTCATGGAATAATTTCTCCAAAAGAGCCCAAGTATCAATGGACCCAGGAGGCAAAGTGGTGAACCATGTGAAAGCGTTCTTAGTCAGGGAACTTGGGAAATATTTGATCCTGAGGTCTTCATTATTGGCTATATCTCCCGCTTCGGTTAGATACCTGGCTATATGTTCGACCGTTGACTCATTGGTATCCCCAGCAAACTTTGTAAACTTAGGGATTTTATATCCCCTTGGTAAATCAGTGTGCATTATGTAATCTAATATAGGGGAGGCATAATTTGGCCTTCTAATTCCTGTGTTGAGGCCATTCTGGGCCATGATTCTCTCTATCATGGTGGTTAAATTATTTTCTGCCAAGATGTTATCGTTTCGAATTCTATGAACGACTGCATCAGCATCTTGATTTCGACCCACCATGACAACCCCTCTAGGTTGTTCTTCTCGAAACTCTGGGATTTCCAGCCTTTCGACCCTTGCCCCTGGTTCCATAATTTCCCTTTGTGGGCCTTGGATCATTGGGGCTTCTAGCCTTTGTGCCCTTGCCCCCACATTAACTTCCTCTCTGGCTGGTCTATAGGTTGGGTCGTTAGCAACTTGTTCTATAATAGGCACGTTCGCTCGAACTCCCGCCTGATTCTGCCTACGCCTCTCTGGGGGAGCAAAGAAATCTGCTATTCGACTCATGTTATCTGCATTTTCTCTGTTTGTCACAGTCACATTTTGTACTATTGGGGTAAATATTTCCTGCATAGTTTGTGCTAATACCCCTATCATATTATGGTTACTGTTATCCATCAATTGCCTAAAAGCCAACTGGTTTTCTGTGGTTAAAATAGGCATTGCACTATAACCCACTGACCCTTGGTTATTTGTCATAAACTGATTTTCCCCAGACCCAGACCCTAATTGTGGTGATGAATTCGATGTGGAATTGTGTAAGCCTGCCATAAAAGATGTTGGCATTCCATAAGAGGAATTTCTGGTTCTATTACCATCGAAACCGGGTGGTCTAGTTAGTGGGGTGGCGAAATGGGTTTGTGTCCCTGATGGTGGGACGAATCCCCCAGGATAACCAATGGTTCCAGTATTTCCTAGGATCGAACTATTAGTTGATATGCCACTTATTCCATTAGTGGCTATATTACTGGTAGAGGATGCAACAGACTGTGCATTCGAAGGGATCACATTAGATGTTCCCATCGAAGCGGACATATTAGTGCCTGTTGTATGTGGGGCATTTTATTCCCCTTGTTGATTGTCAGAATTAGACATCTTGTTCAAACGTTTTCTTCTGGGTAAGGGTTGGTTGCTATTGGTTATTCTACCACTTCTAAGGTTCATAAAACAACAAACTTATCACTCAGAGTATTTTTACAATGGTTACGTCTCAACAATTTTTATTTTGTTCTAAATTCCGTAATGGCCAACGACTCATCCCACCGGGTGTGCCAATTTGTTTACAGTGATTTCTGGTAAACAACCGCTAGTCCTCCAAACTATCGAATAATCTTACTGACTGTTATTCAATCTCTCTGGTAACTCGCAGGATCGACTAGATTGATCCTAGGATGTGTTGGTCATTAGGGTAACTCTCATGATAGAACTGGTATTCATGGTTGGAATTTTAGAATGCTGTGTAGGTGTTTAACTTACTTCGATTATCCTATTAAAGATCTAAAGGCGTGCTCAAGTAAATTTGCGCGAAACTAAATTGCATGAATAAAGTTCAATTGTAAAGACATGTAAAAACTACATAAAAGACAAGTAAACGACTTTGGAGCATAAAAATATGTAATGTAAAAGATTCTCTGGAATGTAAAAGATTCGAAATATGAAGAAAGCGTTTAAATGCAAGAAAACAGTAAAATGACTTTAAGTAAAAAAGGTGTTCGAATGATAAAAGCTTGAAGATAAAGGCATGAAATGCATAACAGTTTCTGAAATGTAAAGTGTTTGAAATGGAAAGAAAGCATTTAAATGTAAGGCATCAATAAAAAGACTTCGAATGAAAACATTTTAAATGCAAAAGCTTTTGAATGGTATTGACATGAAGATAAAGGAAAATGCTGGAAATAATAAAGAGTTTTCATTAAATCATAAATACTTGGTGTTATCATACGTACATTGCTCGTGCATTCGTTTCCCTAGCCATGTGGTATTTTGAATGTTTACTGAGTTTTTTATACAATAGATATGACACCCGAAATCCTAATGCTAAGACTTCTATTTATACTACTTCGACCATAACGGTCTTGCTATAAGATTCTGCCACGTTCAGAACATGCAGAGCAATGCCTCTTTCTAGTTTCCACGTGTCTTCGAATGCTCCAGCGCATATATTTCAAATTTCGAACATCCCGCTTGCATTTGAATTTCAAATGTTTTGGCACTTCTTCGCTTCGAACGCATTTCTTGGACACAGCCTTGCTAACATTTCGAGACTTCTTTGAATATATTCTCATAACTGTCACTCGAAGCTCCAAGCTTTGATATGCCCATTCGAAGCACTGCTTTTACCATTTCGAAACATGACATCTTGCTTTATTCCAATCGAAACGTCCAATTTGCTTCGCTTCTAATAATATCATCAAAATCTTCAGCCAACAGTCGCTGCCATATTCGACGACCATGTACGCCTCCCTCAAAGTATTGCTAAAGACCAAGGCTATTCCTCGAGGCTCTGGCCCAACCCAGGACAATGACAGATCAATGACAGTGTCAACCAAATGGAGACCCTCGTCGGCTCCACTCGTTTCTCTATCTCGATTTGCTTGGCTCTCTCGACTGGTTCAACCATTTCACCTGTAAAGAAGAGGAAACTAGTGAATTTGAAAGTTGAATCAAATCCACTCTTCCACCGCAACATAAGTGAAAGGGGGTTGCGACGACTAAACCATGTCGATGAGCCCTCGTTCAGCAAAAAGAAAACAAACTCATGAATGCCACGAGGAGAATACGAGGATGAGATGAATCTCCTGAGCAATCCCATGAGTTATGTGAGGAGAGGATGTGTTTCACGAGCCAATTCATGAGTATCACAAAGAGAGGTATGAATATCCCGAGGAAAAATCTCCCGGATAGTGAAATTCATCAGGAAATCCATGAAATTTGCGGGGAAGCCCCTCTGAAAATTTCCATAAAATGCAAAAATCCAGCTATAAACAAGAGTAATCGCAGAAAGACACTTACTTGATTAAGGTTGGTAGAGATTCTGCGGCGGAAGTTGCGGCGACGCTCACCATTGGGGAAGGAAACTAAGGGCGGCAGAAAATTGAGGACAGTAGGGAGAAAGGAGAGAACGAGAACTTGGAAAAGTTACAAATGAGCCCTGTACACTATTTATAAAAGTTACGCAGAAGATGAAGCGTTGCGTCGAGTAATGTGTCAGCTATTCAATTCTCCGCCACCCACGTGTCCAGAGTCATAATGACCCCTACTCCATAGGTCATCATTCTACCCTAGAAGTTATACTACGGGGCCCATTATGTGTCTCCGCCAATACATTCTGACTTCTGTCCAAACAACTACCATACATGGACGACTTCATCTCTAGAAGAATAAAGATCCTCGATGAAGCTATCCCTAGCAGACTGGCGAGTTGGTCTTAAGTCATAGCCCCTCCTCTTAAGAGCAACGACTTGGGTGGCTCCTGTTCTGGACAAGGCATGCACTTGGCACAAACGTCATACAAGGCCCAATCCAACTAGGCACCAGGAGAAGACCAACAAGAGAGAGTCTTCCCTTGACAATGTCGGGCAGTGATTCCACTCCTCTCGTCGACCAGGATATGTCCTTCGGGGACAACCTCACCACATGACTGGGGAGGAGGACCAATGACACTCCAGAGGTCCTCACGAGCACCCTCCTCGTAGGTTAGGCATCCAACGCCTTTGAATATCACAAAGTTCTCTTGACCTCAAAAAGACCGCATCCACGTCCTCTTAATAATTTGGAGGAATCCATTCAGGTTGGAGACCACATGCTGGTCTCTACTACTCACGTAAATCCTGATAGTCTTCATTTTTGGCATGCTCTGTCAGCCCAATATGGGACCTTGGTCCAACGCTAGGGGATATAAATATCCTCTCACTTGAGAGGGTCAGGTATTCATTCATCCATACTTTCACATTCTACTTGCACTTGCTCTGAACCTTACTTTGACATCAGAGTGTCTTGCAGGTACCCCACTTCACCTTCAACCGCTGCCCGACTTGAAGCTTATGGGCCTTGACGATCTCTTCTGATCAGGTACGATCAGTTACCTATCAAGTTCTTGGGTTTGGAGAAACATGTTGGTCTCCCAATATTGCCTATACTCTTCATTAATATTCTCCATGCCTCCAACTTTGTACAAATATTGTTTTTTTCATGCTTTTGTCTCTCACCAGTATTTTTTTCATACTTGCATCCTGTTAAAACATAACGATGCATAATAATGTTACTACCACAATTGATAACAAAGCATCTAGTGTGCAGCCACAATGAATAAAAGACACAACACATTAACAGTCTTACACTAAAATATTAAGACATCCCACATACTTAGTGCAACTTAAGCATAATAAGTTATTTTCATTAAAACAAAAGCATAAAAATCATAACTTATTCTCATAGAAACAAAAGCAGAAAAATCAAAACTTATTCTCATCAGAACATAATCATCAGCAACATAACATCACAACATAAAAAAAAAATCAAAATTGAAGAAAAAAGAAGAAAGAATACATTCGGGACATTTCATCGAACATCTTACAAGCGAGGACAAAATATGTATTTTTCTTCATTTCAACTGGTAAGCGCTCATCCAATTTAGCTTTATAATGTTGTATACTCGCTTTAATTTTAATTCATACTAAAATATGCACCAAAATCAAATCATAATCAAACTGTAGTAGAACCCGTAAAATGCAAGAATTCCAAAACGCAACCAATTCTAAACAGAAAATATAAATCAAATTTTGAACTGAAACAAAACTCGACTTGAAATCGAAACAAACATGTACAAAAAATTTAGCTTAAATGCAAAATCTGAACTGTGAAAAAGCTCTGCTCGAATCCAAAACATAACCTTCAAGCTCAAATAAAACCCCAAAACTGAAATTGACTGCACCGCCTCCGCCACAAACTCTCTTTCCATTCGTGAAAAAACCAAACCAATACCGTGTGCTATTTGAAACACCGCCTCAGAATCCAAATGTAGAGTAGTTTTTAGGGTTTACAGATCTTGTAACGGACACGGTGAAGTTGATGTTAAAGATTAAAATTTATGGGTTATTGTTTTGTGGATATTTTCACTTCAACTTCCATTTCGGAATCAGGTAGACAGAGGGAGCAACTTGGTAAGAGTTTAGGATAAGAGGCCATTGCAATTTTCTTTGGAAGAAGGGTCTTCTGAGTGATCTAATTGAGGGATGGGAGAACGGTGATCGGTCGATTTGTAGCTAGTGAAGTTGGGTTTTGAAGTGCTAGAAGAACATTAATGGAAATAGAGGAAGAGAGACTGTAATGTAAATGGGTTTGTGTTAGAAAAAGAGAAAGTTTTTAAAAATCTATAGGTTATTGCTGATTGGTTGAAGGCAAAGGTGAGGAATGTGATTGTTGAAATTTTCTTATGTCCCAAGAAGTCTTAAAATCTTAAACGTCATCCACTACAAATTGAACTTTTTATCAATTATAACAAACATAGTTGATTTCATTTAAAAATCGAAAATAATTTTATTAAATAAAACTTTCTTCTTTTAGCAAATTGTCAATATAGTAGAATGCCTGAGAGTTTGCCAAAGAACTCACTCTCTTTTATTATATTGTATAGATATTATTAAATACTACCCATTTATTTTATAAAATAAAACATAAATATTAAATACACATTTTTATAAAATGTTATTTCACTTATTGATCCATGAACTTGACACTATATAATATAGAAGTGTTTTTGATTTTTACTTTTTAATGCACATATAACATATATTATAATATTTATGGGATCCTTGTTTTTTAATCCTATATTAATATATTTATATTCAATATAATAATACAATAATATTTATTTAAGTTTATAAATTTACTAATTTTTATTCAAATACAATAATACATACTTACATTTAAAAAAATAATAAATACTAAGAATAAAAAAATAATTATTCTATGGACTCAAATAAGCTTCAAGAGAGGTAAGTATGAAAGATTGGGCAATTTCTTAGTTGAAAATAGTTTTCAAAAAGGTCAGGTTGACTACACTATTTAAAAAAATAAATCTAAATAAGGATATCTTAATTGTCCAAAACTATGTTGTTGACATAATTTTTTGTTCTACTAATGATGCTATGTGCAATAAATTTTTTGAGACTATGCAGGTTGAAGAATTAAGATTCTTCCTTGGGATTCAAATCAACCAATGCAAATATGGAACCTATTGTTGTACCCCAAAATTTTCCCTCTCATTTTATCAAGATTTCCCCTCACAAGACTCCTTGAACTTAAGACATGATTAGGGTTTTGCTCTGCTCAAGACATCTCCTTGCACTGATGACCTAAATTAGGGTTTGAGTTTGCACAGGGATTTTTGGACTTTCAATGCTCAAAGTGACTTTCATACTTCATGTTGGACTTACAAGATTACCTCTACCAAGTTTCAAGCCTTGAATCAAATTTTTGCCCAGTCCATTGGACAGTTGACCTAGAAATTAGTTGTATTGGGGAAAAAGTCAATTGTGGCCAATTTACAGTCAAACCTCACAATTTTTGATCCTCATCAACATTATAGACTCATATGGACCATTTGATCAAGATTGGACCACAACTCCTCAAGAAATTTGATCAGATCACCAAAAAGGGCAAAATGGTCATTTTTAGGGTTTTGACTGCAGAAGGGAAATATCTGACTTTTGACCTAGCCAATGGCAAATTGGGTTCAATCATGGACTCAAGGAATTAATGGAATCATCTTGACCTATTCACAAGGTTCAAAAGATCTCAAATGCATTGGATTGACAGATGAATTTTCCAGTCAACTGATCAAAATTTGACTGTACACTGAAAAGTCAAACTTTGACTTTTTGGTCAAAATCAAGTGCTAAGGGTCATTTTTCATCAAGATGTGTCAGAACATGAAACTTGTTCATCAAGAAACCCATTTTTGCAAATTAGGGTTTAAGATTGAAAAATTTCATAACTTAGAATTTTTCTAAGTTATGAAAATTTTCTTAATTTTTCCTAACTTTGCCAACATTTTCACCATGATGAAATTGGATTCAAACAAAACTTCCAACATGAAAGTTGTAGTCCTCCACAAAATATACAACTTTGATTCACAAAGTTTTCCCAAAAGAAGCTTGGATCTCAAGTTATGATTTTTGTAACAAGGGTCCATGAAACTTTTAACTTAGTGAAATTTTGCCCTAGTTTAGGCAGGATTTTGGCCTATCTTCTTGGCAACTTTTCACCTAGTTCCATTTTGAATCTCAAATTGCATTTCAAATATGGATTGTAGAGCATGTTACAAGCTTTCCAAAATGTCCAAGAACTCTCCAAAATCATTTGTGGTTAGGGAGAATCGAAGGCTTGAAGTTGGCAAAAACTCACTTTTTATCCATGGCATGTTCATATTGATACAAGTTGCAAACTCTAATCAGCCTTGTTTGTATTTGATTACAGGTCCTAAAACCCTTCCATACTAAATAATTAAATGAAAATCCATTGGTCTAAGGCTTTGTTTTTGTCATGGGAGGATTACACAAAGAATTAATCCTTAAAATGGTAAAAGGTAACATTGCCATTTTTGTCCAATGTGCTTTATGTCAAACCACATATCTTGAGCCTTGAACAAGATCTGGTACAACACACAATATCCACCAATTTGAGGGGCCAAGATTATAGAGTGCAGGCTGATAGATAGCCTGTACAGGCTTGTCTTGCATCATGGCTTGCTTTTTGCTTCATAACCAAGAAACATGTCAAATATCACACATCTTGCACATCTGAGAGAACCAACTTTTGCGAGCTTTTGGGATAAGTTTCACACATTGTATTGAACCTAAAACACGAGCCTTTGAGTCCTGAAACCTTCCATAGCACAAAATCACCTTCCATTGGCAAAACAGGGCAACTTCTGCATCTTGAGTTCTATCTCACAAGTTGTTCGTAGCGTTTTGCCCCAAACCTGTTCAAACACCTTCCACATAACCTATCCAAGCTATCCCAACCCTTAAACACTGACTGTAACTCCATTTACAAGGTTTGCCATTTTTGATTTCAGCTTGTGCAGGTTGAGTTCTACACGCTTGTTCAAGCACATTCAAGGAAAACTAGGCATTGGGGAAGGTCAGAGGAAGTTCAAGCAAGCTCCCAAACATTTCAGGCCTCACTGAAAAGCTCCACATTGCCATACACGAAGTCAACTGAAACAGGTTTTTGTCAACCTCCTATCTCTCTATTTAGGAATCATTAGGCTTAAGTTTGTGAATAAAAAATGTAGTATTCATAGCCATGAAGTTGTACATATGCTCAGTTTTCATTTAAGTTAAGCATGTTAAGAGAATTTGATTCATGAACTTCCTGAAAAAATTAGGTTAGAATTTGGGGCCAGAGAAATTCTCTCTGGTCTTTGAGAGTTAGAATGAGTTCTTTACATGGTTGGATTCGTCTTGAAAAATGCTACAACTTTGATGTTATGTGTTTTTGCATTAGAGCACGTATGCAGGTTGTTCATGCTTGAAGTCAGGCGCGCACATTTTTGGACAAAAGGTTGAAGATGAAGTTTGAAACTGGGTTGGGCCTGTGTTTCTCACTTTTTGCACCCCCCTCATTACTGACTGCACCCCCTGGCCCATTTCTTCATATTTTTATATTTTTGTATTTATTTTTAATTTCTGATTTTATTTTCTTAATTTCCAAACATAAAAAATATCAAAAAATATTTTTATAAATTTTCACATTTATTTTGTATTTTATTTTTATTTTTTCTAACATAAAAATAATTTAATTAGTATATACGTTTATTTAATGAAAACTTGAAAATAATATATAATAATATTATGCCTTTTTTGATTCTTTATTTATTTATACTCA